>OX578135.1:121556830-122176830 GCA_951213105.1 Amaurobius ferox | reverse complement strand
AGTAATACTACTCACATCATTTTTTTTTTACTTTTTGCGGGGGGAAAAGTCAGTTCCAAGTTAAAACCAGAGCAATTTTAATGAGGGTCTACCAGAGCTTTCAAGTTTATTCAATCAGACCCTGCTATGTTTAACTTCTAGTAGTATTTTATTCACGTATTCAACGCATTTTGAAGCTCACGCCCTAATCTATCAACCATTAACTTGTTTGTGCTCGACCGAAAACAATATTTATCCTCAAGCCTTACAATTACTGAGATTGCATGATCCATTTCATTGATATTCCACAAACAAAGAAAATTCTTTTTACCCATGCAGGCGCAAGTGGTAACAAAACATTTTTAAATATATCATGTTAATTGAAATGTTATTAACAATGACAAATAGTAACAGGTGAGGCAAAAAGGTTTGTGTTTGAATAGAGGCTGACGATATAAAGAGCATGTTCGGAAAGGTTATTTTTTCTCCTGAAAAATAATTTATTTTTTTTTAAATTATAAAAAAAAATCTGATGTGGGCAAAACATGATTTTCCTTATATAATGCAATGCACATTTACTACTTTTACAGTTAAAACAAAATGTTATTCTTATAGTTGATACTTATATTTTTTCAAAGATATTGGATTTTCTTAAATTAGTCGTCATTTATATTGATTTAGCGTCATTTTCATCCATTTGGCGAGATTGTCGTTAATTTGGCACCATTTAAAAATGTCGCCAAGTCGCGACATTTCACCAAATTCGTCGCCAAAATCTCGCCAAGAATAACGGACGAAGAAATAATTTATTCTTACAGCAGATAAATGACTATTGGCGTTTAAATACAAAAGTATTAATCAAAGTATCTTTTTTCATAAATGGAACAAGGTAGATCCACGAGAATGATGTCACAAAATTTATCGCATAGTATTACATATGAAATGTGAACATGTTCCTCAATAGGAAATATTTTCTTTTATTTTATATGACTTTTTGATAATTTTTTTGAAAACAGTGCAGTGTCTCTAGAACGGTTCCTGTTAGCGTTCTAAAATTTATGTCAATCGTTTTCTAATGAAAAATTACATAAGAAATGTCTATTTACGTAACTTTATTAGCGGTTTTGATTTTTAGACGATTTTTTCAAAATTTCATTTGAAAATTTAGGTGGGTTCTGAACATTCGATTGCGTATAAAAACAATAATCTTCCAGTGTTTACGGATTGTGATTTTTGTACCAAATTTCGTTCGAATCGGTCCATTCGTTCGTCAGTTATCGTCTCCACAGACTGACTGACACACACACACACATACACACACATACTTTCACACACACACACACACATGCTTTCACACACACACACACACATACTTTCACACACACACACACACATCACTTCAAAAATGTGTGATTCGTGATCAGGGATGCTTGAAACGTGCTCTCCCGTCGAAAACTCGAATTCGAATTTTCGACCCCGTCACAATACTTTTCTTATACATTTTTTTTATGTATATAATGAAAGTAAAAAAGTATATAAAGTACTCATTAAATGCTTCTTTCATGTGTTAACGATGATACGAATAAGACGAATTCCTTTACTTTAGGACGAAATGTTTGCGAGATATTTACGTTTTTAGGATATTTGCGTTTTTAGGAACGGCATTTTAACATGCGTTGAACTGCTTACTAAAAAGAGAAAACGCATTGAATGTGCGAACTGAATATTATAACAAGTAAGTTTCCGTGCCAATTTCCGCAATTAATCTCCGTTTAATGTATTGTAAATTTGGATCCCTGGGGAAAGTAATACTACTCACATCATTTTTTTTTTTACTTTTTGCGGGGGGAAAAGTCAGTTCCAAGTTAAAACCAGAGCAATTTTAATGAGGGTCTACCAGAGCTTTCAAGTTTATTCAATCAGACCCTGCTATGTTTAACTTCTAGTAGTATTTTATTCACGTATTCAACGCATTTTGAAGCTCACGCCCTAATCTATCAACCATTAACTTGTTTGTGCTCGACCGAAAACAATATTTATCCTCAAGCCTTACAATTACTGAGATTGCATGATCCATTTCATTGATATTCCACAAACAAAGAAAATTCTTTTTACCCATGCAGGCGCAAGTGGTAACAAAACATTTTTAAATATATCATGTTAATTGAAATGTTATTAACAATGACAAATAGTAACAGGTGAGGCAAAAAGGTTTGTGTTTGAATAGAGGCTGACGATATAAAGAGCATGTTCGGAAAGGTTATTTTTTCTCCTGAAAAATAATTTATTTTTTTTTAAATTATAAAAAAAAATCTGATGTGGGCAAAACATGATTTTCCTTATATAATGCAATGCACATTTACTACTTTTACAGTTAAAACAAAATGTTATTCTTATAGTTGATACTTATATTTTTTCAAAGATATTGGATTTTCTTAAATTAGTCGTCATTTATATTGATTTAGCGTCATTTTCATCCATTTGGCGAGATTGTCGTTAATTTGGCACCATTTAAAAATGTCGCCAAGTCGCGACATTTCACCAAATTCGTCGCCAAAATCTCGCCAAGAATAACGGACGAAGAAATAATTTATTCTTACAGCAGATAAATGACTATTGGCGTTTAAATACAAAAGTATTAATCAAAGTATCTTTTTTCATAAATGGAACAAGGTAGATCCACGAGAATGATGTCACAAAATTTATCGCATAGTATTACATATGAAATGTGAACATGTTCCTCAATAGGAAATATTTTCTTTTATTTTATATGACTTTTTGATAATTTTTTTGAAAACAGTGCAGTGTCTCTAGAACGGTTCCTGTTAGCGTTCTAAAATTTATGTCAATCGTTTTCTAATGAAAAATTACATAAGAAATGTCTATTTACGTAACTTTATTAGCGGTTTTGATTTTTAGACGATTTTTTCAAAATTTCATTTGAAAATTTAGGTGGGTTCTGAACATTCGATTGCGTATAAAAACAATAGGCTTCCAGTGTTTGCGGATTGTGATTTTTGTACCAAATTTTGTTCGAATCGGTCTATTTGTACGTCGGTTATCGTCTCCAAAGACTCACTGACACACACACACACACACACACAGACTTCCATAATATTTGATTCGTGATCAGAGATGCTTGAAACGTGCTCTCCCGTCGAAAACTGGAATTCGAATTTTCGACCCTGCCACAATACTTTCCTTATACATTATGTATATAAGGAAAGTAAAAATAGGTTTTTCTTCTAATAGATTGTACTTATATTCTTTTCAAGATATTGAATTTTCGTCAATCAGTTGTTATTTTCATTGATTTAGCTTCATTTTTATCAATTTGGCGAGATTTCCGTTAATTTGGCAACATTTTAAAAAGTCACCAAGTTGGCGACATTCCGCCAAATTCGTCCCCAAGCGTTATGGACGGAGAAATAAGTTATTCTTATAGCATATAAATGTATAGCTATATATATATATAGCTATATATAAATATATTCTTATAGCAATAAATAATACTTTCACACACACACATACACAGACAGACAGACATCACCTCAAAAATGTTTGATTCGTGATCGGGGATGCTTGAACCGTGCTCTCCCGTCAAAAACTGGAATTCGAATTTTCGACCCCGTCACAATACTTTCCTTATACATTATGTATATATGGAAAGTAAAAAGAAGCAAGTTTTGATTATTTTCGTGTTTCACTTTATATTCTATTGTACAAAAATGAATGTTATGTTATTGTTTCATGTGGTTCAGATAAAAAAAAATTCCGGTACATACTATCATAACGTAGCCAATATTTATTTTTTGATATTTACTTAGAATCATGTTTATGTTATTACGAGCATGTGATGCATACGAATACGACTTACCAGCTGAACCGTTTATAAGGGCTTTAAATTCCAATCGCATCCCAAAATAATCATATTTACTAACTCGCATATAATAAAATAAGTGTATGTATCAAAAATAAATTTTGTGTCACTGTCAACATTGGAATTTTTATCAAAATCGTCAGTTATTTCAGCTATTACTAAATATAAAATAAAATAGCGCGGAGAAGTTGGGGAGCAGATTTTTGTAATTTAATTCAAATATTGTAATTTAATATTAGAATATTTTATGTTGCACATGACTAGATTATTAAATATATATATATATATATATATATATATATATATATATATATATATATATATTTATATATATAAAACATATATATATATATATATATATATATATATATATATATATATATATATATATATATATAATATATAATATATATATATATATATATATAATATATAATATATATATATATATATATATGTATAATATATATATATATATATATATATATATATATATATATATATATATATATATATATATAAATGTGTGTGTGTGTCTAAGTGTATCTATATGTATGTGTATAAGTATCCATCTGTCGCACTTTTTTTAATCATTTCGCGAATAAATAAAGACTTGCAATTTGGTACACGGGTCGATAGTTCGCTAAAACCCCAGGCAAAAATCGTATTTTCAGAAAATGCTCTGAAGAGAGGGTGCTCCACACCAAAACGTTGGAAAAGTGAAATGATAGAATAGCATTATTTGCGATAGACACTCCAAATTTGGAGTATGAGTAAAGCGTTCGAAAGGGGAAAAGTGTGCAATTTCAGATTTCAATATTTTCTACTTAAGGGGATGCCGCACACCAAAACGTTCGATTTGCCGAATAAATGAGAAACGGCTCTCTTAAAATTTGGCAGAGACTTGAAATTTGAAATATGGGCTAATCGTTTGATAAAAACACCCAAGACGAATATAGTTTTCAAAAATGTTGAAAAATGTTCAAATGTTTCAAAAAGTTTTTCAAAAACTTGCTTGGGGATGAGATAGAGATTTCAAATTTGGTGTACGGGTAGTTAGTTTGAAAGAAAAAAAGTGTACAATTTCAGTTTTCCAATGTTTTCTTTAAGTGATGCGATACACCAAAATTTTCGATTTTCGGAATAAATGAGAAAAGCCCTTTTTAAAATGTGATAGAGGTTTGATAATTGGTATATGGGGGAATCATCTTATAAAAACCCCTAGAAAACTGGAGTTTTTCAACGATGTTCGTTTAAGGGGGTGGGCATTACACACAAAAAATTCTAAAGGTGAAATAATAGAAAAAGCAGGCTTTGCGATGAGATAGACTTCAAATTCGGTGCACAGATAGATAGTTGGAAAGGAAGAAAGTGTGCACTGTCAGTTTTCCAACATTAGCTATTGAAATGGGGTACCGCTCACTAAAATATTCGATTTGACGAACAAATGAGAAACGCCACCTTCACAATGTGATAGAAGCTTAAAATTTAGTATATGGGCTAATCATTTAATAAAAAACCCCAAAATGAGTACGGATTTTCAAATGTTTATTTAAAGGGGGACAACACAGAAAAACGTCCGAAAGGTGACGTGAGGGGAAAAGCATGTTTCGCCATAGAATATAGACTTCAAATTTGGTGTACGAGTAGATATAGTTCGAAAGGAAAAATGTGTGTAATTTCAGATTTCCATTATTTGCTACTTAAGGGGATATCACACACCAAAATGTTTCAATTGCTAATAAATGAAAACCGCGTAATTTTAAATTTAATAGAGCCCTCATATTTGATATATGGACCAATCATCTAATAAAAATCCAAGACGAGCATTTTCAGAAATGTTCATTTACGAGTGTACTCCACAGAAAAACGTTCGAAAGCGGAAATAGCATGCTTCGGGATGAGAGAGATTTGTTGTTGTTGTTACTTATTCCCCCGTGGTGAAGGAGCGCCTATGCACCACGTCCACTAGACCCCTGGTCCCATAGCGAAGGGGGAGAAATTTGCAGATTCACTTTATCTTGAGGCACCCTAAGGGCCGAAGTCTGACTTTGCCTCGACAATACAACATTCATGCCCGCTGGCGGGATTCGAACCCACAACCCGTCGATCCAGCGATCAGACGAAAACGCTTGCCCCTGACCGCTCGACCACCGGATCGGCAAAATAAATTTAAATTTGGTGTACGGCTGGGTAGTTTGAAAGGACGATTTTTTCAATATTTTCTTCTTTAAGGGGTTTTGCGCACCAAAATATTCGATTTACCGAATAAATGTCAAACGCGAATTCTTCAAACATTTGCCTTATTCAGGGGTTGCTTATTGCGAAACCGTTGATTTTTCAGCTGAAATTCAGCTAATTTATATATGTATATATTATCCTACACAGAACATGCAACACCATGAAAGAGCAAATAGAGTGTGATGGTAAAGGACACACAGACATGGATGGCATATATATATATGAATAACTGATGTTAATTTTAGAAAGATAATGCAATGCAGTAGTGTCATAGACAGGGTGATCAGTAGGCAGTAGGACTACGTCTTACGGTGATGCAAGCAGCAACCCTTCGAGGAACAGATGCAATGAGCGTGTGGATAGTTTTCTAAGGGATGGATGACCATATGGTGCAGGTCGTCCTTTGTTTAAGGTGGGGCAGAGCAGTCAAACAACGGCCAATCACGTTCCATACATGCTCGATGGGTGAGAGATCTGAAGACAGCGGATGCCGATGAAGCACCTAGATACCTTGCAAGGCTTGTTTACTGAGTTTTGCAGTGTGCAATCATGCGTTATCTTGCAATAAAATAGCATTTTGAAACCACTGGAGGTAAGGAAGTGCAACTGGCCGCAGTACGTCATCCACATATCGTCGTGCCGCCATTCTGCCTCAGATTCAAACCAGAGGTGACAGGCTATCGAAGCCGATGGCACCACAAACCATGACGCCGCGGTGTTGAGCAGTATGGCGTTCAACAGTCGCAGCAAGTTTGGATCTATTTCCACGTCGCCACCAAACTCTCACACGGCAAATGTCATTCGACAAACAGAACCGAGACTTGTCGGCTGAAAACTAACCTGTCCCATTAAGTAGTCCAAGAGGCTGGATCCATGACCATTGCAATATGTCACGTCTGCATCTTGTCGTCAATGGCAGTACTCTTAAAGAACGGTTTGAGTGCAAGCCGCTTTCGGCCAATCATCAAGAAAGTGTTCTTGCTGATATTGAGACATCCAATGTACTCTGCAAGTTCTGCAGAATGTCGACAGGCGTTGTTTGCGGGGTCTTCACCTCATACCTTCGAATGCGTCGATCAACGCATACTGACTTACATCTGGATGGACCTGTTGCACTGCGACGATTCACATACCCTTCTTCAATCCATCTTCTTCAAATCTTTTGCACAATGGACGTATCTACGCGTGTTTCGGCGACGATGTACCGGTACGCACACCCAGTCGTACCTAGATCTTAACTGAATCCCCTCGCACGATCGTCTAAATGCTGAAATTGACTTCGATGTCGACGATTAGACAATCTCTTCAACAACACGTGTCTTATGTAATGAAAAACAGCTCGGAAAATAGGATTCTGTAAGCGACAGATAGTCACAACTGTCTGTTCATCTGTTGTTTCCATCTCTTTTATCCCGCACGCTAACCACGTGACCTAACATGTGATCACGTGACCTGCATTTCAGATCATTTGTATGCATCGACTAGCTGCGTTTGTCGCGCAATTTGCATAATATATATATATATATATATATATATATATATATATATATATATATATATATATATATATATATATATATATATATATATATATATATATAATTAAGCTAAAATCCAACGAGGCTTACAAGTCCTAAAATGTTATTTTTCAAGCACTACAAAATGATAAATTTAATTCAGAAACAAATAAAATGTTAAAATAATAAGTGTAAATATATATATATATATATATGCTTTCTTTTAGCTGCTTTCAGATCGAAATCTCAGCAATTATGTAATAATTGCTGCACAAAGCAAAATTGACGTCAAAAGCTAATTATTTTGCTTATAAAGGAAAAGTAATTAAGTGATACATTAGCGTTATTGATGATAAATAACATTAAAAGCTGTAAAACTGTAAAGCTTTGATAAAAATAGATTATTTTTTTCTGATTTATTTTCTTAACATTACTTCAAAGTTCCTGTCGGATATAAAAGGTTAAAGTATGTATCTAATACGATTCACTTGAATAGCTGGTACATGTCCAAGCAGATTTTGGAAGTATGTTGTGCTTCAAAGTTTGCTATATATCTGTCCGATATCGCAATCAGCAACATTGATTTTATTAAAATGTTGGCAATTTCTTTAGAATAGTTTAATGCCATTTTTACAAGAAAATTACTCTTCCACAGTGAGTGTTCTCAAGGTCAATGGGCGTGTCACGAGGCTTCACCATCTGAGTACCTGTTGACACCACCACCCCATATTGCTGCCGAATGTGATGCCTCCGCAAATCTTGAATCCACGGAGTGCATTTCAGAGTGTCCAATGACTTGTGCCAACTTACATCATCATCAACCATGCACTACAGCAGTTTGTGTCCCTGGATGCAGGTACTATATCTTGCCTATAAATACAATCACTGCTATTCGATAATATTAAGTCTCTCTTGCATCGATATTACCGTTTATTGTCCTTAAAATATATAGAGAATATTGCAGGAAAATACTATAATGCAAAACCTTCGACAGTAACTCCAATTCTCATATTTTGATGATGATTCTAGAGGATTTGAGAAACATCCCAGAACATATATGCCACAATTGTTTGTGATATCAAAATAGTCAGCCCTATGTTTACCTTAGCTCCATGAACATCTCCATGGACATACTCATGGACATCTCCACTCGGCATCTCCATGGACATCATCACTGGTGGATATCTATTCGGATATCCACCAGTGGTGGAATGGTTGTGTCATGGAGTTAAAAGAAAGAGGTAAATCTCCCATGGATGAAAAGCTTAAAAATAGCATAACGATTTGAGAATAATATTTATGTGTCGCTAGTGGTAGTAACCTGCCATCTTCTCTCATTTGGCACAACGAGAAAACGTTGTATTTAGTATATGTATTTTAAAATTAAAGCTTTCTAATTATAAATGGAAGTAATAGGAGTTTTTCTAGTTGTAGAATAAGGTATGGAATATATGGAGACAAAATAAATAAAGTAAAATAAATTTAAATACAAAGGATTGCCCTTTATTGTTTAAGTTCAAATTTGCATTGGACTGATAATTTGTGTCTGAAAAATTAATTAGGGACTTATTTTATTCCATCGCCACCTGACTGATTCTGCCAAACGATTTTAACAATTTCCGAACATGAAGTTTTATTCCTTCCCTTTACCTCCATGGGCTTTGCTTCCATGTATGTTATCCTGCCAACTAAGGAAACATTCCTATATTTAAAATATTACTGGATAAAATCTCTTCACCTCCTTAACCAACATATTAGACGACCCCGGTGACTTGAGCCTTCTTACTCGTTTCTTCAACAATGTCTGTCTTTCTCTATGTGTCAAACTATTGACACGATACGTCTCAAACGAAATCAAACATTTAATTGAACTTCTAGAAGGTTATTTTAATTGCTGAAGGCGAGAAACCTAATAATTTCACCACAGTGTATACACAATTAGATTTTTTAAAGCTCTCTTATAAACACTAGTCCAATACGCTAGTCCAATCCACTACTCCAATCTCGGTACTCCAATCCGGTATTTCAATCTCAGCACTCCAATCTCGGCACTTCAATCTCCTACTCCAATATCGGTACTCCAATCCGCTACTCCAATATCGGTACTCCAATCCGCTATTCCAACCTCGGCACTCCAATCCGCTATCTTAATCTCGGTATTCCAATCTCTGCACTCCAATCCACTACTCCAATAGCTATGCTCCTATTCGCTACTCCAATCTCAGTACGCTAATCCGCTACTCCAATATAGGTACTCCAATCCGTTACTCCAATATAGGTACTCAAATAACTATAGTCCTATTCGCTATTCCAATCTCGGCATGCAAATCCACTACTCCAATATAGGTACCCTAATCTGCTATTTCAACTTCAATACTGCAATCCGCTACCCCAATCTTAGCACGCCAATCTCAGCACTCCAATCTCGGCACTCCAATCCACTACTCCAATGTCAGTACTCTAATATCGGTACTTCAATATCGGTACTTAAATCCGCTACTCCAATCTCGGTACGCCATTTCGCTACTCCAATCTCGGTACTCCAATCCGCTACTCCAATCTTGGTACGTCAGTCTGCTACTCCAATCTCGGTACGTCAATCCGCTACTCCAATCTCGGCACTCCAATCCGCTACTCCAATATCAGTACTCTAATATCGGTACTCCAATATCGGTACTTCAATCCGCTACTCCAATCTCGGTACGCCATTCCGCTACTCCAATCTCGGTACTCCAATCCGCTACTCCAATCTTGGTACGTCAATCTTCTACTCCAATCTCGGTACGTCAATCCGCTACTCCAATCTCGGCACTCCAATCCGCTTCTCCAATATCAGTACTCTAATATCGGTACTCCAATATCGGTACTCCAATCTCGGTACGCCATTCCGCTACTCCAATCTCGCTACTCCAATCCGCTACTCCAATCTCGGTACGTCAATCTGCTACTCCAATCTCGGTACGTCAATCCGCTACTCCAATCTCGGCACTCCAATCCGCTATTCCAATATCAGTACTCTAATATCGGTACTCCAATATCGGTACTTCAATCCGCTACTCCAATCTCGGTACGCCATTCCGCTACTCCAATCACTGTACTCCAATCTCGGTACGTCAATCTGCTACTCCAATCTCGGTGCGTCAATCCGCTACTCCAATCTCGGCACTCCAATCCGCTACTCCAGTATCAGTACTCTAATATCGGTACTCCAATATCGGTACTTCAATCCGCTACTCCAATCTCGGTACGTCAATCTGCTACTCCAATCTCGGTACTCCAATCCGCTATTCCAACCTCGATATTACAATCCGATACCTCAATCTCGGTACTCCAATCTCGGTACTCCAATCCCGGTACTCCAATCTCGGCACTCCAATCCGCTACTCCAATATCGGTACTCCATTCTCGGCACGCCAATCCACTTCTCTAATCTCTGCACTCTAATCCGCTATTCCAACTTCAGTACTCTAATCTGCTACTTTAATCTTGGTATTCCAATCCGCTGCCCCAATCCATTACTCCAATCTACAACTCCAATCTCGGTAAGTTAAGTTCGTTTACCATAACGACTGAGAAATTTTACCATAAAATATTACCATTTTACATACAATATATTACTGAGGTCACAATATTACCAAATTTTGGAATTTACAATGTCCCTACATAGGACTGAATCATTTCGCCAATGTTACATGGAAATAGATGCTATCCTTATAAAAAAAAACAATTAGAGGAAAAGGGAGGTCGCACGGTTTTAAAGTTTTGCTTCAATCTTAAGGTTGAAAGAAGATAATATAAGGTATGTTTCAACTAAAGAAAACAGTTTATCATCTCAGGAACTGAATGAATGTCGACTAGGCAGTCGGAGATCCGTATTGGAATTTCGATTTGAACGTACGACTGTTATTTCGTAACTTGTGCATGTCGATGTCTAAAGTTTGAATTAAGAACAGCATATTTTTTGTTTAAATATTAACAGTTAATGTTTATGAATTTCTGCAGGTGCAAAAAAGGATTCGTAATGGACACAGTGAGTGGAAAATGCGTTCAACCAGCGAATTGCCCTTGCCATCATGGTGGAAAAAGCTATGAAGAAGGCGAACAAGTTAATATGGAATGTCAGATGTGGTAGGTGATTTCTATAGATTATTCCTTGAAACATATTTCACTCGCTAAAACTGTAATACAATACAATACCTAATATTCAATACATATAATATTTACTTTTCTTTTTTATAATATAGTAGAAATCTTGCATTCCTAAAATATTTTCAAATCGAGCTTTTGCATGAAATGCGAAGAATGACTAAGAATTACTTGCCCAGAAAACGTACGCAATGTTTTCCTTTCTTTATAAATAAAATTGAAAATCAGTCTGCTGGGTGTGTGTATATATGTTTCTTTGTCTCATCATCACGAGAGAACGGCGACACCGAATTTCATGTAATTTTGTGGGTAGACTTGGGATAGCTCCACTTAAAACTTAATCCATGTTCCGTTTATTGACATAATATATATGTGGAATTATTTATTTAAATATTTACTAGCTTGATTAAGCTTGGAAAGTGGCCTTGATTTTAAATAGTGCATTGCCGTTATGATAACACATAATTCTTCTGTATACTGTTCGGTGTTACCTGAAAATAAAATTAACACTATAAACACTTTGATTTATCTATCTGTCTGTCTATCTATCTCTGGGTAACGCTGCTACAAAATATTCCCAAACGTGTTCCAATCACGGAAAAAATATTTCCATTTAGATACTAACCCAGACTATCAGCATTTTCATAACCCTCGACGTCAACACTAAATTTTTCAGATCACACATTTACTTTCCAAGTTCACTGCTGCTTGAATTCAGTGTTCATATTAAAAACCGGAGCTTTCTTCTTATCTAATTAAATTTTTGCTTTAATGCGATTCGTTTTTTGTTCTTTTCTTCAAAGAAATATTTCAAATGTAAATTAATGTTCTGTTAAACTTTTTCACATCAGAGTGGTCGCATTGTCGAAAACAATGAATGAAAATATTTTCTCCTTTCAAATTATTTTCAATTTTTCTTCCCTAGTAATCTTAAGTTACAATTATTTGTTCTTCCAGAGGCTTAGATAAAATTAAAAATAACTTATTTCTTTTAAAACGGACGCCAGTGGCGTCAGGATTATATTCTAGTTGATTAATAAACATATATTGCTAAACTTAGGAGACAAGAAAGAGAGACCCTTTATCGCTCCAACTTAATTTTTACTGTAATTATTATTCAACTTGAATATACTCTTATTAAACGTACTATTAATATTCTATATTTACAAATCATCAGTTACCAATATTATAACAGTGTATTCTGCTTAATGCGGAGGGTGTGATACAGTGGGAGAATTTTTACTGACTTACACTCAGACTTATATTATTTTCTCATATGTAATACATACAAATGTTACCTTGTTCACTTTGTGCACCGCATTTGGCGTGGACTCTTTGTCCAGACTTATTGGTAAGACTGCACTGCAATTGGTTAGCATTTTCAATTGAACTCTGGTTGAACTGCTCCAACAACTTCATCAAACTGGATCTCTTCACATTTTTACATTTTCGAGTACACTGACAAAGTGACTGACTGTCTTCATATTTTTAAGAGCAATAACTTTATCAATTCTGTTTTACGGCAGCACTCTGTGATCTCCCCCTTATTCCTATTGGTTCTCCGGCATCTGTTTGCCCATTGACTCACAGGGCTGTGAGGGGCGATCAATACTTTCATTGGACAATCTCCTCTAGCCCCGCAGTTTTGACTGAGTTCAAGAAACTCAGGTGCCGTGAGGTCATCCTTAATTTCATTGGCAAATTAATGTCCGACCCATATTTAAAAATCTGATGTGGGCAGCACATGACTTTCCCTGCAGACTCAAATTCATTTTTTCTTTCTTTCTTTAAGAACTTATTAAATTGAGTTTAATTGCACAACATGACACAAAATTTGCATTTTTAATTCAATTTCTGCTTTTATTTGTTAATTAGACATTTTCCCAAAGGCGGCATAAAAAAATGCAAAAAAATATGAAATGTCTCGAGAACGGTTAGTCCTAGAGTAATAGCGTTGTTCTTATTCTTTTCCTCGTCAAAAATTACGTATAAAACAAGCATTTAATTGATGCATTTGAACATAAGTACTCTTTTTTTTAGATATTGGCGATTTTTGCGTGTCATTTCGTAAAAAAAGGCAGGTTCTTCTTTTCCGAATTTTATCAAACTCTAATCAGCACCAGAGTATCCCACATGTGATTTATCTACCAAATTTTATGAAATTTGGTCAATTTGTATTTCAGCTAGAGTGAATATGAGATTTTTGCAGGCCATGTCGCAAAAAAATGCGGATTCTTTCTTTCTGATTTGTACCAAAAACTAATCAGCACCAGGGTCACACCCAAGGGTCTTACATACCAAATTTTATGAAATTCGGTCCATTAGTTTTTGAGTTAGAGTGGATACATATATTGCACAGACACACGGGCACACAGACAGACAGACACACAGACGTCATGCTAAAAATGGTTTTTTCGTATTCTAGAGGTCTCGAAACGTGTAGTTCCATCGAAAACTCGAGTTGCGATTTTCGACATGATTCCAATACTTTCCCTATACATTACCATGTATTGCAGGGAAAGTAAAAAAAAATTGGCGTCTTCTTATCGACTGCCTGGTATTATTCTGTCGCTTTGATACTTTTTCAACCTCTATCACATTTTACTACCATTGTATTACAGAATTAAATAGTAAAATTGAAATTCTTCAGATAAGTAACTTTGTAAATTAAGGAGAAAAATACTGCATTAGAGTATGCCGAAATAAAAATATATAAAAAATGATGCAAAAGGAAAAATTATGAATATTAATATAAATATTATAAAAAGAAATTGAAAAAAAAAATTCACATTATTAACGATGAAATATATTTCCTATGACTTTATACTTTGCGTTATTCTTTCTCACATTCTCGTTGAATGAGAAAGAAGGGTCTTTGAATACTCAAACTCGGTTCCCTATATCTCCAGATACATAATTTTAGACGAAAAAGCTTCGCAGGGTTCAGACGCTACCGACCACAAATAACCTCTTGCGCAGACCGATACAAATGTAGGCACGGACCCAGCAGTCCCTGTGGATGATGTAATAACTTTCATGAAACAGTTGTTTCCATGAATTTGTTTCAACTATGTTAATTTTTATATAGTTGCCAGCAAAAAAAGTTTACTTCACTGCTAAATTTGTCATCCAAAAATCATCCAGTTTGCTTTTCCACTTCATTCAGTCATCTCTCTATTTACTTTTTATCTTCATCCAGGCATTTATATCTTTATACTTTTTCTCTTCATTCAGCCATCTCTATGTTTACTTTTATCTTCATCTAGACATATATATCTTTAAACTTCATCTCTTCACAGACCTCTGTTTACTTTTTCTCTTCGTCATCCAGACATTTATTTTTATCCCTTTTTCTCCTCACTTTCCAGAGATCTATTTGCACACATTGTATTTATGAATAAATACTTACTACTTTTTTTTACGCTTTTTCTCTCTTCAGCTTTTGTGAAAGTGGTATTTGGGCTTGCGATGAGAATCCGTGTCCAGGTCTTTGCAGTGCATGGGGCGATTCCCACTACGAAACTTTCGATGGACGTCTGTTCGATTTTGATGGTTCGTGCGACTACGTTATGGTAAAAGCACACGTGTCCGAGTCGGTCATCTTCTCTGTGGTCATCCAGAATGTCCCCTGTGGTGGAGGTGGAGGAGCAACTTGTGGAAAATCATTGTCTATAACTTTGGGTAAGGTGTCCATCTATAATTTTAATTAATCATTCCAAAAAGTGTAGTCTTCCTGGTAATTTCCAAATTCGGTATTCGGGCAAAAAAACATGGGTTTTAAACTATTTACAATAATACCCATCTACGTGTAATTCTATGAAAGGTGAACAATATTATTTACCAAAGTCAGAATATATCGCCTTAAATTTTGAATAGTTATTTGGCGAAGGGTCTGGTCATTCAGAATGTCCCCAGTGGTGGAAATAGAGGAGCAACTTGTGGAAAATCATTGTCTATAACTTTGGGTAAGGTGTCCATCTATAATTTTAATTAATCATTCCAAAAAGTGTAATCTTCCTGGTAATTTCCAAATTCGGTATTCGGACAAAAAAACATGGGTTTTAAACTATTTACAATAATACCCATCTACGTGTAATTCTATGAAAGGTGAACAATATTATTTACCAAAGTCAGAATATATCGCCTTAAATTTTGAATAGTTATTTGGCGAAGGGTCTGGTCATTCAGAATGTCCCCAGTGGTGGAAATAGAGGAGCAACTTGTGGAAAATCATTGTCTATAACTTTGGGTAAGGTGTCCATCTATAATTTTAATTAATCATTCCAAAAAGTGTAGTCTTCCTGGTAATTTCCAAATTCGGTATTCGGACAAAAAAACATGGGTTTTAAACTATTTACAATAATACCCATCTACGTGTAATTCTATGAAAGGTGAACAATATTATTTACCAAAGTCAGAATATATCGCCTTAAATTTTGAATAGTTATTTGGCGAAGGGTCTGGTCATTCAGAATGTCCCCAGTGGTGGAAATAGAGGAGCAACTTGGGGAAAATCATTGTCTATAACTTTGGGTAAGGTGTCCATCTATAATTTTAATTAATCATTCCAAAAAGTGTAGTCTTCCTGGTAATTTCCAAATTCGGTATTCGGGCAAAAAAACATGGGTTTTAAACTATTTACAATAATACCCATCTACGTGTAATTCTATGAAAGGTGAACAATATTATTTACCAAAGTCAGAATATATCGCCTTAAATTTTGAATAGTTATTTGGCGAAGGGTCTGGTCATTCAGAATGTCCCCAGTGGTGGAAATAGAGGAGCAACTTGTGGAAAATCATTGTCTATAACTTTGGGTAAGGTGTCCATCTATAATTTTAATTAATCATTCCAAAAAGTGTAATCTTCCTGGTAATTTCCAAATTCGGTATTCGGGCAAAAAAACATGGGTTTTAAACTATTTACAATAATACCCATCTACGTGTAATTCTATGAAAGGTGAACAATATTATTTACCAAAGTCAGAATATATCGCCTTAAATTTTGAATAGTTATTTGGCGAAGGGTCTGGTCATTCAGAATGTCCCCAGTGGTGGAAATAGAGGAGCAACTTGTGGAAAATCATTGTCTATAACTTTGGGTAAGGTGTCCATCTATAATTTTAATTAATCATTCCAAAAAGTGTAGTCTTCCTGGTAATTTCCAAATTCGGTATTCGGACAAAAAAACATGGGTTTTAAACTATTTACAATAATACCCATCTACGTGTAATTCTATGAAAGGTGAACAATATTATTTACCAAAGTCAGAATATATCGCCTTAAATTTTGAATAGTTATTTGGCGAAGGGTGTGGTCATTCAGAATGTCCCCAGTGGTGGAAATAGAGGAGCAACTTGTGGAAAATCATTGTCTATAACTTTGGGTAAGGTGTCCATCTATAATTTTAATTAATCATTCCAAAAAGTGTAGTCTTCCTGGTAATTTCCAAATTCGGTATTCGGGCAAAAAAACATGGGTTTTAAACTATTTACAATAATACCCATCTACGTGTAATTCTATGAAAGGTGAACAATATTATTTACCAAAGTCAGAATATATCGCCTTAAATTTTGAATAGTTATTTGGCGAAGGGTCTGGTCATTCAGAATGTCCCCAGTGGTGGAAATAGAGGAGCAACTTGTGGAAAATCATTGTCTATAACTTTGGGTAAGGTGTCCATCTATAATTTTAATTAATCATTCCAAAAAGTGTAATCTTCCTGGTAATTTCCAAATTCGGTATTCGGACAAAAAAACATGGGTTTTAAACTATTTACAATAATACCCATCTACGTGTAATTCTATGAAAGGTGAACAATATTATTTACCAAAGTCAGAATATATCGCCTTAAATTTTGAATAGTTATTTGGCGAAGGGTCTGGTCATTCAGAATGTCCCCAGTGGTGGAAATAGAGGAGCAACTTGTGGAAAATCATTGTCTATAACTTTGGGTAAGGTGTCCATTTATAATTTTAATTAATCATTCCAAAAAGTGTAGTCTTCCTGGTAATTTCCAAATTCGGTATTCGGACAAAAAAACATGGGTTTTAAACTATTTACAATAATACCCATCTACGTGTAATTCTATGAAAGGTGAACAATATTATTTACCAAAGTCAGAATATATCGCCTTAAATTTTGAATAGTTATTTGGCGAAGGGTCTGGTCATTCAGAATGTCCCCAGTGGGGGAAGTGGAGGAGCAACTTGGGGAAAATCATTGTCGATAACTTTGGGTAAGGTGTCTATTTATAATTTAAATTAATTATTCGAGAAAATGTAGACTCCCTGATAATTTTCATATTTGGTGTTTAGACAAAAAACATGGGTTTTAAAATATTTGCAATAATGTCCGTCTAGCCGTTAGTCTATGAAAGTTGAACAATGTTGTTCACCAAAGTCTAAAGGTATCGCCTTAAATTGAATAATTATTTACCAAAGTGGCTTTATAATATATAACTGGCTTTCCAAAAGTTGCCAATGTTATATGCAGAACAGGCTTTACACCAGTTGCCGAATGTGAAGATTAGTTACCTTGAAACGGAACTTATAATAAATAATGATTGGTTTAGTATTCAGATTTATTATGTAAATGAAGATAATTAGATTTAAAAGTGCATATTTATTGAGACGTTCTTGGTACCACTTAAGAATCAATGTGAATAGTCTATACATTAAAAGTCTCTATGTCAAATTTGATTCTGACTTATGGTCTTACTGTAACATAAACGAAAGCCTTGACCTGTCACTTTCTCTTTGTTTACCCCGTTTGTTCTGAAGTACGTGATGCGTCGCCTTTGACTGCTAATTTGAACCATGTTAACTTCAAAAACAACTGAACCGATGCACATAAATTAATTCATTTTTACAATTATTCTGTTTACTGCCTAAAGTTTTATAATATGTTTTCCGAAAGAACTGTATGCATTTTATATTGTGTGATCAATTATTATATCTTCTTATTTCTGTTGTCACTCTTATTGTTTGGGCTAAGCCCGTGTACAATAACATTTTTGATTGATTGATATTTAATGAGACGTTACTCAAAATTTAGAATTTTAATAATATTATTCTGTATAAAAAGACAGTAATAATAAGTAAAGCGCGTAACTTTGCACGCAATCAATAATGAACTGATTCACGGGGTAAAATGCAGCACAAATAAAGATAAATGAGGATACGTACATTTCGGAGATCATTTCTATTTCCTTCTTCAGTGTAACATCTGGACTTGAACACCCCAATAATTGCAAGACTATATCAGCCAAATTGAAGATGGCTAAACGACGGATCTCAAAATAATAGCGCCCTCTGGTGTAAGGAATGGGAAACAGAACCAGAAAAATACAATTATTCCCTTGTTATTCTCTAGTTTTATTTACCTTTTTTTTCATACTATAGCGATACTATATTGAGATGTTTAGCTATTTTTAGCTTGTACGACGTAATTTTGCGATTATGTGGGAGTTCAGGTCCAAACTTGTTGCACTAAAAGAGAAAATCAAGATGATTTTCTAAGTATACATACGCTCGTTTTTCTCTATTTACGCTACATTTTACGCTATGAAACAATTAACTATTAAACTGTAATAGTGTCCAAAATGCTTTTAGTTCTCAGGGTTAACCGTTTTCAAACGAACTATGACTCATTTGGGGAAAATACCGTTTAGATATCGACATGAGTATTAAAATGATATTTTAGTAATCAGATTAAACACATATAGTTCTTGGATTTGAACGGCACATTGTTAACTACCTAGATATGATTTACCTTTCTTTGCAGGTAGGCAAAGCCTTACTCTGACACGAGATCACCCTCTACCCGATGTTCCAGAAAATTCGCGGTTATCTCTGAGTTCAGTCGGAATGTTTACCCTCCTGGACAGTGACATCGGTATTTCTATGCAGTGGGACCGCAACAGTAGGGTGTATGTCACTGCACAACCCATATGGGAACAGAAGGTAAGCCAAATCTGGAATTTCTTTAACAACGAACGCTATGAACTGCATTAACTTTCATATAATACAGCCTGGAATTTAACGGGAACTCAATTTTTTTTTTGTGTATTGGAATACAGATAAAAATTAACTAGAAGGAGGCTCAACTGGACTTTCTCGTACCTTAAATCATTTTTAAGTAGCTTTTTTTTCTTTTCTTTTTTAAAAAAAAAGAAAGAAAAAAAATGTTTTTTGACAAACCTGTACCGTTGGTTCAATAGTTCACAATTACAGCAAATTACCTTTCATTTTAAAAGACTTGGAAAAATATTCTGATTTATGCCAAGTTTAACAATGTAACCACTTGGGGGGGGGGGTAACTTGCCCCGAGGGGACTAATGACGCCACGAAAGCAAAATTGGATCGCTGTTGTTCTTCACTACAATGAATGGAACTATTATGTTTCGTGATCATTGAGCCGTATATAACCCAATTTATGTATAATTATATCAAATTTTGTACTATGCTGCCATTCTAAGAGAATATAAAATTTCAAATAAATTCCTAGGTTCTTACATTCGATCTAGTTCTAAATTTTTCGATCATCAAAATTTTTCGATAAGTTTCTTGAGAATCCATTAAATTTCTAGGTTCTTACATTCGATCTAGTTCTAAATTTTTCGATCATCAAAATTTTTCGATAAGTTTCTTGAGAATCCATTAAATTCCTAGGTTCTTACATTCGATCTAGTTCTAAATTTTTCGATCATCAAAATTTTTCGATAAGTTTCTTGAGAATCCATTAAATTCCTAGGTTCTTGCATTCGATCTAGTTCTAAATTTTTCGATCATCAAAATTTTTCGATAAGTTTCTTGAGAATCCATTAAATTCCTAGGTTCTTACATTCGATCTAGTTCTAAATTTTTCGATCATCAAAATTTTTCGATAAGTTTCTTGAGAATCCATTAAATTCCTAGGTTCTTGCATTCGATCTAGTTCTAAATTTTTCGATCATCAAAATTTTTCGATAAGTTTCTTGAGAATCCATTAAATTCCTAGGTTCTTACATTCGATCTAGTTCTAAATTTTTCGATCATCAAAATTTTTCGATAAGTTTCTTGAGAATCCATTAAATTCCTAGGTTCTTACATTCGATCTAGTTCTAAATTTTTCGATCATCAAAATTTTTCGATAAGTTTCTTGAGAATCCATTAAATTCCTAGGTTCTTACATTCGATCTAGTTCTAAATTTTTCGATCATCAAAATTTTTCGATAAGTTTCTTGAGAATCCATTAAATTCCTAGGTTCTTGCATTCGATCTAGTTCTAAATTTTTCGATCATCAAAATTTTTCGATAAGTTTCTTGAGAATCCATTAAATTCCTAGGTTCTTACATTCGATCTAGTTCTAAATTTTTCGATCATCAAAATTTTTCGATAAGTTTCTTGAGAATCCATTAAATTCCTAGGTTCTTGTATTCGATCTAGTTCTAAATTTTTCGATCATCAAAATTTTTCGATAAGTTTCTAGAGAATCCATTAATATTTGTGGCAGCTATCGCGTTCCCAAGAAATGATCACAAACAGACGGACAGACATCACTCTAAAGAGCGTCAAAACGTGTTCAGAAGATCCTAAAACATATATTGACATCAATATCTCGAAATCGAAAGCAATACTTTCTCTATACTGTATTATAAAATATGAGAAAATAAAAATTGGTGATAGCTCCAGTACGATAAAGCCGAACTGGTAATAACGTTTCATAAAACAAAACTCCACTAAAGTTCAATAAGCGTATATTCGTTATTTCCAGTCCCATTTGATTCGTTTACAACAGGTATGGGCCTATTGTAACTAGAGTAAAATACGTAACTGAAACAACTTAATCGTTCTGAGTTACGAGCATTAAAAGTGAAAATTTCTCTGTACAAGCGTAGTAGATTTTACAAGATCAGATACATTCTAACTACTATATTTCAGGGAAAAATAAACTTAATATTTACAGTTTAACAATTTCAATTTTCCAGATATGAGCATTACAAACTTGTAAAACGGAAAATTTACAATCTTCTTCAACTTGACAAAGCGATTGCGTAAAAACTACAGCGGTGCTCAAATAATTGCACCCCCCCCCCCCGCATAGCTGCATGAGTTGGAAGAAAAGGACTGTAACACGTAAAAAAAACTTGAGCAGCGCATTTAAACGCAAATAAAAAAATCTGATGTGGGCAGCACATGACTTTCCTTATATAATGCAATGAATTTACTACTTTTACAGTTAAAAAAATGTTATTCTTATAGTAGATACTTATATTCCTTCCCAGATATTGAATTTTCTTCAATTAGTCGTCATTTTCATTGATTTAGCGTCATTTTTATCTGTTTGACGAGATTTTAATTATTTTGGCAACATTTTAAAATGTCGCCAAGTTGGCGACATTCCGCTAAATTCGTCGCCAAAATCTCGCCAAGCGTTATGGACAGAGAAATAAGTTATTCTTACAGCAGATAAATGACTATTAGCGTTCAAATACAAAAGTATTACTCAACTTGACTTTCTATACTTTCTATACTTGACTTTCTATACAAAAGTATTACTCAACTTGACTGAGTATCTTTTCTCGTGAATGGAACGAGTTAGATTCATGAGAATGATGTCACCAAATTTATCGCATGATATTACATATGAAAAGTAAGCATGTTTCTCAACAGTTAATATTTTTTTTAATTTATGGGATTTTTTTTTATAAATTTATTTGATTAATGCGCAATATCTCGAGAAAGCTTCATGCTAGCTTTCCAAAGTTTATGTCAATCGTTTTCTAAGGCAAAATTACGTACGAAATGTCTATTTGAGTAACTTTATTAAAGGATTTGATTTTTTGATGATTTTTTCAAAATTTCACTCGAGCATTTAGGGGGGTTTTGACCATTTGATTGAGTTTCAAAACTATAGGCTTCCAGTATTCACGAATTATGATTTTTGTACCAAATTTCATTCGAATCGCTCCATTCGTTCATGAGGTATCGTCTCCACAGTCTCACTGACACACACACACACAGAGATCACTTCAAAAATGTTCGATTCGTGATCAGGGATGCTTGAAACGTGCTCTCCCGTGGAAAACTCGAATTCGAATTTTCGACCCCGTCACAATACTTTCCTTATATATTATGTATATAAGGAAAGTAATAATAATGCAGTATAGAGCTATTTCGAGGATACGGTGGATCTCCTTCATACCCTTGAAACAACTGTATGCTGCATCATTATTTTATTTGTTACACTGTAGACTTCATGACTTATAGATTTATAGACTTTGTAATAACTTCATAACTTTGTAGACTTCATAACTTATAGACTTATGTAGCTTATAGTCTTTTAGTTGACTGACTACATTTTATTCGTTTAGCAATTTTGCAGGCAGAAAAACCATTCTTATTAAAAGCAATTGCACCACTTTTCTTTCGCGGTGTTAACTGCATAAACTTCGTCAAAATACGCTATTTTATTGTCAACATACACAACATCAAAATAACACTTTATGGACGTGTCGCCGCTTTTGTGCCATAAACATGTAAGACACAATCACCGTATAATATTACATCGCATCTTAGCTCTTTTATCTGATGTAATGCACTAAAAAGAATGCAGGATTCGGGTATGTTACACTGCATTACACACTAAAATACTGAAATGTTCGGAGTAATGCAATATTTTTTTGATCAACTCAGTCTTTCAAAAACAACTAGAAACTGGATTTCTATCTAAACAATTTTGTTGCTTATGGTTTATACCTATATATTATAGTTCAATAGGTGTTTTGAGCGAAAGTAAGCAAAGTGGAGCAAAAACTCTCGCACACGAAAACTTTTGATTATTTTCGAAAAAAAATCAAAGTATTTAAATATTAAAACTAATTTTATATATTCATAAATAGTACCTTATTTTCAACAAAATAACTAAAAATTGTTTTCATTTCTATCCATCGGATTCGGAAATGTAAACTTCCAAAGAGTTTATTATTTTTATCGCTCCGATTTCAGCCGGAGAATTTGGACGTCAAGATGAAACTCATTTATTTATTGAAATTGAATATTAAAAAACATTAAATAAAAATGAATTTCTGTAACAGTCTCATCCTCAATCCCAAACAAAGTGTTCGAAATACGACGCTTTTAAAGTCATTCACAAATAATTAAATTTTCCCTGTGCTGGGAAATGGTGTAGTAAATAAGAATATAGCAGATTTTCTTTATTTACCGAAATGACATCGACATCTCAAATTATTTTTATCAGTCCTCAAATATAACACAAATATCTGTTATATACAAAAAATCTGATGTGGGCAACACATGACTTTCCTTATATAATGCAATGAATTTACTATATTTACAATAAAAAAAAATAGGTTTTTCTTATAGTAGCTATTTATATTCTTTCCAAGAAATTGAATTTTCGTCAATTTGTCGTCATTTTCACTGATTTAGTGTCATTTTTATCCATTTGGCGAGATTTCCGTTAATTTGGCAACATTTCAAAAAGTTGCCAAGTTGGCGGCATTTCGCCAAATTTGTCGGCAAAATCTCGCCAAGCGTTATGGACGGAGAAATAAGTTATTCTTATAGCAGAGAAATAACTATTGGCGTTCAAATACAAAAGTATTACTCAAAGTATCTTTTCTCATGAATGGAACGAGCTAGATCCACGAGAATGATGTCACCCAATTTATAGCATGATATTACATATGAAAAGTGAACATGTTTCTTAATAGTTAATATATTTTTTTTTAATTTATGGGATTTTTTGATAAATTTATTTTAAAAAACGTTCAATATCTCGGGAACGGTTCATGCTAGCGCTCTACAGTTTATGTCAATCGTTTTCTAAGAAAAAATTACATTAGAAATGTCTATTTGCGTAACTTTATTAAAGGTTTTGATCTTTTGATAATTTTTTCAAAATTTCAATCGACAATTTAGGGGGGTTCTGAACATTCGATTACGTTTAAAAACAATAGGCCTCCAGTAGTCTTGGATTGTGATTTTTGTACCAAATTTCGTTCGAATCGGTTCATTTTTTCCCCAGTTACCGTCTCCACAGGCTCACTGACACACACACAGACATCACTTCAAAAATGTTTGATTCGTGATCAAGGATGCTTGAAACGTGTTCTCCCGTCGAAAATTCGAATTCGAATTTTCGACCCCATCACAATACTTTCCTTATACATTATGTATATAAGGAAAGTAAAAAAAGAAATGAACTAAAATCTTCGCATTATATTCCGACTAATTTAAACACTTTCAGATCGATCTTTTATTGAATAAATAAGTGGAAGTTTCTCATTATGTCTTTAGAAGTTAAATATTGTATTGGAACTATCATGCAGCAAACGATTGAAATTAAATATGGTTATTATTTGATCAACTTTAGATAATTAGTGTTGATATAATAAATATAGTATTTAATAAAACATTCTCATTACTTAGACTGGTTTAAACCTGGATAAATTGAACAAGCATTTTATTAAGCATTTTAGCTTATGTTGTAAAGATTTTTATTAAGGAAACTAAACATTATTTTTAGAAAACAAAAACATCATGAATTAATAATTCATTACTATTTTAACACGTCGATCACCACACGATAAGGTAACACATTACGTCTGAAACCCACATTTTTAACACTTTACAACATAGTTGAAAAGTGTTTATGACTTTGTTCATTCTGTCTGTCTGTCCTTTCGCAGGTTAACTGCCATAAAAATGGCTTTATTAAACTGAAATTTCAGTATGTTGTTGAGCTGATCTGTGGGACATATGGAAATGGAAATGAATAATATCACTGAATTAGTTTTGGATTGGACCCAGGTTGAAAAGAATTGCACCCTATGGGATCTAATTTTTCAAACATTTTTTAAGCGAATTTAGAATTCACAATTTGCTTCAAAAATTTTAGAAAATATTCAAATTATCCCATAAAATATATAAACAAAATTCATCAAAATATGTTCGGTAGTTTTTAAATAAAAATTAAAATAATAATTACACCCATATTAAAAATCACGTGATCCACTTCAAAATAAAATATGGCATCCATCTTGTTAAAATCGTGATTTTTAACGTTCTTTTTAATTTATATTTAGTGTTGCATCCGTCCTTAAACCGTTTCACGTTTTATTTTTTTTCTGTGCATCTATTATACAGCGCCAACGCAATTACAATATTTTTCAGTTTAAATGACATCAAACTTTGATTATTTCTACAACGAAGCCTAATTTTCACTTATGGAGAATGTAAACACAACCAGTTGTAAGATGAGTTGTATAAGAATTCCTAAATTTCTTTAACGCAAAATTATTTAGCTCTGGAGTCTGCAATATAGCTGATATGAATGAAACATTCATTAATTTCACATAGAGAAGCAGACGACTCTGTAGTAGTGTTTTTTTGTTGAAATTTAAGCATAGAAGTGAAAAGTAATTTTACCTCCATGGTTTTAAGTTTTTAAATAAAATAATTATCGTAGTATTGTGGTGATTTTAAAAATACGCCGCTGAATGAAAAGAATGGAAAAAAGTTTATGAATAAAATATTCACGGCTTTTATGTAGATAGCCAGACCAGTTATAATTTGATGACATTATTTGAATAAAGTTCATTTGTTTTCGATGAAATTTTCAAATATAATAAATTTTTGTAGTATTGAGATAATTTTAAAAATATTACAGCTGAATGTATCGCATTTTAGAGATGTTTAAATAAAATTCGCTGAATGTATTGCATTTTAGAGATGTTTAAATAAAATTGCATTTCAGATGGAAAGTGTTTCATAATCAATGAGTTATGCATGATTGATCTTTCTTGTTTTTTATTGCAGTTAGTTTCCCTCATAACTAATGTATGTCTTCCATCCTTCTTTTGATGTGTGTCATCTATTTTTACGAAAAAAAGGTGTATTTTGTAAATTATTCTAAACTGGGACTTCAAAATTTTTGGAGAGGCGCTTTTATTTTGGATCACTCGCTTATAATATTATACTACCCGACCCAAAACAAGTGTCATATGCATATACGACCAACATTCAATGACTGGAAAAAAAATACATACAGAAGGTCGTTTGCACTTTATGGAAACGATTTTAGATAATTAATTTTTTTGCATAGAGGACGTATTTCTTGCGCCGATTTGCTTCTAACTGATAGGCGTGATTTTTGATTATAGCTCTAGATTGAATTTTCCATAAAAGTAAACTTTTTCTTAGCACGGTCACGTCAATTTTATCCCACTCCTCTTGGGTCGTTTTCCAAAGTCCGTTCAGTGTTCTTGGATTTTCCTAAGGCTCGTTTTAACAAACTGAAACCACAGAAGTCCATAGGAGAAGCGTCAGGTAATTTGACAGGTATTTCATTAAATGGGATACATTTTATTCCTGTTTCTGATTCTTTATTTTCTAAATATGTGGCAGTTGACTTAGACATGTGACTAGAGGCTTTGTCCATATGAAGCTCATCTTTATTGATGTCCTTTCCATATAAAACTGGAATTGCTTCTTCAAAAATTAGTTCCAAAATATTTTACTGATAGTAGAGTGAATTAATTTTTTTTACTTTGATCTTAATTTTATCTTTACTTTTACTTTGATTAATTTTATCTTTACTTTTTTGAGTTTTAATTTACCGTTGTAACAAAATCCTGCAACTATCATGAATCCGTTTGGGAACTTTTCTGTACATTGACGAAGCCATTTTGTACGGTCAGTTTAGCAACAGAAAATTGCTGTTTTTTATTACAGTCACTTAAATACACCCATGCCTCATCGAGTGTTACCACAAATTTCCATTTATCAGCAGCTAGGTGTTTTTCATATACGTTTCTACAATTTGTTTTTCTTTCCACGATATGCTTTGGCAAAAGCAGATGAACTTTAGATTTTCAAACATCGCTTTTAACTTCAGATCTTTATGAATGGTTTTACTTGCAGTGCCAGAAGACATTCCCAGTTTCGATACAATGGATGTTTGAGTCGGTAGATTTTCTATTAGGATCAGAGACTTCACTTTCTTGATATTTACCCGCGTTCGAGCAGTCTTCGGATGCGACTTTGCGGCCATTTTCTCATTTTTGAATTCAGCTAGACGCTTTTTCCCTTTCAAATTTAATATATTAAAAATAACTTTCTTTGAAATGTAATAAACTTGGTTTTTACACCGCTTTACAATTTGTTGATAAGAATATTTTCCCTCAGAAAACGCATTTGCGTAACCTTTAAACCATCTATCAATTTCAGGAGTCATTTTCAAAATGAATCTTTTATTTAGCATTCCAATCAAAACAAAACAGTGCGGCAGACGATTATATTGAAAATGCCAAATCTTTATCTCAAAATGTTAACGAGAAACATAAATACAAAATCTTATCCATAAAGTGCGAACGATCTTCTGTATGAACCGTGTCGACTGGGAATCAACCGAAGCTGAAACCAACAGTGAAAATGTTCATGATTGGGCATAGTGCCTCTCTAGTAAGACACCGACCACGGGTGGGCATTTAGAACTCAATGTGCTGAGAACTGTACGTGTTTAAAAAACTTTATAAAAGTAGATTAGCAATAAGAGTGAATTTTTATCCTCACTCTGTATTGTCGCTTACCGCCAATCTTTTGCTTACTTTTGGAGTTCAAGGCACGAGAAAAAATTATAATTATTTCAGTGTATGTGTTTATACTTATCGATATTATATAATTTTTCGTTATATTATTTTTAGTACGAAATAAATTATTCACACTTTATTAACAGTTAATTTCCTCACGAAAAATGTTTGGGGTACAAGAAGACCCCTCCCCCATAACAGTTTGTGTTACTCAATTCGCGAGGCACCGACTGACGTTTTAATGCGTATTCCAATTGTTACTGACCGCAAGTACCTTTTTTATTGCTTTGTTTGTAACGAACTCATCATACCTTAAATATATTTAGAAAATTAAATTACTTAAATTTCATTTCGAACTTTGAAATAAAATCAAATTCGTGGGTTTCTAAACGTGAGCAGTGCTGCATCAATGATTAGGTCAAATTATAGGGTTCGATTAAAGGTTAGAGTCAAATTATAGGGCTTGTTATATTAGCTACAGAGCTATTTGTCGATCTAAAGCTTAGCTTCGTTGCAATAAGTGTGGATCATACTGCAGAGCAATGTTTGATCACAACTGCTCTAAAGCAATATTTTTGGAGGATTCGTAAGTTTAATTTCTAACGCAAAATTCCAAATATCTCGAACTTAATATTACTGTCTACAATTACTATTGTCAATTTTGTTTACAATTACTATTGTTGATTATGTTTGCGATTTTTATTGTATATTCTGTTTACAATTAAAATTCTGAATTCTGTTTTTCAAATCATATGGTTAATTTTGTTTACAAATCATATTGTTAATTATATTTACAAATTATATTGTTAGTTATCATAACTGTTACTGTTAGCACTGATTACAATGCTCCAGTAAACTCTTGGATAACTGCCTTTACTCGTCCTGCGTCTTTTACATTCAAATGCTCAGTGCTTTGAATTTCCAAAAGTACGAAATACGTAATCAGAAACAAATACATAAATCGAATTATTATTTCCATATACATTTTTTGAATTACACTGAAAAGTTTTCATATATCATACTAGAAGTTATGTGATGCGTCATACATACTGAGAGGCCACATTATTGTGACCAGTTGGTGAGTAGCTCATACAATCTTCTGTAACTCATGCAATTGAATGTGACGCAAATTGTACGTTAAGAAGCCATACGATTTGATTCTTAGTACCTGTAATTATAAGAACTGTTGTCCTTCTGCCTGATAGAATAAGTTTGCCAACTAACTCTTCGCTTGGCTGAATCATCCTGTCGCCACTGAAGACCACAAAACTTACGCTTTGGTCTGAATCTTGTTTGATTGTTCACTTTTAGTAAACCCGAACAATTCACAAATACTCTCGTTTCACTAATGCTTACATTATTGTTTCCATGATTCCAGGATCATACCAGGTTCAAAATCCGTCAGATGGCATTTTTAGTCCATTATTTCTTTAGCAATGCACTTTAAAAATAAATTTTTAGTTTTCTCTTGTACCGATTCAGCGATCTAACGTTAGTAATATCCGCAGGATAGCTACTATTCATTAACTGGTCTGGTCTGAATAATTTGCCTCAGTCTTACTTATAAATCTAAACTGACCATATGTATGTATAGTAAACAGTGGCGGCTCGTCAAGTGACGCAGGGTCAAGCGCTGCTTCTCCCTGCGTCATCTGAAGTTATCGGTTGAATGGGTTATTAGTATTATTTGGCGAATTTTTCAGACTCGGCTGGCTACTTTTAAATATTATTTGGCAACGCATGTACCAGTAGAAAGACATGTTTTGGCGATGTTCGCTGTCGAGGAGGGGGGAAGAATCCCGCCACTGTTAATAAATATAAACATTTAGTAAATAGTATTAGGTGTAATGAAACTAGATCAATTTACAACGAATCTTATCAAAATGCACAAGCTAGATAGTTAAGTCTTATTGGGTTTACCAAATTCCTTTCACAGCTGCAAGGTCTGTGTGGAGATTTCAACGGAGATTCGTCTGATGATTTCCGGTCGCCTTCCGGTGGAATACCTTTAGTGCTGGCAAAGGACTTCGCTGACAGCTGGAGAGTCCATAAGTACTGCAAACCCGCTGCTCAACCAGAAAACACTTGTGACAAGAATCCGGAGCGGCGAACTTGGGCTAAGCACAAATGCGCAGTGCTTAAATCCGATCTTTTTAAGCCTTGTCATTATCAGCTGGAAGTGGAGGATTATTTTAAGAGGTACGTACAGAAGTTGTTTGGATTATAAAAAAGAAACCTAGTATGTAATAAGTGTTATTATATAATTCGTATTACTGAGTCATATCCATATGAGTGCAAATTTTAAATACCTTATTACGTGTAAGACTTTTATAATAAATCGGAGTTGAATAGCAAAAATTTGGAGCTGTTCTTATTGAATAATGATTGTTAGAAGAATTGTTAGATTGATTATAACTTATTGAATCCTACTTACAGACCTTTAACAAGGATCAGGTAACGTATTGCAATTAAAGCCAATTTATACGTTATAAATAATTATGCAAATTTATTCCAAAAAATTTTGAATTTAGAGAATTCAAGGTTTTGCTCAAATAGTTTGAAGATAAAATCATGCTTCCCAGTTACCAGTTTACACTATCAAAGGATTCCATTTCGTTGCTAATGTGTATTATACACAACCAAGTATGTGTTGTAGTCTTCACAGTTAGTCTGATATTCCTGGACTATGGTAAGACGACTCCAGTTGTTGAGCAAACTCTACCAAAAATAATTTTGATACCGGAAAACTGTGTGGTTCAGAAGATTGTGTGAAGAAAGCGTTTATAAAGTACACCTATTGTAATCATATGTTTCCAGCATTTTAAATGTTACGCATCTGTTTATTCTAACAATATTTTACTGAGTAACACAGAAAATAAATGGTTCAATCTCGCTGAGTGACATGTAACTTTACGTAACTTCCGATGTCATTGATAATTTGAGAAAAATGTTTTCAGATTTATAATCTACATGCCAAAAAATCCTTAACATAAACATAAATTTAGATGCAAAGGCTGATTTATAATTTACTAGAAAAAGCCATTTACTCGAAGGGAGGGGAGTTTCTAATTAATGAACATTTCAAAAAGAGTTTAATGTCCCACATGAACACGATTCAAGAAGGAAAAATATATGATTTAAAATATTCCCCCAAGTTACTTTTGATCGCTGCAGAGATTAATACAGCATTATGCAGTTTAACACAAATGCCATTTAATACCAATTACAAATTGAACTTCGTAACCTGAAAGTCATACCGCCTCTGAATGAAATAGAATCAAGTAATCAATAGTAAACAAACAGTCTTAGAATATCTTAAAGATAGGGTATAGCCTGAATGGCATGTCTGATCTGGATAGATGAGGCAGGAATAACGCATTACTAACTTTGAAAGACTGACGACTCAAACAGCAATTGATATTCCAGTGTTGTTCTTCTAGCATCTAATTGACTAAAATGGCTCACGCATTGACGAGTTTTTGTGCTTGATATTAAATTAAATTGTATGATTAGAATGTGTATCGATGTGACAAAATTTGCAGGGTTATATAAGCATGTATTGCTTGAAAATCTGGAATACGTAAATTTTCTGAAAAAAAAAATATAGTAATAAAAAGTAAAAATCATAATAGTATTTGCACATTGCATGTATACAAATTTAACTGCATTTCAAATGCATATAATAATGTTTACTACATGATGTTAATTGTATAATCTTAATATCGGGCTTCCATTGTAGATAATAGCATTCACGTATTTGTTTTGCACTTGTTATTGGATCTTTAGCACGAAATACATAATATGTACAATTGCAACAACAAAATTTACTTTGTACAATAATTTTCTGAACTGGTTAAGAACTGATAAATTAAGTTCTACCTCAAGTTTCGTCAAAATAGAGTTCAGGTTATATGAAGCTACAACCTCCAAGTCGATACTCACAGAATCTGTCTAAAAGGAGCATTGTCAAAGCCATAATTACGCTCCCACTGCAGATAATAGCACCAATGAACAACCAGTTTTGACCTTATTATGCAATTCTCAGTATGGGAATGTCGGTATCTGTAATGGAAGCCAGAAAACTTAGTTTATTGAGTATTTAATCTTGATATGACTGATATTAAGTAATAAATATTCTATTCTGCACCAAATTTATAGTCATATAAATGTAATTGTTAATATAAACAACACATTACTGAAGAAAATATCGATGAATATATATTTTTTTCTATTCAAAGGAATAGATGCATTTATCATTAATCCACTCATGATCCGTCTAAGGAAATAACACCAACGGTTCAACATGTTTCAGTCTGATTATTTTAAGAAAAATAAATTATTAATTTACTTAAAAATAATTCGACATTTAAATGGTGTTTCTAATCCATTGGATATTATGCATTTATTAATAATTAAAATTCGAAATTGATATCATTTCTCAATTTGATATCTTCAATCTTTTATTTATTTATTACTTTCCCGTACTAATATGCAATATAGTAAAGAGAAAGCATTGTTTTCACGAAGATTTTCGAATTCAATATTTTGATGCTAATATATATTTTAGGACCTTCTGAACACGTTTTGACTATTTTTGGCGTGATGACTGTCTGCCTGTATGTGGTCGTTTTTTGTATATACGGTAGCTGCCGAAAATATTAACGGATTTTCTCGAAACTTTATGTAAGGCTTTATTATTAAAAAATCTAGAACTGAATAGAATTTTTTTTTTAATTCAAGACAAAAGTTCGATGTTTATTCGAAATTTTATATTTTTTTAACATGGCAGCATAGAACAAAATTTCACATAATCATGTATAAAAGGGTTTATTTATGGCTTAATGATCGTAAGACTTAATAGTGACAATCATTGTTGTGAAAAAAACCAGCTATACAATTTTTGTGTTTCTGTTTAGCCCCCTCGGTGGAGGGGGTAATTTACTCCCACCCCCACCCCCCGAGGGGTACATTGTCAAGTTTGATATCAATTGAAATATTTTTTTCACGCCTTAAGTAAAGGGTAACATGTTATAGTTCTGATCATTTGGACAAATAAAACAGATTTTTAAAAAAAAAAAAAATCGCAAGCTACTTAAAATTTACTTTAAGGAACCAATTCTCCAAACATCCGTCTCTGTAACGTTTGGCAACAAATTTGGGAGGATATCGCCAACTTGCGATTTTTTTTAATGTTGCGTAATAGATGAAAATGTCTCCAAATCTATAAAACATGTCGTCAAGTCAATAAAAAGTGTCGCCAAATTGATAACATTGACTCTAAATCAATTAAATTACATTAGTTTTGTTAGAAGATAGAACTGTAATGATGTTTCGGAGCGTTTGTCTGTCAATCTAACCGCCAACTTGGCTATAACTTTGGACGTTGCATTGGACAAACATTTTAAATGTTGCCAAATAGAACAAAATGTTGCCAAATAAACGAAAGAGTCTCCAAATTGATAAAATGGCCCTAACTTCATAAAACTAGCGTATAATGGATGAAAATTCAATATTTTGCAAAATTAAATTCAATTTCCTTGATAATCAAAGTTGCTCTGTGAAAATTATTAATTTAATATCTTAATCTATTTCTCCATTCGTCCATCCATAACGCATGGCAAAAATTTTGGCGGGATATCGCCAAGTTGGCGAGATTTTTTAATGTTGTCAAATTGCCAAAAATATCTCCAAATTGATAAAAATGATGCAAAATCCAATAAATTAATTGTTTTGTTAAAAGAGAGTATTGTAATGATGTATCGGTAGCGTTTATCTGTCTGTCTAACCGTATCTGGAAAAATCTTTGTTCCAAATGATCATAATTATAGCATGTTACCTCATACGGTTGTAAAACTTGAATAAAGAAAAATCCCAAAATGGATTCTGGTATTAGAAAGTCGAGTTAAGCCACACCCCCAGTTAATTTTTCTACGATTTTAGGAAAACTACTTGTAATTGTTTTTCAAATTCTACCAAAACTTTATCAGTGCAGAGTTGGGGCAGCTACAAAATCTAGATGATCAAATTTGTCCAAACTCAAATGACTAGTTATTGAACTAGTCATTTGAGTTTGGACAAATTTGCATTTGGACAAAATCTGTGAATGTATTGCACAGACAAACGCACGTACAGCCACACACAAAGACACCAGGCTAAAAATTATATAATAGTATTCTAGAATGCCGAAAAGATGGATATCCATCATAAAGTCGAACTCTAATTCTTCACTACATTGCAATCCTTTGCCTTATACAGAGGATTCCTAGGAAAGACCTTAAGCACCCCAATAATTTTGTGATGAAAGATACATGAGTGTACACGTTAGGTATATATATAATAACGTAACATGTTCGATCAAATGAAAGTGGTTACAGCTCTCCTAGAAGAGTATTTAAAAAGAGGATAACGAACTCGGTGACAAAGAGGGATAGAATAAAAATGCCATTTGCCAAGTGGTAGAAGATTATCCAATTAGTAGGAATCAACATCATGAACGCACGTATACGGAAGGCAATAAATACCTGCCAGAACGTTGTATCATCAAGAATTGCAAGACTGTGACACCAACAATGTTTGTCAAAGTACGCAGTCATTTTCTTCCTCGAATCCAAATATGCATTGCTGCTGACTGAGAGGGCATTTTGAACAAGCTGTACATTATATTTTTATGCATTTAAGTGTTGTATATTTTAGCATTGCGGAATAGAACAGCCATACGTCAATAACCCCATTGTATCCAATAAATGCCTTCTGTAACAATTTTAAAGTCGATCCCTACCTATTATATTAAAGAAGTATGGCTCAATCTGACTTTCTCATACAAGAATCCATTTTTTATGCAGCATTGTTTTCCCAAAAAAAATAGTGTAAAATCGGTATCGTGAATCCAAATGATTGAATTATAGTGTGTTACCCTTCACTTTAAAGAGCTTGAAAAAATTTTTCGATGGATGCCATACTTCACAATGTACCTCCGGGGAGGAGGGGGTAACTTGCCCCCAGAATGGGGCTTATGACGTCACGGACAAAAAAAATTGTATTGCGGCTATTTTTCACAACAATGATTGAAATTATTAAGTCTCGTGATCATTGAGATTTTAATCATTATGCCAAATTTTACTCTATGCTGCCATGTTAAAAGAATATATAGCTTAGAATAAATTACGATGTTTTTGCTGGAAATTAAAAAAATGCTATCTATTTCTAGATATTTTGATAGAAAAGCCACACATAAAGTTTCGTGAAAATCCATTATTATTTATAGCCGCTGTTGTGCACACAAGAAATCGACCACAGACAGGCAGACGGGCATCAACTCAAAAATATTCAGAACTTATTCAGGAGGTTTTAAAGCATATATTGCATCAAAATCTTGAATTCTAAAAATTTTGTGAAAACAATACTTTCTGTATACTATATTACATAGTAAAATAAAAATGCTTTATAACTAAGTAATTGGCTTTTTAAGTCAATTACTTCGTTGCCGAGTTCGTTGTCCTAGCATTATAAATTCTCCCCTAGAGGGAACAGAAATCACTTTTATTCGATCGAGCATGTTTACTTTACCATAGGTATACCTCATCGATCTTTCCATAGGAAGTTATTGGAGTGCTGAAGCACTTTCTTAGGTATGCTATATAATAAGACATTAAAAGATCAACTGCCCATGTACGCAATGTGTCCTTGTTTTTGGAGTCTCTAGTCAAATGAGTTTAACCTCCGGTACGAGCCAATATTTGTACTTATGACATCATTTGAGCAGATTCTGCTCTTCCCATTAAACGAAAAGGTTTTTCTTTAAATTTTTAGGAAGAAATTACTGGAGGATAAATTGATGCCAAATACCGTAATAATGTAGCTAGGAAATTCCATAATATTTATTTTAGGCATCGACGAATGGCACTACGAAGAAAACGTGACTTTTATCGATATCAGGATTTCGTAGTAATGCCCACGAACAAGAAAGATTCGTTACATATGTGGAGCTATAAATTTATGGAGTTGTGCACAAGAATAATCAATAAATCCGGAGACTTATAAAAAAAATTTTAGAATTTCGCCTTTCTCAAATTTCAAAGTAATATTAACCAAGTAACGCTTATATATAATCAATTGATATAAATATAACCATGTCATCCATTATTTATCTTTTTCATTGCGTGTGCATATATTTCTGTCGTAAATAAATAATATTCTCTAAATTAATTAGGACTTTCATCGCATGCTACTCTTGAATTGTACGATTGTCTTAAACTGCATAAACTTGTCACCATTTTACAAACTAAGTCACCAAAAAATGGAATTAATTTCAAAACTGCAATTTCAATGTAATTTTAAATAACTTTTGTTAATCAATCCATTTCACGGGTTAATGTGTATAAAGATACATAAATTATTGTCCATGACGAAAGAAGAAAACGAAATCTGAGTATTCAGAAACTCATACGCTTAAATCCACTTCATATTTTTGTTGATAGATTCACATTTTCCTGAAGACTATTATGTTACATTTACTCAACCGAGCTTATCAAGAACTTCTGAAATGTATCTTCAGTAACTACAATGGTGCTAAACGAAATAATTGAAATCCTAAACAATTCCCACCAGTTCACTGCGACTACATAAAAAGCAGAAGAAAGTAGAATTTAACTACACCGATATTAGAAATTAAAATCCGAAAGACATTTTGCGCTAAATAAGAAACTACTGAATGAAATGTAACAACAATTAGGCATGCAAATTAGAAATTAGCGGGAAAAATATGGTCTTGTATTAAAATTTGCATATTACTTGACACAAAATCTTTCAAGACACAAAATAAGTAACCTACTAAAATCCAACTGGGGTCACTTCTCTGGCAGTGTATGAAAAAATCTGATGTGGGCAGCACATGACTTTCCCTGCAAACTTATATTCACATTATCTTTATTTTAATTAAGTTTAATTCACTTTTTTGATTCAATTTTCGTTCTCATTTGATAACTGGACTTATTTTCAAAGGTGGTGTACTGAAAATTCGAAAAAATTAAATATCTCGAGAACGGCTTGTCCTAGTGTAATGGGTAATGAACAGCTTGTCCTAGTGTAATGGTCTTATTCTTTTCTTCGTTAAAAAATACGTATTAAACAAGCATTTAGTGGATATATTTGAGCATACGTAGTTTTTTATTTTAGATTTTGGCGATTTTTGCGGGCCATTTTGAAAAAAAAGGCAGGTTATTTATTTCCGAATCGTACTAAAATCTACTCAGCACTAGGCTGTCTCACAAGTCACTTATCTACCGAATTTTATGAAATTCGGTTCGTTAGTTTTTCAGCTAGAGTGGATAAAAGCTTTTGCGGGCCATTTCGTAAAAAAACGGGTTCTTTTATCCCGAATTGTACCCAAAACTAATCAGCACCAGATTCGCCCACAAGTGACTTACTTACCAAATTTTATAAAATTCAGTCCATTAGTTTTTTAGTTAGAGTGGATACAAAATCTGTACAGACAGACACACAGATAAACACACAGACAGACACACATACATACAGACACACATACAGACGTCACGCTAAAAATAATTTTTTCGTATTCTGGAGATCTCGAAACGTGTAGATCCATCGGAAACTCGAGTTGCGATTTTCGGCATGATCCCAATACTTTCCCTATACACTACCATGTATTGCAGGGAAAGTAAAAAGAGTTTAGATGCATGGGATTTATTTCTTTATGTCTCATACATGTTTATCAGATTCAATACGCTCGAGTTCTATAAGATCAGTGGAGGTTGACTATATCCTTAGCCATGGTGATTTTCACTCCAGAATGATTTCAAAATTGTGGAAGTTATTTCGAGACACCAAAGGAGTGTCATAAAGACTTACAGGTTGCGCAAAGAATAAGATACATCATGTTGATGTAAAAGCTAGATGTCATCCGACCTACGAAACCAGAAACTTTTTTGCAATCACTGGGACAATTGTATCAAGCAAACCCTATATCGTATGCTTCATATACGTGTAGCATTAAAACAGGATACCTACTGTTTATACACCTTTCAACCTCATCTCACAGCGAATCTCGCTTGACATTGCACAAGTAACATCGTATCCAGATCCAAGGAAACTGTATCAGTTTTCTTTTTACAGATGAGTAGAAATACTGTGTACAGACTGATTCTCGGCGTTATATAATTTAAAGCAAAGAATTAGTAATAGTCTTTTAAAACAAGAAACTAATAATAATACCACCATCAGATATCGAGAGTCCTTTGGAGACCATGGTTTGCTGATGCAAGATGCCGTAATGAAAGGTCAGACGCAGCTTTACGTTTTTCCAGATGGCACTCTGAATGCTGTTAACTATACGTAAGAGTTCAATCAATCCCTACGTTAGACTTTCCAGAATTCTGTTGAACCTTATTTTTATTTTAGAGATGACAATGTTCGACCTTTAATCTTGTCGACGATTTCTGGATAGAGAGGATATTTGGAGGGTGGATTGGCCAACCTAACATGAACCCAATAGAATATGTCTAGAGTGACAGGCTTATTTTAGCTACTCAACTTCTTTCTGAACTCATCATGAACTTCATACTGCCCTTATTCTGAAATGGAATTCCTCGGTTATAAATCATCAACAGCTTTGGTACGCGAGATTTCCCTACAAAAATGTCATCATATTTCTTATTAGCCATTTTAATGATGAGATAAAATCAAGCATCGCACTTTTGACACCTTGCTCTTGTAATGCTGTATACCCAAAATATGTAGATGTACATTTGTTATAAAGCAATGTTTATACATCTTATTCTTTTGAGTCTTAACACAATGGAGTGCTTATATATATATATATATATATATATATATATATATATATATATATATATATATATATATATATATATATATATATATATATATATATATATATATATAAAGTAATTCATTTTTATTCCCCAAAATGTTTTTCAAACTCAATTTTAAACACCGGTGTATATTGATAGCAAGTAGTATAACAGGTCTTATGATTACTAGACAAAACCAAGAACAAAGCGTTTTAAAAAACGGTCTTTTATTTAACATCCTAAAAGACGTACAAAAATTGTTAAAAACTGCCAGAGCGCTTTCGGACGTATATACGCCCTTCATCAGTGGCTACATGAGTAGTAAAAGCATGGAAAGTTTATATGTAGAGAGACCATTTTAAAACAAATTTGCATAAAATATAAAATGGTAAATGAACTTACTAAAATAATACAAGAAATATACACTGAAATTACACAATAAGTTTAAACGCTTACGAATTTAAAAATATTACAAGAAAAGAACTAATACAAATTTTAGAAAAACGTCAAGCATGATATTCCTGAGAATGACGTCACAAAACACTTTTATGAGATTTGAATTGCATAGGGTCTAGAATGAGTCGCCAAGCATAACTTAAAATTTGAACAGGATCAAAATTACAAATGGATTCACGGTAAATATAAATAAACAGGGATTCATTCATAAAGAAGAATACTAAGTTGATTGTTACAACGAACCAAAAGGAAAGTTTTTTCAAAAACGGGAAGAAATTTATCATTAGCCACATATTGAGCAAGAGCCGTAGAAAGTTTACCAGATTTGACATCGCGAGCATGTTCTGCTTAACGGATGCCAACAGTACGTTTTGTACTATCAATGTAAAATTTATAGTCACCAGCAGGGGATAACAGGGGAACGACATACACCCCAGCAGAGCTTTTAAAGTCATCAAAATTTCCAAATTTATCGGATCGAATACTATTAAATAAAGTGCTAATATTAGAGTAAGCGGGTTTGAAACCGAATTCATGGCAGAAATTAATAAAATGACGGATTGCGTCGATAGTGGGGATTTTACATTGGTGACTATGAAGTTTTTTGGCAATAATATCAATAGCAAGGTTTGCAGGAGCTCAAGAATGAGATTTTGCCTTCTTTAACAATTAAACCTATTCTTTGGTGCCGTTACGTGGATGATGTTTTTATTATCTGGGATCGTGATTTAAATGATCTCCTTCACCTTGTGGACAAAGTTAATGATTTCTACCCTGCGATTAATTTTACTGTTGAGCATGAATCTAACTGTTCCTTGCCTTTCCTTGATGTTCTGGTCACCCGTTCTGATTTTGGTTTTCATACTTCCGTTTTCCGTAAATCCACTTTTACTAACTCCTGTATCCCCGCTAATTCTTTCCATCCTGTATCCTCTAAAAAACTTCTTTAAACGCGTATTTTAATCGCGCATTTAATGTTTGCTCTTGTATCCCCGCTTTAACTGATGAAATTAATTTATTTTTAAACTTGGCGTTGAGGCTGCTTATTCTTTTGAATTTATACATAAGATCTTCACCCACGTTCGTCTTAAATTCACTCAAGTTGATACTAAACTTGTCGCTATTAAAGATCGTTTAGTCCATAAATCTAGTGTTCCTTACCATCTTAAGATTTTCCGTCCTTTTAATAATTTCTGCCATGAATTTGGTTTCAAACCCGCTCACTCTAATATTACCACTTTATTTAATCGTATTCGATCCGATAAACTTGGAAATTTGGATGACTTTAAAAGCTTTGCTGGGGTGTATGTCGTTCACCTGTTATCTGCTGCTGGTGACTATAAATTTTACATTGGTAGTACAAAACGTACTGTTGGCATCCGTTTAGCAGAGCATGCTCGCGATGTTAAATCTGGTAAACTTTCTACAGCTCATGCTCAATATGTGGCTAATGATAAATTTCTTCCCGTTTTTGAAAAAACTTTCGTTTTGGTTCGTTGTAACAATCCACGTAGTATTCTTCTTTATGAATCCCTGTTTATTTATATTTACCATGAATCCATTTGCAATTTTGATCCTGTTCAAATTTTAAGTTATGCTTGGAGACTCGTTCTCGACTCTATGCAAATAAAACCTCTTAAAAGTTTTTTGTGACGTCATTCTCAGGAATATCATGCTTGACGTTTTTCTAAAATTTGTATTAGTTCTTTTCTTGTAATATTTTAAAATTCGTAAGTGTTTAAACTTATTGTGTAATTTCAGTGTATATTTCTTGTATTATTTTAGTAAGTTCATTTACCATTTTATATTTTATGCAAATTTGTTTTAAGATGGTCTCCATATATATAAACATTCCATGCTTTTACTACTCATGTAGCCACTGATGAAGGGCGTATATACGTCCGAAAGCGCTCTGGCAGTTTTTAACAATTTTTGTAACTCTTTTAGGATGTTAAATAAAAGACCCTTCGATTTTTAAAAACGTTTTGTTCTTGATTTTGTCTATTGTATGCAGACGTGGTGCCAATCTTGATTACTTATGATTACTATTTATCATTTCTTTCTTTAGATGCGTACTTGATTCCTGCGCTTGCAGTGCTGGAGGAGACTGTGAATGCTTGTGCGCTGTGGTATCCGCATATGCGCAGAAATGCGCCCGTCGAGGGGTCACCATTGAGTGGAGATCTCAAGATTTATGTCGTAAGTACCTTAATACTCAAACTTCTGTATTATATTTTTATAAAAATATATTTACTTAAAAGCTTTTAGAACTTGTGAAAATTTTACTGAGAATTTTACAAATCAATAGTTTGTAATAAATTGATTCAGATATATCTCTTGATTGAAAAACTTTGATTCTAAGATTAGAGTCTAGCTCGGTAAGAGGCTAGTTTTGAAATTCAGAGGTGTTTCATTCCCATATATCTCCCTTTTATCCAGGAAAATATTCTATTTTATCCTTTATAGTAAGTTTTGATTACGGCGATCTGTAAAATAAACTTTGGTCCTTAAATTTAGCATTTAAATATTTTAGACTAATTACTAAGAACCTGCTTATAACGAAACCTTATTTAATCTAATTCCTGATGTAACGCGGACACTATAATCCTTAATTTGATACAATAATAATTTAAGTCCGATTTTATCACTTTAATGAGTAAAAGTTTTAGATCCCCATATTTAACGAAAATAATAAGTAGCAAAACTAAAAATTTATTTAAAACAACTTTGTTTAGTTTTTTTTTAAATATATAAAGTATTTATGAAATTCTTCATTTGCACGCTGTGCGTCGTTCAATAATGAAATGCAGATGACATGTTACTCTTGTCAATCATCAGATGACATGAAATACAGATGGCATGAAATGCTCGAAGTGCTCGTCAATGACATAGATTTTCCAAAAACATAATCAAATCGTGTATGTTTTTACAATAATCTGAAAGATTTGAAACAAGACATATCACGTTACACATTCCCCCCCCCCCCTCAATTAATGGTTTACCCACTGAATTGCTTACCCACAGCATGATTCAAATACGCTTTTTCGTGACGTAATCTGAAAAAAAAATATCCGCTGCGGTCATATCACATTTTCTCCAACAATGTGCTTGAGGCGGAACGGGTTTACAGTACTTGAGGCAGAATGGGTTATACCCCGTTCTGTCTCGGTTGGAAAATACTATGCCAATTTCCAAAAACAGTTACAGAAACACATAGTAAGGAAGAGAGCAAAACTGTAATTCTTACATCATCTTCTTAAAAGGCTGAACTAAACGAATCAATAGCAAAATCTCGGAAGGCCAAACAGGTGAAAAAGCGTAGAATAAGGGGATTAAGATGAAAAAAAAAGGAAAGTAAACTACAGGAAAAAGACTTAAACTAAGTTAAAAGAAGAAAAAGTAGAGAGAGAGAAAGGCTGAAAATAGCACAAAACGAAGACGCAGATTGTTTGTATTGTAATAAAATGTATGTAACTTCAAATGAAAATTGGGTTTCGCGTATCGAGTGTAAAATGTGAGCCAATAAATCATGTGCCGAAATAGAAATCGACGGTGATGATTCCGTACTTATTTGTGAACGTTGTCAACGATAACATAAAAAGTGAGTAGTAGCCCATTCGACCCAACGTATGGACAAAATTAGACAAAATACGATTTGATAACATTTCTGGTTTTGAAAAATTAACTTTTGGAATTTTTGAAAAATTTCAAAACCTTTATGTAAATTTAAAAATGTCTGAATAAATTACTTTCTGTTTTCAAATTTTATTTTCTTATCATTTATTTACACATCCAACATTTGCTCCACACTTCAGGTATCCCATCCTGCTCCAATATTCCCTATATTTATGAGTATTTTAAGCTCTTTTGAAAACGTGCTATCTTATTTTTGGGGCACGCCTATCAAAGTATTAAAATGAGTATTATATATTTCTAACTAAACACACAAAATGATTCATTCCAATTCCCAACAGCCATCCAGTGTGAGTCATGTGACCGCTACAGTCCCTGCATATCTTTATGTCCTCCACCCAACTGTGATACTTACTTGGAGGACTCCGAAGAGGCCCATTCTTGCTCAAGACAGCCCTGTGTTGACGGGTGTGAACCCAAACCCTGCGAAACCGGACAAGTGCACAAGAGTGCAACAAATCTTACCTGCATTCCTCAGCATTTCTGCAGCGAGAAACCTTGCGCAGTTATCAACGGAATTCCCTTCAGAGAAGGCGAAAGGATAGAAAATGCTGACATCGGGGATGCCTGCCAGTCGTGGTATGATTGATTTAATATTTATTTTCAAATTCATTCGTTTTTACTTTCCTTATAATGTATAAGAAAAGTATTGTGACGGGGTCGGAAATTCGATTTCGAGTTTTCGACGGGAGAGCACGTTTCAAGCATCCCTGTTCACGAATCAAACATTTTTGAAGTGATGTTTGTGTGTGTGTGTGTGTGTCAGTGAGTCTGTGGAGACGATAACTGAAGAACGAATGAACCGATTCGAACAAAATTTGGCACAAAAATCACAAACCGTAAACACTGGAAGCCTATTGTTTTTATACGCAATCGAATGTTCAGAACCCCCTTAAATTTTCGAGTGAAATTTTGAAAAATCGTCAAAAAATCAAAACCACTAATAACGTTACGCAAATAGACATTTCTTATGTAATTTTTCATTAGAAAACGATAGACATAAATTTTAGAACGCTAACATGAACCGTTCTCGAGATATTGCACATTTTTCAAAAAAATTATCAAAAAGTTATATAAAATAAAAATCATGTATTTCCTATTGAGAAACATGTTCACTTTTCATATGTAATACCATGCGATAAATTTGGTGACATTATTCTCGTGGATCTAGCTCGTTCTATTCATGGAAAAAGATACTTTGAGTAATACTTTTGTATTTGAACGCCAATAGTCATTTATCTGCTGTAAGAATAACTTATTTCTCCGTCCATACCGCTTGGCGAGATTTTAGCGATGAATTTCGCGGAATGTCGCCAACTTGGCGAAATTTTTAATTGTTGCCAAATTAACAAATATCTCGCCAAATTGATAAAAATTGGGCTAAATTAATGAAAATGACGAGTAATTAAAGAAAATTCAATATCTTGGAAAGAATATAAGTATCTACTATAAGAATAACATTTTTTTAACTGTAAAAGTAGTAAACTCATTGCATTATATAAGGAAAGTCATGTGTTGCCCAAATCAGATTTTTTCAGTTTATACTCCCAGCGCTATAATTGACATGCATTTTATTGTACATCTAAGTAAAACTAGCCAAGTCTTTTTAATTGTACTCTGTATCAATCTGCCGTATTCAAAATGATTGTACAGCTGCGGGAAAAACGAATGCCACTTGTTAGTATAAATTAAAATGGTTTTGGCAATTAAAAGTGAGGCCCGCCCATTTTTCCCAACTACGTAATTCAATCATTATTCAATCCCATATAAGATGACGAATAACAAAGTGTTTAACGTTCTCAAATACGCTTATTTCGGCGTGTGCTTTCCAAATATTTCTCTGCAAGTGAAGTGTACCATATTTTATATTTTTGTATGCTATAGTTTTTACGATACGAAGCTGAGGAACGGAAAATTTATTAAACAGCGTCGGCTATTTTTTTTAATTTAGAGAGATTAAAATTTAATTAGTTTTACTATTATTTAGACTAATGCACAATTGTAAATATATTACTTAAGTTTATTTAAACTATAAGTCATTCTTTTAAACAAATGTTTCCAATCTCAGACGGAAAAATCTGCAATAAACCAGCATAAAATTATTGTAAGTCTATTTGAAAAGCAAAATACTTTGATACTAGAATCAAAGAAGATTTGAAAAAAGTGCCATCGTTCGGCTTTTCTAGTAATTATCTATCCAACATAGAATATCGAAATGAAACTCTAACCAATTCTCCCTGAATCAGCTTTTCCTTTAACTCACTCACTATAATCACTATAATATATTTCCTTTAACTCACTCACACCTTACATTCAAATTCTTTTATCATTCAGGTCTCGGAGGAAATTGGTTAAATTAAGGAGTAGCACTTCTAATAAAATTAAATTCATACATTACTTAATGTGTACCATAAAAGTCTCCATATGTTACTACTTCTTTATTTATATAGCAAAGTCAGGTGATTTTGCGTCTTTTGTAGTTATATATTAGAAATGGTGTGTTCAAACCATAAATTCAAAATTTATAGATGTTATTGAAAGCACTGTCTTGTATAGAGGGAGTTAAACTCAGTATTGAATACATGCAGATATAAACATCGAACAGTAACAATTTAATTGATGAAATAAATGTGTACATTTTATGACTTATTTTGTTAATTTTATCATATTTTTACTCTATTGTTTAGGAATTTTCATACCCATTTAAAAGAAAAACTATTCAAATAAATCCAAAATATTCTATATTTTCAGTTTATTGACACTTTAAAACAAAGTTGAAAAATGTTTATGACTTTATTCATTCTGTCTGTCTGACTATCTGTCTGACTGTCTTTCTGTCTGTCTGTCAGTCTCTGTCTGTCTGTCTGTCCGTTAGCCTGATAACTGCCGTGAAAATGACTTAATCAAAATGAAATTTTAGTATGTTGTTCAGACGGTCTGTAGGACCTATGGGAATACAAATGAATAATATCAACCAATTAGTTTTGGATTGAACCCGGGTAGAAGAAATGAAATACATTGAACTCTATGGGACCTAATTTTTCAAACATTTTTTAAGCGGATTTAAAATTTACAAATTGCTTCGAAAATTTTAGGTAATATTCAAATTGTTCCATAAAATATATAAAAACAATTCAGTTAAATATATTCAGTAGTTTATTAAATAAAAATTAAAATAATAATTACATCTCTTATATGAAGCGATCACGTGGCCATGATATGAAAAAATCACGTGACCCACTTCAAAATGAAATATGGCATCCATCTTGTCTCAAAATCGTGATTTTTAAAGTTCTTTTTAATTCATATTGAGTGTTGTATCCGTCCTGAAACCGATTTAGTTTTGCTTAAATTCTGCGAATCTACATAGTGAAATAACGCAATTACAATATATTTGAGTTTAAATGCTCATCCAAATTTGATTATTTCTACAACGAAGTCTATTTTTCACTTACGTAAAATGTAAACAAAAGATATGTAGAATGAGCTGTATTAGAATTGCTGTATTTCTTTAATACAAAATTATTTAGCTCATGGAGTCTGCATAGCTGATATGAATGAAATATTCAGAGAGAAGGACGATATTTTTCGATGAAGCTTTAAGCATAGAGTTTAATTACTTGTAGCTCCCTGGTCTCAAGTTTTAAATAAAACAAATTATTATAGTATTGTGATGACTGAAATGAATGGGAATATATTTTTGAATGCAATGCTGCTTTTATAGAGAGAGCCAGACGTGTTATTTTTTCTATGACGCCATTTGAATGAATTTCAGTTGTTTCGATGAAGTTTTCAAATATAATAAATTATTGTAGTATTACGATAATTTTAAACTATTACAGAGGAATGTATTGCATTTTAGAGATGTTTAAATAAAATTGCATTGAATTGGAAAGTGTTTCATAATCAATGCTTTAAGCATGATTGATCTTTCTTGTTTTGTTTAATTCTAGATGCCACTCTTTGGCATGCTTTCGGTTATATTACGTATATACATTTTATGAAATCAGATTTTCAATAAAATTAGTATGTTAGCAGCAAACCTAAATGCAGCAGCACTAGCGGAAATATATCTATCTTAATGTGATGAGTGAGTGTTCAACATATCATATCCGATGGTCCTTCCGTAAATAGTCTTCGGAATGTCTCTAGGCATAAACGTCAACAAAAATCTCAAAATAGACTCATTATACGTGAAATTTTGCTAAGATGACGAAAAGCTTCAGTCCCATTCTTTCCTGTACTGAAATCATATTATTGTCAATACGTAAAACAACTTTGTGAAGAGGATAAGAAAACTTAATCAACATCATTGAATACAAACATGTTATCAAGAACATTTTGTGATTAATTACGTTGCTGAAGTTTTTCTTGCTTTATTGTTAATTTGGTACAAACGAAAGTATTTTATTCTAAAAGTCAGAAGCATCTTTATCAATGGGGTCGAGAGATTTTAATCATAAGTATGTTAATATTCTCAGCAATATAATGATATCGACTTGCAATAGATCTTTAATAAGATGTAAATCTCTCGGCGCTTTAAATTTGTAAAGACACCTCTGCTAAATGTGGCTGTTGTAATTACAAGCATCCTAGCAAAAAATTATTAACAAGAAAGATCAATCATGCTTAAAGCATTGATTATGAAACACTTTCCAACTTCAATGCAATTTTATTTAAACAAGTCTAAAATGCAATACATTCCTCGGTAATATTTTGAAACTTATCACAATACTGCATTAATTTATTATATTTGAAAACTTAAACCTTCATCGAAAAAAATGAACTTCATTCAAATGACGGCATTGAAATACAAATTGCCTGGTTTAAACATCTCTAAAATGTTATACATTCCTCGGTAATAGTTTTAAAATCATCATAAGACTACGATAATTCATTATATTTGAAAATTTCATCGAAAACAACTGAAATTAATTCAAATGACGTCATAGAAAAAATAACACGCCTGGATCTCTCTATAAAAACAGGATTTCATTCATAACTTTCTTCCATTCATTTCATTCATCACAATACTATAATAATTTATTTTATTTAAACATTTTATTTAAGACCATGGAGCTACAAATAATTAAACTCTATGTTTAAAACTTCATCGAAAAAAACCGTCCTTCTCTTTATAAAATCAATTAATATTTCATTCATATCAGCCATGCAGACTCCATGGACTAAATTATTTTGTGTTAAAAAAATACAGGAATTCTAATACAACTCATTCTACATATTTTGCTGTTTACATTTTACATAGGTGAAAAATAGGCTTAGTTGTAGAAATAATCAAATTTAGATGAGCATTTAAACTCAAATATATTGTCATTGCGTTGTTTCAGTATGTAGATGCACAGAATTTAAGCAAAAATAAAGTAGTTTTAGGACGGATACAACACTCAATATGAATTAAAAAGAACTTAAAAAAATCACGATTTTGAAACAAGATGGATGCCATATATCATTTTGAAGTGGGTCATGTGATCGTTTCATATCATGGTCACGTGATCGTTTTATATAAGATGTGTAATTATTATTTTAATTTTTATTTTAAAAACTACTGAATATATTTCGCTGAATTTTTTTTTATATATTTTACGGAACAATTTGAATATTACCTAAAATTTTCGAAGCAATTTGTGAATTTTAAATCCGCTTAAAAAATGTTTGAAAAATTAGGTCCCATAGGGCTCAATGTATTTCATTTTTTCAACCCGGGTTCAATCCAAAACTAATTGGGTGATATTATTCATTTATATTCCCATAGGTCCTACGGACCGTCTGAGCAACATACTAAAATTTCATTTTGATTAAATAATTTTTACGGCAGTTATCGTGCTAACGGACAGACAGACAGACAGACAGACAGAATGAACAAAGTCATAAACACTTTTCAACTTTGTTGTAAAGTGTTAATAATAACTAAGACTCTTTCAGGTGGGAATAAAAAAAAGTAATTTTACTCCATAGAGATATATATTGCAAAATGATTTTACTTTTAAAATGATTAGCAATAATAATAATTAGAATAATTAGCAATATCTTAAAAAAAATGTGTTCGAAAATATGAAATATGTTTCTTGATATATTTTGCAATGTGTAGACTATAAAGAACTCGTGTCATGGAGGCCACGGATATTCAAAATCGATACAGGAAAATCAATACCGATCTTAAAAAAATCTATACTTAGTCTTTTTTTCTGACCTCAATGATCACTGCATAGAACCTGCAAGGTTAACTTATTTGGGCACTATTGTAAAGTATTCATGTTCCAACTGGATTCAAACCAATAATTTTCAAACTGTCTAAACAACTAAGCTACTGGAGCAAAATTCTTTAGTATTTATAGTGAAATTGTACCCTACAGATCTTAATGTTATAAGAAATTAAAGGTTACATCGAAATTTCCCACAGATTTTAGTAATTTGCTAAAAACGTGCTGAACTGCACTTACGAAAAGATTATATATAATTTTTAGCAAATTTATGAAATATTTTTAAGCCTAAATAGTATCATAAGACAAATTAGTCACAGCGGTTTTAGAGGTAAAATATTCCTCCTTATCCTACATATAAAGTCAGAGGAACTACACTAACAAAGATAAGTAGGCGTCTGTAATAAACAGTTGCATCATGGGTGGAGGAAGTCCATCGATGCCAAACATAAAATAGAAATTATGAAAAGAAAACACCTAGGAAAAAATAATATAAGGATTCAAAACACTTTCTTTGTGAAAAATAATACAATCTTCCTACAATAGATATTAATAGGAAAACAACAGGTTTCTAAAACTTCATGATCAACATCGACTAACTTCATAACATGGGTGACAAATTATTGTAAAAATACTTAGGAATTATACTACGAAATTATGTAATATATATCATAAAATGAAGAAAGCATTGACAGACGATCTGCTTATCTGTCCTTGTAGAGATGCTCTGATTTTGAACACCGAAGATGGAGGCTGTGTTTCGTCGTTGCTACCATTACCAATGTGTTTTATATCATAAATTTAATGAACATTTTACTCTTCAGCTATTTTTGCAACAGTCTGTGCTATTTATTTAACATGATTTATAATTCGGTAAAATCATTTTCCATAGCTATTGCAGACGTGGCGAGGTAGAGTGCGTAGGAGTTCCATGTACAAGCTCGTCTCCGAAGCCAACCGTCGGAATGAAGTTTGAAGCCTGTGAGTTCACGGGATGGACGGATTGGATCAATTCAGTGGATCCTTTGGATAACGTAAGTTTTTATTGAGGCGAACATTCAGAAATCCAATGCTTTCATTCATTATATGTTATGTCCATCATATAACGGCGTGCATAAAGTTATTATATGACGACTCCTCAGAATCCCTTGCCGCCAGCAAAGCATATTTGTCTCAGAAACATTGAGACTAGTTGTACAGACAGAATAAAAAGTTCAATATTCCGACAAAGCGACAGGGACTATCAAAATAATTAAATTTAATTTTACGAGATATTGGATCATCGTTAACTTGATGACATTACCTAAAAGCTACCAAGGTGCCAGTATCGCGCCAAATTTGTAGCCAAAGTACCGCCGAATTGGACCGAAAGACGATCAGAGTTAATGACGTAGAGGAGGAGCACCTCTAAATATCTCTTAAACAACTGATTGCATTACCATAACTCCAATTTAAGAAAATGCTTTAAATAAAATAATCATCGAAAACACATTTTGATCCCGTAACAACTTTTAGTAAAAAAAGTGCCAGACATATCTTTTTATGCGGGCCCCTACAAAAATATTTTCCATTATAAAAATATTTTCCATAGTCCAATTAGTTAAACAAAAACAAGAAAGATCAATCATGCTTAAAGCATTGATTATGAAACACTTTCCAACTTCAATGCAATTTTATTTAAACATATCTAAAATGAAATACATTCCACGGTAATATTTTAAAACTTATCACAATACTACATTAATTTATTATATTTGAAAACTTAAACCTTCATAGAAAAAAAAAGGAACTTCATTCAAATGACGGCATTGAAATATAAATTGATTGGTTTAAACATTTCTAAAATGCGATATATTCCTCGGTAATAATTTTAGAATTATCATAATGCTACGATAATTTATTATATTTGAAAACTTCATCGAAAACAACCGAAATTCATTCAAATGATGTCATAGAAAAAATAACACGCCTGGCTCTCTCTATAAAAGCAGCATTTCATACACAAACAATTTTCCATTCATTTCATTCATCACAATACTATAATAATTTATTTTATTTAAAAATTAAGACCATGAAGCTACAAGTAATTAAACTCTATGCTTAAAATTTCATCGAAAAATATCGTCCTTCTCTTTGTAAAATCAATGAATATTTCAATCATAGCAGCTTTGCAGACTTCACGGGGTAAATAATTTTGTGTTAAAGAAATACAGCAATTCTAATGCAACTCATTCTACATATTTTGCTGTTTACATTTTACATAAGTGAAAAATGGGCTTCGTTGTAGAAATAATCAAATTTAGATGAGCATTTAAACTCAAATATATTGTCATTGCGTTGTTTCAGTATGTAGATGCGCAGAATTTAAGCAAAAATATAGTGGTTTTAGAACGGATACAACACTCAATATGAATTAAAAAGAACTTTAAAAATAACGATTTTGAGACAAGATGGATGCCATATATCATTTTGAAGTGGGTCGCGTGATCTTTTCATATGATGGTCACGTGATCGCTTCATATAAGAGGTGTAATTGTTATTTTAATTTTTATTTAAAAAACTTCTGAATATATTTCGCTGAATTTTCTTTTATGTTTTTTATGGAACAATTTGAATATTACCTAAAATTTTCGAAACAATTTGTGAATTTTAAATCCACTTAAAAATGTTTGAAAAATTAGGTCCCATAGGGTTCAATGTATTTCATTTTTCAACCCGGATTCAATCCAAAACTAATTGGGTGATATAATTCATTTATATTCCCATAGGTCCTACAGACCGTCTGAACAACATACTAAAATTTCATTTTGATTAAGTCATTTTTACGGCAGTTATTGTGCTAACGGACAGACAGACAGACAGAATGAACAAAGTCATAAACACTTTTCAACTTTGTTGTAAAATGTTAAAAAGTATAATTGGCATACGACCAAAATTACATGAAATATTATACATTGTCTTTGAGAGATAATTGAAGACTGCATAAAACCTTTTAAAGGCAGTTAAATTTTCGATTGCAAATTTTATCCAACTGAATTCATTTTTATACGACCCTTGAAATCTATGTTTTTGTCATTTCTTCTGATCAGGTCAACGTGGTTTAAGTTCAATAAATTTGACAATTTTTACACGGTCAATTCTGCATGTTAGAAAACCCGGTTTCTTTCATTAAACGATCTTTGAATAAATAAAGAACAAGTTAAAAATAGAAAATTTCTTGGGGGAAAAATATCTTTGTGGAGGGCTCGTATAAAAAGTTATATTTTGTACTTTTTCTAAAGTGTGTCCTTTATATAACCTTTTAAATGCAGTAAAGTTTTCGAATGCAAATTTCATCTAACTAAATTCATTTTTATATGACCCTTGCAATCTGCTTTCGCCATTTCTTCTGATCAGGTCAACGTGGTTTAAGTCCAATAAATTTGACAATTTTTACATGGTCAATTCTACGTATTAGAGAACCCGGTTTCTTTTATTAAACGATCTTTGAATAAATAAAGAACAATTTAAAAATATAAACTTTCTTTGGGGAAAACTATCTTTATGGAGGGCTCGTCTAAAAAATTAAATTTTGTACTTTTTCTATAATATGTCACGTGACTAAAACTATTGTAGTTTGAAACGTCACTTTTAAAGCAGTTTTTTTTAATTAGAACCATGGGTCTACGACCAATTGTTCAAAAAATATTTTGCAGCCTGCATGGTATTTATCATACATATGATAAATGAGAACTGTATATTCCACCTAATATTTTCTTTGTAACTCTAAAAAGAAAATATTAGATAGAATGAGTTTGAAACAATGATGCTACACACAAATATAAGTTTCGAAAAAAGAATCGAATTTACTACACCCACACGACAATTTCTTAAATGTTGACGAGAAAATTGCTTCTTAGTAATCAGTTATGACAGAAATAAGGTGCCATTATGATAAATTGCTTGATTATCATTTACGTTACAGTCTATTATAGAGAAATAAGCCTTCTTCAGGAAAAAACAAGTCTTCCTTAATTAAAGCGGCCTGTCTTCAGTCGCCAAAAGTCCTTGGATCTAATAGATCCATTCCATCCGTCCATTTTAATTAATTTCGATCACGTGCTTTCATTTTTACTTCGGGCATATAATGTGAAACATTGAAAACAGGAAGTTGTTGCACCTTAGTGATAACATGAGCAGCAAATCATAATCTTGGAATTTTTATGACTCCGGTCATAGTGAAAGTATATATATATATATATATATATATATATATATATATATATATATATATATATATATATATATATATATATATATATATATATATATATATATATATATATATATATATATATATAATTGAAAGCTTGCGTATTTGCCTATTTGTCTGTCTGTTCCGTATGGAAGCTAACAGATTTTGATAGATTTGTTTTCCCAAATTTGATATGGTTATTCTCTACGTCACTGCGGGTAACTTTATTCACTTTCGAAGTTGGAGAACGAAGGGTTTTCAAATATCTATTAAAAAAATACACAATTAAACCTTCTATAGAAATAGCATTAAGCAGCTGATTTTTTTTATGAAAATTTTATTGTGCTGATAAACGGATGACTGGGCGCATTTTCAAATGCGGCATAGCAAAAATTAAAAAAAGTTAAATAATGTCTCTACAACGGCTATTCCTAAAATGATAAGGTTAAATTTATTATTTTCAGCGTCAAAACTACTTATAAAACCGGCATTCAATTGATACATTTAAGCATACGTAGTCTTTTATTTTTGATTTTGACGATTTTTGCGGGCCATTTCGCCAAAAGAGGCATTTTCCTTTTCCCCAAATCGTATCAAAGTCATATCAGCGACAGGGTCACCTACAAGTGACTTATCTACCAAATTTTGTGAAATTTAGTCAATTTGTTTTTTAACTAAAGCAGATACATGCGATTTTAGTGGGCTATTTCGCAAAAAATAAGGCAGGTTCTTTTATCTCGAATAGTACCAAAATCTAATCAGCACCAGGGTATCCCACAAGTGACTTACCAAATTTAATAAAATTTGATTGATTAGATTTTGAGTTAGACTGGATACATACACTGCATAGACAGACACACACATCACGATGAAAATAGTAATTTCGTGTTCTAGAAGTTCGAAAACGTGTAGATCCGTCAATAACTCGAGTTGCGCTTTTTGGCACGATTCGAATACTTTCCCTATACATTACCGTATATTACATTGAAAATAAAAAATTGACAGAAAAATGATTTTTATAAATGGACACTGTTACTTTTTGACTGGATTATATAAGTTACGAGATATGAATATAAGATTACGGGGATTATTTTTACTAGCGTGAGCAATTTGCCCCCCCCCCCCCCCTCCTGCAGCATCCTACAGGGCAAAATAAAAGATCTATAGAGCAGGATGCCAGCAGCATTCCACCCTATACGGAATGTCAAAAATCAGTTTATTCATAGGATAACTCCGCATAGTTACAATAGAATCGGCAAACTGAAAATCACTCAATTTTGATCTGATTGTTCCAATAGTAATAAAATATCATCGTGCCTCCACTCTTGCCCTGACAAAATTATTTTAAAATATTCTGTGAAGGCTACCGCCGTACCTATGGCATCAACTGATTTGCAATTTTGTATGATGGTTTAAAATACTGTACCATGTGGTATTTCATTTTGCTTAAATCGGATTAAAACTTCTATTTTTTATGCAATATTGAAGTAAAAATTTTATCTTCACAATTTTTTAAATGAAAATTTTATAATACTTCATTTATCTTCAAAATCTATTTCATTGATGAAACCTCTATTGTCATTTCAAAAGAAGTAATATTTAAATGATTTAGACAATGATGTTAGCCTGTAGTATAAACAAGTAGAGTATTGGAGGGGGTACATGATGCTTGCCTGTATAAAAAAAATTTATTTATTCTGATCAAAAATTTTACAGAATCTTTATCGGAATTTGAAAAACTGGGAAGGTAATATTCATTTCCACTATGAGATATAAGATACTTAAACATATTGTCGTCTGACCAATTTATAGGTCCATCATTCACCTCCTTGAGACTTAGGCTTTTAAAAGCCTTATCAAATAAACAATAAAGTTCAAAGTTGTTTCGTCTGTTTCCAGATATCTTTTCGCCTATACCTCCAATTATTACTCTGACAACATTTTTCTCAAAATTACACAAACTTTTTTCAGCATTCTATATTGAGTTCCGGATTTCTGAAGATTATAACGATTTAGAAATTGCAAATTAATGAAGTGATTTTAATCAGGCAGAAACTCCCACCTTAAATTAAGAGATGCATATGAGCAATCTTGCAGCCTTATTAGCTCATGCTTCGAGATTATGACGCCGTAGGTTTAAATCTTAATTTGGAAAACAATTCAGTTGTATTGATTTATGTTGGGAAAATATCCCATTTCTATTAATACAATGAGACTATTTTTATATTTTAACAGTCACTTCTATTTTACAAAAATATACATATATTTCCGCATTATAGATATTCGTTGTAGAAGCATTCCTGAATTCTACAAATTTCCTCCGCCTATATATCTATATTTTATGCACTGGTTTTATTCGTCAGACAAAATATATTTTTTTGGCTCATATACAGAGAGAAGAATGCGATATATTTATTTCCAATCAGAAGACTTGTACGGTAAAGAGTCTGCAGCATATTTCTTGAACTCCTATATATTTCCAGAACATTTTTATTCCCTTATTATCTGCGGATCGCCTTGTTATGGTTTTTCCCTTTCATGGTATACGGGGATTATTGGATATATGCTCAATCTTTATTCCATCCGTGTCATTTTATTGCGTATGCCTTACGGTTTATATATATACAGAGTGGCTCAGCATAGTTGACCTCGTTTTTTCTAGCTTTAGTAATTGGCTTTAAACACATACATCTAATTTGAAAGTTAATGAAAATTAAATGCGAATTTTTTTCATATAATTTTGTTACAGTGGGGGTAATGCATACGATCGTAAAAATTAACTGGAATGTGGGCCAGTTCGAATTTCTCGTACCAGAATTCATTTCTTTTTTTTTTCCCCAAATTTTACAAGAAACATTTTAAAGTATTTGTATTGTGTGTCTACATTATTACAATTATAACATGTTACCATTCACATTAAAGGGTTTGAGCAAGTCGTTCGATTGAAACCATACCTGACAATGTACCCCCCCCCCGGGGGGGGGGTAACTTTTTCCCAAAGAGAGCTATTAACGTCACAAACAAAGCAAATTGTATCGTGGCTATTTTTCACAACAGTGAATGAAACTATTAAGTCTTGTAATCATTAAACCACAAATAAACCCTTTCATACATAATTATGCCAATTTCGTCCAATGCTGCCATGTTATAAAAATATAAAATATAGAATGAAATTGAAAGTTTTCGCTCGAATTTAAAAAAAATATCTAGTTCTAGATTTTTTTTTTACAAGAATGCCGAATATAAAGTTTCGTGAAAATCCATTACTATATTTGTGGCTGCTATTGTGTACATAAGAAATCCTCCACAGACATTCAGATAGATAGATAGATAGATAGACAGACAGACATGACTCCAAAAATGGTAAAAAAATGTTCAGAAGGTCTTAAAACATCTATTGGCATTAAAATCGCGAAATCGAAAATTTTCGTGAAAGCAATATTTTCTCAATACTACTATGAGAAAGTAATAAGGGTCTATATTTATATACGGTCTCTGAAGCATAAAAAGTTTAATTAGAAAATGTGCTGTACAGTTAAGTACTCAAATTAATAAAACCGGTGCATTTATCTACAACATTTCTAAGAATAATTATAATAGAAATAACATAAAAAAATTGCCAATCTATATAAATAAAATTGAAAATCTGTCTGTCTGTCTGTCTGTCTGTCTGTTTGTCCCATCATCACGGGAGAACGGCTGAACCGAATTTGATGAAATTTTGTGGGTAGCCTAGAAATAGCCCCACTTAAAATTTAGTTCGTGTTTTGAGTTTCTACGACCAGTGGTTCTCGAGATATTAGTAAAAAACGAAATTTTCGTTTGTCTCATCATCACGAGATAACGGATGAACCGAATTTAATGAAATTTTGTGGATAGCCTTGAAATAGCCCCCCATAAATTTTGCCTAAATTTCGAGTTTCTAAGACCAGGGGTTGTCGAGATATTAATGAAAAACGGAACTTTTTCTTAGGAGATCTACTCTCCAACTCCGTGGTTTATCCAAACGGAAAGGATGAAAATCGTTTGTTTAAAACGCCAAAATGAAATAAAACTTTATTTCCGAGTTTGGTGCAGGATTGTTGCATTAATTAGTCACTATAGGAAAACATGAATTGTTTGAAACGTGAATTTAAATGGAAAAATCTACCTCCATGTTTCATCTTTCACAAGCATTTACTCAACGATGTAAAGAATAAAGAAATCAAAATGGCTATTTAATTTCGCATTTTATGAGGAAGATTCTATGTTATATCCTGTTGCTCGGCAACGGAATGAAATTAAATGTGTTGTTAATATGTATTATTATTTTTTCTATTTGTACAATAAATAAATGGATGTAAAAATATATTTATAAATGACCGGTTTGATTGTTCTTTTAATTATATATATTTCGGACTGCGTACATCACTTTCATTTATTTTCAAAGAGGTTGCAAGCTCATATATTGTGTTTAGCTAATAAACTCATATATTGTGTTTACTCAATAAATGCATTTAGCCGATTGTTGAAGCAGAAAAAGAGAACGGGTGTATGTATCTTCTAATACAACTTTAGTGTTTTCATTTAGTATATCCAAACGGGATCAGGATATTTTATTCTTCAGTTCTGCAAATTCAGAGCTACGAATTTAGAGGAATATCTCTAAATAACTTGGTGACATTTCTTAAACTTTACCAAATTAGTGGAAATGTCTCCAAATTGATAAAAATGACCTAAATCAATGAAATTAAATTTTTTTTTTAGAATAAAGTACTGAAATGATGCTTCTCTAGCATTTGTCAGTCAGTCCATCCATCCTACTTAGTAACACATTTAAGGAATTTTTTTAATATCACCAAATTGGTAAAAATATTTCTAAATCCATAAAAATATCATGAAATTGATAATATCGCGCTTAATAAATGAAATTAGTTATGTTTTGTTAGGGGATAGTATTGTGATGATGTTTCGTCAATTTGTCGCAAAATGGGACTATCAGTTCTACAGTCCCACTTGGCGATAAATTTGGCGATTTTTTAAGTTATAGCTAAATGGACGAAAATGTCGCCAAACCTTCCATGGAGATTGCATTATTCAGATGATATGATTTCCATCAATTTTTTTAAAGCAAATGATATCATGTCGCTTAGCAACGGATCCAATATGTTATGCGGCATATGTTATTAAATCTTTTCCGATTTGAATAATAAAAATATGTATATAAAATAAATTTCAATGACATTGAATTTTTGACTGGATAATATCAATTACGGTCTTCAGTTTTAAACATCATTATTATTGATATTTTCGGGGACTGTTGATTCAGGGATTACTGATATTTTCAAATTATTATGGAATTGTTTTATTATGGCGAAAATTGTTGAAACTCATATATAGTACGTTGTACGAGTAATCTTCTACAAATGCATGGGTATATCTTCTAATCTACGAGAATATAAGTAGTGCAGGTATATTGGCATATATTTTGATATATATTGGCATATATTGGAATCAATTACGACCTTCTGGTATTAAGATTACGGGGATTTTTGATACTTTCAATTTTTTACGTCATCTCTTTTATTTTGGCAATAATTTTTGAGACTCATATTGCAATGCGGGTAAGCTTCTACTAACACACTGGCATATTTCCTAATCTGCGACAATATAAGTAGTACAGGGTTGCATATATTGATTCAATTCCTTTTTTTTTGTAAATTTGCTTACAAAAGGGGCCAAGATGTTTTATTCTTCAGACCTGCCCGTGAAGATAATTTTGCATAGTGAGAAGAGATATTCCTAAAATTCTCTTTATGAGCAATAAATTTAATATTTTAACAGAATTTGCACATGATTGCGAATTATAAATTTCTTTATATTATATACTCCGTACGAAGAACGGGTATGCTGCTAGTATAAGTTAAAATTGGAATAAGGTTTCCCTAGTTTTTACTTTCCCTGCAATACATGGTAACGTATAGGGAAAGTATTGGAATCATGCCGAAAATCGCAACTCGAGTTTTCGACGGATCTACACGGTTCGAGACCTCTATAATACGAAAAAATTATTTTTATCGTGACGTCTGTGCGTGTGTGTGTGTGTGTGTGTGTGTGTGTGCGTGCGTGCGTGCGTGTGTGTGTGTGTGCGCGCGGCGCGCGTGTGTGTTTGTCTGGGTGTCTGTGCAGATTTTGTATCCACTCTAAACTAATAAACTAATAGACCGAATTTCATAAAATTTGGTAGGTAAGTCACTTGTGAACGAATCTGGTGCTTATTAGTTTTGGGTGCGATTTGAGATAAAATAACCCGCCTTTTCATTTTGCAAAATGGCCCGCAAAAGCTTGTATCCACTCTAGCTGAAAAACTAATGGACCGAATTTCACAAAATTCGGTAGATAAATCACTTGCAGGATACCTTGGTGCTGATTAGATTTTGATATGATTTTGAAAAAAATAACCTGCCTTTCTTTTGCAAAATGGCCCGCAAAAATCGCCAAACTCTAAATAAAAAACTGCGTATGCTCAAATATATCCATTAAATGCTTGTTTAATACATAATTTTTAACGAAGAAAAGAATAAGATCAACCCCATTACCCTATAGGACTACTTCCTGGCCATCCAAACGGTTACCTTACACTTTTCTGGTAGGTCGGACGGTCTGGGTTTCAACAACAACTCTATAGGACTAGCCGTTCTCGAGATATTTTAGTTGGCCCGTATTTTCTTTACGCCACCTTTGAAATTAAGTACAATTATCAAATGAAAATGAAAATTTATTTAAAATAAAGAGAACGTGAATATAAGTCATGTGCTGCCCACATCAGATTTTTCACTCTTGCGACAGGGGCGGACCTCAAATTAACACTAGCCTCAACTTCAATTCACCTTCAATTTCAAATGTGTGCTTGAAAATAAAATCCGTCTACACAGTTTTATTTTCAGCTGACTCTGAATGTGTAGTGAAAAATCCAATATCTTTTAATAAGAAATTGCTCGAATTTTACAGATAATTGCGCTATGAGACTTTTCTTTACACTAGTTACTGAACAACGAAACTTTTTCCAATTGTACATTTCTTTTTGATCGAGAAACAGTATAAAAATTTAGACCCCTCCCCTCCTGTTTTTATGAATCTATTACACACCGGAAAAAAATTCCATGAAAATATTTCGCGTTTAATTTGAACAAACATTCAAATTGGAAGTAGAACCAATCTAGAACCAATTACTGAAACTCCAATAAAAGCGTAGTTCATTATCCAGAAACACTTCATAAAGATGCTCGACTTTCTTTGCAAAATTATTCGTATTCTGAAAACATGAAGTTATAATTTAGTTTAAAATAATATTCAGTGTCTCCAGTGTGAATGTCTCCAGTGTCTCCAGTACAACCGAAATGATTTTGCATGAATAATATTTTTCTTCATGGATGGTTCTTCTTCTTGTGAGACATTTTCAAAACAGCTTAAATATAAAAATATCGAAATTGAAATCGCCTTTTTAAAATAGTTCAAAATATTAAAATATCGAAATTATAACCACTATATTTCTAAAACTAAGAACCTGATCTGAAATATAATTAATTGTATCTCTTTGTAGGATTTTTAAGGCACTAAAAATTACTCGCAAAATGTTCATAGCTTTAAGTTTTTGCTCCGACTTCAAAGGAAAACCCAGACCATAAATTCCACGTCAAACAATCAAATTATTTTAATAATTAGCTTAGCAGTATATAAACTAAACTTATACTATATTTCTGACGATATTTTCGATTTAGGTGAATCTATAAACTTGCCTGGCTACACATAAATGCGTACTAGAATTTCGTAGTTCCATTTCTTCTCTTCAAACTCAATCAATCATTAAATATCTTTAAAATGAAGTTCATGTCACTTCCTAATTTCTTTGAAATGAAACATAATATCTCGTGCTTGTGCACCGATATTTTACTGAGCAGGAAACACATTGAGCTGCAGCACTAGCCATAGACAGCTGCTAACTTTTCACAATTTGATTGATTTTTCAGATAGATTCACCGACTGCCATATAGGATGATTAAAAACCGATGGGCCAAACTTTACGAGGTGGTAGTGTATACACCAAATCAAGCATTTTTTGTCATAGTTTACCGGTTTCGAAATGAAATGTAAACGCGTTAAAGGGCCGATGGATTGAGCGAGGTGATCCCATAGCTTGGGCCCCACGATCGCCCGATGTAGGGGTCAAGTGTGTGTGACTTTATATCGTGTCTTGACTTCCTTTTGTGGGGATATCTCAAGATTCTCATCCATGACACCCCCCTTGAATCTAAAGAGGAACTTGTCGCCAGAATTTCGGCCGTTTCTGCTGAAGTGCGCAATATGCCTGATCTGTTCGAGAGAGTTCGTCAATCCCTCCAAAGCTGAAATCGATATGGAAAAGGGTGGGGTACAACGGTTCCGGACATAATCCCGACAGCCGAAATCCCAACATGCCAAAATCCCGACAGGGTCGAAATCCCGACAAGCCAAAATCCCGACAAGGTCGAAATCCCGACAAGCCAAAACCCCGATAGCCGAAACCCACTCTTTCACAGACTAATACAACACTAAAGCGGTCATCGCAGTGATGTCACTAGGGTTAGAATTTACTAATCAGCACCCCCCCCCCACACACACACGCACATAGCCTGGGCTCACGATGGGCACACGCACATGGCTGTCTACGCCTATATGTATAGCTTGATCAAAATTATCAGCTTTTTTACATCTCTACATTTTACAAATTAATAGTTTTAATCACTAAATCATAACAATTATGCCATTACTGAAATAAATTTTGATAAATTGAAATGACAGTCAAAGATTAAAATGATATAGCAGGTAGGTATAAGATTTAGGAAATTCATTTTATTAAAAAAGAAAAAAAAACACATTCTGCATACGTTCAAATAGCATTATTTACAGTGACACAGTGTGAGCGATACCACGAAGATATTCCGTCACAGGTCGATTATTACGATCGTTCACAACAGTCATAATTCTCTTCTCCCTGTCATCATCTACCTCCCTATGTTTTGGTTGTTGTTCTCCGAGAAGAATGCATTCAACTTGGTAATCCACCTGCTCCTGTTCTTTTTGAAATTCTTCTATTCCAGAATATATGGCCATTGTCGTAGCAAGCCGATGGAGACAAGAGGGAGCGTGAGTCCAGCGCATGTGCGTGGGGGGAGGGGGGTGCTGATTAGTAAATTCTAACCCTAGTGACGTCACTGCGATGACCGCCTTAGTGTTGTATTAGTCTGTGCAAGAGTGGATTTCGGCTGCCGGGATTTTGGCTTGTCGAGATTTCGGCCTTGTCGGGATTTTGGCTTGTCGAGATTTCGGCCTTGTCGGGATTTTGGCTTGTCGGGATTTCGACCTTGTCGGGATTTTGGCTTGTCGGGGTTTCGACCTTGTCGGGATTTTGACTTGTCGGGATTTCGACCCTGTCGGGATTTTGGCATGTCGGGATATCGGCTGTCGGGATTCTGGCTTGTCGGGATTTCGGCTGTCGGAATTACAGCCCAGACCCGGGGTACGAGTAAATACAAAAAGTTTGAGAAGCACTGGATTAGTACAAACTCTACATTCTCGTTGAACTGTCATCCTGCTGTTCGGCGTATCACAGTGCTGCCTAATCACACTCCTTTCGTATACTCCTTTTTCTGAATGCATATCATCTTTTTCTTCACTTTCTTGTTTTTCTTCACTTACTAAAATTATATTTATGTCATCGGTCTCTTGTTGCTTCTCCCTATGCATCCAATCTTGAGTGTGTTCTGCCGAACATATTTTACTAGCTCTCCGATGGGAAGATTAGCCTCAGCATGATCTTCCACTGCTTCACTGAAAAAAAAATTGGATAACTATACGAGACTTGTTGTTTGAACTTCATCAAAAAAAAAAGCGTTGAGTTAGTGAAAGAAAGAACTGGCTCGGAAACAGGTACTCGGATAATGGGGTCTCGGAAAATCGGCACTCAACCATAAATGATTTTAATTACACTCTATAACAAAAAAATCGACGCACCAAGAAGGAGTTGTCCGATTGTGATAAAAATTGGTGGATGTGAAGAACATACATAGAAAAAGAAACGATTAAAATTTCAGAGCAATTTAATGATTTAGAGTTTGGCCGTATACAAAGGAAGGAAGTCAATAAGGATTTGGCCCACCTCTGGCCTTGATAAAAGATGTCACCTGGCGTGGCATAGACTGATAAAATTCACGAATGCTGTCCTGTGGAAGGTCTTGCCAAATTGTCTCCAACTGTCGGCCTAAATCGTCAACATTAAAGGATGGTTGCAATCGCCTTCCCATAACGTCCCAAATGTGCTTTATGGAAGAGAGATTAGGAGATCTAGCTGGCCAAGAAACTGTTGGGCAAGCTTAAAGACAATTCATAGCAACACGTGTTGTGTGCGTCCGGGCATTATCTTGTTGAAAAGTAAGTCCGGGGTGTCGCAAAAGGAACGGTAACACAACCGGTCGTAGAATGTTTTCTACGTACCGCTGTGCTGTCAGTGTGCCAGAACTGACTACCAAAGGGTCCGGCTATCAAAGGAGATGGCACCCCAGACCATACCCACCTGCAGATATACACCTGCTGAATGCACAGGAGCTTTCCGATGCGCTGGAGCTTCCACTATCCATTGGATACCAAATATTATTCATTTGCATGTTCGCTCAACATGTATTTACATACGAAATTTCATTACAATCGGACAACTCCTTCTTGGTGCGTCGATTTTTTTGTTAGAATATATTTCAAATTATTTCAAATTCATAATCGGGATTGTTGCTCATGGGACACCTATGGAGGCTGTAAAATATTAGATTATTAAAAAGATGTGAAAATTTGAATAAAATTAGCTGAATTAATGTAACATGTGCTTCACAACTTATTTAAATCAATTCACTTTATTAAAGGTTACGTACTACTTGATTTGAAAACATCTTCTTAAAATGCAATTTGCAAGTTATTTTGACTTGTTTAAGGATCATTTATTAATTGGCCGCAAGAGAGGATATTTAAAGGCAATTACCATATTTTATCTTTAACGACCATTAATAGCACTTGTTCCTAATTATGATGAACACTTTTAAAATGCGCAGAAATTTTCCATGATACATTCATATCATGTATTTCTATTTGCATAAAATAACGTTTCAAACAGTCATTCTCACTTGAGTGAAATTGTTTTAATGTTTCAAAAGAGTTTTCTGCAAAAGTTGATGTTCAAATAAAATCCGATTCAATATTTCAAATTTTAATAAGTGTTTCCTTAGACAAAACCTAACATTTATATTATTTTAGAATAATAATTGCAGGCGTATATTGACCGCCAAAGCCCGCCCGCTTCGTGCGCTTCACGTTGTGCCGGATACAGAAGAAATCCACTGGAATCACAGCACAAAACATTTATTATGTACACATATTTACACTTTTAAATACAAATTTTCATTCATTTTAGCGGACGTGCTTTCCATCCGCACACATCTCACTTCTTCGCCGACACAGACTTCTCTCTGCGCATCGCCTTCTGCGCACGCAGAATTCTCATTCTTTGACGAAGCCCCTTACTACAGTGCCTAGAATGAAATATATTACTTCTAGGCACTGTACCCTTACGCTACAACATCCAAGTACATCGTGGTCATGCAGGGGAAGCAGGAATAGGCGGACATCAACTCCTATCGGCCCTTCCATTCGCTCCTAATATCCACAGATACATGCAAACCATACACCCATCCCATTCAATATTACTATTTCTTATCATTCCCTAACATAACGAAATTAATTTGCGATCCCCTAGTTCCTCTGACAACGAATTTATCAAGTTTAATACCTCCAACATTTTATTTCAAGTTTTCATTTACGGGCCATACCATGGAAGTAAAGGAGTGGAATACAGTTTTCTTTTTAGTTTCTTCAGGCATTAAAGCGCCATGACCATGCAGTAGCATCACGTTTTGGCAATGCCTTCAGCCTGAAATTATAAAACACAAAAAAGGCCAAAGATTGAGAGGCTATTTTTCCAGATCCCAAGAGTAATTTAATAAACGAATTTCAAATTTAGATTCCACATGGTCGAATTAGTTTACATGAGTTTTGTCAACCAGTAGGGTTGCCACCATCACAAAGTTGTTAATTTACCCATTGTACAGATAGATGTAATAATTTAGTCATGTTTTATAAAATTAAAATTCCAAAATGACTAAATTCAGCCAAAAAATGACAAAGTTTGTATTCTGTTATGTTATGTAAGTTTCTGTGAAATCTAACTTATTTTACCATAATTCCAGCCATAAAATTCACCGAGTATTGGCAACACTGTACTGCCACTGAAAAATCTAACATAGTTCTCAAAACTATGCAGGGTAGGCATTTTATAATTTTTATAAATTTAAATATAATATTTATCTAAACTGGAAATAAAAGGTACATCACAGTTTGTTCGTCAAAACTTGGCTAATGCAAAGGACTATCAATAAAAATTTAGCACATTTCCATTGTAAAAACGTTAAAATTTAAATATAGTATTTAGCTGTCGAAATCTATTCACTCATTTAAAATATGTGTTCATGGAACATCAACAGAAGAGTTTTATTTTCAAAATATACAATTACTGAGCTTTTTTGACTCACTCAAGATTAATTTATACATTGACCTCAAGGGGTTATAAGGCAATTAATATGTTTTATTTCTAACGATCGCAACTTGCTCTTAATTATGATGAACACTTCTTAAAAGCTTTGGATTTTCCCATTTTATGTTCATTGAAGTAGAACCATCTATTTTCATTTGCATGTATTGGTAAAAGAAAAATCCAAAATCGAGATACTTGAATCAAATTATTTAAAGTTTCTAAAGATTAGTTCTTTAGAAAAATCTATTATAGTTAAGTTCTGGCGATATTTCTGTCCCTAGCGAGATCTCGAAATCTTCTCAGCCATTATTCATTATTATGATTATCTTAATTATTTTTTAATGGAATTTTGGATAATTATGCCAGATGGAACAGTTTTAGGTGTTGCATAAATAGGATGGATGGATAGAGGAAAACATGTAGTCAGCTATAGACAAATATACAGTTGTTAAATATTTTAAATTTTAAAGAATAATATATAGTGAATGCATAAAAAGTACGTGTATATGAATATAAAATAGGTTAACAACGTATATTTTTCCCTTAAAGAAAATTGGCTCAACCGTCAAAAATCGTTAATTTACTGTACTGAGAATTTCTACCAGAAGTATTAGAAAGAAAAGTAGTACTTAAAAATTCAATCAGTACGGAGAGCTGTTTATTAAACATTCTCATATATCTCACAATATGACGGAGGCATCATAAAAACTTATAGTATTTATCTGAACTGAAAGTAAAAATTATGTCACAAATTATTCACCTGATTAAAGAATGTTTTCATAGAACATCAACTAAAGAGTTTTCTTTTTTGAAATGCACATTTACTCTGCTCATTCTGACTCACTACAGAGCAGTTTATACATTTACCTCAAGGTGTTATCCTATAAGTCAATTAGCATATTTTATTTCTAACATTAGAAAATGACACTTGTTCCTTATTATGATGAATACTTCTTTTTTCCCGTTATATGTTCATTGAAGTAGAAACCTCTATTTTCTTTTGCATGAATCGTTAAAAGAAAAATACAAAATCGATTTTTTTGTTAGAATATATTTCAAATTATTTCAAATTCATAATCGGGATTGTTGCTCATGGGACACCTATGGAGGCTGTAAAATATTAGATTATTAGAAAGATGTGAAAATTTGAATAAAATTAGCTGAATTAATGTAACATGTGCTTCACAACTTATTTAAATCAATTCACTTTATTAAAGGTTACGTACTACTTGATTTGAAAACATCTTCTTAAAATGCAATTTGCAAGTTATTTTGACTTGTTTAAGGATCATTTATTAATTGGCCGCAAGAGAGGATATTTAAAGGCAATTACCATATTTTATCTTTAACGACCATTAATAGCACTTGTTCCTAATTATGTTGAACACTTTTAAAATGCGCAGAAATTTTCCATGATACATTCATATCATGTATTTCTATTTGCATAAAATAACGTTTCAAATAGTCATTCTCACTTGAGTGAAATTGTTTTAATGTTTCAAAAGAGTTTTCTGCAAAAATTGATGTTTAAATAAAATCCGATTCAATATTTCAAATTTTAATAAGTGTTTCTATAGACAAAACCTAACATTTATACTATTTTAAAATAATAATTGCGGGTGTATATTGACCGACAAAGCCCGCCCGCTTCACGTTGTGCCGGATACAGAAGAAATCCACTGGAATCACAGCACAAAACATTTATTATGTACACATATTTACACTTTTAAATACACATTTTCATTCATTTTAGCGGACGTGCTTTCCATCCGCAAACATCTCACTTCTTCGCCGACACAGACTCCTCTCTGCGCATCGCCTTCTGCGCACGCAAAATTTTCATTCTTTGACGAAGCCCCTTACTACAGTGCCTAGAATGAAGTATATTAGTTCTAGGCACTGTACCCTTACGCTACAACATCCAAGTACATCGTGGCCATGCAGGGGAAACAGGAATAAGCGGACATCAACTCCGATCTGCCCTTCCATTCGCTCCTAATATCCACAGATACATGCAAAATATACACCCATCCTATTCAATATTACTATTTCTTATTATTCCCTGACATAACGTAATTAATTTACGATCTCCTAGTTCCTCTGACAAACGAATTTATCAAGTTTAATACCGCCAACATTTTATTTCAAGTTTTCATTTACGGGCCATACCATGCAAGTAAAGGAGTGGAATACAGTTTTCTTTTTAGTTTCTTCAGGCATTAAAGCCGCATGACCATGCAGTAGCATCACGTTTTGACAATGCCTTCAGCCTGAAATTATAAAACACAAAAAAGGTCAAAGATTGAGAGGCTATTTTTCCAGATCCCAATAGTAATTTAATAAACTAATTTCAAATTTAGATTCCGCATGGTCGAATTAGTTTACATGAGTTTTGTTAACCAGTAGGGTTGCCACCATCACAAGGTTGTTAATTTACCCATTGTACAAATAGATGTAGTAATTTAGTCATGTTTTATAAAATTAAAATTCCGAAATGACTAAATTCAGCCAAAAGATGACAAAGTTTGTATTCTGTTATGTTGTGTAAGTTTCTGTGAAATCTAACTTATTTTACCATAATTCCAGCCATAAAATTCACCTAGTATTGGCAACACTGTACTGCCACTGAAAAATCTAACATAGTTCTCAAAACTATGCAGGGTAGGCATTTTATAATTTTTATAAATTTAAATATAATATTTATCTAAACTGGAAATAAAAGGTACATCACAGTTTGTTCGTCAAAACTTGGCTAATTCAAAGGACTATCAATTAAAAATATAGCACATTTCCATTGTAAAAACGTTAAAATTTAAATATAGTATTTAGCTGTCGAAATCTATTCACTCATTTAAAATATGTGTTCATGGAACATCAACAGAAGAGTTTTATTTTCAAAATATACAATTACTGAGCTTTTTTGACTCGCTAAAGATTAATTTATACATTGACCTCAAGGGGTTTTAAGGCAATTAATATGTTTTATTTCTAACGATCGCAACTTGCTCTTAATTATGATGAAAACTTCTTAAAAGCTTTTGATTTTCCCATTTTATGTTCATTGAAGTAGAACCATCTATTTTCATTTGCATGTATTGGTAAAAGAAAAATCCAAAATCGAGATACTTACTTGAATCAAATTATTTAAAATATCTAAAGATTAGTTCTTTAGAAAAATCTATTATAGTTAAGTTCTGGCGATATTTCTATCCCTAGCGAGATCTCGAAATCTTCTCAGCCATTATTCATTATTATGATTATCTTAATTATTTTTTAATGGAATTTTGGATAATTATGCCAGATGGAACAGTTTTAGGTGTTGCATAAATAGGATGGATGGATAGAGGAAAACGTGTAGTCAGCTATATACAAATATACAGTTGTTAAATATTTAAAATTTTAAAGAATAATATATAGTGAATGCATAAAAAGTACGTGTATATGAATATAAAATAGGTTAACAACGTATATTTTTCCCTTAAAGAAAATTGGCTCAACCGTCAAAAATCGTTAATTAACTGTACTGAGAATTTCTACCAGAAGTATTAGAAAGAAAAGTAGTACTTAAAAATTCAATCAGTACGGAGAGCTGTTTATTAAACATTCTCATATATCTCACACTATGTCGGAGGCATCATAAAAACTTATAGTATTTATCTGAACTGAAAGTAAAAATTATATCACAAATTATTCACTTGATTAAAGAATGTTTTCATAAAACATCAACTAAAGAGTTTTTCTTTTTTGAAATGCACATTTACTCTGCTCATTCTGACTCACTACAGAGCAGTTTATACATTTACCTCAAGGTGTTATCCTATAAGTCAATTAGTATATTTTATTTCTAACCTTAGAAAATGACACTTGTTCCTTATTATGATGAATACTTCTTTTTCCCCGTTATATGTTGCATAAATAGGATGGATGGATATGTTGCATAAATAGGATGGATGGATAGAGGAAAACGTGTAGTCATCTATAGGCAAATATACAGTGTTAAATATTTAAAATTTTAAAGAATAATATATAGTGAATGCATAAAATGTACGTGTATATGAATATAAAATAGGTTTTAACAACATATATTTTTCCCTTAAAGAAAATTGGCTCAACCGTCAAAAATCGTTAATTAACTGTACTGAGAATTTCTACCAGAAGTATTAGAAAGAAAAGTAGTACTTAAAAATTCAATCAGTACGGAGAGCTGTTTATTAAACATTCTCATATATCTCACACTATGTCGGAGGCATCATAAAAACTTATAGTATTTATCTGAACTGAAAGTAAAAATTATATCACAAATTATTCACTTGATTAAAGAATGTTTTCATAAAACATCAACTAAAGAGTTTTTCTTTTTTGAAATGCACATTTACTCTGCTCATTCTGACTCACTACAGAGCAGTTTATACATTTACCTCAAGGTGTTATCCTATAAGTCAATTAGTATATTTTATTTCTAACATTAGAAAATGACACTTGTTCCTTATTATGATGAATACTTCTTTTTCCCCGTTATATGTTGCATAAATAGGATGGATGGATATGTTGCATAAATAGGATGGATGGATAGAGGAAAACGTGTAGTCATCTATAAGCAAATATACAGTGTTAAATATTTAAAATTTTAAAGAATAATATATAGTGAATGCATAAAATGTACGTGTATATGAATATAAAATAGGTTTTAACAACATATATTTTTCCCTTAAAGAAAATTGGCTCAACCGTCAAAAATCGTTAATTTACTGTACTGAGAATTTCTACCAGAAGTATTAGAAAGAAAAGTAGTACTTAAAAATTCAATCAGTACGGAGAGCTGTTTATTAAACATTCTTATATATCTCACACTATGTCGGAGGCATCATAAAAACTTATAGTATTTATCTGAACTGAAAGTAAAAATTATATCACAAATTATTCACATTTATTCACTTGATTAAAGAATGTTTTCATAAAACATCAACTAACGAGTTTTCTCTTTTGAAATGCACATTTACTCTGCTCATTCTGACTCACTACAGAGCAGTTTATACATTTACCTCAAGGTGTTATCCTATAAGTCAATTAGTATATTTTATTTCTAACATTAGAAAATAACACTTGTTCCTTATTATGATGAATACTTCTTTTTTCCCGTTATATGTTCATTGAAGTAGAAACCTCTATTTTCTTTTGCATGACTCGTTAAAAGAAAAATACAAAATAGAGATGCTCACTTGAGTTTCTAAAGGTTTTTTTATTAGAAAATTCTTTATAGTTAAGTGCTAGCAATGTTTCAGTCTTCGAATCTCGAAGGTCTCGTAATTTTCTCATCCATGTTTAATTATTTTTAAATTAAATATTAGATAGATATGCCAGACGGAAAAGTTTAAGTGTTGTATAAATAAGATGGATGGATAGAACATGTTTAGTCAGCTACTAATAAGTAAACATGTGTTACATATTTAGAATTTAAGAGAATAATAAATATTGAATGCATAAAATGTGCAAGTATCTGGACATAATTAAAGCTTACTCTTTACAAATTTTCAGTAAAAAAAAATTCCGCTCATCTGTCAATAAATTAGCATTTCTAAAATCGTAAATTTACTCTACTGGAAACAAAAAGTTATTTTCAAAATTTGGTCAGCTCAAAGGATTATGAAAAAAAAGTTCATATATGCAAACACTATAATATTATTCGTATTTAAATACAATGTTTAACTGCACTGAAAGTAAAGATTGCAACGCAACTTGTTTTCTCTTCATTAAAGCACAATCTATGCACTTCATTAAAGCATATTTTCATGGAACATCAACTGAAGAGTTTTCATTTCAAAAATGTATAATTACTCAGCCTCTTTGACTCGATAAAGAGTAATTTATACATTGGCCTCAAGGGGGTTATCCTATGAGGTAATTAACTTATTTTGTTTCTAACGATCGTAAATGACACTTACTCTTAATTATGATGAACACTGCTTAAAAGCTTTGCATTTCCTTGTTATATGTTCATTGAAGTAGAACCATTTATTTTCATTTGTATGGATTGGTAAAAGAGAAATCCCAAATAGAAATGCTCTCTTGAGTAAACTTGCTCAAGGTTTCTTAAGATGTTTTCTTTGGAAAAATCTATATAGTTAATTACGGACGATGTTTCTGTCCCTAGCAAGATCTCGGAATATTATGAAACATTTTAATTACTATTTAAACGAAAGACCCTAAATTACAGATTTGTTTCTAAATCAAAGGCCACTCATCTATGATTATAACCATTTATTGAATCATAATAACCATATTATCAGTGTCATATTGCTTTGAGAATCTGACCAACGGATATTTCGTTTAAATATAAGGAAGCGATATTCAGGATAATTTGTAAAAGGATACCGATATTCAGGATAATTTGTATAAGGATACCGATATTCAGATAATTTGTATAAGGATACCGATATTCAGATAATTTGTATAAGGATACCAATATTCAGGATAATTTGTCTAAGGATACCGATATTCAGGATAATTTGTATAATGATACCGATATTCAGGATAATTTGTATAATGATGTCGATACTCAGGATAATTTGTATAATGATGCCGATACTCTGGATAATTTGTATAAGAATATCGATATTCAGGATAATTTTTATAAAAATACCGATATTCAAGATGATTTGTATAAGGATACCGATATTCAGGATAATTTGGATAAGGATACCGATAGTCAGGATACTTTCTAAATGAGTGAATTTTTAAACGAAACGTTATAACATACATATGTATTTATTGTGGTTTTAATGTTTGTTACTTTGATAATCAGGCGATCGTCCATCTATGGACCTTGGGCGATCGGTACTAGAGAATTTTGCTTTTACAATAAATGCATCTTCATTTTGAGTTATGATTCTTTTGATATTTTATTCCTACTCAAAATTACACCTATTCTGAGTCATGACACTATTGATGATTATACATTTTTCTACGCAAAAGCAGATTTATTCTCGAGTTATGAAACATGTTACGAAACCACTGCCGATTTTTCTCAATCGTATTTAATCATGTTCTGGAAATCTTCATAACGACGCAACTGAGACCTATCTGATGGACTGATGATGATAAGAAAATAAGTCCCATTTTTTGCTATTTTGTAAACGAGTGCTACACCAACTTAATCATAACAATAATTCAAAAATTACTTACTTCATATTAATTTATTTGACATTCACCACAAGATTATGTTTTCTAATTTGCTTCTAATTTGTCATTTACATAAACTTTTCAATATCAAGATGTTTGTTGAACTGTTAACTTATTAAAACTGGGATATGCAATCCAATATTTGTATTCTGAAACACATAACACAAAAATGCCGTAATTTGAACTGTATATATTACTAACTAAGATGTCCAGCTTCCATCAGGATTATTAGTTAAACGTCACAACTGTTTCGTAAAAACAAACAAATGTATATTTTTACTTTCTTTATATACATAGTATAATGTATAAGGAAAGTATTGTGACGAGGTCGAAAATTCGAATTCGAGTTTTCGACTGGAGAGCAAGTTTCAAGCATCCTGATCACGAATCGAACATTTCATTTTGGAGGTGATGTCTCTGTGTGTGTGGGGGGGGGGACGATATCTCACGAACGAATAGAGCGATTCGAATGAAATTTGGTACAAAAATCCCAATCTGTGAGCACTGGAAGGCTATTGTTCTTAAACGCAATCGAATGATCAGAACCCCCCTAAATTTTCGAGTGAAATTTGAAAAAATCATCAAAAAATCTAAACCTTTATAATTACGCAAATAGACATTTCTTATGTAATTTTTCTTTAGAAAACGATTGACATAAACTTTAGAATGCTAGGATGAACCGTTCTCGAGATATTGCACATTTTTCAAATAAATTTATCAAAAAATCCCATAAATTAATAAAAATATTAACTGCTGAGAAACATGTTAACTTTTTACATGAAATATCATGCGATAAATTTAGTGATATCATTATAGTGGATCTAGCATGTTCTATTCATGAGAAAAGTTTTTTGAGTAATACTTTTCTATTTGAACGCCAATAGTCATTTATCTGCTCTAAGAATAACGTATTTCTTCGTCCATAACGCTTGGCTAGCTTTTGGCGACGAATTTGGCGGAATGTCGCCAACTTGACGACTTTTTAAATGTTGTCAAATTAACGAAAATATCGCCAAAGGGATAAAAATGACGCTAAATCAATGAAAATGACGACTAATTGACGAAACTTCAATATCTTGGAAAGAATATAAGTATTGTCGCGAACGTTTTGGTATACTCGACAGAGAAGACAAAGTTTTGAAATCAAACACATTTATTAAACATGAAATAACAAGGCAGTTGATCGAAAACAGTGGAGTACAAGCATTTCTCGCAATAACTCAGAGTTACACTCGGTAGGGTGACCATTAAGAACACCCCTGGAGGAAGAGGAACCAAGAGAATACACATATTTTCTGATACATAAAATAAACACAATATTCCTCACATTATACTTGACATTTATATACGACATTTGTATACTTTGAACATATACGACATTTTCATATAACATCATCAATGACTCGATACTCACGAGGATTTTACAATTAACACTCTATTCGTTAGGTGGAAGACTAAATATATATAAAACTTTACCTCGTCTCTTTTAAATATAACATTTACAATTCTGTACCATGGGAAAGGATATCAGGATGGACTCTCGGCATAAACTCATCGAGATTCTTGCGCAGAACAAAATCCATAATGGTCGGGAAACTTGACTACACAACATCATGCTGGAGGAATTCGACATCTTGGTTGGTTACGGAGATTGGTTGATTCGTACCTTAGGACACAAGGAGGAGTCAGGCAAATACAAATCGCTGTAAAATGAGCTTTCCCTCTAGCCCTATTAGCGATTCAAGCCGACCAGTGAAAGAACCATTTTCTCTTTTCACAAGACTCATTATTCCATTACTACCAGGCTGATTCATTTAAAAACACGAGTGACTCATCTCTGAACCGAGCCAACCGACTCTACGCACAACTTGTCGAACTATGTTACATATTTTAATCACATCCTTCCACTTTCAAAATTAATCCACCTTTTCTTAAAATTCGCGATCATACGCGAATCAAACACACACGTCTACATTTCTCCACGACTCCTTCCACTCTGCTTCCAAAATCCTTTTTCAAACGCGCGCGTGCGCAAAACCTGCAAGTTCCCAACTAGCGACTGAGAAGCGAAAATACAAAACTATTATTATTTTTCTGGAACATAAACACTTTTGCGATTTTAGAGTTCACTTCCCTTAAAAGTCAATGTAATTGAAAACATGTAGAAAAGACATTTACATTTCGAAATTGACACTTTCAATCACACAGAAATAAAACAATACTTTAATATACAATTTTAACACAGAGGTGTGAAAGCCTTATCACAGTATCTACTATAAGAATAACCTTTTTCTTTACTGTAAAAGAAGTAAATTCATTGAATTATATAAGGAAAGTCATGTGCTGTCCACATCAGATTTTTTTTAATGTACCATGTACAGCAGACCTTGCCCTTTAATTTTATGATATGTATTTCAGCGTGGCAGATACCATATCTTTGATACACTTTAATATGTATCACCAAAATATAATATACATATGATTGATATACCGTACCAAGAAATAACATACATATGTTATTGTTATTTTGTAAAGACTAAAGTTACATTAATAAATGACCATAAAAACTGGCATGCTACCAACACATGTATTACTTTCTGAGCATATAAGTTGAAAACAAAAATGCCATCCAAAAATAGTCTATGTTTCAAATTTGATTTCCTTTGTATTTGCTCACTAGAATGGTGATGACATTGAAGATTTGGAAGACCTGGTCAGTTCACAGCGCATCCCATGTCCACTGGCCAACATCACTAGTGTACAATGCCGAGTGCAGGCAACTGAGGAACCTTCAGAAGCATCTAAACAAGACGTTACCTGCGACCTCAAGAATGGACTGTATTGTAAGCACAGCTACATCAATGGATTGTGCGAAGATTTCGAGATGAGGGTGTATTGCCAATGCCACGAAGAAGGTATATTAATTTTTAAATAAGTAGTTTATTGGACCCAATTTAACGAACATCTATTTTGAGTTAATATAATAATCATTAAAATTTGATAATTATCACTAAAATTTTATCATTTTACTTTCCCTGCAATACATGGTAATTAATAGAGAAAGTATTGGAATCATGTCGAAAATCGCAACTCGAGTTTTCCACGGATCTACACGTTTCGAGACCTCTAGAATACAAAAACCATTTTTAGCGTGACGTCTGTGTGTGTATCTGTGTGTCTGTCTGTATGTGCAGATTTTGTATCCACTCTAACTAAAAAACTAATGGACCGAATTTCACAAAATTCGGTAGGTAGGTTACTTGTATGCGAGTCTGGTGCTGATTAGTTTTGGGTACGATTTGGGATAAAACAACCCGCTTTTTTTTTTGCGAAATGGTCCGCAAAAGCTTATATCCACTCTAACTGAAAAACTAATGGACACCGAATGTCACAAAATTCGGTAGATGAGTCACTTGTGGGTTACCCTGGTGCTGATTAGATTTTGGTACGATTCGGAAAAAAATAACCTGCCTTTTTTTGCAAAATGGCCAGCAAAAATCGTCAAAATTTAAACTAAAGAACTAGGTATACCCAAATATATCCATTAAATGCTCGTTTAATACGTAATTTTTAACGACGAAAACAATAAGATCAACCCCATTACACAAGGACTAGCCGTTCTCGAGATATTATAGTTTTTCGTATTTTCTCTACGCCACCTTTGAAAATAAGTCCGGTTATAGAATGAGAACGAAAATTGAATTAAATGTGAAATAAATTTAATTAAAATAAAGAGAACGTTAATATAAGTCTGCAGGGAAAGTCATGTGCTATTCACATCAGATTTTTTACTTTCCCTGCAATACATGGTAATGTATAGGGAAAGTATTGGAATCATGTCGAAAATCGCAACTCGAGTTTTCGACGGATGTACACGTTTCGAGACCTCTAGAATACGAAAAAACTATTTTTAGCGTGACGTCTGTGTGTGTGCGTGTGTGTCTGTGTGCCTGTCTGTGTGTCTGTGCAATGTATGTATCCACTCTAACTCGAAAACTAATGGACCGAATTTCATAATATTTGGTAGGTAAGTCACTTGGGTGTAACCCTGGTGCTGATTAGTTTTTAGTATAATTCGGTATAAAAGAACCCGCCTTTTTTGCGAAATAGCAGGCAAAAATTGCTATCCACTCTAGCTGAAAAACTAAGTTCCGAAAGACCGAAGTTCACAAAATTTGGTAGATAAGTCTTTGGTGGGTCACCCGGGTGCTGATTAGATTGTGATACGATTCGAAAAAAAATAACCTGCCTTTTTTTGCAAAATGGCCCGCAAAAATCGTCAAAATCTAATATAAAAAAACTGCGTATGCTCAAATATATCCATTAAATGCTTATTTTATACGTAATTTGTAACGAGAAAATAATAAGACCAACCCCATTACACTAGGGCCAGCCGTTCTCGAGATATTGTAGTTTTTTCGTATTTACTCTACCCCACCTTTGAAAATATGTTCAGTTACCAAATGAGAACGAAAATTGAATTAAAAATGAATTAAATTTAATTAAAATAAAGAGAACGTGGATATAAGTCTGCAGGTAAAGTCATCTGCTGACCACATCAGATTTTTTCAATTATAAAACTTTATATATCTAATTATTTAAAATAAATAGTTCAACAAAGCACATGATTAATCTGGCTTAACTATCAGCGTATATGAATAATTATCTGAAAACAGTAGTTAAAAAATATTATGATAATAATGTTTATCTTCTTATAACTATTTTTCCCATTATAGATTGAAATTGGAGATTTTGTTAAATACACATTTGTCTGTAGTTTGTTTTGAAATAGTACTAAGCAACGTGAATAAATCCAAATTTGTTCTCTCTATTAAATTTTGCTCAAATTACTGTCGAAATTAATCATCAATAAAAAAATATGTAGTTAATAAATGCATAAAAAGTTGTTAAAAATGTACCAATCGATTTCAAGGGCAAAAAGTACATTCTTTGCCAGGATAGAAAAATTGAGCAACCTCAAAAACGCCAGCCATCTTGCCTTTTGGTGTTGCAGTTACTCTGTCTCGCATATTCACAGGAAGATTTTTTGACTGTCAAACAAAGTGATGATTTTCTATCAACTCCTTTCACTATTATTAATTTAGTTTGTTGCAAATGTTTTATCTCTGTTGTACTTTGCAATGGCAGAATGGGATTTCATTCTGAATACTGTAATATTCAAATAACCCTTGCATGAGCAATTGACAGATTCGTGGCGAAAATTGTCAATACTTACGATGAAGCGAATCAATTGCTAATTTATTTCATTTCGCTAATAAGCATAGCTAGAAAATGTGAACTGTTGTTTTGAAATAATCGGACTACACCCTCTTTCACATAGTAGTTGCTCAAGTATTGTAATGAACTCTACACGATGTCCTTCTATTGAAGCGAGGGTATTTATTTATTTCAGTTTGAAGCAATATGCAGGGTGGCCCTAATTAAAGTAGAGGTGTTTAAAGTTCGATAATAAGAAAACTGTTGGACCAAACTCAACCAAATTTACAGTAAATATTGTTTAGACCATGAGGTTTTGATTTTTAAAATATGAAAAATTGTTCGGATTCCTGCCACCGCGGGTCAAAGTGGCGCTGCAAGGTTTGTTTTTGGAGTAAAATAGGCATAGGAAGTACAGAAAGTTAACATTTTACATGCATTTTGAAAAGGACATCATATTTACATTTTATACGTATTTAGTACATTTTATATTTACATTTGCATCTTACATTTGCATACGTATGATATTAATTTTTATATTGGTGTCATTTACATGTGTGGTTCAATGTGTTTTCCTTGCATATATTCCAAAAAGTGCATTTTCTGAACAGCATTCTCTACTGCAGAATGTAAGCAGATTTCCATTGATTGGCTTGACTTGCAATGTTATTCGATCCTTCAAAGAGGCTAAATTATCCACATTCCCTTGGTATACCAAGCGCTTTACATGACCCCACAACTAAAAGTCACAAAGAGTCAGATCAAGCGAGGCTAACTGGCTAACCACTTCATAGGAAACGTTCGACTAATTATTCGGTTCTTAGTAAAATGCTGTCGTAGGACTTCCTGTACTCGCTATCCAGTATGAGAGGGTGCTTCATCCTGCATAATATCGTAGATTCATGACATACAGGCTGTTGAAGTTGCGTAATAACAAAGTTCAGCAGCATTGCTCGATACCTCTCAGAACTGACGGAACTTTCTGTACTTCCTACGCCTATTTTACTCTAAAAATGGGCCTTACAGCGCCACTTTGGCCCGCGGTGAGGAAAATCCGAACTATTTTTTTTTTACTTTCAAAATTCAATACCCTATGGTCTAAATAGTATTGACTGCAAATTTGGTTGAGTTTGGCCCAACGGTTTTCTCACTATCGGGCTCTAAACACCTATTTTAATTATGGCCACTTTATCTATTTTTTCTATTTATCTATTTTTATCTATTTTAATTATGTCCCCTCTGTGTTTATCTGTTCCTGACACTATTTATACTAATTTACCTGATACTTCATTATTTAACAAACTTTTTATATTATATAAATATTTAATACATATTAATTCGGTAACGACTTAAACCGAAAGGTTTCTTATCCTGGTGGATGCATCTATCTAGGACGGGGGCCTTATTCCAAGCTTTGTCGTCCGTATTTCTGCGTCGATCACTAGAGGGCGTTCCCATGGTGTAGTTACAAATTCTATTGTATTTGCAATAGAGTTTTCACTCCATTATAGAAGCAGCTTCGATTAACGCCGAATTACGACAGACAAGCTTGGAATATAAATCCAGGTGCGAAGCGGATGTGCTTTCTAATATATCACTATTGTCTTTTGATTAGGTAGAATTCTGAACTTGAAGTATCTTCTTAAGTAACTTTTTTAACGGAAACAAAACGATTAATTTCTGATTAACGTCTGAAAATAACGTCACAAATATTGAACAAAAATTGTGTTCTTTTTGTATTCATCTGTCGGATGGAAACTCCATATAATTTTAAATACCAAATATACTGATTATTGAAAGGAAATAGTTTCACTGTTGATTTCATTGTCAAAACGCTACTTATTACTTTATTCTATTTTAGTAACCTGTCCTCCTGGTCAAGAATGGAACACTTGTGCTTTCGACTGCGAAAACGTTTGCCACTCCATGCAAACTTACCTGGATGAAGACGGTGCTTGCGAAAGTAATCTTGAATGTGTACCTGGCTGTGTCAAGGAAGTCTGCAAATTGCCAAAATTAGCAAGAGATGCTGAAACGTGCGTAACGCCTAATTTGTGCACTTGCCGTCTGGAGTCTGGATATGTTCTTGCGGTGAGTTACTTAATGCGACACTACTCGTCATTGTTACGTTCTTTGTTTGCATAGTTTGGTTACATTTCTTGCATACCCAATCAACTGTACTTCTTTTACATAGATATACAGTCAACTATAAAAAGTAAGACACCTTGAAAATCTCTAATTCATTTTTTCATGTCGTGCTCATGCGCATTTTACAATATCAGTAGTTTTGTCCGATTAACATGAAGTGCGATATGTTACTAGCTGGATAATTCATACTCACCGGGCTCGGCCCAGCAAAGAAGGGGGAAGTGATTACTCAATGTAGGTAACGTGGAAGGTAAACTTAATTGCTAGCGCGATGCCTTCTCACAGACACGATGGGACAGTTCGGCGCCAAGGTTTGAATATCACAAGAAGTTGTAAATTTTCTTATAAGAGATGCCGTAGTAAATATCTAAAATTGAAACGACAAATCGCTTGAAAACTAGAGCCCCTGTCAAGTGTTGAGTCATTCCGGGGCTCGGATGAGGGCTCCCAGCTGCTCGGAACCCATAAGTCATCGAATTTTATTGGAACGTATATAAAATGAGCGTCAGTCCGCAATCCAATAATTTGTTCGGAATTTGGTACCACCATTTCTCACGCATAAGTGATATAACGAATGAGCGGACGAGGAAACTGTCCGCCCCATTTTGTTTCTCCTTTCTCAAAAATGTGAAGGGACCCGATTTTAAAAAGTTAAATCAGACTCCATTTTGATCTCTGCAGAGGTCATCTCTTAAGTGATAAGTACTTGATCGAAGCGCAATCCAAAATGCATTTCGATCCATCTTTGGGAACCGGTATCCGCTGCTACTCCCTAGCGATAGCCCTATAGGAAGGAATAGGAGTATTTAATGTCCTGCTGCGAGCACTTATGCTCAAGTGTAGCTCTTAGCCAGGCGCGGCTATTAAGCAATGATGTTTTATGGACGCTGTAAGCCAAATCGAGCTACAGCAAAACCTGACGGATATTTGCAATCTCATCGGGCAGTGGCGGTCTACGGAGTAGCATGGATTTCGCCCTTTTTCGCCACGCAGGGCCACACAGCTCTGCAAATACACAGCGTAGTAAGGGATACCCATTGGACTCGGGGTCCAAAGGGTATTCCTTAACACCATGCCGCTGGAACTGTGAAACGTGGTGTTTGACTGTTGCGTACATAGGAAGCTGCACGCCAGGCTGCGAAGGAGAGTGAGCACTGTCGATCCCGCAGTGCCTACACACGAGCCGCCCCTAAATTGCAACTAAGCAGTGACAACTGTGTGGACTGCAAGGTAGACGGCATTTGGCAGCTCAGTGGCCATGTTATCTCACGGACGACTATGCATTTACGGGGTGTTTGCGAGGTCTCTATGCAGCACGTAACAACTTCATCTGAGTGGGTCAACCGTCATCGTTATTTTACCGTCATCGTTATTAAGTGTTCGTCATGCGAATAAGCGATGCAACCATAACCTTCTATCGGAATACTTCCCGGCCGGTATCGGCCTTGAAGTAGTTCCCCGGACTTTCAAGAATCACTGGTCAACTGGCACTTGGACAGTGAAGCGGACAGTGATCACCAGTCCTTGAGGGAATCCCGATCTCAGTAATTCCTGAACCGTGTTCTCGTGAACTGTGTTGCCTAACCTAATCCGGGCTCCTAATCACATGAACATTTCGATGATCTGTTTTGGGAGATTAACAAGCCATTTCATCTGTATTGAAGGTATTGTGTTTTTGTAATTTAATTATAACGCTAATGTCTATATACAGGGTGTCCAGTGATATCGGTGCTCAATGGTTATTTCCTCAGCAGTTGTCGCAGAGATACACTTCCAATTCCAAAAATGTTTCAAATTTTAAAATCTATTATCTTAGAAACACTTTAAATCAATAAATGAATTTCTGCAAGAAATACGAAATATAAATTTTTATAGAATTCCCCGGTTCTACCAATTATATTTAGGAAATTCATCCTCGTACAATTTTATGCAAAATAAAAACAAGAAAGATCAATCATGCTTAAAGCATTGATTATGAAACACTTTCCAACTTCAATGCAATTTTATTTAAAAAAGTCGAAAATGCAATACATTCCTCGGTAATATTTTAAAACTTATCACAATACTACATTGATTTATTATATTTGAAAACTTAAACCTTCATTGAAAGAAATGAACTTCATTCAAATGACGGCATTGAAATATAAATTGAAATAACATTCCACGGTAATATTTTTAAAACTATCATAATACTACGATAATTTATTATATTTGAAAACTTCATCGAAAACAACTGAAATAAATTCAAATGACGTAATAGAAAAAATAACACGCCTGGATCTCTCTATAAAAGCAGGATTTCATTCATAACTTTCTCCATTTCATTCATCACAATACTATAATAATTTATTTAAAAATTAAGACCATGGAGCTACAATTCATAAACTTTATGCTTAAAACTTCATCGAAAAAAATCGTCCTTCTCTTTATAAAATCAATTAATATTTCATTCATATCAGCCATGCAGACTCCATGGACTGAATTATTTTGTGTTAAAGAAATACAGTAATTCTAATACAACTCATGCTACATATTTTGCTGTTTACATTTTACATAAGTGAAAAATAGGCTTAGTTGCAGAAATAATCAAATTTGAATGAGAATTTAAACTCAAATATATTGTCATTGTGTTGTTTTAGTGTGTAGATGCACATAATGTAAGCAAAAATAAAGTAGTTTTAGGACGGATACAACACTCAATATGAATTAAAAAGAACTTTAAAAAATCACGATTTTGAAACAAGATGGATGCCATATATCATTTTCAAGTGGGTCATGTGATCGTTTCATATCATGGTCACGTGATCGTTTCATATAAGATGTGTGATTATTATTTTAATTTTTATTTAAAAAACTACTGAATATATTTCGCTGAATTTTTTTTTATATATTTTATGGAACAATTTGACTATTACCTAAAATTTTCGAAGCAATTTGTGAATTTTAAATCCGCTTAAAAAATGTTTGAAAAATTAGGTCCCATATGGCTCAATGTATTTCATTTCTTCAACCCGGGTTCAATCCAAAACTAATTGGGTGATATCATTCATTTATATTCCCATAGGTCCTACAGACCGTCTGAACAACATACTAAAATTTCATTTTGATTAAGTCATTTTTACGGCAGTTATCGTGCTAACTGACAGACAGACAGACAGACAGACAGACAGAATGAACAAAGTCATAAACACTTTTCAACTTTGTTGTAAAGTGTTAAAAATCATCCTTTTACGACCAAAATTAACCGACTCATAGTTGTTTAAAGTTGGAGCACTTTCTGTGCTGAGAAATGGTCAATACAGTCCCTGATTGGTTGGTTGCCTGGAGAAATAGTCAATACTGTCCCTGATTGGTTGGTTGCTTGAAACGGGACATTTTTATGCGTGGAAAAGCGACCTAAGTCGTAAAGGTTAATGCTTCATAACTCGGTGAATTTTTGTCGTAAAAGGAATATTTTTTTTAATTTTCATGAAATTGTATGAGGATGATTTTCCTAAATGTAATTGGTAGGACCGGAGGACCGAATAAAAATTTATATTTCGTATTTCTTTCAGAAATGTATTTATTAATTTGAACTGTTTCTAAGACAATAGATTTTAAAATTTAAAACATTTTTGCAATTGGAAGTATATCTCTGTGACTAACGGTTGAGGAAATAGCCATTAGGCACCGATAGCACTGGACACCCTGTATATTAATTTAACTCTAATTGTTCCAATATAAGTTTGAGCTTGGGAAGTATCAGCTTGAGATTTAAATTAATGATAACATAAATTAACAATTTCCGTAATAACCCAGTACACCCCGAGGTCAAGTTAGGTACGTTTTAGGTGTATACTGTTTGTGTATTTTTAGTGTGTTTCATAATTTATGTGTATGAATAAATGTGTGAGTAGCCACAAATTCGACTGGTTTTCTGTATCCTCGCAATGCACTTGATCTTTTATATTTCACTTATACGATTACTGATTAAACTGGGGACACTATTCATAAATGTTAGTATTGCATTGATAGTATTGCATTGATAGTATTGTTAGTATTGCATTGCGAGATATCCATCTGAAATCAGAGTATTAAGTAAGAAAAGTAAGTATTTAGTAAGTAAGAAAATGTAAAGAATTTAGACACTTATATTTTCAAATTTTATGGTTAAAAATTTAAAGGATTTACGCTTGTTTTGTCGAAAATAGGGTAAAATTTATGAATATGCAAAAACAATTTCAAATATTTAATATTTGAAACTATATTTTTTTTAAGAAAAAATATATAATGTTTTGGTGCGAGCGAATTATAACGCTAATGTCTATATACAAGGTGCCCAGTGCTATCAGTGCCCAATGGCTATTTCCTCAACCGTTAGTCACAGAGATACACTTCCAATTGCAAAAATGTTTTAAATTTTAAAATCTATTATCTTCGAAACAGTTTAAATCAATAAATGCATTTCTGAAAGAAATACGAAATATAAATTTTATACAATCCCCCTGTCCTACCAATATTTAGGAAATTCATCCTCATACAATTTTATGCAAAATAAACAAGAAAGATCAATCATACTTAAAGCATTGTTTATGAAACACTGTCCAACTTCAATACAATTTTATTTAAACATCTCTAAAATGCAAAACATTCCTCGATAATATTTTAAAACTCATTACAATACTACATTAATTTATTATATTTGAAAACTCAAACCTTCATCGAAAAAAATGAACTTCATTCAAATGACGACATTGAATTATAAATTGCTTGGTTTAAACATCTCTAAAATGCGATACATTCCTTGGTAATAATTTTTGAATTATCATAATACTAAGATAATTTATTTTGAAAACTTCATCGAAAACAACTGAAATTCATTCAAATGACGTTATAGAAAAAATAACACGTCTGGCTCTCCCTATAAAAGCAACATTTCATTCATAAACAATTTCCCATGCATTTCATTCATCACAATACTATAATAATTTATTTTATTTAAAAATTAAGAGCATGGAGCTATAAGTAATTAAACTCTATGCTTAATACTTCATCGAAAAAAATCGTCCTTCTCTCTGTAAAATCAATGAATATTTCATTCATATCTGATATGCAGACTCCATGAGCTAAATAATTTTGTGTTAAAGAAATACAGCAATTCTAATACAGCTCATTCTACATATCTTTTTGTTGACATTTTACATAAGTGAAAAATAGGCTTCGTTGTAGAAATAATCAAATTTGGATGATCATTTAAACTCATATATATTGTAATTGCGTTGTTTCAGTATGTAGATGCACAGAATTTAAGCAAAAATAAAGTGGTTTTAGGACGGATACAACACTCCATATGAATTAAAAAGAACTTTAAAAATCACGATTTTGAGACAAAATGGATACCATATTTCATTTCGAAGTGGGTCACGTGGTCTTTCCATATCATGGTCACGTGATCGCTTCATATAAGAGGTGTAATTATTATTTTAATTTTATTTTAAAAAACTACTGAATATATTTCACTGATTTTTTTTTTATATATTTTATGAAACAATTTAAATATTACCTAAAATTTTCGAAGCAATTTATGAATCTTAAACCCGTTTAAAAAATGTTTGAAAAATTAGGTCCCATAGGGTTCAATGTATTTCAGTTTTTCATCCCGGGTTCAATCCAAAACTAATTGGGTGATATTATTCATTTATATTGCCATAAGTCCTACAGATCGTCTAAACAACATACTAAAATTTCATTTCGATTAAGTCATTTTTACGGCAGTTATCGTGCTAATGGACAGACAGACCGAGAGACAGACAGACAGAATGAACAATGTCATAAACACTTTTCAACTTTGTTGTAAAGTGTTAAAAGAAACCTCCTTTTACTACCAAAAGTACCGACGTATAGCTGTTTAAATTTGGAGCATTTTTTGTGCTGAGAAATGGACAATATGGTTCCTGATTGGTTGGTTGCCTGGAGAAATGGTCAATACGGTCCCTGATTCGTTGGTTGACTGAAACGGGACATTTATATGCGTGGAAAAGCGACCTAAGTCGTACAGTTTAATGCTTCATAACTGTGTGAATTTTGGTCGTAAAAGGAATATTTTTTTTTATTTTACATGAAATTGTATGAGGATGATTTTCCTAAATGTAATTGTTAGGACCGGGGACTATATAAAAATTTATATTTCGTATTTCTTTCATAAATGTATTTATTGATTTGAACTGTTTCTAAGATAATACATTTTAAAATTTAAAACATTTTTGCAATTGGAAGTATATCTCTGCGACTAACGGTTGAGGAAATAGGCATTGGGCACCGATAACACTGGACACCCTGTGTATTAATTTAACTATTATTGTACCAATATAAATTTACGCTTGGAAAGTATCAGCTTGAGATTTAAATTAATAATAACATTCACTTTTCTGACTTTCATCCACAATATCTTCAAACTATAGAATATGGATATACATAACATCAAACAAAAATGTTCTATGGAAAATAAAATGCAGTTTTCAGATCCATAATTAGATTTAACAAAACTCTTTTAGTTATCGAGCGATCTTCGAAGAATATTGAAAATTTATAAAGCTTCTATCTTAAAAACTAAAAAGGCTAATAATAAGCTGTAAGTAAGTAATTTGTACTCCATTAAAAGTTCTATAAGCATATATCATTGAATTTCAGACCATGTTCTTATTTTTATTTTCCTTATATACATAATGTATAAGGAAAGTATTGTGACGGGATCGAAAATTCGAATTCGAGTTTTCAACGGGAGAGCACGTTTCAAGCATCCCTGATCACGAATCAAACATTTTTGAAGTGATGTCTGTCTGTGTGTGTGTGTGTGTGTCAGTGAGTCTGTGGAGACGATAACTGACGAACGAATGGACCTATTCAAACAAATTTGGTACAAAAATCACAATTCGCAAACACTGGAAGCTTATTGTTTTTGTACGCAATCGAATGTTCAGAACCCCCCTAAATTTTCGAATGAAATTTTGAAAAAATCGCCAAAAAATCAAAACTGCAAATAAAGTTAAGCAAATAGACATTTCTTATGTAATTTTTCATTAGAAAACGACTGACATAATTTTTAGAACGCTAACATGGACTGTACTCTAGATATTGTACATTTTTCAAAAAAATTATCAAAAAGTCAAAATTAAAAAAATTTTTAGAAATATATATCTTATTGAGAAACATATTCAATTTTCATATGTAATACTATGCGATAATTTGGGTGATATCATTTTCGTGGATCTAGCTCGTTCCATTCATGAAAAAAGATACTTTACGTAATACTTTTGTATTTGAACGCCAATAGTCATTTATCTGCTGCAAGAATAACTTATTTCTTCGTCCATAACGCTTCACGAGATTTTGGCGACGAATTTGGCGGAATGTCGCTAACTTGCCGACTTTTTGAAATGTTGCCAAATTAACGAAAATCTCGCCAAATGGATAAAAGTGACGCTATATCGATGAAAATGACGACTCATTGTCGAAAATTCAATATCTTGGAAAGAATATTAGTATCTACTATAAGGAAAACCTATTTTTTTTACTGTAAAAGTAGTAAATTCATTACATTATTTAAGGAAAGTCATGTGTTGCCCACATCAGATTTTTTTTACATAGAGTGGTTATAATTTCGATATTTTAATATTTTGAACTATGTGGTTGCCTATAATTACAATATTTTAATATTTTGTTCTATTCGCTTTCAACCGCTAATAATACCTGTTGTAAACAAAACTAATGAGACTAAAACAACTATCAAACTTGATAAAAGTTTTATGTTACAAGTTATTCACGCAAAATCCTTTCGGCTCCATCAGACTGGAGCCACCGGCGACAATTTATTTAAAAACATCTCATGAAAATTGAGTTTGAGAGTATTCACTAATGCTTTTAATCCACTTAAATTCAAAATATACTATTTAATCCAATAATTGTGTTTACAGCCAGGGGAGGTCAAAGCAGACGGATGTCAGAAATGCCAATGTCTCAACAACACTCTGATTTGTTCAACGACTCTGGAGTGTAGAGAAAGTATAACTGCAGTCCCACCTCCTCCGGCATTGCCTAGACTAACACGTAAGTACATGTATTTCCAATATATTAATTAATTTGTCAACTGTAAAAATTAAAGCGTTATTTTCGATTTATTTCATTAAACGCTACATTACAGAATTTATTTAAACGTGTTTTCATACCAATAAACATGGTTGGGTTGGGAAACCCAAACGTTAGCGGGTGGGGGTTGCACTCGGACAACCCGAATTTGATTCCCTGCTCTGCCCAAACTGTTCTCACACGAGGAATACAGGCACGTTAAATATATGGGTCCGTAAGTCCCTCCGAAAGAAATCAATACCTACAATACACATTGTACGAAGGATAAAGTGAACTTGAACAACGCATATACGCATAAATAACAACAATAGTGCAGCATACAGCTGTTTCGCAGATATGCTGTAACCCCTTCGTCAGTATAAGAAAACCAACACACTCGAAGTCGAAAAGAGGAATGAACGCAAAAGAAAGGAACAGAGAGAATTATATACCCAAGACCTGGTTTAAGAGCCAATCAGAAAGCAGCATGAAGAGCAGTCCAGCCTATCCGAAACGAGAGGTATCCGAAACGAGAGGTTTTGGCGTGCGCCAAAACACAACAGAAATATTCTGACATGACGAGTCAGTATAACAATAAATGAGACCCAACAAGACGAAAATAGGTTAACAAGAAAGATCAATCATGCATAAAGCATTGATTATGAAACACCTTCTAACTACAATGCAATTTTATTTAAACATCTCTGAAATGCGGTACATTCCAGCGGTGATATTTTTAAAATTATCACAATACTACTATAAATTATTATATCTGAAAGCTTAAAACTTCGTCGAAAAAAAAACTTTATTCAAAGACGTCATCGAAATATAAATCGCTGGGTCTCTATTAAAAGTAATGAATATTTAATTCATAAACTTTTATTCCATTCCTTTCATTCAGCAGTGACATTTTTAAATTATCACAATATTACAATAATTTATTTTACTTAAAAACTTAAAACCATGGAGGTAAAAGCACTTACTTACTCCATGTTTAAAACTTCATCGAAAAAGGCAATACTATAAAATATTCTGCTTCTCAATGTAAAATCAATAAATGTTTCATTCATATCAGCTATATTCCAGACTCCAGCGCTAAATAATTTTGTGTTAAAGAAATTCAGCAATTCTTATACAACTCATCTTACAGATTAATGAGTTTACATTCTGCATACGTCAGAATTAGGCTTCGTTGTAGAAATCATCAAAATTTGATGATAATTTAAATTCAAAAAATTGTAACTGCGTTGGCGCAGTATATAAATGCACAGAAATTACTAAAAAAAATAGCGGTTTTAGGACGGATGCAACACTAAATATAAATTAAAAAGAACTTTAAAATCACTATTTTGACACAAGATGGATGGCGGTGATCATTTAAACTCAAATATATTGTAATCGGTTTTAGGACGGATACAACACTAAATATAAATTAAAAAGAACTTCAAAAATGACGATTTTGACACAAGATAGATGCTATATTTTATTTTGAAGTGGGTCACGTGGTCTCTTCATATAATATGGGTGCATTTATTATTTTGATTTTGATTTACAAAACTACCGAATATATTTTGCTGAAATTTTGTTTATATTTTTTATAAGATAATTTGAATATTTCCTAAAATTTTCAAAGAAATTTGTAAATTTTTAATTCGCTTAAAGAATGTTTGAAAAATGAGGCCCCATAGGGTTCAGTGTATTTTATTTTTTCAACCCGAATTCAATCCAAAACTAATCGGGTGATATTTATTCATTTACATTCCCATATGTCCCACAAACGGTCTCAACAACATACTAAAATTTCATTTTCATAAAGTCATTTTTACGGCAGTTTTCGTGCGAACGGACAGACAGAATAAACAAAGTCATAAACTCTTTTCAACTGCGTTGTAAAGTGTTAAAAACGACACATAGAAATAGAACGAAGGAAGTGAAGGGAAGGGAGTAATTTACAAGGCGCTCTGCCAGACCGCGGACAAAAATGGAGTACTGGACAAATCATTCAATAAATTACTGGAATTTTGTGGATATGAAAGGCTTCAAAAAAGTCAAGATCATAGATAGATGTTGGTGGTAATTGAAGGAGTGTTCGGCTCCTGTGGATGCCACCAGCGCTGAGTTCCGGTCTAAATTGGGTGACGCTATCACGGACGTCCAAACAGATACCTTAAACCTTCGGGTAGACCGGACTGTCTGGGTCGAAAAAGAAGAAAATGGCCATGGTGAGTTGTTTGCATTATTTAAGTTAGAAAACTAATCAAATAAAAAATCCTAACTCAAATAAAAAAAAATCTGCATAGTCAATCACACTTATATTAGGTAAATATTTTCATTTTGATAATTATTCATATTCTGATAATTAGTAATGCAGAGTATGGAACTTGGAACTAGAAATATTTGCACTATATTAGTACTAAATTTCTTCGTAATCGAATTTAACAAATAATCATTTCAATTCCAATTACCACTACAGTCGCACTATCACTTAAAGCACAGCAAAGTTTGTAACAAGCTCAAAAATCTTATGAAACGAATTAAATTTATTCATTGCAAGATTAAGAATACTGAAAACCCGGAGGATGCAGAAAAACCCAAGACTTCTCAGGTGTAACAAGCGAACATTCGACCTCTGAGTCAAACTATATACTTTTAAAAAGTTTATTTTCTACGTTCACATCCATCTACACAATATACCATCTATATTGGGTCCAAATCACTCCAGTGATTTTAGAAATTAAGAAGGGTTGCTGATTCTGACAAAATCTCATTTACAGCTAAACTATATGGATTTTTCGGATTGTTGTTCTGCTTTCACATTTAGACAATACACGCAGTATACCACACAAATTGGGTACAAATCGCTTCAGTAGTTTTTGAGATTACGAAGCGCTAACGATTTGATAAACATCCTCTTATACAGATCGACAAAAGTCATTTCTGATCTTTAGGGACTACACGGTTGTATTTATGATGAAAACTAGAATTGTGATTACATCAGGAACACCATACTTTTCTTAGGCTACATCGATGAAAGTAAAAAGTTTATTTAATCTACTGCTAATATCATATCTATCAAGAAAAATTATGCAAGTTACAATCACTACCACTCTGTTTTCCTCTAACTCAGCTTGAGGAAAATAATATGCACACACACACATATATATATATATATATACATTTATATATATATATATATATATATATATATATATATACATTTATTTATATATATATATATATATATAACCTACTATGTATAAACCAGCACTTTGTGTATCTTGACACAATCTGGATTCCGGACATTCAAAACCGATAGTCTTTGCGTCCTTGAGCGATTTTGCATTGTCCTTGAAAGCACCTTGAGACTAACATTACTCTTGTGCGTGAATGTTAAAAATTATTGATCCTTGGAAAGGGAGAACATCAGAGAACTATCACTTCCTCAAACTTTACAACGCAGTTTTGAGGCGCATTTTCCATTTTTTTTCCCCAAAGAAATCTTCGGAATGTGATATAGCTTATGTATCTTTATAAAAATTTGAAGAACTTTTTCCGAAAGTTATTGTTACTTTTTTGTCAAAAAGAATAGTTAAATGTTTTACTTTTCGGAGTGTTGAATATAAAAGTGAATGCATTATCTTTAAAACGTGTTTAAATGGTATTAATTCATAAGCACGTGATGGAAGCGTTCATAAGTGCTTGTTGGTGCTATTGATATAGTGATCTCCAGATTAAAAATACTCTCCAATTCATACTTTAATAAATAAAATTTGCATGTTCCATACAAAGCGAAGAAATTTATAATATCTCTTAAAACAAATCAAAAATATATTTCATTATCAAAAGCGTAAATTAGTGATTAAAAGTATCAACCGATTCTGGGGAATAAGGCAACAGCCTCCTCCTTCAGGATAAAAAAGCTGAGAAACGCCACCAGTAAAGTTAAGAAGGTGTTTGTCAAAAGCAACATTGCATCCAGAAAGGATAATGTTGTCAAACAAATTAATATATAAAAAGAAAAACCTAGGAAGAAGGGAAAAACAGTAGCAGTATCCCAAACTCTTTTCTTGTGCATAAAATGGATATATGCTCTATGATAAAATAAATAGAAAGGCAACCAATTTTGAAAGTTTCATGTGCAACATCATCAATTAACTGAAAAAAAACATTCGCAAACATTGTTGTAAAATGCATATTAGGCAAATTCTTGTATCTTTCTTAAAGCATTGAGTTCATATGCAAAATCATATATCTTTCTTAAAGCATTCAGTTCATATGAAAATACATATACTACATTAAACATGTCTCATAAATAACAAATTTAAAAGAATTTGCAAGTTTGTTATGTTATCCCAATTAACATTATTTCCGACCGAAACTGTAATGCCTCCTTGCAACAGGTAATAGAACACCATCTAAAGATTCTTAAGTTTAGATGTCGAATTCGCATATCTGCTAAAATGGAACAGATGACTTTAAGAACAACCTCAGAGTAATTCTATTTTTGCCTCCCCTCCCCTCCTATAGGCAAGTTCTATGACAGTGAACTTGGCCGTTGCAGCTTCGTGGAGTTTGCAGCTTGCCTTATCCCATGCTAATGAGCGCATAATAAGCCCTAAACCATTCCATGGATACTATTATGCTCAATGAAAACGTAATCCTAACTTAAGTAAAGCAAAAATTACTTCTTCTAATATTATATTTTTATGTTACAGCAAACAATGTTGAAACTCAATTACTGTGCATATATTAAATAGATTTATCATTGGCAATTTAATCATTTCTAACATTGGGAGTAATTAAATAAAATTTTTAATTAAATAGGATCATTGAAAAAAACTGGATTCATATACGACAGTTAATTTAGCTTTAAAACAAATGATGTTGATTTAAAAGAATGAAAATATTGATAATTTAAAAATAAACACTTTTGCTTCCTAAAAATAAGTCTGAAAAATATGTATTTTTCAAATATTAAAATTTACTCCAAAGCATTGGTTCATACGACTAAAACCATGAATATTGTATTAATTATTTTTCTCTGTAATATATGCTTTATAAATTTTATTCTTTAACCCGCAAAGCGTTACTTATTGCCTTACTTAAGTGTTACGTTGTGCATTAATAAAATTAATATGAATTTTTAACACTTTACAACAAAGTTGAAAAGTGTTTATGACTTTGTTCATTCTGTCTGTCTGTCTGTCTGTCTGTCCGTTAGCACGATAACTGCCGTAAAAATGACTTAATCAAAATGAAATTTTAGTATGTTGTTCAGACGGTCTATAGGACCTATGGGAATATAAATGAATAATATCACCCAATTAGTTTTGGATTGAACCCGGGTTGAAAAATGGAATACATTGAGCCCTATGGGACCTAATTTTTCTAACATTTTTTAAGCGGATTTAAAATTCACAAATTGCTTCGATAATTTTAGGTAATAGTCAAATTGTTCCATAAAATATATAAAAAAAAATTCAGCTAAATATATTCAGTAGTTTTTTAAATAAAAATTAAAATAATAATTACACATCTTATATGAAACGATCACGTGACCATGATATGAAACGATCACATGACCCACTTCAAAATGAGATATGGCATCCATCTTGTTTCAAATTCGTGATTTTTTAAAGTTCTTTTTAATTCATATTGAGTGTTGTATCCATCCTAAAACTACTTTATTTCTGCTTAAATTCTGTGCATCTACATACTAAAACAACACAATGACAATATATTTGAGTTTAAATTCTCATTCAAATTTGATTATTTCTACAATTAAGCCTATTTTTCACCTATGTAAAATGTAAACAGCAAAATATGTAGAATGAGTTGTATTAGAATTACTGTATTTCTTTAACACAAAATAATTCAGTCCATGGAGTCTGCATGGCTGATATGAATGAAATATTCATTGACTTTACCGAGAGAAGGACGAATTTTTGCGATGAAGTTTTAAGCATAAAGTTTATGAATTGTAGCTCCATGGTCTTAATTTTTAAATAAAATAAATTATTATAGTATTGTGATGAATGAAATGGAGAAAGTTATGAATGAAATCCTGCTTTTATAGAGAGATCCAGGCGTGTTATTTTTTCTATGACGTCATTTGAATTCATTTCAGTTGTTTTCGATGAAGTTTTCAAATATAATAAATTATCGTAGTATTATGATAGATTTAAAAATATTACCGTGGAATGTATTGCATTTTAGAGATATTTAAACCAGGCAATTTATATTTCAATGCCGTCATGAATGAAGTTCATTTTTTTCAATGAAGGTTTAAGTTTTCAAATATAATAAATCAATGTAGTATTGTGATAAGTTTTAAAATATTACCGAGGAATGTATTGCATTTTCGACTTTTTTAAATAAAATTGCATTGAAGTTGGAAAGTGTTTCATAATCAATGCTTTAAGCATGATTGATCTTTCTTGTTTATAGTTTACCTGTAAAATATATTATAGCTTAACACAAAATTTTTTTAATCCCCAGAATTTAATCAAATATTTAAAGACCCTGATTGATAAAATTCTATTCGAGAAAATGTCTTGACAATTTAATGAAGAAATCGTTTAAAGTTGTTCCAAAATATTTCCCAGTATTATACACGGGGAAAAAACATATTGCGTTTCTGTAATCGCCCAATTAAAGAATTAAAACCCTAGTGACAAACGTGCGCGCTGAAATTTAGATCCCTGATAACAATCTATCTATCTATTATTATATATACTAATTGCCACCTGTCCGTCTGTCACGCTTTTTTTAGGCACTTCCCGAATAGAGACTTGCAATTTGGTACACGGCTCGGTCGTTCGATAAAACCCCCTGGAAAAATCAAATTTTTCGAAAACGTTCTGTAGAGGGGGTGCTCCACACCGAAACGTTCGAAAAGTGAAATGATAGGAAAGCAAGCTTTGCAATAAGATAGAGACTTCAAATTTGGTGTATGGGTAAATCGTTCGAAGGGAAGAAAGTGTGCAATTTCAGATTTCCAATATTTTCTACCTAAGGGGATGCCGCATACCAAAATGTTCGATTTACCGCATAAATGAGAAAAGGCTCCTTTAAAATTTGATAGAGGCTTGAAATTTGATAAATGGGCTAATCATTTACTTGAAACACCCAAGGCGTATACAGTTTTTCAGAAATGTTCGCTTAAGGAGGGGGGGGGGGGCTCTAGAGAAAAACGTTCGAAAGGTGAATTGTTTAAAAAACATGTTTCGGTATAAGATAGAGATTTCAAATTTGGTGTACGGGTAGATAATTTGGAAGGAAGAAAGTATACAATTTCTGTTTTCCAATATATTCTACTTTAGGAGGTGCAGCATACCAAAATGTTCGATTTTCGGGATAAAAGAGAAACGCTCCTATTAAAACGTGATAGAGGCTTGATATTTGGTATATGGGCGAATCATCTGATGGAAAACCCAAGAAAAATGGAGTTTGTCAAAAATGTTCATTTAAGTGGGGTGAATACTCCACACAAAAACATTCGAAATATGAAATGATAGAAAAAGCATGCTTCGCGATGAGATATAAACTTCATATTTGGTATACGGGTAGATTATTGGAAAGGAAGAAAGTGTGGAATTTCAGTGTTCCAACAGTTGCTATTGTAGGGGGGTGCTGCACACTAAAATATTCGATTTGACGCTCAAATGAAAAACGCCTCCTTTACAATTTGATAGCGGCTTGAAATTTGGTATATGGGCTAATCATTTGAAAAAAAAACAAGATGAATACAGTTTTCAAAAATATTCATTTAAGTGGATGCTACACAGAAAAACGTGCGAAAGGTGAAATGATGGTCAAAGCATTCTTCGCAATAGGATAGAAACTTCAAATGTGGTGTACGGATACATAGTTTGAAAGGAAGAAAGTGTGCAATTTTAGATTTTCTATATTTGCTACTTTAGAGAGTGCCGTGCACCAAAATGTTCGATTTTCTAAAATGTTCGATTCGAAATGTTCGAATAAGTGATACACACTTCCTTTTAAATGTGATAGAGGTTAGATATTCAGCATATGGGCCAATCATCTGATAAAAAAACAAAGACGATTAGAGAGTTTTTCCTAAATGTCCATTTATGGGTGTGCTCCACAGAAAAACGTTCGAAAGGGAAAATAATGAAATAGCATTCTTCGGGATGAGATAACGACTTTAATTTGGTGCATGGGTAGATATGTCGAAAGGAAGAAGTGTGCAATTTAAGTTTACTAATATTTTCTTCTTTAAGGGGTTCTCACACAACAGTAATATTCGATTTGCCGAATAAATGTGAAACGCTATTCATTCAAAAATGTACATTGTTCGGGGGGGGGGGGGGTACTTATTGCGAGACCGTTAATTTTCAACGGGCATTCGGCTAGTACTTATTAATTACACAATAACTGATAGAAGAAACCATTTTGGAACGGGAATCCTAATATTAGAAGCTAACGTTGAAACAGTAATAAAAATCTGATGTGGGCAGCACATGACTTTCCCTGCAGACTTATGTTAACGTTCTCTTTATTTCAATTAAATTTATTTCACTTTTAATTCAATTTTCGTTCTCATTCGGTAACCGGGCTTATTTTCATAGGTGGCGTAGAGAAAGTAAGAAAAACTAAAATATCTCGAGAACGGCTAGTCCTAGTGTAATGGGGTTGGTCTAATTCTTTTCATCGTTAAAAATTACGTATTAAACGAGCATTTAATGGACATATTTGAGTATATCTAGTTCTTTTTTGAGTTTATCTAGTTTAGATTTTGGCGATTTTTGCGGGCCATTTTGCAAAAAAAGCCAGGTTATTTTTTTTCCGAATAGTACCAAAATCTAATCAGCACCAGTGTAACCCACAAGTGACTCATCTACTGAATGTTGTGAAATTCGGTCCATTAGTTTTTCAATTAGAGTGGATACAAACTTTTGCGGGCCATTTCGCAAAAAAGGCGGGTTTTTTTTTTGTCCCAAATCGTACCCAAAACTATTCAGCACCAGACTCGTTCACAAGTGACTTACCAAATTTTGTGAAATTCGGTCCATTAGTTTTTTAGTTAGAGTGGATACAATATCTGCACAGACAGACCGACACACAGACAGACAGACACACACACAGACGTCACGCTAAAAATGGGCTTTTCGTATTCTACAGGTCTCGAAACGTGTAGATCCGTCGAAAACTCGAGTTGTGATTTTCGGCATGATTCCAATACTTTCCCTATACATTACCTTGTATTGCAGGGAAAGTAAAAATGAGAATACAAGAACTGTAAAATGCAGTTTAACTTCATTTTTAAAAATAAAGATGTCTGAAGACATAATCCCGCTTTAACTCATACACGGAGCAGAAAATAGTTAAATTTTATATTTCCTTAAGTTATGCAAAGTACCCAGTTCGCAAAAAAATCTTCTCTCATCAAAACACTGTTAATCGGAGTAAATTCTCGAATAATTTTTCGAGACTCATACACAGAGCAGAATCCCTCAATTATGCAGAGTATGTCGTACGAAAAATCTTCTCTCATCAAAATACTTTTATTCGGAGTGAATTCCCGGATAATTTGTCGATCGCAGAAGCATGCCGATAGAAAAATTGAAGTACGTAAAATAATCATCCACTGAATGGATTTCTTGTCTTTTTTTCGACCCAGAGTGTCCGACCTACTCGAAAGTGTAAGGTATCTGTTTGGGTGACTGGGACAGTTCCACAGATTTCAGACCGAAACCGAGTGGGGGAGACATCCACTTGACCGTACCCTCTATCTCCTGCCACTAACCTCTCGAAAAGGCTTTCAAACACCCAGATTTAACGTGCTCGTACTCCGCGTGACCACGATGTAGTTTGACCAGAACCAGGAATCGAACTCGGGCGCTCCAAATGTAATCCCCGTGCCTTAACCACTGGGTTATGCAGTTGATAAATTAATAACTTTATTTATTATCATTAACCAGGCTGTCCAGTTCACCCAAAGGTTGCAGAGCAGCTACAACGGACGGCCAGGAAAAGCACAGAAATTATATTAGGAAATACATGGACAATAAGCATGAGCAATATACATGTACAATCAACATTAGCAATATACATAGACAATAAACATTAGTAATATACATAGACAATAAACATTAGCAATATACATGTACAATCAACATTAGCAATATACCTAGACAATAAACATTAGCTATATACATGGACAATAAACATTAGCAATATACATAGACAATAAACACATTAGCAATATACATGTACAATCAACACATTAGCAATATACATAGACAATAAACATTAGTAATATACATAGACAATAAACATTAGCAATATACATGTACAATCAACATTAGCAATATACCTAGACAATAAACATTAGCTATATACGTGGACAATAAACATTAGAAATATACATAGTCAATAAACATTAGCAACATATATGAAGAATAAATATTAGCAATACATATGGACATAGATTAGGCAATATACATTAGTGTACAAAATTATAATATACAAAAACAATATACAAAAACAATATACAAAATATAATGTAAATGTTAATATACAAAAACATACATAGACATAAATAATACACATAGACACGTAGTAAAAATAATTAATAGATTATTTAGCATTTTAATGAAACAAACATTCGTTTTCCTTGCCATTAGTTGTCCTCCTCCGTAAGCCCCTCTCCTAGAAGCCACTTTCTGACTAGTAGACCACATGCATACAAACCCTATATCTAACATCTACTATATTTCTAGCAGACTACATAAATACAATCCCGTAACAAATTGCCACTATCTGCTTAGCAGACCACATGAACAGAATTCCATGATAAAGTGCCACTAACTGTCTAGCAGACCACATGCATAAAATTTCACAACAAAGTGTCACTATCTGCCCAGCAAGTCACATGAATGAAATCCCATAACGAAGAGCTAAGACGCTAAAATTTACAGACTACCGCAACAGTGACCCCCATCTTCCTCCCAGTCGAAGCAATAATTGTATATAGCGAAAAGGATGTTTCTTTCCCGTCCTTATTTCCGGATTTCGAGGAACGCTATACATTCTATACTTCTTTCTTAAATGACTGGTACACTTTTTTAGTTGTAGAAGCACTCGTTTTACAGCTAAATTGCTTATCAAATATTAACACTATACCAATGCGCGGATCATTGAAATAGCACAGACAGCCGACAAAGGACTGCACCATTTGGAGCAATATAGTGACTGCTTCAGCCTGTATATTTAGGAATCTTACAAGGATCCACAATAAGTCTAGAATAGTACATGATACAATCCCGTAATGAAAAAGAAGTACCGGAAATAAATGAAATAAAATATATCCCTACAAGTAGGGAATATATCCCTGCAGAGGGTGTTTCTATGTTCTAAATGGTGTTTCTATGCAGACTTGTAGGGAATACGTGTCTGCATAGACACACCGTTCCCCACTACAATAAATCTAGAGCCCCTTCTTCTATTATGTTCATTTTATAAGGTTCGTGTAATCATGGGATATAACTATAAAAAACGGGGATGAATCATTTGATATGATGGTAAAATTAGGAAGACACACTTTAGGCACTTTTTCTATAAAATACTTATAATTATAATCAATAGAATTTTTTTTAATTCAAAAAATGTAGTTCCTCCTTTTGACTAGTACGGTCATTTTGATGCAAGACATTTTTCTATAAGAAAACGTAATTGTCCATGGGAAAATTTTCTTTCGTGTATAGATAGATACTTAACTAATACATTTTGAGTGGATTACCTTAATGTGGAGATAAATACCCTTTATGTTTGATTTCGACTTCATGAGGGGCTCACTTTATTAGTCTCCTGAAATATTTGCCAAATTGAGGTACATATCGATTTTTTTTTTCTGTTGGTGCAATTATTGGCTAATCGATATTGAAAAGTGCTGAAATACGTGGAGCTGATCTCGTAGTATTGGTATCATTAATCAGTGATTCCAAAAACAAAGGATACCTGTTCGTATTTTTCTCTTAAACTTTAAGATTCTAAAATTTTTTGAAGAAAAACCGGAAAAAAATATATTTTAAAATTTACTTTTTATATATCTAAATATTTTCAAAATACAATTCTTAATATTTAATAAAATATATTTTATATGTATTTAGTATCGATAACTTACATGGAAAAATTTGCCCACTAAATACTTTTGAGGCATCTAATATTTAAATAACAGATTTACAAGCTTAAAAAAATTATATTTTAAATAAAATCTTTAATATTAAAAATCAAGCTAATTATTTGTAATTATTTTTCATTTATTCAAACATCCCGCTGGCCCCCAAAATACCCGAGACCCCTGGATCCAGAACCAGTTTAGACCCATTCTTTATAACGAGGGCTCAAAACACCAACTTGGAAGTGCTGTATTTGGTCCTGGAGTCAATGCATGGTATGCGACCATTATGAGGAGATTAACACGTCTCCAACTAAAGGCATTTTATGCTGCCTTATGAGTGTATGCTACAATACTCCCCATGTCAGAGAAGCGCTGAATTAGATCACCCCGACAAATGGCGGATTTGACCGGGGAACGATGAGCAAATCTCAAGAATGGGAAAGTGATATCTGATACTTTGCAGTGCTATAATAGTGACACCTGGTGGGTGTCAGAGAGGTCGTTAGACGTTGCAATCAAAGGTCACAGACTGAAGGTTATGATTCATTCATTCGTCAATGTCACTATGTTGAGAGGGTACTAAGGACCAACTTGGCAGTGACAGAGTATAAATGCTTCTTACAAGTTAATCTGGCATTGTATATATCTAATTGAAATAAAGCGACCCACGCTATAACAAGGGAATACATTTTATAAATTTTTCGCTATTTTAACCATTATAATATTGACTTATTCCATTGTTTTTAACAGATATTTATGAACCTTATCCAACCCCCGTCAGCCCTTGCAGTACTGGATGGACTGAGTGGCAAAGTCTGCATCTCCCTGACCGCAAAGGCGAGAAAGAATCACTGGATGACCTTGAACAAGAAGGACTCCTCACTTGTACCCTTGACCAAATATCACAAATCCAGTGCAGAGAAGTAAAGACACTAAAACTCGTAAAATATTCCGGACAAGATGACATTTATTGCGATTTGAGACATAAAGGTCTGGTGTGCGACAACAAAAATAAGCCAAGTGGTGTCAAGTGCCAGGATTTTGAGATTCGAACATATTGTGACTGCGACATAGTACCTAAAGAGATCGAAATGCTTCTACCAGTAACAGCAGTAACATTAACTGCAAGTAAGTTTTCCCGATTTTTAGAAACACAACACAGTCACCACTATTACATAGTAAAGAGAGAGGTGCCAAACATTTTGGACATCACCCACTTTAGAGCGAATCAGTCCCTGTAACTTATACGAATAAATAAATGTTTTAATACTAATGGAAGATAACAGTAGTAAGTAAATTAGCAATAAATAAATAGTAATATGTAAAGTATATTCACTTTCAATAAAATGAATGATTTCGGGGGTCGAGACCATTAAGTATTTTCATACTGAACATTACTCCAAATACTGGAACTTTAAGTTCATCTCGTACGTATGTATAAATTAAGGCCAGTTTTACATTTTAATGTAGCTAATTTCGAAAAGGAAGTTAATATACCTTGAACTGAAACTTCAAAAGCTTTTACAGAAAGAAATGGATAATTAAATGGATGCAGATAAATTTTGTAAAACTGAGCTTCTCAGATTCAGTTTTAAATGCACTGTAGTTAAAAGGCAAATTTTATTGTAATAATACGTAAGAGTCTTCCGAGTAGGAATTGTCGAACTCTCGTATATCAAAATAGACGAATGTCATCGAAATTGACCCACATGATTTTGTACATTGTTATATTTCATGGTTTTTATCTCATAATATAAAAATCTTGAACACAATTTCTCCTCTTTTCCTTAAACTAGTCACCAAAATCTAAGTATGTGTGAAGAAAAGGTGGATTTGGAGAACAAACTGGGTATGAGAAAAAAAACAAAAAATAAATGTAAAGATTAGCGTGGTTGATTTTGTGCAAATCAGATGAACTGGGAGCTGCATGAAACTGTAAGAATTTATGTTGCTAGCCCCAAGCCAGGCCCGAACTCGGGACCCCGTGCTTACAAGACCGACATTATAAGGTCAGAGTAAAAGCTAGCTTCCTCTTCGAACTTATAATTCGGGTACAGGTTCCTAGCATCTTCGATCGATGTCTTTGGCAGGAGTAGAGTCGTCTGCTGCCACAAAGTCAAATCGTATGAACTGGGAGCTGTATATACAGCAATGGAGGTGTAATAACAGCATTTCTTATACCCGCTTGCTGCTTATGGTCGAATAAAGTAAACTGTGTGCCACAAATACCTCAATTGAAAACTTTTATTCTCGGTACAGTTATCGAGATGCTTTACAGGGTTCCTAAGAAAGTCCTTAAACACCTCAATAAATTTTTAAGGAAAGGTCAAGTTCTATGCGCATTAGGTCTATCCATATTAAAATCATATTAAAGTGATCAAGATCGGTCAAATAAAACTACAGCACTCCTAGGTGAAAACTTAGAATGTTAGAATAAGGAACTCTGCAAAGCGTTCGTTCGAAACAGAGTTTATATTATCCAAATTTTTAAATTCTCCACTAGGGGCGTCGCTGTAACTTTTTAGATCAAGCATAACCACATAGACCTAACGTGCACACATATGTATCTTTCCTTGCAAATTGGGGCAGCTTGCGAACTTTACTACAAACCCTGCATACCAAAATATGGAAAACCCCGGCTCGCGTGTCATTTTTGGTCAACCACAATATTTACGCAATTTTTTCAAATAAATGCGCTGCTATTTACCACGTATGCGCATACCCTCTACTTAAATACAGATATAGTATATAATTGACTTGATTGATATTATAATCTGAAGTTTATCTTTCGCCTGAAATTGATTTTAATTCAGCGAACCAATTTAAGAACTAATACAATTACTCTTGTTATTTTTGAACTAGAACGAATTACCCGGCCGTTCACCGATCACCCAATTATCCGGTTCTAAATGAACACACGTTACTTAAATAATGCAGATGCAGGTAACACCACTCAGTTTTAAAGTGACTTGTTTTGAACTAAAATCACTTCCGCTCTCCGTTTTTTCTATGCGCAACAATGCCAGTTGTACAACGTTTGTGTAATAGGGCCCAAAATAAGCTTCTTTTATACTCTCTAAATAAGCACAATGCAATTCATCACGTATGGATACAAACATCTGGTTTGTGGATGACCGATTTTACGACAAACGACAAATATCTTATGTAATTTATATGATATATCTTTTTAATTCTCTGAAAACCGATATTCAAGAAGTTAAACATTAAAGTTGTTTAAAATGAGCGGTAATAAATGGAAATACTTCAAGTCGCAAAAAAATATAAAAAAATAGTGTATTTATTAATTCAAAAAACACAAGAAAAATCAATCATGCATAAAGTATCCATTATGAAGCACTTTCCAACTGAAATGCAATTTTTATTAAACATCTCTAAAATGCAATACATTCAACGGTGATATTTATTAAATTACCACAGTACTACAATCATTTATTATATTTCAAAACTTAAAACTTCGTCGAAAAAAATGAACTTTATTCAAATGACGTCATCGAAATATAAATCGTCTGGCTCTCTATGTTAAATCAATGAATATTTCATTCTTATCACTTTTATTCCAGACTCCGGAGCTAAATAATTTTACGCGAAAAAAATTCAACAATTCTTATACAACTCATCTTACAATCACTTGTTTACATTCTGCATCCATTAAAATTAGATTTCGTTGTAGAAATAATCAAAGATTGATGATTATTATTCTCAAAGATATTGTAATTGCGTTGGCGCAGAATATATGATGCTCAGAAAATACGCAAAAATAAAGTGATTTTAGAACGGATGCAACACTAATTATAAATTTTAAAAGAACTTTAAAAATCACGATTTTTACACAGGGAAAAAAAGATGGATGCCACATTTTATTTTGAAATGGGTCACCTGATCTCTTCATATAATATGGATGTAAATATTATTTTATTTTTTATTTATAAAAACTGCCAAACATATTTTGCTGAAATTTTTTTATATATTCTATGAGATAATTTGAATATTTCCTAGAACTTTCAAAGTAATTTGTGAATTTTAACTTCACTTAAAAAATGTTTGAAAAATTAGCTCCCATAGGGTTCAATATATTTCATTTTTCCAACTTGGGTTCACTCCAAAACTAATTAGATGGTACTTTTTATTTACATTCACATATGTCCCATAGACTGTCTCAATAGCATACTAAAATTTCATTTTGATAAAGTCATTTTTACGGCAGTTATCGTGCAAAAGGACAAACAGAGAGACTGAACAATGTCATAAAATATTTTCCACTATGTTGGAAAGTGTTGAAAATTACTATCTCAGTAAGAAACGCTGTCAAACATTGTTGTAGATTCTGTGAAGTCACTTTCGCCTCTTTCTCTAAGTTACCAATGATCAGTATAAAGGGAAAAATTTGTCATCGACACTACATTTATCAAAGCCTTCAAAATTTATGAAAGCCTCAAATTAAAATTCAAAGAAAAATCAGGAATTTAAAAAAAAATTGCATTAGATTGTGAATATCTTATGCGATATTTATGCCAAAAATTGGAGTATGAGAAACTTTTAATATTATGCCAAAAATTGGAACACGATAAACTTTTAATCTTATGCCAAAAATTAGAACATGATAAACTTTTAATCTTACGCCAAAAATTGGAATATGATAAACTTTTAATCTTATGCCAAAAATTGGAATATGATAAACTTTTAATATTATGCCAAAAATTGGAACATGATAAACTTTTAATCTTATGCCAAAAATTGGAACATGATAAACTTTTAATCTTATTCCAAAAATTGGAACATGATAAACTTTTAATTTTATGCCAATAATTGGAACATGATAAACTTTTAATACTTCGTTCAATTTTTCTTGTACATTGTGAAGGAATTATCTCACGAACTGAGTTTAAAAGATATTAGAAGGTTCAAAGAACGATCTTTCCAATGTCGTTAAGATGGAAACTCTGCGATAAACTTTTCGATTTTAAGGTACCGGTTTGTACGAAATTCACTCAAAATGACGCGTCAACATTTAATAACTAAAAAACTAATTCTAATTTTAAAAAATCGCTGAACTGAAATATCACTGTACCACATTTAGTAACTGTGGTTCTCTTAGATTTTCCAATACGCGACGGAATTTTTCCGGCCGTCCAAACAGTTACCTTAAACCTTTCTGGTAGGTCGGACAGTCTGGGTCTCAACAACAACAACTACGCGACGGACAAACAGATAGAGATACATCTCCTTCTACTATTGTTAAATCAAAATACATATCCCACATTTTTATTGCATATTAAAAATGAGTTTCAATTCAGATTATAAGTGTTTTCAGTTTTTAAAGTTTTCTTATCTTACGGCTTTTTTAAGAATTTCCCAAAATTCCATAATCAATATGAATTTTAACACAAATAAATTTGTTTTTTGTGGTTTCGTGATAGATGCGTTTGTTTTTATAATAGATGCATTTATTTTTAGTCACAAGAGTCATCACAATCACCCCGACACTGTGGTTCTCTTAGATTTTTCAATACGCGACGGAATTTTTCCGGCCGTCCAAACAGTTACCTTAAACCTTTCTGGTAGGTCGGACAGTCTGGGTCTCAACAACAACAACTACGCGACAGACAAACAGATAGAGATACATCTCCTTCTACTATTGTTAAATCAAAATACATATCCCACATTTTTATTGCATATTAAAAATGAGTTTCAATTCAGATTATAAGTGTTTTCAGTTTTTAAAGTTTTCTTATCTTACGGCTTTTTTAAGAATTTCCCAAAATTCCATAATCAATATGAATTTTAACACAAATAAATTTGTTTTTTTGTGGTTTCGTGATAGATGCGTTTGTTTTTATAATAGATGCATTTATTTTTAGTCACAAGAGTCATCACAATCACCCCGACACCATATGGAGAAATAACGGCACAGCCAGCAATCGGACTTGTAACTACGACTCCCAGTTGCTCTTATTGGTCTGAATGGATTAACAAAAGCAAGCCAAGGAAAGGAAAGAAGCATGGCGACAAAGAAGACACCCGGCCGTACATCTTGAAACAAACGGAAGGGTTTTGCTTGGAGGTAAATACGCCCATTAATTATTCTGTTATCTTATTGCTCTCTTTAATATGAAGTTTCCTTAATGTATATTTCTCTATAAAGTCCTTAAGCGCTGAAATATTTTCAGAATAAAAAATCACTGATTGTACTCGTTAGTGTTTATCTATAGCAGAGAGAGTATGCTCCATGGAATGAAAGGTATTGCAGCGGGAATTAAAGAAGCTAAAAAGAAGGACGTGGCATTGGAGCGAGATCGAAGAAAAATATCAATTAGAAAGTTGTAGTGTCTTAATGAGTAGTAATCGACGTTAAATGTGTTTTAGAAGGTATTCATTTAACACATTATGGTTACAGGTGATTTGTTGTCATATTCAAGCAACATAATTTCTCGAGTGTGAGTAACTTATGCACGTTTTTACCGTTTGTCGATGATAACAAGCACATTATCAAACAATATATTTTCGAGTGTGGGTAATTTACGCATGCTTTTATCGTTCGCCGAATGGAAACACTCATATTACCAAACAACATAATTTTAAGTGTGAGTAATTTACTCAGGATTTTATCGTTTGCTGCATGGAAATAAGCATATTATCAAGCGACATAATTTCGAGTGTGAATAATTTGCGCACGATTTTATCGCTTTCCGAATAGCAACAAGCATGTTATCAAACTGAATTTTGAGTGTGGAAACCCCAGGCCGTCCGATTCATCCAGAGGACTTGAGCAACTATTTGGACGACCGTGAATTTTGAGTGTGGGTAAATTTACACATGTTTTTTATTGTTTGTCAAATAGCAACAAGCATATTATAATTTCTAGTATGAGTTCATTTAAGCACGTTATTATAGTTTGCCGAATGGTAATATTTCCAAATGCACGTATTTGACGATTTGAATGTATTTACGTTATTCATTGTTAATAAAGGAAGAATATATACGTTATTTTAAAATACCTTTTTACAATAATAACACTTTATACAAAATGCTTTTGTCTTATTTTAAATCTTTCAGCTGATTAACTAAATCTTAAATCAGACTAAATGTTCCATTTGTTTACCAAAGATTCTCCGTAAGCGTACAATCAGGCCTAACCGACACTTGGCGCTTTCGGTGTCAGTAACCAGTCACTTGAGAAACAGAATATTAAAACCGATTCAATGAGATAATTGAGTCATTTTACTAAGGAAAATTATACTATATAAAATTTATGCTAAAAGCATTCTTTTTGAAACTATCTTTAACATAGAAATAAATTAATTGGCGTGCGACTCAACACAGCATTTTAGGGAAGATAACAACGTCACGAACACAAATTTGTATCGCGGCAATTTTTCACTGAAACTGTGAAGTTTCGTAATCATTGATCGTTTCATTGGAAAACGATTGACACAAATTTTAGAACGCTAGCATGAACCGTTCTCGAGATATTGCACATTAAAAAAATATCAATAAATCATATAAAATAAAAAAATATTACCTATTGTGAAATATGTTCACTTTTCATAACTAATATCATGCGATTAATTTGGTGACATTCTTCTCGTGGATCTAGCTCGTTTCATTCATGAGAAAAGATACTTTGGGTAATACTTTTATATTTAGGCGCCAATAGTCTTCTCTGCTATAAGAATAGCTTATTTCTCCATCCATAACGCTTGGGGAGATTTTGACGGAATGGCGCCATGGCTACTTTTTAAATGCTGCAAAGTTGGCGAAAATATCGCCAAATTGATAAAAATGACGCTAAATCAATGTAAATGGTGACTAATTGATGAAAGTTCAATATTTTGAAAAGAACATAAGTCTAGACTATAAAAATAACCCATTTCTCCGTCCGTCTGTCCGTAACGCTTGGCGAGAAATTTAGTGGGACGTCGTGAACTCGACGACTATTTTAAATGACAAAAAATTATCAAAAAAAATTGACAAATAACCAATGTAACAAAAATGTCGCCAAATTGATAAACATGACGCCAAATGGGAAGTAATGTTTCACAAATTCTGATTTCCTCTTCTCTCCGTTTGTCTGTAACATTTGGTAATGCATTTGGCGACATGGCAAATAATTTAGCAAAGTATCGCCAACTTGGCGATATTTCACCGCAGATTGACAAAAATATTGTCAAAATTGCAAAAATGACGCCAAATTAATAAAAATGACTCCTAATTCATTAATTAATTATAAAAAGTATTCTACTATATGGACTATATCGCTTATTGAGGATGCTATCAATATTGATAATTGTTTATTTAGAGTTGCGTAAAATATAAGTTAATTGGGTATTTTGAAATAGGTTTATATGTCGTCATCCGAAAAAACGCCAAATGTACTATCAACGATAAAAACACAGTACCGTGGATCTAATACATTATTTTTATACTATAAAAAGAAAGTCATGTGCTTCTACCATCAGATTCTTTTTGTACTATATTCAATTATTCGCATTGAAAGGTACATAGAAGCAAAATTCCATATTTTTGTGGTAGACACTTTTATACGAGTTGCAATTCGTAGCCTCGAGTATTAATTTTCCCCAAAAAAGATTATCAACTGCATATTAATGAACGATTAACCTATTGAAATTGTGTTTACTTAAAATGTGTAGTTTGATCACTCAAAAAAAAAATACAATGAAACAATTTCCAGCTTATTACTTTCTCTATATACAGTATAATGTATAGGGAAAGTATTGTGACGGGGTCGAAAATTCGAATTCGAGTTTTCGACGATAGAGCACATTTCAAGCATCCTTGAACTCGAATGGATCTTTTTTTTAGATGATGTCTATATGTGTATGCACCTGAGGAAACGATATCTCTCGAAGGAATGGAGCGTTTCAAAGAAAAAAAATATGTTACAAAAATTACAATAAATGGATACTAAAAGCCTATTGATTTTAAAGGCAAACGAATGTTCTGAAAACTCCTCACCCCTCTCCCAAATTCCGAATGAAATTTTGAAAAAATCATCAAAAAATCAGAACTATCTGACATAAATAATTATTTTTTGTATAATTTTGCGTTAAAAACGATTGGCATAAATTTTAGAACACTAGCATGAACTGTTCTCGAGATATTGCACTTTTTCGAACAAATTTTTCAAACACATGTAATATTTAGAGAAAATTTTAACTATTGTGAAATACGCTCACTTTTCATATGTAATATTATGTTATAAATTAACATCATTTTCGTGGATCCAGTTCGTTCTATTCACGAGATACTGCGCATTTTGACCCCTAATAATTCGCCAAAAGTCATTTATATATAAGAAATGATAATGCGTATATTATTGTGTTTACTTCGTTTATCTGTAAAGCTTAACAAACTTGGCGACTAATTAAGCGAAATATCGCCAACTTGGCAAAATTTCGATCCAAATTTGGGGGAATATCTTTGAAATTGTAAAAATGATGCCAAATTGATAAAATAATTATTAACATATTTTAATATATGGACTATATTGCTTGGTGCACATACTATCAATATTGATAACTGTCAATTTATATTTGCGTGAAATATAAGTTAATTGGCTACTTCGAAATAGTTTTACATATTATCATCCGGAAAAGCCCCAAATGTATAATTCAACATAAAAAATATAGTGCCGTAGATCCTATAAATCACTTTTTCACTGTGACTGAAGTATTCATTACAATATATAGGCAAAGTCATGTGCTGCCTATATCATTTTTTTTTTTTGGTTTAAAATTCAAATATATGTCTCGAAATGAAGTGAACTGCAACACACCAAAATAATTTTTACAAAATTCCAATCTATATTTTTACGAGAATAAATTATTTCTTATTTTCAAAGTCATATCGTTAAAAATTCCACAGATACCCAAAGCACAGATGCACTGCACGAGTACAACTAGTTTAATATATGTCACTTGATACCTTGCTCAAGAACACGTGAATAAAACCAGGAAGAGGACGCGTGGTATTCGCATGTTTATGTACCGTAACATTAATAACGGAGGCTATAAAATATCTCGTTATTCAAGTCGCAGCAACAGTGCCTTATTGCGGACACTAATGAAACCGGAAACGGAAATCGTTACAAGTTGTTTGACATTCGCTGAAAGTACAGTAACGAAGCGGGCATAAATGTTTTATGGGAATGATTTAGAGCCGTATAGGGAGAACTGAAATTATTTGGCTTCCCAGAGCTTTCTCAGAAACTACATTGCTCTCTATAAACTATGAAACAACTTTTAAAAGACATCGGAACAAGGGATTACACCACCAACGAAGATGATCGGTTTTAGTAACATGAAGTAATACATACCAGATTCCAAATAATGTATTAGTATATGAACTTGATAAGTGTATGATAAGTGTATGATAAGTGTATATATACTTGATAAGTGTATATGAACCTGAGGTTCTGAAATTGATAAGTGTATTATTCATGCCGCATGACAGTATATACATGACAATAAAGGTATTAGAATTTTAGAGTTTCCTTGATTTTATTTTCTTGAAGAAATTTATTTAACTTCAGACACGTTATGAGATGGTTCTACCTCTATTAATCTAAAGGTAAATAAATATAACTGCTATTTCAAATATTTTAAACTCTGTACAGATAACTCATTGTTATTGATATGACCGATAATGACTTTAAGTGACGACAATTGATACAAGAACGCTATAAGCCTCATTCTTCAGGCAGAAGGAACAGTATGCGCCCTTAATAGCCGATAAAAACGAACTGTCTTGGCGATTATTAAGGACACATACTGTTCTTTTAGTCTGAAGAGGGGGGCTTATAACGCCCTGAAAACGATTGTCGTTACCTGACTGATATATGCCTGCTTTCTTAAAGGAATTTTTGTAAGTTATTTTCTTACAAGTGCTTTTCTTGCTGTTTCATTTATTGTAATGAAAAAGTTATGTTTTAGACTTAGCAATATTTGCAAAAATGATTATTTCAAAAACAGACATCAAAATTATGTCATTCATAGACAAAATTTTTAAATATTCATAAAAAAAAATAGCCCGTGATTCTATTAAAACAAATCAATGTATCACACCCAGCATGTAGACAGTTTCCACTAGTTTCCGGAAACCAGTTTTAATAGTGTTTTGAAACCGGCTATTAATTGGCTAAAATACGCATTCTGGTCATAATCAATTTAAAAATAATTATAAATTTTTTCACATCACCCTAAATTTTCTGGTAGGTCGGACGGTCTGGGTCTCAACAACAACAACATCACCCTAAATTAGACGCATATATTGCTAAATGTAGTTTGAAAAATTGGTTGTTGAAAAAGTAGGGATGAATCTTTAATCACATTTACATGCTGCACTCTTTAATTTAATATGTGGTTTCATTTTTGCATCTCATATATCTGAGATCTTGGATGCATTGTAAAACAAATATACATTATGTTTTTAGCCAAATTGCAATTATATTCAACAACATACTATCCTAAAGAAATTACTCTATTCCATTTTCCCCATTCAAACAAAGTAGGGGAAAAGATTGATAATATTTTTCTATCTTCTACAATGGCTTGTATTTATTATTTAGGGATATGTATCGGCCATCGAATGCAGAGAAGCGGGTTCAGAGAGGGATTATACTCATACAAAGGAAGAAAAATTAATCTGTGACGTGAACAAAGGTTTTCAGTGCCAAAATAAACACCAGCCAGATGGACGATGTTTTGATTATAAGATAAGATATTTCTGTACCTGCGGTAGGTGATTTTTCCTTCCTTTCAATTCACGTAAGCTATTTAAGTTGATTGTATCACGTTGTTAAGTTGATTGTATCCCGTTGTTAAATTGATTGTATCACGTTGTTAAGTTGATAATGTTAAAAGATTATTAAATATTGCCATATAATATATAAGAAAATTCATTAACTCTGTCTTTCTGTCTGCCTCGCTCGACGATAAATTTCGCGTAGTATCGCCAACTTGGCGACTGTTTGTAAAATGTCACCAATTTGATGATAACTGAATATCGCAAAAAAATAAGCTTAATTTCTGTGATAATTGTGTGGGAATAATTAATTTAATATTCTTAATTCAGAATATAGTGAGTTTTACGATTCATGCTACAGGTGTTTTGTTGGCTGTTCTAAGATGTTGTAAATTAGTCATGTTTTATTTGGGGGTGGTATAGTAATTATGCTTCGTTATGAGGGCACAAGATAATAATGATAATAATAAAAGTATAATTGATTGGGATGGATCCCAGGATATTAGTATAGCTTGTGTCCGGGGTTATTAGGAGTGTCAGTGTTCAGCTGCGTAGGAAGTCAGATAGGAGGAAATGCTTTTCATAGCTTTATGCACCCTTTCATAAAATTACTTATCATCTTATGCCTGTAGTAGAATTTAGTGAGAGCATCATACATGGAATTGCTTCTTTTGCAGTGAACTAGAAATAGTTATTTCTCGTTCAAGTTCTCCATCTTTTCATTTTATAGCGTCTATATAATACTACAAACAAAAAAATCTATTTTTTTAATTGTGTTAAATTTAGTGACCAACTAGCTTTACAGTTGCATTGAGTAACAAAGAAAATTAAATTCCCATCCCTCTCTTTCCTTAATGTTTTTTAATATTCAATATATTGAATGGAAAACTACTGTGTGTAATGTCCATATCGTTTTTTATGTGTCCAACTCAGCCTTCAAAATGTAGTAACTATATTCTTATAGGAGATATGCTTATATTACATAGTGGACTATAATCAATTTTAATGTGTTATAAAGCTTTTTAAGAAAAATTACTATACGTACTAATTTATTACTTCGGTACTCTGGCGGCGATCCTGATGCAATTGGGAGCATAGGAATGGGCTGGACACATTGCCAATGCTATTTTAAAACAATAACATTTTATAACGCATCTCAAGGTGTTCTTCAAATGTTAAGCCATTATTGGCTATATATTCAAACAATCCCCCAACATATTGGTTATATAAGAGTAACTAGTCCAAACCTACACATGATACAAAAAAGTTCACGTCACTTCAGTCACTGTTACACTATATTTAAAATCTGACACCAATTTTAGAGTATTAAACCTGCAGCAAACCAAATTTGGCACTACAAAGGTATTGATAAATCTGTAAGTCTCCTGTAAGCTATAATATTCTTCTGATTAACTCTATTAATAATTAAAAACTGTTTTTGTAAAAACGATGGTTTGAGTTCAAACCATTCGATTTCTAAAATAAATATTCAAAATTCTATTCATATATTTTTTTCTTTTTCAAATTAAAAAAAAACATTCTAAATGGATATTTAAAAAAATTATGTTGCTATAGAAACCAACTAGTAAATGTACGCATAATATGGACATATGAAGGCAAAACTGAGTAGTTAGCTGATCATGGCATCCACAATATATTCTAGTTAGCTTTGCCGGAAGTCGAATTTTATTCAAGAAACACTCAACAAAAGTCAGACATTGAACCCAAATCTCTTGGACTGATCCCAGAAGTGTTACATACTACACCACTCTGTTCATGTAAAAAATTAGTAGAATTACTTTGCAAAATGTGTTTTAAATTTTCTGTGCTAATATAGGTATTATAACATCATTATTCTCATACTATATAATATGGGGTGTTGCTAACATGTTTTTCTCAACCCAGAGTTTTTCTTGTCACACAAATTCTTAATAGTTGATAGGTGTGTTCCAGAGACGGATTTTTTATTTTTCTGATTCTAGACACTAATATATATATGTCGCTTTTTTTCACTTAAATATATACCATCTTAGACATTAATATAGTTGTCCCAGTAACACTATATTAGTGTTACAGAAGTAGTGTTACAGGGACACTATATAGTGACAGTGGATAGTGATAGGCGATGCTGTATAGTGACACTATACATATAGTTGTACCTGTAATATAGTTGTTTCCCTATTATTTAGGGTTGAGGCTTAATTGCAGATAACAGCATCTATTAACATGTATTTGTCGCCTGTAAACGCAAATTTATTTAATACTAAAAAATAAAAGTTTTTTAATTGCAGCAATCAATTGCTGAAAGGTATCAACGTATTTTGGAAGCAAAAGACAGCTTTTTTCTTTTCGGATGTAAAACATATCAACCAGTCAATTCAGTCAAAGCAAGAAAAATTTCTATTGCTAGAGAAAGAAATACGTAAATGGCATTGCCATCTGGGAAAAATATATCGAAGGGAAAACCAAGAAGTTACTTTCCATTATTGTTACTTTTCAAACCAAAGTAAATTACCAACCAACCTGAAACGAACAAATACAGACAAAAAGGGGGCCGTTCATAAGGGGAGGGGGGGAGAACACTACTAGCGTAGAAGGACCTGGGCTTCAGAGGGGGCCTGGGTCGTCAATATTTTCTTTTAAAGGCTCGAGAAGACAAGAAAAATTCGTAAAAAATAAGAAAATTAAATATGGAAGTGTCTCGTGATAAATATATGTAGGAGGGGGAGGGCGGAATTTCTATGCGAGGCTCTGACCGACACAATTGCAAGTCAAAGCAGGGTTGGGATCCTTCATGCTCAAAGGTACATTATGGCTTCAAGGTTAATAATTTAAGTGTGGAGGTTAATTATATAGCGCCGGATAGATGCTAGATTTTTTATATTTATTCAAATAAGCAAATTGGTTTACCACCTGTAAGCTCTAATATATTTTCTTTTGCAAATATTTCCATTTTTTATCAATCTGTCAAAGTTGAATTTCTTTCCTGTTCTTATAGTAATTTGTCTTTCTTTTATTTCTAATTTATTAATCCTTATTAAAAAAATAATGAAATAGTAATTATTACAATTTCGGAAGTATAAAATGTTTTATTTCCTTCGACTTTTCGCTAATCGCCTACGGTTGCATATTAGCAATTCCAACTGTGGTGTAGTTAAATATTAACACAGACGCGTACATAATTTTCAAAAAGTAATGTAAAAAACAATTCTCAACAATATCTGGATAATGCATACATGCATATAACCTTGAAAACACTTGAATTCGGCAATTCCTGGGCAATTTCTATTTCTTTACGCAGATACGCTATCTCTGTTGGGGAGGAGGAATCATTGTCAAAAACAGAATACATAAGTAAATTTGTGTTATTGAATTTCAGTACTAATAGACTCACCTTTCAACATTTAATCTACCGATTGTGCGGTTTCATTGCTTACTTGGAAAAAACCGGCTAACTGAAATGCAGATTCTCGCCTAATACCGCCTAATTTGAATGCAGATTTTGGCCGAATACCGGCTAATTTGAATGCAAATTCATGCCTAATACCGGCTAATTGGAGTGCAGATTCTCGCCTTATACAGGCTAATTTGAGTCCAGATTCTCGCATAATACCGGCTTGGTATTACTTATCGTATAAGATATTGCAGCGGTAATACCGAATAATGTTTTGTATACCCTATAATATCACTATCGCCACTGTAATCGCTGCTATCATTAATTAAAGTACAATTAGCACACTCTGACAAAGAATCTAGAAAATGTTCTTTGCTTTCATTATCAGGATTCATTTTGTCAGGGTTTTAGATCAAGAAAACTAAGAATTATTTAAATCCTAAAGGACACGCGGCCAACACTCATGTCGTCTTGAATCCGCTAATGAAACTGCACATCTACAATTTGAAAGTTACTGCAATAAATAGCACTTGCAAAATCGGTTGATAAGTGTTGGCACCTAAAAGCCTATTTTTAAGCTTGCTGTAAATAAGCGTTGGCATCAAAAAGCCTATTTTTAGTCTTGCGGTTAATAAAAGTGCTAATAATAATTTCACAGATATTGCATTAAAATCTGCTAATTATTTATATAATTATACTGATAAATACAGTTATTCCTTTATCAAGAGATTTCTTACCAAACAAGTTTTTTCTCTGAAATGAGAATATATTTAATTGAAGCCAAGCTTTATTCTATTTAATTCTTTTATATTCTAAAACAATTCAAATAACTTTCATCAACTTTTTTGCAAAACACACATCTGTTTTTTTATATCACAGAGCAAAATTATGCGTCATTGTCGAGGGAATATTTCGTAATTATATTTTTCTCTTTTACTTTTCACTATTCTTACCACTTAAACAACATATTACTCATGACTCAAGCTTTTGGAGTTTTCATATATTTTATTCGTAAAAAGCCTAAAGAAAAGTGTTTTCTTAGTTTTCTCTAACAAATAATTTTGTCATTTATAAAAGCTTATTCATGAAAATTCATAACATAAAACACATTTAGTTTTTAATATGAGATGGCGCTATTCTTAAAAATCCTTTCTTGGATTGAAACTACGCCCAAACGAAACTAGTAAAAGAAATGTAATATAAAGCCTTCAGAATTTAATTTTCTTAAATCACTGTGGGGAAAATTAAACTTACTATTATAAGCCATCAGTATATGTTTCAATCTAAGCTGTATGCGTAATTATATGCATGTCTCTAGTGCCATTGCTCATAGAATATCACTGACAGAGAAGCATGAAGTGTCAAAATAGCGAGCAAACTATCTCACAATTCAAATTTTAAAAAGTTGGTAATAATGGTAAAAAAAACTAGAGAATCCAACAAGTTATATCTTAGGTAACTATTGCTAACCAGTATCTCAATTTATAAACGAGGATAAGACTTTTCTTTCTATGAATTTTTCCATTCATCCAATACAAAGTTGGAAAAGAGAAAAAAATTCACCTACACTCACTGTAAAATTATTTTCTGTAACGAAATATATATATACATATATATATACGAATACGTATATATATATATATATATATAAGATTCATATGAAAAAATTAAGGGAAATGACCAAATGCAAGGCATAAAATGGTAGAGGGGGATGGCGACCCCTCTTTCCCGTTTAAAAGACTGCTTTTATGCCCGGGCAACACTCACGGTACCAATGCCATGCAGAAGTCATACTTCCGTATATGTGTCAAGTCAAAAACACTCGAAAAAGTGCAGAGTAACAAATAGGAATCAACCAGGATTGCAAGGGAAGGAAAAGAATGGAAATGCAGCAAATGCCAGAGTGCCTTATATATAAAAGCAGTTTACGCATGCGTAATACGTTATTTTTACTTTCATCGTTCTATACCTCTGCCATATCCTTTAAGTAAGCATTTTCTCCCTTTTTTGTATTAAATAGGGAATTATAATAACATGTCAGGAAGCCAATTGGATAATTCCGTTTTATTGCCTCCTTCATAATATTCCTATTATGCATGATGCAATCTGACTTGAAAGTATTAATGCGTTGATTTCGTTTGAGGTGACCTATGACGACATTTCTGAAGATGTTTTTGGTCAAATTGGAACTCCAGTCTATAATATGATTGATTTCCATATTGAAATTGTTTCTCTTGTCATATAAGACGGTATAAGTACCATATCTACTGTCATGTTTTAGTGTGATATCTAGAAAATCAACACTATCATCCTCCTTACTTTTATTCTCAATCAATTCCAGTTCTTTTGGATAAAAAGTAAAATCAAATTGGGGTGTATTCTTATATTGCCCAACAAGGACATCGTCAACATAACGAAAGTATGGCATTTCATGTAGTATATGAGTGCCATTTTCAAATTTACTCAAGTATAGATCGGCGAGCAGGGATGAACAACCCCCTCCCATGGGAATACCCTTAACCTGTTGAAAATAGCTGGTGCCATCAAATAAGATATTTTCAAATAACACAATGCGAATCAAGTCCTTGTATTTTCTGAAGGTAATATGCTCTTTTAAGTCATATATTTCATGTAGTTCCTTCAAAATTTCATATAGATTTTCCAGATTGATGTTGTTGAATAAATCACGGAAATCGTAACTTTTGAAACGTATATCCTTGTTATAAAATGGAAGTCGGTTGATGACATCGTAACTATTATTTATCATTACTGTTCCTTGTTTCTTGAGTATAATCAGAACATTTTTAAGTATAGTTAAAAGTTTTTCATTTGCAATTGTCAAATAGGATCCACATCCCACTGTCACCGGCCGGAATTTGACTGGATTTTTATGAAGTTTTGGTATTAATACCAAATATGGAAAGTTAACTACTTTAAGTTCGATATCAATTAGTTTATACAGAGCTTTGATGTTATTTGCCAAACAATTTCCATTTTGTTGCAAAGGGGAGTACATTTGTTTGTCAAGATAACTATTTTTTAAAGTATCAACGTAGTATTTTCAGCATGTGAAAGCGTAATTTGATACTACTTTATCAGTATAAGTTATAACATATTTATCTTCATATTTATTGACTGCATTTTGAAGAGAAGGATAATACGTTTTTTTACACACTGTTTTGTAGTGGAGATTGAACATTTTGGTAAGGTTGTATTGCCATTCTTTGAAAGCTTGTATTGGCATGCTGTATTTTACGGCGAGTTTATATGTAAATTTCTTTAAATCTTGTTCAAAGTCCTTTTTAATATTAGTGAAATCTTGTATTCGAAATTTCGTACCAAGTTGAAGCATAGATTTTAACTTCCGATTATCCAATAGATCCAGGTTTCCAGTGACAATGTGCCCATGATGGGTATCTATGTAAGGGCTGTTTTGACAACTTATACCGTCTTTGGTACTTATACCGTCTTATATGACAAGAGAAACAATTTCAATATGGAAATCAATCATATTATAGACTGGAGTTCCAATTTGACCAAAAACATCTTCAGAAATGTCGTCATAGGTCACCTCAAACGAAATCAACGCATTAATACTTTCAAGTCAGATTGCATCATGCATAATAGGAATATTATGAAGGAGGCAATAAAACGGAATTATCCAATTGGCTTCCTGACATGTTATTATAATTCCCTATTTAATACAAAAAAGGGAGAAAATGCTTACTTAAAGGATATGGCAGAGGTATAGAACGATGAAAGTAAAAATAACGTATTACGCATGCGTAAACTGCTTTTATATATAAGGCACTCTGGCATTTGCTGCATTTCCATTCTTTTCCTTCCCTTGCAATCCTGGTTGATTCCTATTTGTTACTCTGCACTTTTTCGAGTGTTTTTGACTTGACACATATACGGAAGTATGACTTCTGCATGGCATTGGTACCGTGAGTGTTGCCCGGGCATAAAAGCAGTCTTTTAAACGGGAAAGAGGGGTCGCCATCCCCCTCTACCATTTTATGCCTTGCATTTGGTCATTTCCCTTAATTTTTTCATATGAATCTTGTATGTTACTTTAGGAGAGTGTGCTGCTTTGCGCCAACTTCTGAAGAATAATTGGATAACTGTGGAATTAATTTTAATTTTATATGTTTACTATGCTATATATATATATATATATATATATTGTAAATAACAAAGTACGAAACGTACCCGATTATAAACCAATATAAATTGCCAAGTCATATAGGCGCAATGCAGCTCTATTAATGTCTTGTATATAAGAAGATCATAAAAGATCGAGATGTGAAATAAGTGCCAACAGGGAAATAACAAATGGCCAAGGGGGATTGTGACCCCTTGTTCCCGTTTATAGCCAGCTATTACTCCTGAGGAGACACTCACGGAACCGTTACGTGCCTGTGGCCATATTTCCCTGGAACGCCAAAGCAAAAGACGTATGCCAGAAGTGAATGCAAGGACTGAGTGGAGAAAAAATATTTTGGATTGTGACAGGTTGAAATAAGAAGTTAACCCGAATGACAGATCATTCTTCAATTCAAATATAAAGTGCCGAGCCATTTGATGCGTTGCCATTATATTATATAAAATAGGTGTTGCCAATATCACTATCAAATGCATAAACACCACTATAATGCTGTGCACTGCAAGGAATTTAATGCATTTGATAGTGATATTGGCAACACCTATTTTATATAATATAATGGCAACGCATCAAATGGCTCGGCACTTTATATTTGAATTGAAGAATGATCTGTCATTCGGGTTAACTTCTTATTTCAACCTGTCTCAATCCAAAATATTTTTTCTCCACTCAGTCCTTGCATTCACTTCTGGCATACGTCTTTTGCTTTGGCGTTCCAGGGAAATATGGCCACAGGCACGTAACGGTTCCGTGAGTGTTTCCTCAGGAGTAATAGCTGGCTATAAACGGGAACAAGGGGTCACAATCCCCCTTGGCCATTTGTTATTTCCCTGTTGGCACTTATTTCACATCTCGATCTTTTATGATCTTCTTATATATATATATATATATATATATATGTTTTCTACGTGAATGCGTATCCAGGAAATTTAAATTTTGTATTAAATTAAAACTAAATGCAATTGAAAAGTTAATATTTTGAACTTAGTGCGATTTTAATTTTAGAATAGCATCGCTGGCAAAAAAAAAATAATCAGATTACTTTAGAAAACTAAGACTATTAAAATTATTATTTTGCTGCTTAAAGGGACGGTTAATCAGTAATTCGGTTAGAAAAAGTTCAATTTAGTTCAGTTCAGTTTAGTTGCCGTATTTTGATTAACCGGGAGAACTCTGCATATGGTGAACCAGATATTCTGCTGTGAACTAGCTGATTTTTGAAAACATTTACCTATATTACCATATTTTAAAAACTTGCATCAGGCTACGCGGCGGAGTTTAAAATATTGAACTAATGGATTGACTAGAAAATGGTTTTTTTGTTGTTCGATGTTTGGACAACTATCTAATTTGCAACTTATTGGGTTAAACAAGTTTTTAAAAAGTTCAACTTTAAAAAATCGGGTTATCTGACTGAGTATAATACTCAGTTATACATTCTAAAATTCTAAACAGTGATTTGAGGTGTTTAAAAATATGATTTAGTCTTATATTCATCATCTCTTTTATAAATAGTTTAGTATCTTTATAAAATATTTCCCAGAACAATTAATTCGAACATGTAACATCTGGAGTTCGGAAACAATACTTTTCCTATTGAGCTCGCCAGACTAAAAAATGTCACATTTTTCTCCTAATCTTTACCGCTGTCAAAAAAATCTGTAGTATAGTCTTTATAAAGCAATACAATCTTGACTGGATAAATATTTGGCCTAATGGGGTAATGTTTGCTTCGCTTTGACTCCGAGTTGGAATCCTAAATTGGCTATTTCCAAATTAGCAATAGTGCGTGTTCATTTGCATAATTTTTCTAACAATATATTGAAATAATTTATTAGCATAATGCTTAAGACGTTGGTGTAGACAAGATCTTGGAAAAGGGGATTATGATGTAATGCTGGAGGGGGAGAGTTAAAATACTAGGATTTGTTTTCAAATATGAACCGTATAGAGAACTTATTATAAATTTTCCACCGATAAGGGGGTTATGACTCTTGTCCCAACCTACCTGAGCCTATAGCTTAAGATATATATATTATTTACAGCATAAAAATTTGAGAGTTATAAGTTGAGGGTACAGGTGATTTTGCAGATGAAAATAAATACTGTTATTTTATAATGGTTAAGGGTGGGGGGAATCGTTAAAAGGTATGGTTAGGCATGTTAAGGTATGGTTAAAAGGAATCGCAAAATCTGTTGAAAAGCTTTCTTAAACCTAAAAATCACCGTTATAAAATATCTTAGTGTGAGAAAATATTTCTCATTCACATTCGAACCCAATTCGAATTTACGTCATCTATGACAGGTAAAATATACATACATGCCTTTAAGTTAAATATCCCTTGGACCACGAGATGTATTTTGATGGCTTATTTTTTGACGATGAAAATAGGTCCAGGAAGTATCACGATATATGTTATTACTCTACAGCGAAGTGCAAACGACTACTAAAAACCTGTTTTCATATCTATCTGTCTACCTTGACTATTTATAAGACTCAACGAATTTGCATACTTTTTCACTGGTTTTTCTCAGCTTAAACAAACAGTTCCGTGTCAAAAACATTTTTTTTTTCAATTTTGTACCACTTTATTACATAAAATTGAAATTTGCAAAATTCGATAACAAGCCAAATTTTTTCAAGAATACTTAATCTAATCAAACACCTCCCTTTGGAACAATGGGAATTGAAATAGCTTTATTGAAATAACAAGTCTGGATCCAGAGAATGTTTACATATAAGTTTTATATTCAAACATCGAAACAATGGAAATTAAAATAACGCCTTTGTCGATCTGCATTTGTTCAAAAACGTCTCAAGTGATTACAATAGTATTTTGGCTTGTTTGTTAAGCTTAATAAAAATAAGTACATCATGGCCAAATATAGCAGTCTGGCATTTATGACTGAAATATTTTATATTTTGTTCCGCCTTAGTTTTACGGTATAACCGGGCAACATCTAATACTTCTGCTAGTTTAAAATTATAAACTTATTTATCTCTGCTAGATGCGGGGGAAAGGGGGGGTTGCATACATCAAGAATGTAAAACTATTTAATTAAAATTGAATTGAAGAAAATGTATTTCATTTTATGCTACGTAAAACGTTTAGTATTTTATAAAGCACATTTTTCACTTTTATTTCAAAATAAACAAAATTTATATTTATGAAACATTTACAACCAACAGTTAGTATCAATGATTCCCTATTAACATAAATATAAATATTGTTCTGCTGCTTTGAATTTTATGTTTTATATTTTGAGTAATTTGTTTACATTTTAGAACTATATGATCTAATGGCTAACTTTCTTGTGGCTAACTTTCCACCATAATTGACATTTTATTGATTAATGTATGGGTTTTTTTTATAGGAGAAGAAAGAACGGAAGTACCTCTTCTGTTAAAGATGACTACCCCAGCATACATCTGTAAGTAATTCGATAATTACAAAATAATTAAAAATCCAGAGGGATTTTCTAAAAACAAGTAATCCAATATTAGACATTGTAACGGACATGGAGAATAATAGTTTCGAAATATTGATTTCGATAGCTGGCCAAACATATGCGATTTTTACCGAATATCTAAACGATTCATGGGAGTGGTAGTACAGAATGTGCGTAATCACTGCTTGTCACGAAAATCGTCATCCTTCACAGACAGAAAAAGATCAAACTGAGTAATCTCGCGCGCAATAATGGAGAAAGACTTTAAGGTAAAGAGTGTGTATGTGCTTGTGGTCCCAAACTGTCGTTTATCGTGTGATGTGTAATTTCTTGTTAACATTTCTGCAATTCTAAAATGATTTTGCAATCCCATATAGTAATAATAGTAGATAGAAAGCTGTCATAGTGAATATGACATTTTGCATAATTTTAATTAATGCACGTTTATTTTAAAACCTTTTAACTCTTTTTTTTATTAAATTTTAATTGTGATTTGATCTTTAACTCAAAATTTTATATATTCGCAATTTCCTTTTTTTTTAATACATCTTAAGACAGTTGCAATGATCAACTAGCCATTTTTCAAATTCCTTTCACACGCTAAAGTAACATCTGCAATATGAGCAGCCACAGCTGCAACTTCACGAGGACAGTCACCAGCCAGCCCCTGCCCCCCCCCCCTTAAGCACACACAATAAAAAAAAAAAACCTTGCAAGGATTTTACATGCTTTAACCCATAACAGTCAAAATTTCTTCTCAGTAAAGAACTTAGTTTCCCACAGAAACTGAAAACCTCGAATTCCACTTCCGTCACGATAGCACGGATGAAGCAAATTATTTCCGTCAACTTACAAAAATAATGTACGAAAGTCACTCCTACCACACAATACGGCTTGGACAGAATTCGCAATGCGTCCACGTTGCTCCAAGGGGGCAATCAACATCCTACCCCTTTATTTTAGCATTACCAAGGCTACGACCAATAAGATCGACTTTCAAGTTCACGCGTAGCCAATTACGCGGTTCCTGAGTATAGCGCCATCCCTATCATAGACTGCGTAGGAGAAGTAAATAAATAATCTAAGTGTGCTTTTACGAAAGTGGCCGGCCTTGTGCCGGTCCCTATGGTCTTGTCCATCGTGCGAAAAGGTTGAAAAATTAGTCTGGACAGACACCGAAATGCTGGCTACAAGGTCGAGCTAATTCCCTTTTTTAGGACATTTGTCCTATAAAGCGATACTACGAGTTCTACCGCTTATGATGGCTGCCCAAACATTTGGCTCTTAGCTAAGTGAATCTTATTCAGGACATGGCTCCTCTTTTATTGAAACGCGCCATTCATGTATACGATTACCAATGGCAGGATAGTGATACCTTACTAAGTGATTGAATGGCTACTAGTTGGACATGGGTCCCTCTTTTGACTCGAGCGATGCAAGACAGGCTCCTGAACACCACGGCAAATTAGATCGCCCACTTGACAATGTCTAGCGGAATCTATAAACAGTACCTAATCCAATATGCCTTGCATAGATATATAGACTTACTATCCGTGCTGAAGAGAAATACCAATCAGTGCAATACAAAAAAGAGACTGCCAAATATGTCGAGCATCAGGCTCCTCAACGTGAAAGCCTCATTCATTCACGTAAGTCTTCTTACTTTATTATATTGCGATTTAGCAATTAATGACTCTAAATCCTTTAGGATAATTTAAACAAATAATCGAAATACTAAAATTAAGGGTGTTTTACCCATTTAACAAACAGATGAATTGTATTAAATCAGTTTAAGCAATTTTATGATGATTATAATATAGCATTTGTCACAATGCTTCAATCTATTATTGATTTATGTGTTTTAAATGATCCTCTCACCTAGACCTTAGAGAAAGAATTCCACGAATTTTAGAATTTTACGATTACTACTGAATGTAAATATTTAAATATGAAACTTACATGAAAGAAATGCAATACCTTTTGTGATGTCTTTAAACAATAGATATTTGATTATGCGTTACATGTTGATAAAACTGTGTTAAAGATTACCACTTACTATAATCACTTTTTATGCATATAAATAAATATATATAATGTGCGTCTCAAAAGTTTATGCACTTTAGTATAAGCAATAGATATCAGAAGAAGAAAATAAGAAATGCAATTCCATCGCAATATATTTAATAACGACTAATAAACAATATAAGACCATGAACATACCTGTTTGATTTGCAGGTTTCAATAACCGAAGTAAACACAAAACAAGAAAGATCAATCATGCTTAAAACATTGATTATGAAACACTTTCCAACTTCAATGCAATTTTATTTAAACATGTCTAAAATGCAATACATTCCTCGGTAATATTTTAAAACTTATCACAATACTACGTTAATTTATTATATTTGAAACCTTAAACCTTCATAAAAAAAAAATTAACTTCATTCAAATGACGGCATTAAAATATAAATTGCCTGGTTTAAACATCTCTAAAATGTGATACATTCCTCGGTAATAATTTTAGAATTGTCATAATACTACGATAATTAATTATATTTGAAAACTTCACCGAAAACAACTGAAATCCATTCAAATGACGTCATAGAAAAAATTACACGCCTGGCTCTCTCTATAAAAGCAACATTTCATTCATAAATAATTCCCCCATTCATGTCATTTATCACAATACTATAAGAATTTATTTTATTTAAAAATTAAGACCATGGAGCTACAAGTAATTAAACTATATGCGTAAAACTTCATCGAAAAATATCGTCCTTCTCTTTCTAAAATCAATGAATATTTCATTCATATCAGCTAAGCAGACTCCATGGACTAAATGATTTTGTGTTAAAGAATTACAGCAATTCTAATACAACTCATTCTACATATTTTGCTGTTTACATTTTACATAGGTGAAAATGGGCTTAGTTGAAGAAATAATCAAATTTGGGATGAGCATTTAAACACAAATATATTGTGATTGCGTTGTTTCAGTATGTAGATGCACAGTATTTAGGCAAAAATAAAGTAGTTTTAGGACGGATACAACACTCAATATGAATTAAAAAGAAATTTAAAAATCATGATTTTGAGACAAGATGGATGCCATATATCATTTTGAAGTATGTCACGTGATCGTTTCATATCATGGTCACGTGATCGCTTCATATAAGAGGTGTTATTATTATTTTAATTTTTATTTAAAAAACTACTGAATATATTTCGTTGAATTTTTTTTTATATATTTTATGGAACAATTTGAATATTGCCTAAAAATTTCGAAGCAATTTGTGAATTTTAAATCCGCTTAAAAAATGCTTGAAAAATTAGGTCCCATAGGGCTCAATGTATTTCATTTTTTCAACCCGGGTTCAATCCAAAACTAATTGGGTTATACTATTCATTTATATTCCCATAGGTCCTACAGACCGTCTGAACAACATACTAAAATTTCATTTTGATTAAGTCATTTTTACGGCAGTTATCGTGCTAACGGACAGACAGACAGACAGAATGAACAAAGTCATAAACACTTTTCAACTTTGTTGTAAAGTGTTAAAAAGCAAGCTTGTTTCAAAAGTTTATGCACAAGTAACAATAAACGTGAAAAATCAAAATAAAGCATGCAAATAAGGTAGTAATTTGCATAAAACAGTTCTGCAGACGTTTGTCCACTATATATAAGACGGCTGCGTTTCACCTCTCACCATTCAGTACAATGCCGCGTACGAAACAGTTTACAAAGGACGAAGTGTGTGAAATTTGGAGATTAAAAAGCTTATGGAAAGTCTGTTCTTGATATCGCGAAAATATTAAATCCGTCAAAACGAGACATTTATGCTGTGCTACAAAAAGAGCGCGATTATAAAGTAAAAGATAGATCGGACCGTCCAAAATGTACCCCTTCTCGAGATGACAGAAAACTTTTTCGTCTAGCATCGACTTAAAAACTGTCGTTATCTGAAATACAAAGTGAATCAAGTTTAAAAGTATCTCGATCTATTTATTCACAGACGTTTACAAAGTAACTGAAACATAATGCTCGTACGTATGAAGCGAATTCCGAGTTTAGCTGAAAAGTATCAAGTTTAAAAGTATCTCGATCTATTCACAGACGTTTACAAAGTAATTGCAACATAATGCTCGTACGTATGAAGCGAATTCCGAGTTTAGCTGAAAAGTATCAAGTTTAAAAGTATCTCGATCTATTCACAGACGTTTACAAAGTAATTGCAACATAATGCTCGTACGTATGAAGCGAATTCCGAGTTTAGCTGAAAAGTATCAAGTTTAAAAGTATCTCGATCTATTCACAGACGTTTACAAAGTAATTGCAACATAATGCTCGTACGTATGAAGCGAATTCCGAGTTTAGCTGAAAAGTATCAAGTTTAAAAGTATCTCGATCTATTCACAGACGTTTACAAAGTAATTGCAACATAATGCTCGTACGTATGAAGCGAATTCCGAGTTTAGCTGAAAAGTATCAAGTTTAAAAGTATCTCGATCTATTCACAGACGTTTACAAAGTAATTGCAACATAATGCTCGTACGTATGAAGCGAATTCCGAGTTTAGCTGAAAAGTATCAAGTTTAAAAGTATCTCGATCTATTCACAGACGTTTACAAAGTAATTGCAACATAATGCTCGTACGTATGAAGCGAATTCCGAGTTTAGCTGAAAAGTATCAAGTTTAAAAGTATCTCGATCTATTCACAGACGTTTACAAAGTAATTGCAACATAATGCTCGTACGTATGAAGCGAATTCCGAGTTTAGCTGAAAAGTATCAAGTTTAAAAGTATCTCGATCTATTCACAGACGTTTACAAAGTAATTGCAACATAATGCTCGTACGTATGAAGCGAATTCCGAGTTTAGCTGAAAAGTATCAAGTTTAAAAGTATCTCGATCTATTCACAGACGTTTACAAAGTAATTGCAACATAATGCTCGTACGTATGAAGCGAATTCCGAGTTTAGCTGAAAAGTATCAAGTTTAAAAGTATCTCGATCTATTCACAGACGTTTACAAAGTAATTGCAACATAATGCTCGTACGTATGAAGCGAATTCCGAGTTTAGCTGAAAAGTATCAAGTTTAAAAGTATCTCGATCTATTCACAGACGTTTACAAAGTAATTGCAACATAATGCTCGCACGTATGAAGCGAATTCCGAGTTTAGCTGAAAAGTATCAAGTTTAAAAGTATCTCGATCTATTCACAGACGTTTCCAAAGTAATTGCAACATAATGCTCGCACGTATGAAGCGAATTCCGAGTTTAGCTGAAAAGTATCAAGTTTAAAAGTATCTCGATCTATTCACAGACGTTTACAAAGTAATTGCAACATAATGCTCGCACGTATGAAGCGAATTCCGAGTTTAGCTGAAAAGTATCAAGTTTAAAAGTATCTCGATCTATTCACAGACGTTTACAAAGTAATTGCAACATAATGCTCGTACGTATGAAGCGAATTCCGAGTTTAGCTGAAAAGTATCAAGTTTAAAAGTATCTCGATCTATTCACAGACGTTTACAAAGTAATTGCAACATAATGCTCGTACGTATGAAGCGAATTCCGAGTTTAGCTGAAAAGTATCAAGTTTAAAAGTATCTCGATCTATTCACAGACGTTTACAAAGTAATTGCAACATAATGCTCGCACGTATGAAGCGAATTCCGAGTTTAGCTGAAAAGTATCAAGTTTAAAAGTATCTCGATCTATTCACAGACGTTTCCAAAGTAATTGCAACATAATGCTCGCACGTATGAAGCGAATTCCGAGTTTAGCTGAAAAGTATCAAGTTTAAAAGTATCTCGATCTATTCACAGACGTTTACAAAGTAATTGCAACATAATGCTCGCACGTATGAAGCGAATTCCGAGTTTAGCTGAAAAGTATCAAGTTTAAAAGTATCTCGATCTATTCACAGACGTTTACAAAGTAATTGCAACATAATGCTCGTACGTATGAAGCGAATTCCGAGTTTAGCTGAAAAGTATCAAGTTTAAAAGTATCTCGATCTATTCACAGACGTTTACAAAGTAATTGCAACATAATGCTCGTACGTATGAAGCGAATTCCGAGTTTAGCTGAAAAGTATCAAGTTTAAAAGTATCTCGATCTATTCACAGACGTTTACAAAGTAATTGCAACATAATGCTCGTATGTATGAAGCGAATTCCGAGTTTAGCTGAAAAGTATCAAGTTTAAAAGTATCTCGATCTATCCACAGACGTTTACAAAGTAATTGCAACATAATGCTCGCACGTATGAAGCGAATTCCGAGTTTAGCTGAAAAGTATCAAGTTTAAAAGTATCTCGATCTATTCACAGACGTTTCCAAAGTAATTGCAACATAATGCTCGCACGTATGAAGCGAATTCCGAGTTTAGCTGAAAAGTATCAAGTTTAAAAGTATCTCGATCTATTCACAGACGTTTACAAAGTAATTGCAACATAATGCTCGCACGTATGAAGCGAATTCCGAGTTTAGCTGAAAAGTATCAAGTTTAAAAGTATCTCGATCTATTCACAGACGTTTACAAAGTAATTGCAACATAATGCTCGTACGTATGAAGCGAATTCCGAGTTTAGCTGAAAAGTATCAAGTTTAAAAGTATCTCGATCTATTCACAGACGTTTACAAAGTAATTGCAACATAATGCTCGTACGTATGAAGCGAATTCCGAGTTTAGCTGAAAAGTATCAAGTTTAAAAGTATCTCGATCTATTCACAGACGTTTACAAAGTAATTGCAACATAATGCTCGTATGTATGAAGCGAATTCCGAGTTTAGCTGAAAAGTATCAAGTTTAAAAGTATCTCGATCTATTCACAGACGTTTACAAAGTAATTGCAACATAATGCTCGCACGTATGAAGCGAATTCCGAGTTTAGCTTAAAAGTATCAAGTTTAAAAGTATCTCGATCTATTCACAGACGTTTCCAAAGTAATTGCAACATAATGCTCGCACGTATGAAGCGAATTCCGAGTTTAGCTTAAAAGTATCAAGTTTAAAAGTATCTCGATCTATTCACAGACGTTTCCAAAGTAATTGCAACATAATGCTCGTACGTATGAAGCGAATTCCGAGTTTAGTTGAAAATAATAAATTACGTCGTATGGAATGGAGAACACATGAACTAGGACGACCAATGGATAACTGCTATATTTAGTGATGAAAAGAAATGGAATATTGATGGTCCAGATGAATGGGCATCAAACTGGCATGACCTGCGCAAAGAACCGAGAGGTTTTTCGGTAGAAAACAAAGTCGTTCCTTGACGGTGTGGGGAGCTACTCAATAACGTATTTATAGAGGGGGTCCGGTGGGTCCGGAACCCCCCACCCCCCCACCCCGAAATGAAATTTCTGGATACGTTCTTGCCTGTGCTCTCGTGTTTTCTCATTCAATTGTGATCCAGTATCAATTTAGTCAAGTTTTAGTCAAGTTTAGTTGGTTTTTATCAAACTTTTTTTTTAATTGAAAGTTTACTATACTTTGGACACCCCCCCCCCTTGAAATGGCATTTCTAGATACGTCCTTGGGAAGCGTTTTGCTTTAATGGTACGTTATCCTTAACCTTTCTTAACGGTAAGCAAAATGCGCTAAATTACCAACAGACGTTAAAGGCTCACATATTACTAGAAGCTGTGAATCTAGCAGGACCGAACTTCTGTTTTCAGCACGATCATGCTCCCATCCATGTGGCAAAGTCAACGAAACTTTGGTTGCAGTGTAATAACATTATGGTTATGGATTGGCCAGCCAAAAGTACCGACTTGAACCCCATAGAAAACTTTTGGGATATCCTATCCGGAAGGGTTTATGCGAATAGGCGACAGTTTTCGTCTTTAGTCAAATTAAAGTGGGAAATTGAAAACTACTGGTATAATTTAGACCCACAAATTCTCCATTCTCTTATTCTGTCAATGCCAGATCGTGATTTTCAAGTTATAAAACGAAATAGACATCACATTCGTTAAATAACTTCATTTTTTGTTACTTGTGCATAAACTTTTGAAACAAGTTTTTTGATGCTTGTTTTTATGTTTACTTCGTTTATTGAAACCTGCGAATCAAACAGGTATGTTCATGGTCTTATACTGTTCATTAGTCGTTATTAAATACATATCGATGAAATTGCACTTCTTATTTTCTTCTTCTGATATCAATTACTTATACTAAAGTGCATAAACTTTTGAGACGCACCTTATATATCAATAAATGTTAATTTAGATCCACACCTACCTTTCGATTGCCTCTAACTTTTTGGAATGATTTAACTATAATTATGCTTTTTTTCAGCTAATTTGGGCTATAAGCCTCCATTTTAAAAAATTTAACCACTAGATCATATATTTAATATTTGATGAAGTATAAATATTAATTACTGATGAGTCTCAATTGGTCCATATACTTCTTTGGTTTATAATGTCAGGAGTACTAACGGCCAATACCAACCTGATATTTTGGTGCCGAGACTTCAGGAAGGGAACCTTAATGATTTTAACTGTGCATTGGAAAAAAATTTTAGTACTAATGACCAGTCACCATCTGGCGCACCAGTAGCATAAAATTTCTATGATAAAAGTTAAATCTAAAAAACGTGTAATTCAAATAAAGCGAATGATTAAATTTATATTAAATGAAACTTAAAATCATAAAATAATTGTATTGAAAGGAATAATTGAAATTACGCAATAAATGATAATCAATCAAAATTAATAAATTTTAATCAGGCAATAAGAGTGTGGACCAATGTGTAATACAATACCTGCAGCATAATGAATCGCAAGATCAGAAATTAAAACTAAAATAACAATGATAGTATTAAGAGAAATGTTATAAAATTCCCGCTTAAATAAGAAAATTTGAAAGAAGTATATTTAAGAAATGAGGGCAATTAATTGTACAGAGCATATTTTCTTTTGATTAGCCTAATAACTTTAATTTGAATTTTTAGAACTAGGCAATTATCAAGTAAATATGGTAATTTAATTTATTTTCTCTGTGAAATTAATTATAAGATTTAATTTATTTCTCTGTGGAATTAATTCTAAGAAGTATTTCAAAGTTGAATTTGAATATTGACATTTTACAATTATGAAAGGCTATAAAATGTATATGTATCTGTGTAACTTCATTTTGGGTGATACGGATGAGTTATATATGTGTTATAATTAGTGAAATATCAAATTACACTAATTGAAATAGGATCTTGATGAAAGATTTAAAATCTAGCTAAATATGGCACTTAGTAAAAGAACTTAAAAAGATAATAAAGAAGAAAATAAAAAGCTCACACAAGGCATTAAAGATTTAGTTAAAGTGATGGAGGAAAATGAGTCCACGTTGTTCCAAGGTGGTAATTAATATCCTACCCCTTTATTTTAGCATTACCAAGGCTACGACCAATAAAATCGACTTTAAGTCCAGTCGTAGCCAATTACGTGGTTCCCGATACAACGCCATCCCTAGCATAGACTGCTTAGGAGAAGTAAAAATTATATAATCTAAATTATAACCACCTCAAAATACTAAAATATCTAAATTATAACCACCTTCTCAAAATACTGCAACATCTAAATTATAACCACCTTCTCAAAATACTAAAATATCTAAATTATAACCACCTCCTCAAAATACTAAAATATCTAAATTATAACCACCTTCTCAAAGTACTAAAACATCTAAATTATAACCACCTTTTCAAAATACTAAAATATCATAATTATAACCTCTATACTTAAAAAAATTAAGCAGTCAATCCAAAATCCTGTTGTGTATCCTTCTAGAACTTTTAAATTGCAACAAATTACTCCCTCAGTATTTGCAGCTGGCACTTTTAGTTTTCAAGCCTTATAAGCTTTTTAAATAGAAAATATTCACTTCATCAACTTGACAAGGCGATTGCTCAAGGACTTGATTAAACAGAATTATTGATTGAGAAATGGGATTTCCCAATGAAGATTTTTGTCGAACTTTCTTAGTTTAAATAATATTTTGAGTGAAAAAAAACCAAAGTGAAACAAAATTTTATATATATATATATATATATATATATATATTTCGAAAAATAGTTTAAAATATTAAAATATTAAAATTTACTTTTGAAAATCCATAAATATAGTACCATACTTTCTAACAAAATAAGTATAAAATGTCTACAGTTTTATCAATTAATTATTAATTGTTTAGAAGTTTATCGGGAGTTACGAACCCGTGTTTTAAACTTGCAATAAAAAAACTATCTTTGATAGATGGTTTAAGAGTTTTAATATATTTTGAGCTCCTATTTCCAAAAGTATAGGTAGGTCTCTGTGCTGGGAAGATTCAATTTAGCGATATAATGGTGAAAAACTATTTTTCGAAATGGCGCTCGCTGGCATGTGACAGTAACTAGAGAGTATTAAAGCGCAAATTATATAACATTACGCACCTCAATCAGTATCTCGCTATAAAATACATTGACATATATTCTAACATTTAAATTTAATTTTTATCTTTATTTTCATAAATGAAAGTTAAAACGAAACGTGATTTAAAATCGATTTATCTCTAGATTTGGAGTTCCTTTACCTCCATAGATTGATCTCTCATGTAAATTATTTATTACACGAGTTAAAATGTATTTTTTTTAACTTATTAACTAAAATATAACCCTGACGCCCGTGGCGTCCGTTTTAAAAGAAATAAGTTATTTTTAATTTTATCTAAGCTTTTGGAAGAAAAAATAACTATATTAAATCTGCTGACACCACGTAAAGAAAAAAATAAGACGAAAGGAAAAAAATAAAGAACAGCGTTCAAGCAAAAATTTAATTAGCTAAGAAGATCGTTCCATTTTTAACACATTACATCAAAGTTGAAAAGTGTTTATGACTTGTTCATTCTATCTGTCTGTCTGTCTGTCTGGTAGCACGATAACTGCCGTAAAAATGACTTAATCAAAATAAAATTTTAGTATGTTGTTCAGACGGTCTGTAAGACCTATGGGAATATAAATGAATAATATCATCCAATTAGTTTTGGATTGAACCCGGGTTGAAAAAAAGGAAATACATTCAACCATATGGGACCTAATTTTTCAAACATTTTTAAGCGGATTTAAAATTCACAAATTGCTTCGAAAATTTTAGGTAATACACAAATTGTTCCATAAAATATATAAAAAAAATTCAGCGAAATATATTCAGTAGTTTTTTAAAGAAAAATAAAAATAATGATTACACCTCTTATATGAAGCGATCACGTGATCACGATATGAAAAGATCACGTGATCCACTTCAAAATGAAATATGGCATCCATCCTGTCTCAAAATCGTGATTTTTAAAGTTCTTTTTAATTCATATTGAGTCTTGTATTCGTCCTAAAACCACTTCATTTTTGCTTAAATTCTGTGCATCTACGTACTGAAACAACGCAATTACAATATATTTGAGTTTAAATAATCATCCAAATTTGATTATTTCTACAACGAAGCCTATTTTTCACTCATGTAAAATGTAAACAGCAAAATATGTAGAATGAGTTGTATTAGAATTGCTGTATTTCTTTAACACAAAATCATTTAGTCCATGGAGTCTGCATAGCTGATATGAATGAAATATTCACTGATTTTACAAAGAGATGGACGATTTTTTTCGATGAAGTTTTAAGCATTGAGTTTAATTACTTGTAGTTCCATGGTCTTAATTTTTAAGTAAGATAAATTACTATAGTATTGTGATGAATGAAATGAATGGGAAATTTTTTATGAATGAAATGCTGCTTTTATAGGGAGAGCCAGGCGTGTTATTTTTTCTATGACGCCATTTGAATGAATTTCAGTTTTCGATGAAGTTTTCAAATATAATAAATTATCGTAGTGTTATGATAATACTAAAATTATTACCAAGGAATGTATCGCATTTTAGAGATGTTTAAACCAGGCAATTTATATTTCAATGTCGTCATTTGAATGAAGTTCATTTTTGTCGATGAAGGTTTAAGTTTTCAAATATAATAAATTAATGTAATATTATGATAAGTTTTAAAATATTACCGAGGAATGTATTGCGTTTTAGAGATGTTTAAATAAAATTGCATTGAAGTTGGAAAGTGTTTCATAATCAATGCTTTAAGCATGATTGACCTTTCTTGTTTAATATGAACATTGAATTCAAGCAGCAGTGAACATGAAAGTCAGTGGGTGATCGGGAAAATTTAGTGTCAACGTGGAGGACTATCAAAATTCCGATGGTCTGGGTTAGTATCTAAATTGAAATGTTGATCTGCTTGAAACACATTTGGCAACATTTTGTAGCAGCGTTACCCAGAGATAGATAGATAAGCAGACAGATAAATCAAAGTGTTTATATTTTTAATAAGTGTTGTCACGGATTCTAACGTTTATTACTCTTTTATTTTTTATAAACAAAACAAGTAAAATCGAAGTAGAACAAAAAATGAAAATCGAATCAAATGTTCAGAACAAACACCCCCAAATGTTTGAATGAAATATTGAAAAAATTCATCAAAATATCAACACCTTCGATAATGTTGCGTGCATAAACAATCATTTATTGTATATTTTTTTATTAAAAGCGATTGACAAACTAAAACTCTAGCACGATACTTTCTCGGGACTAACGGCCATACCTTGCTGAGAGCACCGGTTCTCGTTAGATCACCGAAGTCAAGCAGCATCGGGCGCGGTTAGTACTTGGGTGGGTGACCACCTGGGAACACCGCGTGCTGTTGGCAGATTTCGGGCGCGGTAGCCCGGTGGTTTGCGCGCTGGATTTGCACGCTGCCACAACTGCCGCCGTGTTCATGCGGAGTGCGATCACGTTAAACATGTGCGTCCGTAAGTCCTTCCGAGAGGTTGGTGGTAGGGGAAGGAGGGTACGGTCCCTGTGGATATGCCTCCTCTACCCCACTGGGTTCCGTTCTAAATTGGGTGGCACTTCCCGACCGTGCAAACAATTACCTTACACCTTTCTGGTAGGTCGGACGGTCTGGGTCTCAACAACAACAACGATACTTTCTCGAGATATTGCAATTTTCAAATACAATCCGAAAATTCCCATAAAATTAGAAAAAAAGGATTAACCCTTTCGCTGCAGAGGAACTAGCCATCAATATACGCCAACAGTGAATGAATGGCTGGTCGTGCCTTTAGTGTACACCATACACTAATGGCATCAGAAAAGAGCAAAATGTTACAATTCAACATCAAAGACATAGTACCCTACATCTTATACAGCAATTTTTCATTGTTAAAGAAGTAAATTCATTGCATTATATAGTAAAAGAAATGTGCCGCCCACATCAGATTTTTTTTTTTTCTTGTTTGGTATAAAATTCAAAAATGTGTCTCAAAATGCAGTAATGAAACATACCAAAATATTTTTTGTTGAATTTTAATCTATACTTTTAAAGTTACGAGAATAAGTTAAGAGAAGGTAGTAAGAGAAGTAGTAAAGAGAAGTAGTAAAGAGAAGTAAAGAGAAGAAGTAAATTTATTGCATTATAACTAGTAGCGTTTAATATTGGTCCGATATTGTATATCTTAGCATTGCATTGGAAACATTTCCAATGTAATCCCAATGCTGGGCAAATATTGGAGTTACAATAGCCTCCAATATTGGCTAACATTTTCATTACAATATTACGACAATTTTGGTGTTACATAGGAAATATTGGCTAGCATTTTCATTACAATATTACGCCAATATTGGTGTTACATTGGAAATATTGGCTAGCATTTTCATTACGATATTACGCCAATATTGGTGGTACATTGGAAATATTGGCTAGCATTTTCATTACGATATTACGCCAATATTGGTGTTACATAGGAAATACTGGCTAGCAGTTTCATTACAATATTACGCCAATATTGGTGTTACATGGGAAATATTTCATAACATTTTCATTACAATATTACGCCAATATTGGTGTTACATTGGAAATTTTGGTGTAATATTTTCCAAATACTTTAAGCCAATATTGGACCAATTCCGTCAAAATGATCACTATTTCATATTAGTCCAATATTTGAGCCAATAATAAGCCAATATTGGATAGCTACTAGGGATATAGCATTATATAGCGAAAGTCATGTATTGCCCACATCAGATCTTTTTAAAATTAAATTTATGTTTCAGATCCTTGTTCGGAGCTGATTCCTCTTATCGATGGTCCGAAACCACTTCCGGACTCACAAATCAAAGCATCCAGCAGCGAGTCTCCCAGGAGTGGACCTAATGCGATCAAGATAAATAGTGCAGGTAAACCTAGAAAAACATTGTCACGACGTATCCTCTCAAACCACGAGTGTACACGCAAAAGAAAAAAAAATCGGCGGTGGCTCCATTCCGATGGAGCCGAAATAATTTGGCGTGAATGACATATTTTAAAATAAAACTCAACTTTTGTAATATCGAAAAAAAATACTCTATCCAAAATCTGATTACGTACATTAGTAGAGATATCAATGCTACTAATTTTTGCTTATTATAACTATCACTTTTAAACTATCGTTATAACTATCGTTTTTAAAATCATGTATTGCAAACTTGGAAAACGTAATATTTTCATACATTTTTCAATTGATGATTACTCGGAAACTACGCTTTTACGAAGAACTTTTATGAAAAATGCATATAGATTTGGAAACTAAATCTCCTCATACATATTTTAGTCGGTTACTATTTGTATCTATATATTATTGTTGAATGAAAACAACACATGCTCGGACAGCAACACTCGCTTTGCGTGTTTTCAATGAAAAGAAGTTCAAAATATTAAAATAGTGAAATTATTTTTATATGTTCATAATCTGCACCCTATTTTCAACAAAACAAGAAAAATTATTTATATTTTTATCAATTAGGTTCTGGTGCATAAACGTCCAAAATGTTTACGTTACTCGTAACACTCTGTTTTACTGGCAGAGAAACTCCAACCACATTAAAAATGAGTCTGAATTTCTAGATAGCTAACGTTTTTATTTAAATCACCAATAAGCGTAGACAGGAACAATATACGGCTAATAACGTTAAAGCTATCTTACGATTTCACCTATATTGCAACTCAATTTGACTCGTAATAGGTAACTCTGTCCAACTGAATGACGACTTCCTTTTATAAAAAAGAGGGCGATACTTGTGGATATATCTTGAAAATTTCACCTGATTCTGAAACTCGCTCAAAGTTGCCAAGTTGCTGATATTTCACCAAATCTTATATTTTAGCCACAAAATTGTTGCCACAGTACGGCAACCCTAGCTTCACGCATTAGCGTTGGTTGCATGTAAAAGTACTTTCTCCTTGTGGGGAAAGTAGCATTTTACATATTCGTAACAATATGTAAAGAAATGTTGTTGGTAAGGAAAAGGGGGCTCTTTCGCTATTTTTATTTCTTTCCTTCTTTTTTAATTTAACTCTCTCTCTCTCTCTCTCTTCTCGTCTCTCTTACTTCTCTTCTCTTACTTCTCCTCTCTTACTTCTCCTCTCTTACTTCTCCTCTTACTTCTCCTCTTACTTCTTTCTCCTCTTACTTCTCTTCTCTCTCCTCTTACTTTTCTTCTCTTACTTCTCTTCTCTCTCTCCTCTCTCTCTCCCCTCCCTCTCTTTCTCTCCCCCTCCCTCCCGTCTCTCTCTTTTTTTTAATTTAACTCTCTCTCTCTTCTCGTCTCTTTTACTTCTCTTCTCTCTCCTCTTACTTCTCTTCTCTTTCTCCTCTTACTTCTCTTCTCTTTCTCCTCTCCCTCTCTCCCATCTCCCTCTCCTCTCCCTCCCTCTCTCCCTCCCTCTCTCCCTCCCTCCCTCCCTCTCTCTCTCCCTCCCTCTCTCCATCCCTCCCTCTCCCTCTCTCTCTCTCTCTCTCTCTCTCACCGTTTGGACGGCTCTCTCTATGTGTGTGAACTTATAAACTAAAAATGAAACCTTTTAAGATAGAATGGCTTCAGAGTCACCCATATAAATTATGGTCTTCTCTGCAAATAATTATCATGGGTTCTGTCTTCCATATTTGATTTTCCCGTCTATGTAAATATCTCATCTCTTCCCCTGCATCAAAATAAACTGTATAGTCGATCCACGCTCTCGGGTGATATATGTACCTTCTCCTCCCCATTAGCGACACTGCTTCACGTGAAGAGCTTAAAAACTTCGATGTTTTGTCATTTTAAAACCAGGGCCAGAAGTATGCAATTTTTCAGCTCCGTAACAAATTCGCTACTATGAAAAATTCAAGAAATGACATTTGCCTCACTGATACCGCAATCTCAATTTTTGGAATGTCTGATTTTGACATGTTTTCGGACTATGATTTCTTGAGTTCTTTAAGATTTAAAAATAGTTTTTCTTTTCAAATGCCGATCAAACAAATTTCTATTTTGATGTATTTATTTTATGTCCGTATTGTACTTTTTAATAATAAAACGTATTAATTTTCTTTCCTCAATTCTAAGGAGCCAATAAAGCATGGACAGCGTTGAAATCCGACACTAAGCAGTTTGTGGAAGTCGATTTAGGCGATGTGAGAGCCATCTATGGGATAGTAACGAAGGGAAAAGAAGATTTAGATGAATGGATTACTTCCTATCAGCTTCTTTATAGCCCGGATGGTGTTTCCTATTCGTATTACCAAGATGAGAACGATAACAATAAGGCAATTTTGTATTCTATTTCTATATTATTTTTAAAGCTGCTTTACTGTATACTCAAATTATTAAAATATCTGCAAATGCATGACAATTATCTATACTTCTTTTTAATTTATATTTAATATATATATATATATATATATATATATATATATATATATATATATATATATATATATATATATATATATATATTGCAGCTTTTACTGTAGAATATCACATTTTCAAGATATTGAATTTTCGACAAATAATCGTCATTTTCATTGATTTAGCGTCATTTTTAACCATTTGGCGAGATTTTCGTTAATTTGGCAACATTTCAAAAAGTCGCCAAAATCTCGCCAAGCGTTATGAAAGGAGAAGTAAGTTATTCTTATAGCAGATAAATGACTATTGACGTTCAAATACAAAAGTAATACTCAAAGTATCTTTTCTCATTAATGGAACGAGCTAGATCCACGAAAATGATATCACCAAATTTATCGCATGATATTACATATAAGAAGTGAACACGTTTCTCAACAGTTAATATATTTTTTTAATTTATGGGATTTTTTGATAAATTTATTTGAAAAATGTGCAATATCTCGAGAACGGTTCATCCTAGCTTTCTAAAGTTTATGTCAATCGTTTTCTAAGGAAAAATTACATCAGAAATGTCTATTTGCGTAATTATAAAGGTTTTGATTTTTTTATGATGTTTTCAAAATTTCACTCGAAAATTCACCGATTATTCGATTGCGTTTAAAAACAATAGGCCTCCAGTGTTCACGGATTGTGATTTTATTTCAAATTTCATTCGAATCACTTCATTCGTTCGTGAGATATCGTCTCCACAGGCTCACTGACACACACACACACACATACGTTCACACACACACACACACACACATACGTTCACTAGGCCAACGGCCGTACCGAGCTGAAAACACCGGTTCTCGTTAGATCACCGAAGTCAAGCAGCATCGGGCGCGGTTAGTACTTGGTGGGTCACCACCTCGGAACACCGCACGCTGTTGGCCATCTCGGGTGCGGTATCCCCGTGGTTTGCGCGCTAAGATTTGCACGCTGCCACAAATACCGCCGTGTTCATGCGGAGTACGATCACGTTAAACATGTGGGTCCGTAAGTCCTTCCGAGAGGTTGGTGGTAGGGGAAGGAGGGTACGGTCCCTGTGGATGCCTCCCCCACTGGGTTCCGGTCTAAATTGGGTGGCACTTCCCGGCCGTCCATACGGTTACCGTACACCTTTCTGGTAGGTCGGACGGTCTGGGTCTCAACAACAACAACACATACGTTCACACACACACAGACATCACCTCAAAAATGTTTGATTCGTGATCAGGGTTGCTTGAAACGTGCTCTCCCGTCGAAAACTCGAACTCGAATTTTCGACCCCGTCACAAATACTTTCCTTATACATTATGTATATAAGGAAAGTAACTAGCATATTATCATTTACTTTTATTTAAACATTAAATTTCTCTTCACAAAATATTGACAATGTTTGTAGTGTAAAAAATTATTTACATTTAATCTAACTATACCACTATATTTAGTTTTGATTTTGTTTTAGAAAAAAAAACCTTTAACGATATGGTTATAATTTATGTCAAAAAAAGGGCAAAGCTTCAGATTACTTGTTTTAGAAGGTTTGAACATTAATGATTTTATTTTAGTTCAATTTCATACAAAAAAAAACTATTGTTCACTATGTTAGTCAGATTGAATTCCAAGTACATGATAAAATAGGAATTAATAATGTAATCATTTTATTTTTTAGGAAGGAATCTAAGTTTTATTTCCCAGAGGCATCAGATATCAGCTTGGTAGATTTCGAGGATATAGTAAAAAATCTGATGTGGGCAATACATGACTTTCCTTATATAATGCAATGAATTTACTACATTTACAGTAAAAAAAATAGATTTTTCTTATAATAGATACTTATATTCTTTCCAAGATATTGAATTTTCGACAATTAGTCATCATTTTCATTGATTTAGCGTCATTTTAATTCACTTGGCGAGATTTTCGTTAATTTGACAACATTTCAAAAAGTCGCCAAATTGACGACATTCCGCCAAATTCGTCGCCAAATTCTCGCCAAGCTTTACTGACGGAGAAATAAGTTAATATAGCAGATAAATGACTATGGGCGTTCAATTACAAAAGTATTCCTCGAAGTATCTTTTCTCATGAATGTAACGAGCTAGATCCACGAGAATGATGTCACCAAATTTATCGCATGGTATTACATATGAAAAGTGAACATGTTTCTCAATGGGAAATATATTTTTTTTATTTTGTATGACTTTTTAATAATTTTTTTGAAAAATGTGCAATATATCGAGAACGGTTCATGTTAGCGTTACAAAATTCATGTTAATCGTTTTCTAATGAAAAATTACATAAGAAATGTCTATTTGCGTAACTTTATTAGCGGTTTTGATTTTTTGACGTATTTTTTAAAATTTCACTCGAAAATTTAGGGGTTTTGAACATTCGATTACGTTTAAAAACAATAGCCTTCCAGTGTTTACGGATTGTGATTTTTGTACAAAATTTCGTTCGAATCGGTCCATTCGTTTGTCAGTTATCGTCTCCACAGACCCACTGACACACACACACACACACAGACATCACTTCAAAAATGTTTGATTCGTGATCAGGGATGCTTGTAACGTGCTCTCCCGTCGAAAACTCGAATTCGAATTTTCGACTCCGTCACAATACTTTCCTTATATATTATGTATATAAGGAAAGTAATAATGTTAACTCAGTTTTAAACAACATATTAATTTATATCAAAGTAGGTACAGATTATAAACATTGACTAATTAAATATGTATTTATAGTCACCTACTTTATGTAAAATATTCTTACAGTTGTGAACATTTAATTTTTAATCTGTGCATTCAATAACAAGATGATTTCATTATTTTCACAAGGACATTATTCGGGTGCAAATGAAGAGGCATTTATAGACAAACATACTTCAACTTGGACAAACTCAAATGCAGTGCTTTTAGCTAAATGTTGCGAACGTGCAATACTCCCTTTATTCTGGAGTCTTTCGTCTCTTTTGCATACCAGACGTACTCCGCAGGAGTGTTTTCTACAGAATACACCCGTATGGGCATTCTTTCCAATGACGTCATTCTAGGGTTACCACTTGCTGAACTTCACAGAAGGGTATCCAGATTTTGTGACTTACTGCCAATTTGGCAGTAAGTCGAGAAAATTCCAGAAGTTTCCATAGAGAGACTATAAAGGGAATCATCACTCTGTTGGAGTTGCACCCATTATTGTACGAGATATGATAGATTTCCAGAAGTTTCTATAGAGTCTATAAAAGGACTTGCAGAGGAGTTGATGAGCCTCATTGAATTGATATTTTTGTCAATGTTTTGAGATTAGTAGCTGCTGTGTCGGAAAATTACTTTTGTCAATGTTTGGAGAATAATATCAGTTATTTTGTGAAATTAGTAACGCCTTTAAGTGTTGTATTACTGTATATTGTTCCATGTTTAAGCTGTGCTTGTGAATAAACGTGTTAGTTTTCCAGAAATTTGGACTCATTCTTATATTCTGCGTGCCCACCCACGATTACAGAGGATACGTCGTAACATAAACATCGTTCCGAGCGTGTCCAACTCCCACAGCCTGATTGCAGTTCAGGTAGCCATTCCCCGCAATTACGGTTATCCAACATCTCCATTTCTTTGTACTCGTAGATTGAAACAGCAGGCTTTTAGGAAGATCAATTTCAGCTTCTCGTTTTATTTCTACCTCGCTTTTGTTCATAAATTGAGGTTATAGTTGGGAGTTTGACAGTGGCAATGTGATTTTAATGCGTGTGTTCATCAGAAGCTCAGCAGGATTATATCCATTTTCTAATGGTGTAGCTCAATAAACCATAAGAGCTATTATATAAGGGTCGTCGGATTTCTTGAATCTTAGCTTCACAATTTTCACAACGGCTTGTACAAAAGCATTACTTTGGGGGAAACGTGGACTTATAGTTATATTGCGAAATCCAGATGACTTGATAAATTGAATGAATTAAATTGTTTTGACCGGACCAAATTGTAAACCATTAACTAACCAAAGATCGTCATGTATCCCATGTCTTGGGGTGAGACAGCCAAGTGTTTAGAGCGCAGGGATTGCACCCGGATAAGCAAAGTTCGATTACCGACTTTGCCAAAACTGTCCTTACTAAAATTTCTAAAGTAAGCTCTACGGCTGTCAAAAAATGCCATTCTCTGTGTATGCATTTGTTCAATTCGGTAAGATGCTCGCAGATCCATCTGGTTTTAGAACTACAACCATGGCGGAACACCACTCTGTTGGTTCAGTAACTGTGACTTTATAACGCCTTCGTTAATCATTTGTTTGATTTCCAGTTCCGTTTTCTTTAGAAGTGGAATTGGTGTAATTCCATGAGGATTCGTTGTTGGTGTAATTCCATGAGGATTCGTTGTTGGTGTAATTTCATGAGGAACGGAGTCAGGTCTTAACTTAAATTTGACAGTATTTTTTATCAACTGTAGTTCTTTAAATAATTCATGATGCTGCTTTATTGGATTTCTGGCATTTACTTCTGAAAATATCTGATGTGGGCAACACATGACTTTCTTTATATAATGCAATGAATTTACTACTTTTACAGTTAAAAAAAATGTCATTCTTATAGTAGATACTTATATTCTGTTCAATATATTGAATTTTCTTCAATTAGTCGTCATTTTCATTGATTTAACGTCATTTTTATCAATTTGGCGAGATTTTTGTTAATTTGGCAACAATTAAAACTGTCGCCAAGTTGGCGACAATCCACAAAAATCGTCGCCAAAATCTCGCCAAGCGTTATGGACGGAGAAATTAGTTATTCTTACAACAGATAAATAACTATTGGAGTTCAAATACAAAAGTATTACTCAAAGTATCTTTTTTCATGAATGGAACGAGCTATATCGACGAGAATGATGTCACCCAATTTATCGCATGGTATTACATATGAAAAGTGAACATGTTTCTCAATAGGAAATACTTTTTTTTATTTTATATAACTTTTTGATAATTTTTTTTTAAAATGTGCAATATCTCGAGAACGGTTCATGTTAGCGTTCTAAAATTTATGTCAATCGTTTTCTAATGAAAAATTACATAAGAAATGTCTATTTGCGTAACTTTGTTAGCGGTTTTGATTTTTTGACGATTTTTTCAAAATTTCACTCGGAAATTTAGGGGGGTTCTGAACATTCGATTGCGTATAAAAACAACAGGCTTCCAGTGTTTACGGATTGTGATTTTTGTACCAAATTTCGTTCGAATCGGTCCATTCGTTCGTCAGTTATCGTCTCCACAGACTCTCTCTCTCTCTCTCTCTCTTACACACACACACACACACACACAGACATCACTTCAAAAATGTTTGATTCGTGATCAGGGATGCTTGAAACGTGCTCTCCCGTCGAAAACACTAATTCGAATTTTCGACCCCGTCACAATACTTTCCTTATACATTATGTATATAAGGAAAGTAATAGGTTTCCGATTAGGACCGATGCCAAAAGCTCCAATAACGGGTTCTGTAATCCATCAGTAACGCGGATTTGCTCATTAAATTTTATATTTGAATAAAATATTTCTTTAATTATTTTTCCACTTACTTTAAGGGGTGTTCGGTCAGGATCGTATAACAATTTATCAGACTTCAAAATTTCAACACTTCCAGACAGTTCTTTAAAAACAAATTTCGTGTAACCGTATAATCTGCACCTCTATCTATTTTGTTTTATTTAAACATATTTCAAAAATACTCACAAAGTTCTTTAAACTTTTACATCTAAATCCCCGTGTGTTTTACCGCTGTTATCATGGGGACATTCAGATATAAATAAGGAAATATTTATAGACAAAATCATTTTAATGTGTACAAACACAAACTTAGCGCTTTTAGCTATTATAAGCATTTGTAAAATAACAAAATTAATTTTTATCAAAATTATTTCCTTTCCAATGAAATTACCTAATAAAATAAGTTTATTATACTAATATACACTATAAAGTAATGCATTGAAACATTTCAAGCATATACAAAATTAATTTTCTTTGTTTGTAAACTCAATACTGTGGCGAATATTATTTTGCTTCATCGAAAATGTTCGAACAGCAAGCTTAAAAAGGCTGTAGTAATTTCGACTATATGGAAAAAATAAGCAGCTTGATTGCTGTATCAAGGTTTCCCCCCCTTTCTCCTGTATTTTATAAAAAATGTCTTCAAATTTACAGGTTTTCAGCGGAAACTATGACGATGTTATCGAAGTGAAACACATCTTCAGTGAGCCTTTTGAGGCCAGATACGTTCGTTTGGAGCCGCTCAGCTGGGAGGAAAAGATTTCATTGCGTATGGATTTACTTGGGTGCGTTGAAGGTAAGAAATCTTTTCTCACTGGAAAAAATATTTTATATTTTCACACAACGGGGAAATATCTATACAACATTCTGAATAAACAAATATTAATACTTTAACAGTCATACCAACAAACACAGTTAATGACCTGGCGAAGTTTCACCCACACTCTTTCTTCCAAACTAATACCTTGTTTTGTTATCAGTTCCATCTGGGCCATCACACTTTGGTCAGTAGATGGCTTGTCATATTTTGAACCATGACATAGTAGAATGCCCGTTGTACTTTATGTCATAGTTCAAAACTGGACAGTCCATCTACTGTCCAAATAGTCACAGCTCAATATTGACGTTTCGGACATCGTCGTGATGGAACTGATACTAAGTGGGGTATTTATTAATCTAGACAAGAAAGTGTCAATAAAATTTTAGTTCGGGTCGGGCCGAGCCGAACTAAAATTTTAATAGAATGCCCGATGTACATTATGTCATAGATCAAAATTGGACAGTCCATCTACTGCCCAAATTGTGACAGCTCAATATTGACGTTTCGGACATCGGCGTGATGGAACTGATACTAAGTAGGGTATTAATCTAGACAAGAAAGTGTCAAAAAAATTTTAGTTCGGGCCGGGCCGAGCCGAACTAAAATTTTAATAGAATGCCCGATGTACATTATGTCATAGATCAAAATTGGACAGTCCATCTACTGCCCAAATTGTGACAGCTCAATATTGACGTTTCGGACATCGGCGTGATGGAACTGATACTAAGTAGGGTATTAATCTAGACAAGAAAGTGTCAAAAAAATTTTAGTTCGGGTCGGGCCGAGCCGAACTAAAATTTTAGTAGAATGCCCGTTGTACTTTATGGCATAGATCAAAATTGGGCAGTCAATCTACTGCCCAAATTGTGACAGCTCAATATTGACATTTCGGACATCGCAGTGATGGAACTGATACTAAGTAGGGTATTAATCTGGACAAGAAAATGTCAGCAAAATTTTAGTTCGGAACGAGTCGATAACTGCGTTTGTTACAATGATTGTTAAAGTATCTATAGCTACTTTTACTAAATGAATAATGACTTCCAAAGTATCCATAGTTATTTTCGAGAAATGAATAACTATTGATCAATAAGGGAAAAGTTGAGAAACGTATTTAATAAAATAATAATAATTAAATAAATTAAAAAAATAAAATAAAATAAAATAATAATTCAGCATACAACTGTTTCGACGATACGCTAGATCCCCTTTGCAAATGCAGAGAATCAACAAATCCGATCTCAAAAGGAAGAAAGGAACGCAAATAGAAGAAACAGAAAGATTTACACACCGAATAGTTGATTTAAGGGTCCACTTGGAAAAGCCAATAAGAAAACAATAATAATCCAACCAATCCGAAAAGAAGTGTAACATACAAGATTGGCGTGCACAGAACTGCAACAGAAATATCCAGACAAGACGAGTTAAATTAAATGAAGAAATTAAACCAAACTAGACGAAACATATTAAAAGCGATACATAAGAGCCCCAAAGATTTAAGCAATGAAACAAAGAAAATACAAAAATTACAGGGTACTCCACTAGACTAAGAAAAAGATGGAATTCTGGTCAAGTCATTGACTAACTCACTAGAATGTTCCTAGATTTGGAAGGCTTTAAAGAAGTCAAGATCATAGATCGATGTGCATTTTTGTATGATCCTTGCTGAAGAAAGCTCAAAACTGTGGTCAAAATTATAGCAATGTTGATCAATTGAAAATTTATTAAATTTCCAGTTTTTGACATAGTTTTCATGTCCCTGAATACGAAATTTTAAAGTACGTTTGGTTTGAAAAATATAAGATAACTACACTGGTTGGAAATACTTTAACCGTCCCAACTATTAGAAATTTCCAAAGGATCTTAAAAATTAAAAACTCTAGGTTTGTTGGAAGGTTTAAACATAATTTTAAATTTTAATTTTTTAAAAATGTTAGCAATATGCTGACTGATTTTTGGAAAGAATGATATTATTGTTGAAATTCTTTTCAGAAGCAAGTTTAGAGGAAGGTTTGGAAAATTTTTGAATAGCACGATCAACAATGTTGGGAGAGAAACCACGATCGACAGTAACAGCTGTTAAATAATTTGTCTAAGAATTGACCAAATTCATAGTAGAACAAATGTCCAAAGCACAATGGACGAACAAAAGTATTGAAAGCTACAATTTTCTGATTAGATGAATAGCAGGAATTTTTATGTGAAGGTAGAGGCCAAAACAGATTTACAGAAGACAGTAGTGGGAAATTCACTTTTATTGGGGATGACCAAAATGTTCAAAATTGTAAGACGATTGTTGTTTTATATTTCATAGGTAAATTGAATGTAAGGATCAGAGGAATTCAAATATCAAAATACCATCAACATCATTAATACAATGATCCAGAAGAGCAAAACTGTCACCAGCATAAAGAGTATACAAACAAATTGGATAAATTCAAAGAGCTTAACTTCTATATTATGCATACAGATGTCACTCATAATAGGACTGAGTGTGTTACCCATAGTCAAGCCATCAGACATACTGTAACATTCATTATGAAAGCCAAAATAATTTTGCAATATACAAGTGATGGTAAGAGAAACAAGCTCATCAACTTCAAATTCAAAGAAATGGAATTTATACAATATCTTCCTGAGACAATACAATACACCCTCAACAGGGGCATTAGCAATTAAGGACTTGACATCAAAAGAGACCATAGTCAAACCGAGAGTTTAAATTGCGAATATTTTTTTACAAATTGGACACAATTTTGGCAAGTATAAATATCATTACAAAGTAGAGGCAAGAACATAAAAACTAAATGTTTTGCTAATTTGTAGGAAGCAGTACCAATATTAGATACAATAGGTCAAAATAAACACCTATCTACTTTGTGAACTTTGGTGAGAGCGTACAATCTGGCACAATTTGCCACAGGATGAATCAGGGATGTTTTATAATTTTCAGGAATTGCACGTGAAGATTTAATTGCTTGTCTATTTTTGTTTAATTCAGAATTACTGCGATCCTTACTAATAACACAATACGGACTTTCACTAATTAGATTTTCAAATTTTTCAACACACATGTTTTATCCAAAATAAATCTGACCACCTTTGTCAACCTTAATGTTTACTAAATCCAAATGATTTCGCAATGCGTTGAAGCTATTTTCTAGATTTGTTAATATTTGGTTTTGAAATATTATCATTGAGTTTGACAGAAATTGACAGTTAGATGTCTAATATCGCCCTTTTAGGTAGTAGATAAAGCGCTGAATTTGAAAGCTTTTTCAATAGGGGCGATAAGAAGAAAGGACTATTTAGGTGTAGTTGCTACATCATTATTTAATTTCAAAATATTAATTTCAGCTTTGATAAGGGGAACCTTGGGTAAATTTAAAGCATTTTCATTAACAATCGGAAGAGCTTTGATAGAACGGATATTTAAATGTTGGCAAAATTTTAATTTTTTTTTATCCAGAGACGCTTAATGTAAAGCAGAATCATTAACAATCATATGGCAAAAATTATGCTCAAAAGCAGAAAAATTTGTGTGAGAAACAAATATTTTCAAATGAAGTTTAAGTAACTCTTTTTTAATGGCATCAATATGGCTGTGAGTGTTATGAATAAAAAGGGCAAGCACGAATTAGACATAGATTTACGAACTCTATTAGGAAGCTATTCATAAGGTTACAATTCATAGAAATAAATTTTGGAACAATTTTACAACTGCATTTAAAAGGAAGCTCAAATGATTTAAAAAATTTTGTTTTAAATTGGTTTTATAATAATTATTAAATAATTACCCCCATTTTACATTTTAACAGCAATTACAACCACAACTGCTGCTACTCCTTCTGGAATTTATATACCATTTGAAACGACAACAGTTCCTGGAGAAGGTATGTATTGAATAATTTTTACTGAAATTCAAATTTAAAATTATGCACGAAATTGTAGAATGTACTAGCGGCCTTTTTTCTTATTATATAACGTCAAAAACTGTTTTTTTTCTCTACAATACATAGGGGAGATAGGGCATAGAGGACCTAGAGAAAGGAAAGCCAAATTTACATAAATCCGAAAAATTCAGTATTTTCAAAATAAATGTTTATGTTGCATCTCATTTTTATTGCATTGATCCCTATATGAAAATTTCAAGTGTCATCTATATCTATCCATTTTCATGGAACAGTAGTTATCTCGTAATCGATCAACTTATATAACAAAATGACAAATCAATAGATCATAAAAGTCATTTAATTAAAAACATCCTTCAGGCAGGCGTACATACAATCTTTAAAAAAGCCAGAGCGCTTTTGGGTACCTTCATACCCCTTCCTCAGTGGCGTTAAAATTGCCAACATGTTTAACGCTACTGAGGATGATACCCGAAAGCGCTCTGATTTTATTAAAGATTGTATATACATCTGAAGGATATTTTTAATAAAATGACTTTTATAATCTATTGATTATATATATAATTGATTCTGTTATATAAGTTAAACGATTTGGGGATTTGACATGTAGACGCCATTAGCGTTATGTCGTAAATTTAAAAAAGTATTTTTTTTATAAAATACGCTTTATTATTTAATATTTAATAAAATAAGAGTGTCCCATATTTATCTTGAACATTTAATATTATAAGAACGTATTATATTTAATTTCTCCTTATTTCGGAATATTTTACACATAAACATTCCGAAATAAATAATGTTTGTGCTGCTGCACACACTGCTGTCATTACTAGTCATTACTGCATGTCCTCCTCTTCAATGTACTCATCAATATTAAACACTTTAAATGTGTTACCGTCCGTTCGCTGCAGCAAAGTAATGGAAATATGTGGGTGATGCACATTTTTTTTATCACCACAGCATATCTCAAATACAAACAGCAATAAAAATACAATCAAACTACAATACAATACTTTGTTATATGACTTTAACTATGGAATCAGTCTTTTTGATAATTTCCACCGCGTCAATATCTGTGCTTCACGACCTTGAAAATTCTCAATCCGACCTTGTTTCATGATCGGACACCAGGACGTATACTTCCGTTACGCACATGCTCTAATTTTCTACTGTAGACGTGACTTCAGTAGGTCGATAACCTTGAAACAGGTAGAAATTTTTTAGAGAAGAAAATAATTCAAAGAATTTAAAGTTTCTTCGACTTAAAAAAAATTATAATTATTGAACGGATTGCTTCATGACAAACTACAATACAATACTTTGTTATATGACTTTAACTATGGAATCAGTCTTTTTGATAATTTCCACCGCGTCAATATCTGTGCTTCACGACCTTGGAAATTCTCAATCCGACCTTGTTTCATGATCGGACACTAGGACGTATACTTCCGTTACGCACATGCTCTAATTTTCCTACTGTAGACGTGACTTCAGTAGGTCGATAACCTTGAAACAGGTAGAAATTTTGCAGAGAAGAAAATAATTCAAAGAATTTAAAGTTTCTTCGACTTAAAAAAAATTATAATTATTGAACGGATTGCTTCATGACAAACTACAATACAATACTTTGTTATATGACTTTAACTATGGAATCAGTCTTTTTGATAATTTCCACCGCGTCAATATCTGTGCTTCACGACCTTGGAAATTCTCAATCCGACCTTGTTTCATGATCGGACACCAGGACGTATACTTCCGTTACGCACATGCTCTAATTTTCTACTGTAGACGTGACTTCAGTAGGTCGATAACCTTGAAACAGGTAGAAATTTTTTAGAGAAGAAAATAATTCAAAGAATTTAAAGTTTCTTCGACTTAAAAAAAATTATAATTATTGAACGGATTGCTTCATGACAAACTACAATACAATACTTTGTTATATGACTTTAACTATGGAATCAGTCTTTTTGATAATTTCCACCGCGTCAATATCTGTGCTTCACGACCTTGGAAATTCTCAATCCGACCTTGTTTCATGATCGGACACTAGGACGTATACTTCCGTTACGCACATGCTCTAATTTTCCTACTGTAGACGTGACTTCAGTAGGTCGATAACCTTGAAACAGGTAGAAATTTTGCAGAGAAGAAAATAATTCAAAGAATTTAAAGTTTCTTCGACTTAAAAAAAATTATAATTATTGAACGGATTGCTTCATGACAAACTACAATACAATACTTTGTTATATGACTTTAACTATGGAATCAGTCTTTTTGATAATTTCCACCGCGTCAATATCTGTGCTTCACGACCTTGGAAATTCTCAATCCGACCTTGTTTCATGATCGGACACCAGGACGTATACTTCCGTTACGCACATGCTCTAATTTTCTACTGTAGACGTGACTTCAGTAGGTCGATAACCTTGAAACAGGTAGAAATTTTGTAGAGAAGAAAATAATTCAAAGAATTTAAAGTTTCTTCGACTTAAAAAAAATTATAATTATTGAACGGATTGCTTCATGACAAACTACAATACAATACTTTGTTATATGACTTTAACTATGGAATCAGTCTTTTTGATAATTTCCACCGCGTCAATATCTGTGCTTCACGACCTTGGAAATTCTCAATCCGACCTTGTTTCATGATCGGACACCAGGACGTATACTTCCGTTACGCACATGCTCTAATTTTCCTACTGTAGACGTGACTTCAGTAGGTCGATAACCTTGAAACAGGTAGAAATTTTGTAGGGAAAATAATTCAAAGAATTTAAAGTTTCTTCGACTTGAAGAAAATTATAATTATTGAACGGATTGCTTCATGAGATTATCGTTTGCTTTGAAACAGTCTGTGGTATTTAAAAAAGCTAGGGTTTAATTATAAACTTTGAGCTGTCCGTTCACAATCTAATAAACGCAATATAAAAATCAGGGATGTTTCAAATGCAAGAAAAGAAATTTTATTTTTTAACTTCACTAAAATGTGTCTATTAATCTTATGGATTCAGTTCACAGTTTGTTTGAAACAGAATTTTTCATTCTTTCCAATGGTGCCAGGATTGAAACTCTGATAACATTTCCACATTCACATATTTGGTCACCGAATATGTGACATTATTTTCACATATTCGTCGCCGAATATAGATTTGCACTGAATTGTGTGAATGTCACCCAAAAGCGTCATAAATCGGGCTAAAACATAAAATAACAGAAAACCTAATTCCAGATTAAAATAACAACACAGGGATGCGTCAGATCCTGAAGTATCTTTACACCAAATTTAATGGTCGTAAGGCCCTTAGATTTTCCGCTACAGACTGCCCAGGCACGTAGACAGCCATACAGGCATTTTCTTTTATTGTGTAAGATGAGTGAAATGCCCTTATAAACCAACTGTGAATATGCATTAAGTAAAACCATATTATCTTACCGTATTCCTTATTCTTCCTAGTTATACCATTCGGAGTGACAGAAGTACCAGAAGAAGGTATGTATTCATTCAATTTTACTCCTACTCAAATCAAATGATCCGCGAAATTGTAGATTGTTCAAAAATAAATTATTTAATGCGTAATGTTGAAAATTGTATTATTATTTTTCTAACTAATAACTTAATCCTACGAGACAGTTGTAATTCATCTTACATGGAATTAATAAGAAAACTGTTTGAAATACAGTTTCATAATTTACGAGGGAGGAAATGTTTATAAGTCAACAGTGAATCTGAATTAAATTAAACAATGCTATCCAACGATATTCTTTATTGTTTCTGCTAATTACTTACACCAAATTTTATTAACATCACGTTACCTCTCTTTATATTTTCGTTAAACATCTTTGACGCGTTCTTTTTCGATTCCCAAAGCATGTAAAGATCTAAAACTCTTCTGAAAGTTTCATCTTGTAGAACATTTTCATCTATCAAATTTTCTCGTTATTACATTACGTGCAGTTACGTCACTTAGTACATTAAAACTATGTGTTTGCTTTTTTCATGCATTTCTTTGCAAATTGCCGCTCAGTGTCTTCAGATGAAATCTTCTCCTGGTTCTAACGCGTCTACCCATATGTAATGTTACATAGGTTTGTACGTCAATAACTTTAAAGGCAAATAATAAGAAGGCGTAATGTTTCATAGGTTTGTACGTCAATTGCTTCAAAAATAAATAAGAAAACGTAATATTACATAAATTTGTACGTCAATTACTTCAAAATTAAATAAAAAGGAAGAGTAATATTACATAAATTTGTACGTCAATTACTTCAAAAACAAATAATAAGAAGGCGTAATATTAATTAGATTTATACGTAAATTGTTTCAAAGGCAAATAATAAGAGGGCATAATATTGCATAGGTGGTTTATACGTCAATTAATTAAACAAATAATAAGAAGGAGTAATATTATATAGATTTGCACGTCAATTAATTCAGAAAAAATAATAAGAAGACGTAATATTACTTAGATTTGTACGTCAATTACTTCAAAAAAATAATAAAAGGGCGTGAAAAATAGAAATAGAAGGAGTAAACACTAAAAATAGAAAAGAAAACTAAAAAATAAATTAAGAGAAAAGACAAGATTTTTTATGTCAGCCCTTACACAACAGTAGCAAATGAAAAAGTATGAAATAAATTTGAATCACACGCGAAATTGAATCAAATTAAGGATTTAGGCAGATTCAGTTCAAAATAATACTATATAAACCTTGCCATTGTCCAAAATTGATATTATGCGAAATTGAGGAAGTAAAATAAGGCTGTAAGAAGATTCAGTTCAAAACAATGCTATATAATAAGATTTATATAGCATTATTACTTTCCTTATATACATAATGTATAAGGAAAGTACTGTGACGGGGTCGAAAATTCAAATTCTAGTTTTCGACGGGAAAGCACGTTTCAAGCATTCCTGATCACGAATCAAACATGAATAATGCTAACATGAACCGTTCTCGAGATATTGCACATTTTTCAAAGAAATTATAAAAAAGTCATATAAAATAAAAAAAAATATATTTCCTATTGAGAAACATGTTCTATTTTCATATGTAATACCATGCGATAAATTTGGTGACATCATTCTCGTGGATCTGGCTCGTTCCATTCATGAAAAAGATAATTTGAGTAATACTTTTGTATTTGAACGCCAATAGTCATTTATCTGCTGCAAGAATAACTTATTTCTTCGTCCATAACGCTAGGCGAGATTTTGGCGACGAATTTGGTGGAATGTCGCCAACTTGGCGACTTTTTAAATGTTGCTAAATTAACGAAAAACTCGCCAAATGGATAAAAATGACGCTAAATCAATGACGACTCATTGATGATGACGACATGGAAAATGACCACTCATTGACGAAAATTCAATATCTTGGAAAGAATAGAAATAACTACTATAAAAATAATCTATTTTTTTACTGTAAAAGTAGTAAATTCATTGCATTATATAAGGAAAGTCATGTGCTGCCCACATCAGATTTCTAATTGAAATTGCCTACATCCTCAATTCAATTCTGTACAATTTTGGATGCAATTGAAATTTGTTTTCTACGTTTCCCATGCGCTACTGTTGTGTTAGGGAAGACTTCATAAAACTTGTTTTTTTCTCATAATTTTTTCAATTTTTCATCATTATATTAATTAATGTAAAGAAATCCAACGATTTGTATCTTGACAAATTGGATCACATTCTCTAACTACACTTGTTTATTTGTAAAGATAAATCAAAAACCATAATACAATTACGTATTCCTCTGTGATGTCTACCTTAAATTTAAATTATATTTTACTTTAAGATATTTTTGTTTGCAAAATGCTAGAATTTTTTAAATTCTCTTTCGTTTTAATATATTAATATATAATTTAACCAAGCAAAGTTAATGGGCCATAAAAACTAGACGGCATAAAATTCTTATGCTTCCACATTCTTTATTCTAAATGACGGCAATAAAAACCACAGAAAAGCATTTTAGCACTTTTGTTGGACTGTCATAAAACTGTAAAATTTTAACATATGAAACCGCTCATGCAGCTAATCTATAATTTAATAATAATGTTGGGGAAATGAGCTTTTTGTATGCTTATTCCCGAATAATACAAAGAAAAACTGTAGCAGTTCTTGAACACTGGCCGTTATCACCACTACATTAATTATTTACCTAAGTAGCTAGTTTAAAATATGAAAAATGTGAAAACGGTTTTATTGGCGGAACAATTTATACATTATAAATTTCTTTATTGCTACTTCTCAGGTAATATCTGTTAAAATATTGTACTCCAACAGTTTGGTGGAGCGAGTTTTTTTATTGGCAATATGTGAATGAAAATTTTGCAAAATTTGAAATTTAATTCATATTTTATTGTTAGAATTGCTCATGCATTAAATATTCCCGTTCAGTTGCTAAAATATACCATATATATATATTGTACTTAAGACAAAATTAGGATAATGAATGATGTCCCATTGCATGTAACAGCTGCTATAGCTTCCATGTACCACTTTCATACTTTGTATGAGCTCTTAGCACAGAATAGCCGATCTCTGCAAAGACAGCAAGAAAATTTGCAGTGTCACATTATACTTCACATTATGTGACACATACATTACACATTATGTGTCACGTTATGTGACACATACATTGTGACACTTACATTATGTGTCACAATTTTCCGAACCTCTATGAAGCTTGACGAAGACAACCTTACTAAGCAGCCTGCTGTGCAAAACCGGAAATTAAGAGAAAAGGTTTTGCATGGTTCAGTATTCAGCAACTTAGTGAAGACGATCAAACGGATACATTTGGCTTATGCGTGTTAATATAAAATATTTTGGTTCAATTACCATTTGCGTAGTTTAAATTAACAATCATTTTTTTTTCCATATACTATATACTGCCATCATTCTTTACCATGTGGAACAATGTTATGACATATATAAACACGAATTTTTCGAGTTCTAATAGTTAGAATGACTAAACATTTTATCTTAATCTAGTTCTTCACTTAATGTGTCTGCACATTATGTTTGAGTGTAGTAGATGCTATTTCTTGAGTTTTCATGTCTACATACGCACGCACACATAGAGAGAGAGGAACACACACACACAGGCAGACGGAAATATTTTCAAGTGTTCGAAATTTCAGAAAGTTTGGGGACGTCCTTATTTGTCAAAATCCCGATTTCTAAAGTTTTCTGAAAAGCAATACTTTTTTCATACGATAGTATAACAATGTATTTTTTTTTTAATCAAATGGCCAGGCACTTGACTTATCATCATTCGCCCTTAGAATGTAAAATTTTATTTCGAAATCTTTGCGTCATACATACCATCGATTGCGTACAATTGCGTACCATGAATCTGAAATGACTTTCAAAATAAAGTATCATTGCGTAGAATAAAACTGCACTGAATTACAAACTGATGAAGAAAAAAAACCTTATCTAAAATGTACTGTTATGTAAACTGCACTGTGATAACATTTTTCTATTTTTGTTTAAGCAAAGTTATCTTTATCTTCTTTAGAATGCCAGGAGCCTATGGGCCTCGAAAGTGGTGATATAGAAGGATTTTCAGTGGAAGCATCTTCCTTTTACGACTCTAAAACTTCTCCAGAAAATGGCGCCATAGGATCGGAAACTGCGTGGGTGGCTGGGGAAGACAACGAAGACCAATATTTCCAGGTAATATTATTTTGAATGCTGAAAATGGCAACGTTTTCGGTGTTAATAGAGTTCGAAGAATAGCAATAGCAGCATATATATATATATATATATATATATATATATATATATATATATATATTTAATCTTTTGTAAAACAAACTATATGTTACTTATGTTAGAAGTTTAGAACATAGAGATAAATTATTCGAAATATGAGAGACTAGGACAAGTTAACACATTTATTTGGTTTTTAATTTTTGTATTTTTTCTATTTACTTTAAAACAATTTCAAAACTATTTAAAGTTCGTTTTTATCTATTTATTGAGCTTATATTTTTGAGATTAGACCCAGAAACCCATGAAAGACTGTTTAGTTAACGAAGTGAAAACAAATTAATTTGCCCCACCCTGGAACACGTACATACTGATAACATAAACATTAAATGTAATTTTATGGATTGTAAATTATTATATTTGATGTTATTTTTATAATAATTACAATAATGAAAAAACATTACATAACATATTGCTCAGGGTTATTATTTCTTCTTACTTCATTTACAATATTTTCCTTCTGATCTAATCCATAAGACTTGGTGAGACCCACCCAAAACCGTCTTCCTGAGAACAATTAACGATAATGAATTAGATATAATTGAGGTAAGTTAATGCTTAATATTAACTTGCTCTATTTTTAAATGTATCAACTTGCATTAACGACAGTAGTGTCTATGACGTAGTGTTAGACAGTAGTGTCTAACGACAGTAGTGTCTACATGATTTTATAGCTTATTTTATTTTATTTTTTTATGAAAAAAAAAGGTCTCGGTCCATTTTAATATTTAAAACATGATTTTTATAGCTAAAAAGGTGTATATATACCTTTTTTACATTAAGACCAAATTTTAACAGTGAATTACTGAACTTTTTTAGTTAAAATCTAGACATATAAAATAAATGCATGAAAAAAGAGGACCTCCAAATGAATGGAAATCCTCTAATATACCTTTAAACAGTGAAATTTTTAAGTTAAAAAGCTAGACATATTAAAAGTATGCAGTGAATTATTTAAAATAAATGCGTGAAAAAAGAGGACCTGAATGGAAGCCCCCTGTTTTAAAAGGGTGGGGTTGAGACCCCCCCCCATATATTTAATAGAAAAACTCAAAATGTTTATCTAAATCTAAACATTTTTTATAAAATTAAAAAGAATTATAAAAATATGAATGAAATCATTATGAATTACAAAACATATGTTTAATAAAAAAGAGATGTATATTTTATAGTGGGGGTGATGCACCCCCACTGAAAAATGATTAAGCTATCTAATTCATATACGTATTTATCATCAATCATACCTGAATACTTAAATATATATCTTCCTTTATTGATTTTATATATTGATTCATCAGAAAGTTTTCCATGTTTATTCGCAAGGTAATACTCTTTTTCTTCAGCTTCCACATCTAACTTTACGATTACTGAATCTCCATATTTAGTATTAATTTTTCTCAATGATATCAGATCATATTCCCCAGGATTTAAATCATTTAATTTAAACGTTTTGGGATAACCTCTCAGTCTATTGAACTCTTCCATTTATTAGTAAACATTTTTATAAATATAAATCCACCCTGCTAATCATAATAGAATAAGTTCTTTGAAATAACATATAAAACTCCTAATCCATTCAATTTAATATCTTCATTTTCTTCCTTTTCAATTAATACAGTCAACCTTTGAAGACTTTGTGATAATAGTTTTTTAGTATGATCATATTTATCATACAATTCTTTACAAAGATAAGTCAAATAGTAAATTTCTTCAGAATTTGTAAAATCTAAAGCTCGAATATCACCTAAGCACTCATCCATGTATATAGAATTATTTTTAGAAACATTTTTATAATGTCCTAAAGCTCTAGTATTCATACCATCTTCTAATATAAATCTTTTATCATCTTTTGCTGATAAAGCTATTTTGTTCACTTGAATTGAATACAATTCATGTTTCTTACTTCTAATTAAATTCTGTGTTCTATATTGATCTTTTTTATTTAATAAACAGTCTTTATAATCTTCAAATGATATTCTGTTTTTAACGGTACTAGTCTTAGTTCCTTTAGACTTCTTAGTCTCAAATATTTTATGGTTTTCTTTATCTTCTTCATTATTATTATATTCTTCAACACTCTGTTTTTCTAATCTTATTGAATACATTTTACTTCTTAAACCTACAAATTCTTCCATAATCACACCGCTATTTTCATCTTTCATTTATCTAATACTTTTTTATTACATCTAGGCATATTATATAGATTATTTACTTGATAATCAGATGTATTGAAATAACCAATCATAGACTTCATATCTTCATAAAAGTCATCTGTTTTAATATCATATATAAAACTATCTGTATCCATATATAATAACTTAATATTATCCTTACATCTCGGTTTCATGACATTATAATGAAAATCATACATTAAATGTTTAGATAAATCTAATATACTCATTCCAACATAAATTGGTTTATTAAAATATAGTTTTGTTTTTTTCATGTGAACAGCTACCAAATTTTCATCAAAAATAGTTCTACATTTGAAATTAGCAGCAATTAATTTTTTAACTTGATCATAATTACAACATAATCTTACATCTTTTCGTTTTCTTATATTTCCATAGTTTTTCCAAATACTGAATTATTCATCAATTTATAAAAATCTTTCTCAAAATCATTAGCAGCTTTCTTTCTCATTTCAGTGTTTAAATCTATATATTTTTTCAACCAATTCGATTGTTTAAATTGTAATACTCTGTGTACTCTTACAGCCTTTAAACCCATTTTCAAATATTGTTTTAAACTTCTATAATGAACTACATATTTCTCTTTATCGTATAAAGTTGTTAATAACTTACCTTGTTTCGAATTTTCAGGAATTCTATTTTCAGGACATAATGGTGAATCTGAATGATAATCATGTAACTCTTTTGAATATCTTAAACTAATTTCAAATATATATCCATTCTCTGAATCATCTTTTATTTTATGGTTATATACTTCACGTTTAACATAATTTATTTCATCACGATTACACCATTTAAATTCTCCATATGGTAAATATTGACTCATAGCCCATCCATATAAATCATTAGCATCTAAATACATTAAATAATTGGATTCTTTATACCATAATCATAATTTTTCATATATTTATTATTTGTTTTTCCATATCTATTACAACATTGTGAAACACCTCCTCTTAAACCCTTTTCTATCATGAGAATCATATCATAATTATTTAATAAATCTAATTTAACATTTGTTATTTTTAACATTGCATCCCAAGATAAACCAGGAGCAGTTAAATACCAATCTGGATCTAATTTATAAGTTTTTAAACAAACATCTCTAAAGTTTTCAAATACATCTGTTAAAATTAATACATCTGTTTTAACATATAAATCTGTATATTCACCTAAATTTTTTATATTAAATTCTTTCCAAACACGTTGAGCATATTTATATTCTTCATCAGTTATATTACATTCATTCAATTTATAATAAAATTTATCTTTTGAAGGTAATTCTGTTTCTTTGTATTTATCTCTAGAATCCATATAATCATAAGGATATACACCTTTTCTTGTAATGAGATCTAATTTATCATCAGGAAAATGTAATGATGTCTCTCTAAATTTTGATTTTAAGTATTTAATATATTTCATTTTCCGTATTTTTGGAGGACATCTATTTATTTCATTCTCTGGTCTCAAGTTTTTTGATAAATTATCTAAACTGCAAGACATAAATTTAAATGAATCAATAAATCTCAATTTCATACCTCCTATTTTTTTGCTGAAAGATATATATTTTTCTTCAGTATTAGGTATAGCATCTATTTTTGATTTATCAAATCCAAGTTCTTTTATAAACAAATGAGAATCATAACCTGTTAAATTATGGATTTTTACTGGAATAAATTTTGGAATTTGATAATTTAAATTACAAACATTATGAGCAGGACCCCTATATTTTCCAGTTATATGACAATGATCAATTACTTTTTCATCCTTTAAGATTTGTTTTTCACATATATGATAAATATTAGTTCTTTTATAATGATTTTCATCGAACTCTATCATTGATTTGATACTTTCATATTTTTTAGTTTTTTCTTTTATAAATTTTTTAATTTTAAGAGTATCCTCTTTTAACATAGATATAAACTTTTTGATTGTATCAGGTCCTCTATAAACAACAGGAGTTTTAAAGTATTCATTTTCATATTTGATATAATAACAAAATGCATCTGCTACATGTTTTTGATATTTCACAGTATATGATTTAGTTTGATCTTGCTCACATGTATCAATTTTTGGTAAGAGAGATTCAAAATAAGCATATATAGTATATGGTACTTTCATTTTTCTTTCATGATTTTTAAATTGAATAACTTCATCTTTTTTAGGCATATTAATTGTGACAGCTTCTTTCTCTTTACAGTATTCCTCATGTATCTTTAATCTTTCCTCAGAATAAAAATTATTTAAACATCTATCACATAAAAATATACGATGATGAGTAATTTGTGATCTGATCAAACTATTCATATTTTTAATCCAACAATAATGATCATTTTTTTCATCTTTCATATAAAACAAGTTTACATGTTTTCTAATTTATTGTTAGTTATTCTACTAAGTGGATAAATTGAACCATCATAACTATAAACATTTACAGATATATTATTTAGTTTTTCAAATTTCTTAATATTGTCTAATGAAACAGGAAAATCAATTCCTTTAAAATTTAATTCATCTTTATATTGTTCATATTTTGACACTCTTTGAGGATCTTTTTTTACAGGATGAATTGCTGATAATATAGACCACATAAAACATTTATTATCTTTATTTTTTACATTTATTATAGCTTGTTTAGATTTAATGTTTTCAGGTAAATCAATATAACTTGATCCTCTCAAGGGTTGATACTTATTTATTCTCAATTCCAAAAATTTAATTTCTTCAAGACTCCAACCAGATCCTTTCGATATAAAATCATCAGATTCATTTATTAAGTTTTCAATAACATAATCATAAAAAGTATGTAAATCATTAGATTTTAATGTAATTTGATTCTCAGTTTTGAATGTAAATTCTTGAATTTCTTCATTCAATTTATACAAACAAAACAATTTAAAATTTACCTTTATACCATTAAATTCTTCCAAAATTTGCTTTATTTTTTTTATTACAACCTTTCTTTTCTCTTCTAAAATTTCTAGAAGGATTTTAATATTATTACAATTATTAATTCTATATGATCTTAATCTAGATATATAAGCAGTTTCATATATCTTAATTTCTACATTACCTTCATCATTTAATAATGCTTTTTTATGTTCTCGACTTGATATGTGATTTTCTAAATGTTGATAATATATACCGCAAATAATACATTTTCTCTTTTGTTTTGATCTTTTAATCATTAAGTCTTTCTTTATATGTTTTTCTTTATCTTCAGGTTCGTAATATTTACCACATATACGACATTTTCTATGTTCTGTAAATAACTTTTCAAGATTTTCTTCTAGTAACTTTTCTTCAGGAAAGAAAATTACAGATTTAAAATCATTACTATTTTTATCAAATCTTAAACTAAAAGAATCAAAAATTTTCTTAATTTTATTACATTTTTCAGGTTTTTCAATAAATATTTTTTTCTTTTTATCTAAGTATGCTGACAAATCTAGATTTAATAAATCTATTAAAACAGGTTTATATTCACCTGTTTTTCTGATATATTTAATTAATAATCTAATTAAATTATCCTTCTTACAGCTTTTAGGTTGTTTAATATTCAATAGTTTTACTCCTTTTCTATGTCCATTAATAGTCTTTGACTTTAAGGTGAGCTCCATTTATTAGGAAACATTTTTTGAAATTATTTTTCCAGGAAGATGCTTGATAAATACTTTTTAAATGTCTCTTTTTGTGTGTATAGGTATACCTGCATACCACATTCACATTTAAATTTTTTATATTTGATTATGGAATCACAACATTTACAATGACTTTGGAAATAAATTTTTCCATTTCTATGATATATATAAAACTCATTTACTGATTTTATAGTCAAACAGTGTATACACTTTTTTGTTAATTCCATTTATTAGGAAACATTTTTTGAAATTCATTCCAGATTTTTTCATATTTCTTTTTAACTTTAGAACAAAGTCTTTGGACCTTTATTTTATTTTCAATATTAAAAATATCACAAATCTTTTTCATAAAATAATAATAGTTAACTGATTTCTCATAATACATAAAATCTAAAAATTTTAAAAACATTTCCTCAACTTCTTGAGTAATATTATACCTCCTTTTTATTCGATTAAAATAACTAATTCTACTTTTATATCTTTGTTTTAAACTCTCATAGTCTATAACATAAAAATATTCTTCTTCTGAAGAAGAATCATAGATTAATTTCATCTTTAATTTATGCGCTACTTTATTATCTGAAACTTCATTATCTGAAATATCAATCGATTCAACCATTTCAACACCGTCAAAAAAGTTAACATTCATTTATTTACTACGTATTAATAACAGCTTTTTATCATATTTATCGGGGGGTGATAGATACCACCCCGTTAAATCATCATATTAATGATTCCCAAGGATCACCTTTATTATACCATCTATCTTTAAACATTGTATAAATCAGATGTCCAACTATTAAATTCATCTGGATATCCTAACCATTTTACAAAATATTTATTTCCTTTCTTTTTTATGATTTTTTCAATTTTATATACATTATCTTTTTTGTTATATTTTACCATTTCATTTTCATAAAAAGTTCCTTCAATTTCTTTACTGTTTAAATCTTTTAATCGATACGTAATATAGGATCTGTTTTTAATACTTCAGATACTATAAAAATCTCTTCAGTAAATGTAGAATCATCTACTTTCCTGAATGTTTTTTTAATTGTAAATATTCTAACACTATCCCCTATCTTACATTTAGGTTTTTTTATGATCTTTTTCGTATATAAATTTTTATAAACTTGAGATTCATTTTCGTCTCGACTAGCCTCAACGGGTGTCATTTTTATTGATCTATGATATGAATTGTCATAATTAACAAGTAATTTGGGTAATACATCAATATATCTTTTAGTATTGTTAGCGTGCATATATTTTATATTTTTTTCTCTTATACTTCGATTAAATCTCTCAGCTATTGCAGATGTTATTATTATAAGTCGTAAACCAATGTATATTATTATCTTTGAATAATTTTTGTGTAACTTTTCCTGTAAATTCAGTACCTTCATCTGTCAAAATGAATTTTGGCTTTCTTCCTTTAAAAACTTGTTTGAAACCTTGTACGACTTCTTCAGATGTTTTTCTTTTTATAGGAAAAGCCCAAGCATATTTATTAAAAGCATCTATAACTGTTAACAAATAATTAGTTCCATCATTATATTTGCTATAATTTTTTATAAATAGCAAATCGGCGTCAAATTGATTATTACCGTTTGGAACATAAACTCTCCTTCTTTTAAATTTACAAATGACAGGTTTATATCTAGTATATACATCTTGTTCATGTAAAAATTCTTTAACATTAGGTGATCCTGTTTTTCTTTTCAATTCTTGAATGCCACAATAACCTCTTTCTGGATTATAATATGTCTCTTTTAAATTCCTAAAAAAGTATTCTTTTTACTTCCACAAATTGTACAAATACCTTTACCAACTGGTTTATTATTTTTAGTAGTTTCATAACAATTTTTAGTTTCGGTTTTCTTTTTACACTTGACACAATACATATTAGGAGATATTCCTAACCCAAAAGTTTTTTTAGCTTTAATAATAGGTTTAATAATTCCTCTCTCTAATCTTTCTCGAAATGTTGGATCTTGTATTGCATTTAAATCATATATTAATTCTTGATCAGCAACATGTCTCTTTTTTTGTATCTTTTGTTTTACTATAAGAAATATCATATTTTTTACATGCTTTATCAACTTTATTTATTCCAGGATCACCTCTTTTTAATCTTTTTTCTAATTTTGTAAATGGACCACAATATTGATATCCTGGTAAATGCATTTCTGGAGGATTTATTTTATCTTGCAACCATCCAACAATATCACCACCTTTCATTTATTTAGGATGAATAAATTTATATCCCTTCAATTGCATTTGTTTTACGTATTTTTCAACTGGATTAAATTTTAAACTTTTTATGAAATCCTTTTCTCGCATATAAATTTCTTTTTCTGTCATATCCTTAGCTTTAAACGAATTAATGAGTTCTTTATAAAAATTATAACAATGTCTATATTCTTCTTTCCTTTCTGCTATTTTTAATGCAAGATCAATAGCTTCTACTAAACCAACCGATAAACTTAAAAAAGCAAGCGGAAGAAAGGCAATAGCTGATAAACCCGTTCCACTTAGAGTAACCTTACTTACTGATAATGAAATACTTATCTTTTGATACAAATTTCTATTCTTTCTGTAAACATACAATCTTTTTTCTAAATATTCTTCCATTTCATTTATATAGGATCAAATTTTTTTCTGTATCTCATTTTTGGATTCACTAAATCTAACATTAAAAAATTGTATTGTTTTTGAACACTTTTATTATATATTTGTTTGAATTCTTCAGTACTTAATTTACCATCTATATCTCTTATAATCTGTTGCATTTCTTTTGGTTGTAGATTGAAAAATATAAAGTAATTGCAGTTCTTCCTTATATTGATAGGTGTTGTATAATATGACTGTGATAAATAAATAATAGATGCGTTTTCCTTTCTACCTCTGATAAATAATTCTTGAATGGTTTTTTGATCTTTCTCAGTCACATAATCATCAAAAATAACTAAATTATTTAATGTAGGATTTAAATCATCTACAGTAATAAAATCATCTGAAGAAAAGAATACTTCTTTTTTGTATTTATCATATAATTCTAATAATATTTTCTTATTCTTTTTACATTTCAAAATATCTTCTCTTTCTATATCTTCAAACAATGTATATATTTCTTGTAATTTAGAATATTTAGGTTCGTATAAATCTTTTGCACATATATATAGTGCATCAAAATTTAAAATATCATAAATCATATTTAACAGTAAATTTGTTTTACCTGAACCTGAAGGCCCTGTTATAAGCAATCTAAATGGATGTTTAGGTAACAAATGATGATGATTAGGATCAGGTAACTCTTCTGATTCCGTGTAATCTTTAATTTTTATCATTTATATAACAGTAAAATTTTCTGTAGTAGAAAATAAAATTAGCTGCAGTAAAAAATGAATATTATATAAATGAACAAATTAGAAAAAGAACGAAAACAAAAGCTTATAAAGCAAATAAAAGATTCAATTAAATTAGTAAAATTAGAAAAAGAAATAAGAAAGAATAGTGAAGTTCAACTAAAAGAAAAATTAAGTATTCAAAAAACCTTAGAAGAATTTCATAAACCAGTCACTCAAGAAATTGAAAAATATGAAAAATCAAATAAAGAGGTTGTAAAAAGTATTCAAAATGTTGTAGAAAATATTTCATTTTCATCTATAGAAGAGCCTATTGAAGCTGTGAAAGAATTAGTATCTATTACTTATGATATCGATCAAAATTTAAATTTAAAATATTTAAAAGAGGAAAAATTATACAGACCTTCAGTATTTTTAAACGATCAAGAAAAATTAGGGGAGATGTATGCAAAAGCTAAACATCTAAAAGAAGGATTATCAAAGAAAAGAGGCAACTTAAAAAGTACAATTTCTAGGGCTAAAAATTTTTCAGAGGAGGAATTAAATCAGAAAAAGATCGAAATAGAAGAAATTAAAAATAAAGAAAATATGTTGCAAAATTATATGAATAGATTAAATCTGTTTCGAAGTAGTAAAATTATAAAGGTTGGTAAAGGATTGGATGTATTATCAAATTTAACAGAAAAAATATTTAATGGAAGTAAATCAAAGAAATTGTATAATCAAGTATTTTTATTGTTAGATATGTTATTAAAAATGGAGAAATGACTTACAATGATGTACAACGATATCATAAACAATTTCTCTGTTAATAAATGATAAAAAATAAAGTTTATTTGAGTGAAGGTCAGAAAAATAAACTTAAATCAGCTTTTAGAAATAAAGAAGAACTAACATTACAAATAGATAAATCTAAAACTCCTAATCATGAGATGTATTTAACTAAAACTCAAATTCATCATATTAATGATGGAAAAAGAAGTACTATCAGTAAAACGCAATTAGATAAAAATGGAGGATTTTTACCATTTCTAGCAGAACTTATACCCTCTTTAATAACCGCTGCTAAATTTGCAGTTCCAGCATTAGCAACAAGTGCTTTATCTGGATTAGCTAGTTCAGCTGTACAAAAAAAGGGATCTGGGAAAAAAAAACGTGGAAAGGGGATATATCAACCATGGGAATTAGTAACAAAATGATTGAAGAAAATATGAAAAATGAAAAAGGATTTAGAGGTGTATTTACCTCTGATTTATTACCTAAAACAATATGAAAATTTGAAAATGGAATCATTAATTTAGATGTATCAACAGGTCCTGGAACTCATTGGGTTTGTTATTATAATGATCCTCAATATAAATATGCGGAATATTTTGATCCGTTTGGTGAATATAACGATATACCTAAAAATATTAAATCATTTCTTGTTACATCTAATAAATAACCAAAAATTGGTCATAATGATAGTTTTTTACAGAAACCTACATCTGTGAAATGTGGTTTATTTTGTTTGAAATATATAAGAGAAAGGAATAAAGGTATATTACCTAAAAATGTTCTCAAATCATTTCCTACACAAAAGCCTAGTGACTGTAATGAAAATTTTGTTCTGCATAAATGATAATATTAAAATCAGAAGGTCATGAGAAATCAGAGGAATTTACTGTAAATTTTATTACACCTCTAAAATTAAAAAAATTAGCTTTACAGTCATTTTCTATGGAAGTTTCATGGTTTAATATAAGTGAGAATTATGTAAATAACATATTTAGAATGTATACATTAGACACAGATATAACAATTGTTATCTCAAATGGTAATTATACTATAAGAGGTTTAAATGAGTATATGATAAAAATATTTGGCGAGGATCCACCTGTGAAATTTGGTATTATTGAAGCAAGACAAAGAATAGCTATTAAACTGAAAAAAGGTTGGGTAATTGATTTTACAAAAAGTAACTTTCATAAAATTATTGGCTTTTTAAAACCGACATATGGAAGTTATGATGAAGAAACAGAGGTTGAAGGTGAACATATAGCTGATATATCCAATGGAAATGATAATATTTATATTCACTGTGATGTTGTAAAAGGATCTTTAATAAATCAATCTAATTCAGAAGTCATTTATTCTTTCGTTAATAAAAATCCTCCTGGTAGTATAATTTCAAAAGAATTTAATAATTGGATATATTTTCCTGTTAAAACGGATCCTGTTGAAATAATAAAAATGAGGATTACTAATCAAAAAGGCGAATTAATTGATTTAAATATAGGAGCTGTAGAATTTAGTTTTATACTTATTTTTGAGGATAACTACGTTAAAAAAATATATCAATTGTTAGGTCAGGTTTTTCTTCATAAATAAATGAATAAACATAGATTATATAGAAAAAGTAAAAAAATACAAATATTTTTAAAGGTGAAAACTGAACCTATTATTAAAGCACAGAAAAAATTAAATGAAATATTTTCAACGAAAAAGAAAGGAGGCGGTTTGAAAATTCTTCCTAAATAAATGCAAAAGATTTATGATTTGAGTGATACTCATTATTATTATAATGATCAAATTAAAAGTTATGAATTAAGAGAAATTCCCCAAAAGGACACAGTTCAGATGAGAATGCCACCTATGTTTTTCATATTAATGATACTAAAGCAAAAATTTTATATTCTAGAGGATATCTTGAACAAAAATTAAAAATTACAAAAAATGATAAATCATCCATTGGAAACGAAAATGTGAGTCTGGTAAATGGTGGAGGTTTTATCAAAACTTTAAAAGTACATATAGGAGATACCGAAATTGAATCAAAAACACAGTCCAATTTTTCAATCATGAATCACGCTTTATACTCCTGATTATACAACATCACAAGCTCAAGATGAATTTTTTTATCTAGATACATCTGATTCAACTGACCAAAAAGAGTTAAAATATGATGGTACTTTAGAAGATACTACTAAAATAACTGAATTTTTTAATAATTTGAAAATGAATAAAGATTATAACGAAGGATTCACAAAAAGATGGGAACTAACGAAAGATAGCAATGTCATTAAAATATGGACACCTTTAAAAGATATAATCGATTTCTTTAGAGAATATGAAAAGGTAATTTCTGGTATTGAAGTGAAAATAGAAATTCAAAGAAATGAAAATAAGAATATGATATATACTGATATAGGAAATGTTAATTATAAGGTAGTAGTTGAAGGTTTAACCTTGCATTTACCATATATGGAATTTAAAAATTCGGCAGAAAGCGTGTTTATGGAATTATTTTTATCTGATAAAGATATAGAGGTAAATTGGGATCGATATAGATTTAAGATGGTAGGTCCCTATAAAAGCGATAGTGGATCTGTCACAGCAACTACAGCCTCCGATGAAGTTTTAGGTGTTTATGTTATTCCTCAGTACGTTGTAAGAGATGGTAATTATGAAAAAAATAATATGATATTTGATAATATAGATATGACTGAATGCTGGTTGATTAATAATAAACAAATTCCTCTTATGCGTTACAAAATGAATTTTACCAATAAAGATTATAATAAAGTGTATGAAGCTCTTTTACATGCAGGATTAAATTATATTAATACAGAAATAAGATGTTTGATAAAAAAGAAGAATTTTGGAGATATGTATACTATTTTTTATTTTGACTTATCAAATCATGAAAACTATACCCATTTAAATAATTTAGATATTGAATTTAATTGGGTGAGATTAATGAATACTCAAAAGGAATATAAGTTTTATTTTATTTTTAAAGAAAGAAAGAGATGTTTTATAAATTTGAAAAATAAAGCTATAACTATGGTTAAGAGTTTAAAATCATAAAATTAATGCTATAATAAATGAGTGCTTATTATCCACCTTATGATGATCAAATGAAAGAAGGGCCTATTGGACCTCCTGGTATAGGTTTTAAATTAATAGATGATGGAAATTTTGATATGGAAAATAGAATTTTAAAAAATTGTGAAAATCCTATAGATGATTTAGATTTAACTACTAAAAGTTTCGTTTTGAATAAAATAGAGAATAATCATTTTGAATTGAGAGATCTTATAGAAACTAAATATGATAAGGATTTTTTATCTTTTACTGAAGAAACAGGTAAGAGAATAAAAGAATTAGATGAAACAACTTTACATTCTTCAGAAGGAAAACCTTACGATGCAAAAGGAAAAAGAATAGGAAATGTAGCAGATCCTAAAGATGAAAAAAATGTTGTGAATAAAAGATATTTTGAAAAAAATACATTAATATTACAGAATGATAAATTTGATGCAAAAAATAATATAATTACGAATGTTTCAGAACCTGAAAATGATAATGATGCTGTCAATAAAATATGTTTAGACAATAGAGATATCTGAATTACCATAGGAGATGACTTTCAAACTGTTAACCATTTTGGATTTCAAAAAGCAGATTTCAACATGATGAGTACTAAATTACTGGATCAAGAGATGCGATGAACTACAGATATGTATATGAAAATTTCCATATATTTAGTTATATATGTAGAAAGTAAATATATATATGATAAAAGTCAAGATCTACATATATCACTAGAAATCAATGGTAAGGAAATTTTAGAAGCTCATACAGACACAGTAACCTGTTTTGCTTATGGAAAACGTGATGATATCATCACATTATGGATAAAAACCCATGGTAAATCTAGCACTTTAAAACCTTATATCTATATTGAAAAAATCCCTTTCTAAAATACGTTCACCAATAAATGGATATCGATTGGAATGCGTTTTCCAGAAATAATTTATCTGAAGATGTAATTAGAAATCTTAAAGATCATGTAAATTGGGATTTAATTTTTCAACATTCATCACTGTCTGATTCTTTTATTGAAGAATTTGCTCAACCTGATGATTGGCCTAAAATTTCTAGATATCAAAAATTATCAGAAGATTTTATAGAAAAATGTAAAGATAAAGTAGATTGGGAAAACATTTCTCATTATCAAACTTTAAGTAACGAATTTATCATAAAATTTTCTGATCATTTAGATTTATATAAAGTATCAATGTTTCAAAATTTTTCAGAAGATACCATGAGAGTATTAAAAGATGATATAAATTGGCTGTATATAATTAAATATCAAACATTTAGTGAAAATTTTATAGAAGAATTTATGCATAAATTAGATTTTTGTTATTTGATTGAATACAAATTTGATCTATTACCTGATCACTTTTTTAATGTTTATTGGAAAAAAATACAAGCTATACAGATGAGTGAATTAAATAAAAAGTTTGGTCATCATGAAATAGAACCTTACAGAGAAAAAATTATTGAAGAGATTTGTGAAGTTAAAAAAGTCTTGAGAGAATGTGTTTATCTTTTGAGACAATTAACTAACAAAGATGAAAAATAAATATTTTATTATAATGTTTCTAAATAAATGAATGTTATATATAATAATGGTATAAAAAAACATTTATCTCTTTCATAAATATAGAGAATCCTGCTGAAGTGAAATCTATTTTTTTATTAAATTATAATTCACTTGATGGTATAGAAAATTTAACTAATTTAAAAGAATTATATTGTGAGGGAAATAAATTAATGTCATTTGAAGGAATAGAAAATTTAATAAATTTAGAAATATTATCTTGTGGAGGAAATACATTAACGTCACTTGAAGGAATAAAAAATTTAATAAATTTAGAAACATTAGATTGTGGACGAAATAAATTAAAATCCCTTGAAGGAATAAAAAATTTAACGAATTTAAAAGTATTATATTGTGGAGAAAACAAATTAACTTCACTTGAATTTATAGAAAATTTAACTAATTTAAAAGAATTATATTGTGGAGTAAATAAATCAACGTCACTTGAAGGAATAGAAAATTTAACTAATTTAAAAGAATTATATTGCAGAGAAAATGATATTACATCTCTAAATGAATTAATATTTTTGCCTAGAATAGATGAAGTATGGTATGATGAAAATAAAATAAATTTATCTCCGATTTTAAGAAGATTTCATAATAATGTATATAGTGACTCTCAAAATGTGCATAATACATATATTCAAAAATCTTTGAGAGATACAATCAAAAAATTTTTAAATACAGATTAAATATGATTTAGATGAATGCATTAAAGTATTAGGTATAGAAATTAAAAGACACTTACTAAAAGTAGAATTCCATGATATTAAATTTAGAGAGATATTAGTTATTGTGTTTAATAGAATTTTAAAAAATGAGAATAAAAACGAAATAATAAAAGTGTTAAAAGATGAACTAAAAGAGGGTGATGATAAATGTTTTGTTGGGAAAGTAACTAGAATAATTAATGTACTAAATGGATTTGATCCTGATGTTTCTATTACAATTTCTGATAATGAACAAAAAAATATTATAGTTGAAAAAATATTTAAAGAGTCAAAGTCTGATGAAGAATACAGAGAAAAACTTATAAAAGAGACGGAAAAAAGAGGTTTTACAGATTATGAAGAATGGGTGAATTAATATTTATAAAAATGAGTGCATCTATTTATATAAAAAAATAGCAAAATGGCCTACCTGGCCCCAGGGGGGTGATCTGGAAGTCTGGTTCCAACAGCTGTTTTAGACTTCTAGAACCAGAGTTCCAGATCACCCCTTGGACCAGGCCCACTGGCCAAGGAAAGGACAATACAAACATATAACATACAGGACATAGAATCCACATGATTCAACCCACCACTTATTATATTTCGATGATTGCCACTCTTTTGGATCAACGACAAGAGTAGTTGACGTCACTTTATGGCTCCGGTTCAATAAACCATCAACCCTGTATTGATTAACAACCTTGGAGAGGTCGGAATTTGAACCTGGGGCCTAGATGTTTATAGCCCCGTACGCTACATTTGAGCCATGGGTACCCGAGATATGTTGAACAATTCATTAATATAACCTTTACATTGAAAACTAAAAACAATTTTAAACGAGTCATTTTTGCGAGAATACTTTAAAAGATCAATAGTTTTAATTTATCTGATCGAAAAATAGCGAAAATAAGGTTTATAAAACGTTATAAATACTTTTAAAATGAGAGACATGAAAATATATCGTTTGATGCTGCCATCTAGAACATGCTATCTAGAAACAGATGCTGCCATCTAGAAACAAATCTGCAACAAGTTAAATAAATATTATTTGCCCTTCATTCGTAAGACTACGTAATGAAGGACGTCATCGCTACTTCTACTCAAAGTAAAGGCACTTCCTCTCGCAGTGTAGCCGATAAACAAATCAAGGTCGCTTTATTTTCGCTTCTTAAATGGAAGAGTTCTGAACGAATATGAATTAGAGAAAGCTTAATCACTTTGTCTCTATAATTCAGTGGAGGGGTGTCACCCTCCACTATAAAATATACATATCTTCTTTATTAAACATATGTTTTGTAATTCATAATGATTTCATTCATATTTTTATAATTCTTTTTAATTTTATAAAAAATGTTTAGATTTAGTTAAACATTTTGAGTTTTTCTATTAAATATATGGGGGGGGGTCTCAACCCCACCCTTTAAAAACAGGGGGGCTTCCATTCAGGTCCTCTTTTTTCACGCATTTATTTTAAATAATTCACTGCATACTTTTAATATGTCTAGCTTTTTAACTTAAAAAGTTCACTGTTTAAAGGTACATATATTAGAGGACTTCCATTCATTTGGAGGTCCTCTTTTTTCATGCATTTATTTTATATGTCTAGCTTTTTAACTGAAAAAGTTCAGTAATTCACTGTTAAAATTTGGTCTTAATGTAAAAAAGGTATATATACACCTTTTTAGCTATAAAAATCATGTTTTTAATATTAAAATGGATCGAGATCTTTTTTTTTTCATAAAAAAAAATAAAATACGCTATAAAATCATGTTTTTAGTGTAAAAAGAATATGTGCGCTCAGACGTACGTATAGACACTACTAACGACAACCAATTATAAGTCAAATGACCAATGTAGGGAACGTTTCTGAATTGCAAGACCAAAGATCACCGATTTTTGCCCCTCTGTCTTTCTTAAACAATTCAAATTTATTCTCAAGTAATTCTTTTAAAAACATGTCCACATTTTTCTTTCAAATTCTATACAACTTTATTTTGTCGAGTTAACAACCATTTGGCGACTCTGCTTATTTGACTAATTTATATCAATATGTTACGATTTTAATACCCCCTTATCCATCTAAAAAATGTCTGTCTATTCGCCTGTGCTGTCTGTAGCAGAAAATCTAAATGACGTACGGCAATGAAATTTGATACCTTTGGATCCCGAAAGAAAAAACCTCATCCAGGTTTTTAAATTCAAATTAGTTAAGTAATAAAATGTTGAAGCTTCATTTTACGCTATTTTTGCACATGTAGGGTCCTCAAATCGAAAATATTATCGTCGATTTAACACTATTGGAAAGATCAAATAAATCATTTAAAAAAAGCTTTGAACCGAATCTCTACTATTAATAGACGAGTTATACAGAACGAAACATGTGTTCACGCATCGGGAACTACGCCTTTTGAAAATTTAAATAAATTAAAGCAATTAATCCCTGTATTAAATTCTGGGCAACACTCTGTACATTTTCTAGTGTAAAATATAGTATGTTCCCAAAGATGTCCCAACTTGTCCGAAATTTGTTCCATTGAATATTCCGAAACTTGTTCCAATGAATTTTCCAAAATTTGTTCCAATGAATATTCCGAAATTTGTTCCAATGAATGTTCCGAAACTTGTTCCAATGAATGTTCCGAAACTTGTTGCAAAGAATGTTCCGAAACTTGTTCCAATGACTTTAAACTATCGTTTTCCCCACCATCATTCAGGCATTAATGTCCCTCCGTGAAAACCAGTTAAAATCCATATGTTTTAAGACACGATACACTCGTATAACAAGATTTTAAAAAAAATTCTTTTTGAAATACTGTCCATTTTACTTTGCAGGTTAACTTCGTGGAAGAGGCGACCCTTACAGGCGTAGTCACCAAAGGTCGAACAGACGCACCACAGTGGGTGCGACTCTACATAGTTGCATACACCCCAGATGGAAAGAACTGGGGAAAAGTGGAAGACGAGGAAGGCGAACCCATAGTAAGATTGAGACTTTCTACATGCTGTTAAAATAATTTCAATGTGCAAGACCTACAGTGTATGAAAGATACCTATATCAAATATTAATTTTACCGAAACGGCGGTTCGCTTTTCAGTATGAGTTGTAGAAATGTTCAAAATACATTTTGTAGAGGAGATACAGTAAACTTATAATAAAAAAATTACATCTGGTATGCCTAAGTGTCAAAAATATCTTTCTAAAGTGCAAAATATAAAAATTAATTCAAAAAAAAAAAAATGCAAATGGCGATCCTGACAACCGCACATACATTTTACTGCATTTATGTGTGCGCACTGAAATGTCGAGTTAGAGTAGTATTACGCACTATAACGAAGGGAAATAAGTTATCAATAATTCATTAACCCTCCTCGAGCTTCAATTATAGCTTTGAAACGGTCTGAAGAAAAGTAGTCAACGTCTAGATATACCGTAAACCAGGTTCGTAGTACCACATCCTTACAATACACACATTGTGGCTGCAGGTTATTGTAATTTAACTTCAATGACATTAGACATGTGCTTCCTTACACTGTATATCAACTGTTATTTTTGATACCACAATATCATTCTTATATTTAAATCACATTATGCCAGTAGTAATGTGTATTCTAAAAATGTGTTAATGTGCCAACCAAAATCGGTTAAAAAAAGATCTGGTACAATTTTTAATTTTAATGTGTTAATTTTAAATGCACGTTTGAGAGATGAAACGAAACATTTCATTGAATTCAATTGAAACATTTCATTGTAACTTCAATGACATTAGCCATGTGTTTCCTGACACTGTATATCAACTGTTATTTTTGATACCACAATATCATTCTTATATTTAAATCACATTATGCCAGTAGTAATGTGTATTCTAAAAATGTGTTTATGTGCCAACCAAAATCGGTTAAAAAAAGATCTGGTACAATTTTTAAGTTTAATGTGTTAATTTTAAATGCACGTTTGAGAGATGAAACGAAACATTTCATTGAATTCAATTGAAACATTTCATTGTAACTTCAATGACATTAGCCATGTGTTTCCTGACACTGTATATCAACTGTTATTTTTGATACCATAATATCATTCTTATATTTAAATCACATTATGCCAGTAGTAATGTGTATTCTAAAAATGTGTTTATGTGCCAACCAAAATCGGTTAAAAAAAGATCTGGTACAATTTTTAATTTTAATGTGTTAATTTTAAATGCACGTTTGAGAGATGAAACGAAACATTTCATTGAATTCAATTGAAACATTTCATTGTAACTTCAATGACATTAGCCATGTGTTTCCTGACACTGTATATCAACTGTTATTTTTGATACCATAATATCATTCTTATATTTAAATCACATTATGCCAGTAGTAATGTGTATTCTAAAAATGTGTTTATGTGCCAACCAAAATCGGTTAAAAAAAGATCTGGTACAATTTTTAAGTTTAATGTGTTAATTTTAAATGCACGTTTGAGAGATGAAACGAAACATTTCATTGAATTCAATTGAAACATTTCATTGTAGCTTCAATGACATTAGCCATGTGTTTCCTGACACTGTATATCAACTGTTATTTTTGATACCACAATATCATTCTTATATTTAAATCACATTATGCCAGTAGTAATGTGTATTCTAAAAATGTGTTTATGTGCCAACCAAAATCGGTTAAAAAAAGATCTGGTACAATTTTTAAGTTTAATGTGTTAATTTTAAATGCACGTTTGAGAGATGAAACGAAACATTTCATTGAATTCAATTGAAACATTTCATTGTAGCTTCAATGACATTAGCCATGTGTTTCCTGACACTGTATATCAACTGTTATTTTTGATACCACAATATCATTCTTATATTTAAATCACATTATGCCAGTAGTAATGTGTATTCTAAAAATGTGTTAATGTGCCAACCAAAATCGGTTAAAAAAAGATCTGGTACAATTTTTAATTTTAATGTGTTAATTTTATATGCACGTTTGAGAGATGAAACGAAACATTTCATTGAATAAAAACAAGGTTAAAGAATATATAAGTCTGTAAGAAAAGTGTTGAGTTAGTAATTTCCACACGTCTAGTAAAACTATAAGACTCAGGACTGATTCTCCGCATTAACCAATACGTATAAATGGTGATAAAGAAAATATAACTCGCTAAAACAGAGTTTGTCTTGTTAACACCTTTAAGGTAATTATAGTAATTTCTTACACGGCTAAGTTGGTGTAGCATGTATACTCCAGAAGGCTCAGTCTCTATCGACCACTCCTCACAATTATTATCTCAACAGCTAAAATTAAATCTATGATACCCAATTGGCACACAAACTCACATATAATATGTTATCGGCTGGAGGTGGTTAGGACCGGACCGCCTCTGATTGTTATCTTAAAACGAAGACGTTATAAATTAATTCCTTACATGTCCCGAATGATATAGTGGGTAGCACTCCTAGGGAAAATTGAGGAGGATTGGGTACGATGCCTGGCTCTGGATTGTGGGTCCGTAAGTCCTTTCGAGAGGTTGGTGGTAGAGCAAGCCTCCCCCACTGGGTTCCGGTCTAAATTGGGTGGCACTTCCCGGCCGTCCAAACAGTTACCTTACACCTTTTTGGTAAGTCGGACGGTTTGGGGCTCAACAACAACAACCTGGCTCTGGATATTAGTTATTTATTTCAGCGGCTAAAATAAGTTTAATATTACATTAATCAGTTTTAGTTTTCGAACTTTTTCAAACGTTTATGCTAATAACAAATTTTGCTTTTCTCTGCTTTCAGCTTTTCAAAGCCAACTCTAATCAAGATACACGTGTCACTAATATGTTTCCGTCGCCCATTAAAGCAGAATCGATCAGAATCATGCCTGTGTCTTGGAAAACCAAGATTGCCATGCAAGTTGAAATTTTAGGTTGCCATCTGCCACTATTACCACCTGGTCAGTGATGCTTTAGACTTTATTAATTTTTTAAAAAAATTATTGTATATTGAGAACATTGTTTTCCCAAAAGTTTTCTATGAGAGCATTTTGACAGATCGTAAGACCTTCTGAACACATTTTGAACACGATGAAGATGCCCGTATGTGTGTGAGTGTATGTTTGTGTGCGAAGTGTGAAAAACGATAACTAATGAGCAAATGTAAGTACAGTTGTGAATTTTAAGTCATCATTATCATAAATTATTCGACAGCACTCTGGTCCGTGGCCTTCCTCAAAAGTTCCTTCCAATTTTTGTCTCCACTTTTTTATATCCAATTTCGAGTGACTGGAATCAGGGATTTGTCGAAATATTAATAAAAAAACACAATTCAATCTTCCATAGAAGTTCCGAGCAAAAGTAAAACGCTATAAAAAAAATATCTATGGGTCGGGGAGACATGTGGTTTGCAGATTAATATTCACTGTGTTGAGAATTTTGTGTGGCATGAAAAAAAATGAGTTCAAACTCTCGACACTCGGGGGGGCTGCGGCAGATAACGCCATGGAGATGACTTATGCATGAAGGTGATTGCACACATGACTGGCCTGCGAGATCCCCAGATCTCACACCCTGTGATTTCTCATTGTGGGGATACCTAAAATCACGGGTCTATAGAGGAAAGCCCCAGTCCTTACCAGCACTGAAAGGCGCCTTACGGCAGGAGGTAGCAGCCATTCCCGTTAATACGCTGCTTCATACTGTATCAGCCGTAATACCACGACTGCACTCAGTACTAGAATGTGGTGGTGGACACATTGAGCACTTGCAGCTGTAAATCATGCTGAAATAAAATATCTCATTTCACAATTATTACCTCGCATTGTTTTCTTCGCAGCAGCGCTTCCCTGGTGTCGAGATTTTGAACTATTTTTTTTCATGCCATGCAAAAAACCCCACTACGGTGAATATTAATCTGAAAACCGCATATCTCTCCGACCCACAGATATTTTTATAGCGTTTTACTTTTGCTCCAAACTTTTGAATCACCGGTATTTATTAGACTGTTATTATATATCTGTTATATTTGTTTGACTTTTATAACGTTTCACTATACCACGATAGTGCACAATGAAAACTTGAGTTTGGTTAGATTAGCAAAATGTACGCAATATATCTTTATTTTTATAACTGGTGTCTATATAATGTGCACTGAACTGACTGACCCTGACTGAGGGAGGGAGGGAGGGAGGCATCAAAGTTATCGAAGACATTCCCTATATCCAGGATTTTGGTTCTGGTGTCATTTGATCCGTGTCTCAACTTCAAAACCAAGAAAAAATTCTAAAAGTTCGAATTAGGGGTGACTTAGCAAAGGAGTAATTAAAGCACTCAAAAGCCTCGTTACATAGTTATCGAGCACTGTCATTCTAGCTAGAATCTTGGATTTGATCTGATTGGATCTGTCTCGGCTTCCAAGTCAACGAAAAAATAATCTAATATTTTGAAAATTCCAATTAGTGGTGACGGTGCAAAAGAATACTTAAAATATTCAAAATCACTTTTCCAAAACGATCAAACACTTCTACTGGAGCCAGAGTCCCGGTTTTAATCTCATTTGAATCCTCGCAGCTTCCAAATCAACGAAACAATTGAACATTTTGAACATTCGAATTAGGGGTGACGATACAGAGGGATTTTCAAAAAAAAAAAAAAAAAATATATATATATATATATATATATATATACACACTACTTTGCCTCTCAAAAACAATACATACACTATATAATATCCTTTCGTTGCCAACAATCAAACCAACTTAAGTCCGTAGGTGTTCCATTCAATGACGATTAGCCATTGAGAACGCGCCAAGCTTGTGTTGAAAACCCAGACTGTCCGACTCGTCCGCGGACATGAGCAGCTGTTTAGACGGCCTGGCGCGAAGCTTGTGTGAAATAACTGGTTTAGTAATATTTAGACAGATAATTATTGCTCTTCTACGGTAACAAGGAAAATTCTAAATGCGGAGGAATGCAGTAGAACTCAATTTTATGTGCAGGAATTTTACCTGTATTTAAATTAATTTTCTTTTTCAAACGTGGCCAATCTAATTCTATACTATTCGAACGGAAAACTTTCACCCGCATTTAATTAGAACATTTATGTCATTCACCCGATTTTTTTTTTTTTTAATTTTAATAATTGACGTTGTATTTGCCTTATCTATGGGTCAATGAAATAATGTCACAGTATGAAGATAAGAACCAGAAGCTGAGATTAAAAGCGCTTCGCCGCTGGTACTCTGTCCTGAACAACAAATCCTTATATTACCTTATCTTAACATCTAAACATGATTTGCGCTCAATAAAAATATTTCTGCTTCCATATATAAACTTGGTAAGAGATTTTTACCTATGGTAGAGCATGAAAGTAAGTCACGGAACGGAGGGAAAACATGCTTTACATCAATATCTAAGCTTTTGGACAAATTGCCAGTTACTATGTTATTGTCAATTGTTATTTTCAGATTATTACTGTCACTTTCATGATATAAATTTATATTATATAATTTGCTTCATATAGCAATTATTTATTTCAGAGTCAGATGCCATTCCTCGATCGCTTGATCTGAATATAAGTAAGTCAGATAATTAAAATGTACAATTTTATTTATCTCCCGTTTGATGGACATTTGCAAGAAAATATTGAACCATTATAAGAAAGATACTCCCATTGCAGATAAAGACCGGTGACACTTATGGCATGGACCGGTTTTGCACTTATTTGGCACTCATCAACTTAACTGGAACAGCAGAAAGAAAACTTGCAATTTACAACATTGAGAACTTCTATGGAAGCTGGTAATTTCAGTCCTTCCACGTAGCCGGCCGGCATAAAATTCCTGTACAATATAGTTCGGACTACACAAAGGCCAAGTTCAAAATCACAAAATATCGCCAGAAAAAGGTGTTCCCAGAAATAAAGCTAAATTGTACATGAATTTTATGCCAGCTACTACTTGGAAGGACTGAAATTGTTAGTTTCTAAAGGAATGCAAAAGTGCGGCAAATAGCAAGTTTTCTTGCTGCCGTTGCAGTCAACGGTTTCTCCATGCTGATGAGTGCATAATAATCGCAAAACCGGTTCATGGATATTGTTATCTGCAATGGGGGTGTCTTTATTATTTGAGGGAACGCTCCTTTCTGGAGGGTTCGTGTGATTTATTAACTATTATGTTTGATTATTTAAAAAATAAATCTTCGCATATCATTAATTTTAAAATATAATTAAATAGTAAATACTTTCTAAAAAATGTGATGTAGGCAGAATATGTATTTTCTTGTAATGCTTAGATTGAAGAAACCTGAAAAATTATGATTCAAAAATATATTTCAAAACGATATCTATGAAATACTAATTTGTGCATTACCATTCTTTTATCTTTCACTCTATTGTTTTCTTTCGACATATAAATACTATTAATTTTATCGCGCAAAATAAATTATGAAATAAGAAATGTATTAGAAAGCATCCATATAGTAGCAAATGATGTACGTTTTAATTTAGATGAAACTACTAAGCATTTTATAGTCTTTTGTAAACTTATTTCACATAGTCATACGAATTTTTGGAAAGCCCAGGAGTAATATCTCCAAAACTGGATATGGACATCCTTAGTGAACCCACCAACTCCTCTTCTAAATTCGATACTGAATCTGTATCGGTCATTATATAAGCTCTATCTATAGCCAATCCAGACAAATGAATGAAAAGAAAATATAATTTTTTTAATCGAAAGAGAAATCTTCAGAATCGGCAATGGAAATCCCTACTCCCAAATGAATTTAAAGCTGAATCTATATCAGTCATCATCTAAGCTCTATCTGTAGATGTTTCAGGAAAATTTGAACCGGAAGTAGAAAAGAACCGGAAATTGAAATCCTTTGTGAATCCACCAGCTGCCTTAAAAACTTGGTGGTAAATCCATAGCAGACGTTATCTAAGTTCTACCTAAGCTCTAACTTCCGAGAAATACATGTTTGAAGAAAAATGAAAATTTTTGAACAAAAAATGGGAAAAACAGGAAGCGGGTATAGATCCTTAGTGAACCAACCCTCCAACCCTTTTGAAATCCCATGCTGAATCTATATTAATCATCGTTTATGCTCTATCCGTAGCATGTAGAACCTGCAAAATAGATGCTTCAAATAAAAATTTGTTAAAATCATAGATGGCAAATTTATTTCCACCAGAAAAGTTACTATTTTTAGAATCACGTCGAAATTATTTTCTTTTATTATTATTTGATATTTCAATGCAATTTGAAATTATATCATTTCCTAAATTCGAAAGAACGGCAATATTACAAAAGCGATAACTTAATCGATTGTAACTGAAAATGCTGCGTATATAACATGTAAAAAGCAGACTATACAGGAAATGCTTAGATTTCTTTTTTCGTTACGAACAAGCCAAAGTCTGATGTCAAATGAGAGCTTAACTTTGCTGCGCTAACGAAATAACTGAAGTACAAAACTTAGTGTGGTATCCCCAAAGCTTCTAAATATACAGGCTGACACAACCTCCATTTTGACTCCATTTGTTCCTTCCTGACAGTTATCATCTGCCTGTGTTACTTCAATGGCGCGCGCATGTCACATAGTTGATATTACTTTCCTTATATACATAATGTATAAGGAAAGTATTGTGACGCGAGTTTTCGACGGGAGAGCACGTTACAAGCATTCCTGATCACGAATCAAACATTTTTGAGGTGATGTCTGTGTGTGTGAAAGTACCTGTGTGTGTCGAAAGCCCAGACCATCCGTCTCGTCCGAGGACTTAGAGAAACCATTTGGATGGCACGTGTGTGTGTGTATGTCAGTGAGTCTGTGGAGACGATATCTTAAGAACAAATGGAGCGATTCGAATAAAATTTGGTACAAAAATCACAATCCGTGAATACTGGAAGCCTATTGTTTTAAAATGCAATCGAATGTTCAGAATCCTCCTAAATTTTCGAATCAAATTGTGAAAAAATCATCAAAAAATCAAAACCCGTAATAAAGTTACGAAAATAGACATTTCTTATGTAATTTTTCCTTAGCAAACGATTGACATAAACTTTAGAACGCTAGCATGAACCGTTCTCGAGATACTGCACATATTTCTAATAAATTTATCAAAAAATCCCATAAATTAAAACATATATATTAACTGTTGAGAAACATGTTCACTTTTCATATGTAATATCATGCGATAAATTGGGTGACATCATTCTCGTAGATCTAGCTCGTTCCATTCATGAGAAAATATACTTTGAGTAATACTTTTGTATTTGAACGCCAATAGTCATTTATCTGCTATAAGAATAACTTATTTTTCCGTCCATAACAATTGGCGAGATTTTGGCGACTAATTTGGTGAAATGTCTTTTTAAATGTTGCCAAATTAACGAAAACTCGCCAAATGGATAAAAATGATGCTACATCAATGAAAATGACGACTAATTCAAGAAAATTCAATATCTTGGAAAGAATATAAGTATCTACTATAAGAATAACCTATTTTTTTGCCGTAAAAGTAGTCAATTCATTGCATTATATAAGGAAAGTCATGCACTGTCCACATCCTGTGCTGCCCATTCTTTGATATGCAATTTAGCTGTGAAATAAGTGTTTCTGTATATAAGAAAGTAGTCCAGAATGTTTTGATTTTCTCAAGATCCCGAAGAAGGGACGAGAAACCCTCTTTTCGCCATCTGCAGCCATCGCTTCAAATGGAAGTCAAGATGGCCACTGTTGCGCAAGCCTGTATATTTAGAAGTCCTATCTATATTAGTATTCCTATCTAGTTTGAAAAGAAGACATCACTAAATAAAAACACAAAAAGCAGATAAAAAGTACATTAAGTGCTTTTCGGAAAACGAAATACTTTCAAAATAGCAATTCAAAAATGTTAAATAACTCGTTATTAATTTCCCTATATACATATAATGTATAAGGGAAGTATTATGACGGGGTCGAAAATTCGAATGACTTTTCGTCGGGAGAGCACGTTTCCAGCATCCCTGATCACGAATCGAACATTTTTGAGGTGATGTCTGTGTGTGTGTGTGTGTCAGTGAGTCTGTGCATACGATATCTCACGAACAAATGGAGCGATTCGAATGAAATTTGGTACAAAAATTAGAATTTGTAAATACTTCAAGCCTATTGTTTTTAAACATAATCGAATGTTCAGAACCCCCCTAAATTTTCGAGTGAAATTTTGAAAATTTCATCCAAAAATCGAAACCTTTAATAAAGTTACGCAAATAGACATATCTTATGTAATTTTTCCTTAGAAAACGATTGACATAAACTTTAGAACGCTAAACTGTTCTCGAGATATTGCACATTTTTCAAATATATTCATAAAAATATCCCATAAATTAAAAAAAATATTAACTATTGAAAAACATGTTCACTTTTCATATGTAATATTATGCGATAAATTGGGTGACATCATTCTCGTGGATCAAGCTCGTTCCATTCACAATAAAAGATACTTTGAGTAATACTTTTGTATTTGAACGGCAATCTGCTATAAGAATAACTTATTTCTCAGTCCATAACGCTTGGCGAGATTTTGGCAACGAGTTTGACGGAATATCGCCAACTTGGCGATTTTTTAAATGTTGCCAAATTAACAAAAATATCGCCAAACGGATAAAAATGACGCTAAATCAATGAAAATAAGGACTAATTGACGAAACGTCAATATCTTGGAACGAATATAAATATCCACTATAAGAATAACCTGTTTTCTTTTACTGTAACAGTAGTAAATTCATTGCATTATATAAGGAAAGTCATGTGGTACCCACATACGATTTTTTTGTTTTTCAGAGTGCAAAAAACCAATGGGATTGGAAAATGGACTATTGATGGATAGTCAGCTCTCGGCTTCATCTAGTTACAGCTCACGATTTACGCCTGACAATTCCAGGTTAGGTTCCGACTCGGTATGGGCATCTGCAGTCCAGGACGATAATCAATATTTGCAGGTAATTTTGCAAGACATTTAGGCAAAGCATTAAGTGGATTGACATATTTTAATATCTAAAAAATATTTAACAAAATGTTTCTTTTTCTTCTTACAACTTAATAACTAAGACGGTTGGCAAAATAATTTATTATATTATATAATTATATCTAGAGAAATTAAGATAGTTAGCTTCGACTTTCATGTGTTTCGGGCACATATTCCTCTGATAAATCCAGTGAATATTAATTCTCCATAAATCATATTATGTATTCTGATATTAATAAAATATATTTTTGTTACATTTATGACACCAAATAAATATTCTGAACATAATATTCTGAGCAAAATATGCTGAACATAAACACTCATCACCCAGTGTGTGTTTTGTGAGGGGGGGGGGATCTATTAATTTTTGTGTATTAACATATTGCATATTTGTTGTTAATACTGTCAGTAATATTTTTCAGTGTTTAACTTTTGTTAATGAGCATTTAAACCTAGTAATATGACGAAAAATATGTATTAAAAAGGAAAACAGAGTTTTGCTTTGCATAGTAATCTTCAAAATATTTTATTGGGCAAAATGTTTTGCAAATTTGATTTGAGTGAATTCGATGGAACATTGAAGTAAATAGCAATATTTCCCTTTTTAACCAATTCTGGCTATTCAGAGTAAAGATGACATCATAAAGAATTAGCCACTCATAGACATAATGACCATTTGATGAATAGAGCAATGCATTTTCGTGAAAATTTAAGATCACGCAAATCGATGCTTCGCAAATTTCCTTTGATTTGCTTGAATTCTATGAAAAAAAATTAACTAATTAGCAATATTTCCCTTCTTAGGCGATTCTAACCATCCACAATAAGTATGACAACATCAAAAATTCACAAATCAATCATTCAGGAATAAAATTCATTTGGTAAATAGGCCAATGCATTTTCTATGACTAGGAAACTCCGCTCCCTTTTCGTTACGCTTCGCTCACTCCCTGGCGTTCGCAGAGGCCGCTTATCAAGCTATTTCAAGCCAAATAAATGTGTAAATCCAGAAACTTATTATTTCCGCATGTTTCCTATCATTTCTCTACAAATGTATCCAATTTCATATTTTTGTATACTATAGTTTTTACGGTGCATGACAGAAAAGCTCCATGGACGGAAGAACATTTTTCACTTCAGTGCATAAAAAGTAAAATAACTTGTGAACTACACAAAAAAAAGGAAAATTTTAGGAAAAGGACACCGTGACCGTCTTACAGTAATTCAACTGTGTAGGTACATATCTGCACAAATTCGTGGTCTTGCTACTTTTCGTCTTTCATTTTGAAATTAAATATTTCTCTAGCTGAAGTATGAATCAAAAAACGGTTTATAGTTTGGTGATCAAAGACGACACCAATTGGTTATTAAATCAGGAAGGGGTTAATATATGTTTCTTTCCCGAAAAGAGTATAAATAATGGAAAAAAGTATAGTTCACTTTTAGAATACGCTCTTAATGGAGATGACACAATCCATAGACCGGTTTTGCGTTTATTATCCAGCGTGAAATAACCGATATCTGCAATGGCAACAAAAAACTTGACATTAAGTTTCTTGCTATTTTTCTAAAATCCTACTAGCAAGTTTCTTGAGGCCATTGCAGATATTGGCTATCCATTTTGACGAGCGCATAACAAGCACGAAACCGATACATGGAGGCTATTAACTGCAAAGACAGTGTATTCCAAATTTCATTATGATGGAGTTAATTTAAATATTATGATCAATTACTCAAATTAAACATTATGATTGAGTTACGTTTAGTTTATTATTACGAAGAGTTGATTATTACTCAATTTAAACATTATGGAGTTAATAAATTAAATAAATTGCAATATGACTTTCATACTTTCAATACGTTTCTCCATCGTGCTTGTGGATTGAACATACTGCAATCTATCTACTATGGATTTGCTCTCAATTCTGAGATCATTTAATTATTTAACAGCTATTGCTGCGGATTGCGATTTCTCTCCCAGCATTGTTGATCGTACTATCACAATTTTCTAAACCTTCCTCTAACCTTGCTTCTGAAAGAGATTTCAACAATAATATCATTTTACAATTTTTTCCAAAAAATAAGTCAGCATATTGCTAAGATTTTAATAGCATCCAAATTTAATATTGTATTTAAACCTTTTAATAAACACAGAGTTTCTAATTTTAAAGATCTTTTGGAAATTTCTAATAGTTGGGCATTTACAATATTTCTTGCCTATGCAGTCTATTTTATATTGGTCAAACTAAACATGCTTTAAAAATAGTATAAAGGAGCACAAAGAACTATGTCAAAAACAGGACTGTAATGAATCGTCAATCACTCAAAACTGCTACAATTTACACCACCATATTGAGTTTTCTTCAGGAGGGATCATAAAAAATCCATGTCGATCTACAATCTTGATATCTTTAGGACCTTTCATATCCAGAAAACCTGTTGTATTTCAGTTAATAACTTGTTCAGAATTCCATTTTTGTCCTCGGTTTGGCGGAGTACTAATTTTTCCCATTTTCTTTATTCCATTTCTTAACTTTCTATAAAATCTATAAAACTTTTCGCTTTGCTGGGTCTCATTTTTGATTTGACTTAACTCATCTTGTCGGGATATTTCGGTTGTGTTTAGGCACCTGCCAATCTCGTGCACCACTTCTCGTTTCGGATTGGCTGGAATGGCCTTTCTTTCAGCTCTGTGATTGGCTCTCTCAGGTGGGCTCTTAATCCAGGTCTTAGGTATATAAACATCCCACTATTTCTTCTGTTAAACAACCATGCCCTACGCGCGGAAAAATCTACTAAATACCTAGGTGTAACGATAGATTCCCACCTAACCTGGAAACAGCACGTAACGAACTTAATCAAAAAAGCGTATATAACTACAGGAATCTTATACCCAATGATAGGAAACGGAAATCTCAGTCATCAAAACAAACTCCTAATTTATAAATCGGTCATCCGACCGGGAATGCTGTATGCAGCACCCGTATGGAGATATGCCTGTAAAACTACAATAGACCTCCTAGAGACAAAACAAAACAAAATCCTACGGATTATCAGGAAAGCTCCCAAGTACTTAAGAAACTCGGTAATTAGGAATGACTTCAAAATGAAAACTGTTTACGCTCTGTAAACTGTTTACGTTTTGTAAAATTTGCCATCCGTTCCAAATGAACTGTTATTCAATCTGCATGATCATCGCAAGGCCAAATCTCTTAAGAGACCCCGCGCTGTTCTAAACATCGATAATCGGAATTAAAAATCCCACCTCAAACATCTGATATTAAATAAAACTCGCGACTAATGTTCAAAACTCTAAGCTGCCAAAATGCTAGATAACCCTTAGATCTGCATCAACCCCCCAAACTGCTTAAACTCTAAATGTGCAACAAACTGCCACACTAGGAGCTAGGACAAATAATAAAATGTAGTAAATAAAAACCTCGAACCTCCAATTAGGGTCACTGAATTAATGTCACAGTTTGACGATAAGAACCACATATTGAAACTGGAGATTAAAGGCGCTTCGCGCCTGGTGCTCTGTCCTGTACGACACTCAACTTTCTGTTTGTACCCACCCATTTCGTCATTTTGACTTCGGCTTTTTTGGTTCTCTTGCACCGATGAAAGGGGGTCCAGAGCATCCTCAAAACAGCTGTATGTTGCATTATTATCCCAATTGTTCTTAAACACGTTGCTCAAGTTTTCGTAAACAAAAGGTTTATTGATTGTCAAAGAAAGAGAAAAGATATAAGAAAATTTTAATTCGTGCTGTTTTTTATCTAGAACTTTTGCCAACCGTCGCAAAGGTCATGGGTTGGACAAATCGATTTCATTTAATAACAGCTTGCAAAGATAATACTCAAAAGATATTTTCTGTAATACCTCATCTTCTATCACCTTTACAGAAATAAAAAAAATTATTAGAAATTTTGTCGTATTCCGCATATCATTAGAATGATAAATGTATATTTTTGTTAATTATTTACCTGGATAATTTCTTCAACGTCAGGAGATTCAATGCTGTAATCAATAACAAGAAACTTCTGTACAAGTTTTTATTGACACCGGGGAAAATTATTTCAATCGGTCATGGTTATAATTATCTAAAGTATACATAATTCAGACAGTTTAAACGAAAACAAATGATTTGTTTCCCTGAAAAATTATTATTAATTAGTGTCAGTTTCCAACTGCAGATGGATAGTAAGAGGAAATATATATATTGCACCATTATAATGAAAAAGAAAATCTTTCTATTCATTATAAGTGAAAGAGTGAGTAATAAAATAAGATGCATGACAAGAAACAGTAAAGAACATCCAAACTTTCTTAGAAATGTGCTAAACTATTAGGTAATATATTAAATTTAGCACATTTCTGAGAAAGTCTGTAAGGATAAATTATTTTGTTCTGTGAAGATTTTCTGTAAAGATAAATTATTTTGGTTCAGCTGAAGTTTTGATGAAGTTAGAAACTAGTTAGCACTGTACCATAAAACTGTGGGAAACTGACTGACTGGTTGAGTGATGAATTACACAAACCAAACTGCTGAAGTAAAAACTTGAAATTTTGCATAAACGGGAACTTTACCTATCAGTAAGGACAAAAATCTACAATCTTGGAATTTTGTCCCTAAAAGAAGAAATCTCGAAATGTTTTTGAACATATTTCAAGCCATAATTCGAAAACAGCTGGATATACATAACTCGTTTCATACCTTCCTGAGCAAAAATATATATTTTAAATTATTTTAAATTATTTTATTGGTGTACACTTCAACAGTTCTTAAGATATATTAATTTAAATTTATAGCAGACGATTTTTGCTTTCCCTATATACATAGTATAATATACAGGGAAAATATCGTGACGGGAGTGAAAAAATTCAGATTCGAGTTTAGACGTAAGATCACGCTTCAAGAATCCCTGAACTCGAAGCGAACGTTTTCAGGTGATATCTGTGTGTCCGTGAGTCTGTGAATGCGATAGTTCACGAATGAATGGTGCGTTTCGAAAGAAATTTGGTGCATATATTATAATCAGTAAATATTGGAATCCTGTTGATTTTAAGCGCAATCGCATATCCGGAAGATCTCCAAATTTTCGAATGAAATTTTTAAAAAACCATTAAAAATTTAGAACCTTCAATACTGTTACGTAAATCATTATGTCTTATGCAATCGTACTTTTTATTGAAAAAGAATGACGCCAACTTTCGAACGCTAGCATGAACCGTTCTCAAAATATTGCACTTTTTCAAATAAATTGTTTCAAATAAAACACATAAAATTAAGAAGTATTAACTGTTGCGAAATACGTTCACTTTTCATGGGTAATATTAGATGTTGCTATCTAATTTTTTCCATTCACGAGAGATGATGCTCTGGGTAATAGTTTTGTGTTCTGATGCCTAACAATTTGCAAATAGTCATTTGTGTATAAGAAAAGCTGTTCTCGCCGTTTGTTTGTAACGCGTCCATCAATTCGACGAACTTGGTGACTCATGTAGCAAATTATTGCCATCTTGGCAATATTTCGCCCCGATTTGATGAAAATATCGTCCTAATTTAAAAAATAACACTAAATTAACGAAAATAATGCCCAATTCAGGAATTAATTATTAAAATAGTTTAATATAAAGTCAATAATGCGTATATTATTAATATTGATAATTGTCAATTTAGAATTGCCCGAAATATAAGTTAATTAATTCTGGTATTAATAGTTTTAGATGTTGTCATCCTAAAGAGCGCCAAATATACAATTCAACACCAAATACATTGCGCCGTGGATATCATTGTTTCACTGCGAAAGAAGTAAATTCATTGAATTATACAGGGAAAGTCATTTGCTGCCCACATCATATTTTTTATATTATATAATTTAATTTTTTATACTGATTTTTGTTCCACAGTAACAACGTTATACTCCAAATACCGAAATCGTCTGCTGTCCATTCTCGAACTACTGTAAACAATCTACAGAAAAAACATTTTACAAAGCCAACCGTTAGCAAAATTGACATTAAGTTACTTGATCATCAATTATTTTCTCACTAGATTGTCTTAACGCCAATCAAACTTTACATTTACTGTCATACGCAGAATTACATTTTTGAAATTACAAACGTTTCTGTATTATTCAACTCGCGTTCAAGACTGTCGTTTGGAATACTAAATCGCAAATGCCACTCTCACTGAAGTATTTGCAAATTCAATTTGAGATTTAAATTTGATAAGGGGGGGGGGATCTTATTATGAAATTTTGCACTACGTATTTAATCACAGTTTCTGTTCATTTGCTTTTTTTCTCTCTCTTAATAAAAATTATTAATTTTGAGCAAAATGAATTAATTTTTCGTATAAGTTTTAGCAATACGAAAAAGATTATTTTCTCACTCATAATACTTACCACAATCTTTTACCTTTCTTCCATGCGTGGTAATATATAGGAAAAATTATTAAAATGGGGTTTGAAAATTAGAATTCTAGTTTTCAATTAAATTACTCATTTTGAACTTGTGGAATACAAATAAATATTTCAGCATGCGTTTGCGTGCGAGCACCTGTGTATCTGTCTGTGTAATGTCACCCGTAGTTCAAAAGTTATTCGACTAAATTTCACGAAATGTGGCAGTTGAGTCGCTTACGAGTAGTCATCATCCTGTTGCTGTTTAGATTTTGGTGAGGTTGAGAAAAATAGGACACACCTTTTTGTTCTACATAACCTTCAAAAGTTAACAAAAACAGAAATAAGAGGCAAAATGTGCTTAAATGTATTATTTAAATGATGATTGTTTTATAAGTAATTTTGAATCAAAAATTACACAAGACCAAATCCATTACTTTAGAATAAATCTTTCTTTAGGTATTTCAGAATTTTGGATGATTTAGCGGCAATTTACACACGCGCTCGCACACACAAACACACACACATACATACACATATAACCACACACATACATACACATATAATCACACACATACATACACATATAACCACACACATACACATAAGCACAAATACACATAAACACACATAAGCACACATAAACACACACACATATAACCACACATATACACACATACACATACATACACATATACACACACATACACATATAACCGCACATATACACACATACATATAAACACGCATACACACAAATACATATACGCACACACACACATAAACACACACACATACACAGAAAAATAAACACATATATATATATAAACACACATAAACATAAATACAAATTCATACGTACACATAACTGCCCATGCATACATATACATAAATACCCATGCACACATGCACATAAACACACATGCATGCATACACATAAACACACATACATGCACAAGTATAAACATCTATACACAATTACGCACACACATACACAAGCCGTAAACATACACGCGCACACGCGCACACACACATACATACGCGCGCACATACATACATACGCGCGCACACACACATACATACGCGCGCGCACACACACATACATACACGCACACACACATACATACGCGCGCACACATACATACATACGCGCACACATATATACATACATACGCGCACACACACACATACATACGCGCACATACACATACATACGCGCACACACACATATATACGCGCACACACACACATACGCGCGCACACACACATACGCGCACACACGCACACATACGCGCACACACACATATACGCGCACACCCACACACACACAAATACACACACCACTTCATAACGTTCGATTCGAATTCAAGAGTGCTCAAATGTATAGATCCTTTGAAAACTCGAAATTTTAATTTTCGACCCCGTCAGAATACTTACTATATACAATATATCATTTTACTATGTGTGTACAGAAAGTAATAAATGTGGGTGTTTTAGAAGGCAACACAGAAGTCTCGCTTTACAGGGTTAACTCGATTCTTATAAACGGTTATCAAAAGAATTTTGTAAATCGTAAACTTTAAGAAACAAATGTGGAATTTTTACGCTTACCCAGTGCATGTTTACCCGTGGCATGCTTGCCCACTTTTGGTTCTTATAAACGTCCGATTTTTTATAACTAGTAAACATTATATACGACTGCCACTATCTTTACAGTCCCAAGTTGTTAAAAGTGGATTTAAACATCATTGCTTCTTTAAAGCCATCAATATTGTATTTTACTTGTCTTGCTTAGTTTTTTTAATGAAACCACATTTGTCCACATTCATATTCTTCAATAATTATTTAGGTCGATTTTGTAGACGCCCAGCGAGTAGCTGGCATTATCAGCAAGGGCAGAGAAGACGTTCCTCAGTGGGTGACAGCTTACGTTGTGGAGTTCAGCAAAGATGGCGTCATATGGAACAAGATCAAAGATGACGAGAATAACGATGAGGTAAGAATCGCGATCATTCTATGTAAAAATATATTTTACGAAATAATTTATTGCAAGAACCAGTCCAAATACCGAGGTGGGTTTAATTTTACGATGTTACGGGAAATTAAAATGTAAAGATAGTGTAAAGAGATCTTTTAAAATGTTAAACAGTTAATTTGAACTTACAGGACATACATAGCATATTTAATTCAGCCTAAAATATTTAGCATATGTAGCCTGATATACATAGCATATATTTCTACATGAAAATGTTCTACAAAATAATTTATGACAAGACCAGTCCAAGTACCGAAGTGGGTTAACTTTACTCTCTTAAGGGAAATTAAAATGTAAAGGTAGTGCAAAGAGATCGTTTAAAATATTAAAAAATTAATTCAGCCTAGACGACAAACAAAGCATATATTTCATGCTTTCGAGTGTAATAGGCTCTTCATCATAGCCATCTGATAAGATAAGGTACATTGGTGCTTTTATATTCAACCAATACACAAAACAAATTTGCATATTATGAATGGCCGATCGTGAAAAAATCGGCAATGGCTCCAGTCCGATTGAGCCGAAGTCGTATGGGCACGCATAACATCTTTCCTAGTGTGCGGTTTGTCTTTTCAGACATTTTCAGAACGGTTCAAACTATTAAAATATCGAAAATGAAAACATCTTTTAAAAATAGCTAAACAATAGCCGAATACCAGTTAAAAATCAACAATAATCAACCCCTGAGTAATGTAAATTTTTGAATAATTCGCGTTTCACATTTATTCGGCAAATCGAATATTTTAGTGTACGGCACCCCCTTAAGTTGAAAATATTGGAAATCTAAAATTGCACACTCTCTTCCTTTCGAACGATGTACCCATACACCAAATGTGAAGTCTCTATCTAATCGGAAAGCCTGCTTTTCTATCATTTCACTTTTCGAACGTTTTGGTGTGGAGCACCCTCCTCTACAGAACATTTTTGAAAAATTCGATTTTTCCAGGATTTTATCGAACGATCGACCTATTTACCAGATTGCAAGTCTTATCTATTCGGGAAGTGATGAAAAAAGCGTGCCATTTAGATGGACAGACAGACGAACAGACAGACAGACAGACGGACACTTGGCAATTAGTATATATAGATATAAAATTATCGAAAATTATAAAAACTCTATTTCAAAAACTAAAAACCTGAACCAAAATGCATTTACATATCCTTGTAGGACTAATAAGCTACAAATTATTTCTTGTAGTTTATAGCTAGCAATTTTAATTTTCGATATATAAGCGTAAAAATATTGAAAAACTGAAATTTTTCAATCTTCTTGAACTTGATAAGACTATTCCTCGAAAACTATAGTAAAGTAGTGAAAACAAGTCATTTAATTATGTATTTAAAAACTGGATTTCCAATTGAACACCTTTGTTGCTTACTGTTTTTAACTATGTTTAATAGTTTAAAAGATATTTCAAGAGAAAGTAAGCAAAGTGAGGCAAAAACTTGCTCGAACAAAAACTTTTTAGTTTACATTTTTTAAAAAAGCAGTTCAAAATATCAAAATATTGATTTTTTTTATATTTTCATAAACTGCACCATATTTTCTATAAAGCAAGTAAAAATTGTTTATATTTTTATGCATTGGGTTCGGAGATATAGTGCTGAAATTGTTTGCAATTTTCGTAACGCTCCAATTTCAGCCATAGATATATATTATTGCCATCAAAAATACTAAACATGAAAATATGAAAGGAAGGCTTACATTTTCTACTCTTACTCTAAACAGATTCTGTATATTGTACATTTGAACATGTTGTTATTATTGTCATGTAAACATAGTGCTTGAGATCCCAAATTGAGACATAAATATATTCGGTGTCGAATTATTCCTCAGTTACCAATTTTGTCAACTGATTAAATCTAATCGAAACATCTTATCCGTTTCAATTAAGCATTCGAAGTCCAAAAACCAAAAATGTTTACGTTTTTTTAATTAAGCATTTTTTATTAAATTTCACTTTAAAGCGTGGAGTTTAAGGGGACGGTGGACGTTGAAATGAGCAAAAATCGACATCAAAAATTTTTAATATATAACATTATTTTACACATTCAACTTTTTGCTTACGGGTGGAACAGCGTAAATCCCAAAAGAACCTCCCTAAAAGACAGGTATTTGGCATACCCTATCAAAAACAGTTCGATCCCCCTTTGCAGGCATTGACGTCCATGGAAATCGCTGACAGAAACATTGCACCTGCTGCAGCAGGTGCAATGTTTCGTCAGCGCTTCCATGTTTCGCTGTGGGATTTATTTTGTCCCACCCGCAAAATGTTGAATGCATTTTTTTCGAAACGGAATTTTCAAAGGTTTTACATTTTTAAATTACTCCATGCGTCTTAATTTTTGTCTGAAATGCATGGAATTTGGCAAGAAGACACCTCTCATACTTTTTAATGAAACTGGGTATGCATTTTATAATTGGACTTTATTAAGGTAATTAAAAGTGAATAAGAACCTCATTAAATGATGAAAATTTAGTTTCAATGACGAAAAATATTTTTAAAAAATTAACTTTCTAAGGGATTTAAAAATGAATACCCGAATTTGTTTATTATGTGTTTTTGAGTGATCATAACGTAAAATTAATCAAAAATGTGAACAAATGGCACGCAAGGAGCATTTTCAAATTTTTGTTAAAAAAATTAAATTAAAAAAAAATACAAAATTATAACAAAATTGAAAAAAATTTAATGGTATTGTATAATGTTAAGAGGAATATTTATACAAATTTTCACATTTGTAAGTCAATAAATAAATAAAAAAAATTCACCGTCCCCTTAAAATATATGTGTGAATCTAGATAGATAGAAGATTTTGAAGTTATGATTTAAGCTGAAATTTTTTTTCTGAGTTTAAATCCACTTTCTTTTGGATGACAAATTATAGTCAAATACTTTTTAAAATGTCAATTTTCACTATACTATCTACACCGTACGGCTGAGATATAAGTTGTCTGTCCGACTCAGGCAGAAGTTATACATGTGAAAATGCTAACTTTGCATATGTGTAGGACATGATCTATAAATAATGAGAAAAATCTAAAATTTAGGAATTTTGTTTCTACAATTTATAAATCTCGAAATTTTTTGTTTGAAAATTCTTCCAGCAATGACTAGAGAACAACTTGATTCACAATATCATTTTTATAGTAGCAAATTTAGAAAACAAAATACCGTAAATATTATTAATTAACGAACCCAATTTATAGTTATACAGACGATTTTTTATATTTTACATTTCATTTCTATACAGTTTTTTATTCTACGTACCATATTAACAGCTTTACGCTTCATATAATAAAATCGTCAGCTGACTACTTTTCTGATCAAGATCAAGCTACTGGCAATACTTTTATCAATAATTGATTTTTAGATTAAAATGTCTGAAAACGTTGAAAATAGGGCAATTTATAGTGATCGGAGATGAAATATTATTTTACATTCAGCAGTTTCCATGGTAATAGAAATATAAAATGTGCTCCATTTTTATGCATTAATTTGAAAAGGTATTTAATATTCAGAACTTTCATGAGGCGCATAGCCGTCATATTTAGTAGCACCCGCCACGTGAAAGGGGGTAGACATGTTTAGTATTCCATGGACGTCAAATATTTAAAATCCCTATAATAGAACTCAATTGGACTTTGTAAACTCCCTTTCTATCTCAACCGGGAATCGAACCATGGACTTTCATTCTGGCCAGCCGACGCTCTATCGTTGAGCTACGGGGAGGAAAATGCAAACACTTATCGACGAAGTGGCACTGCATTCTCCACCATCTAATATCAGATTGGTGTGCAACCTGCAATCTTACTGACCTCTTTGTTATTTTTAACTCAGATTAGCATCCTGAGTAACCTCTAAGATAACTTTCTGCGTGGTCGTTGTCTTCCCGCTTTGAAATCGGCTTTTAATGTACCAGAGTCCACTGAATTCTTGCTAGTCATACTAGGATTACTTTCAGACCTTCGACATTCTTCCTTTCCCGGCTGTGCAACTAACTACTATAAACCTACTATGTGAGTAGCACTGTCTGGGGTCTTCAGACCTCCGACATCTTTGCATTAACCTACAGGGTTGATTTTTTAGGGCACCATTGTAAAGTACGATATTGCCCCAACCTGGAATCGAACCACGGATCTTCATACTAGCAGACCAACGATCTATCGTTGAGCTAGAGAGACTGAATTGTAAGCCTTTATAGACGAAGTGAATTCTGCAACTTGAAAAATATTACAAGTTTATTTTCTACCATCTTGACTGAAATCTCATCCTAAAATCTCCCCGATTTGTTTTCAGTAATTTGTGCAACTGTATTATCTTTAATGCACCGCGTTTATAGCAAGTTGCATCCTCACACTATTTGAACTTACCCAGAACTTTTTGATATAAACGTTTTCCAGCCAAGAATTTTAAAAAACATTTATTCACTAAAAAGAAGTGGAATTTATTCTTTACAAAATTTATAGGAGTTTCCCGCCAATTACGATGCCTATTCAACCGTTGAAAATATATTTCCCAACATCATAAGGACCAGGTTCTTAAGGATACGGCCGACGAAATGGAAAAATTGGATCAGCATGCAGATTGAAGTGCTGGGATGCTATCACCCACAACGTAAGTACAAAAAAATTTTCTCAAAAAAAATTTAAGAGTCATCGTGTTTTCATATACTAGAAGACTCTTCCCCCTGTTCGCTACGTTCACCAACACCTGATTTCGCTGTGTATACATCAATATTTCAAAATGTATGTGTTACAACTCATATATATATATATATATATATGTGTGTGTGTGTATATATTAGGAAAATGTAATACTAAAAATAAGCAATTCAAGTAATCGTGAAATATTAACATCATCACAGAAGCAAAACCACGGCCATAGTGCCGATAATAGAAAAGGACTACACCAAAAAATATCAAAATATAAAATAAAAGGCTGTGTTTAGGAGTCAAGCCCGTTCGGACAGTTGAGTCAGCATTAGCCAATTAAATTCCCCGAAATGATCCATTTTTTGACGTTTCAAACGCCCGATCTCCTTTGTCGTCAATCCTGAACACTGCCAAAGACTACATATTATCAAATGTATTAATTTAATGCTACGTAATTTATGCGTAAATTATACGTAATTTTTGATGACATAAAGAATAAAAACAAATTCTATAACTCTACAGCTAAACCGTTCTCGAGATATTTTATTTTTTCTCATTTGAAACGCGACGCCTTTGAAAATACGTTCAGTCGCCAAATAAAAATTTAATTATTTTAAAACTACGAATTTTGCCTCATTTCCAGTAATTATCCATTTATCAGTATAATTAAATTCATTTAAGGCATGTGAAAGGAAAGGAAAGTAATTTGTGCCTCTAGGGACGCTCATGTGCTGCCCACAAAAGATTTTAAAGAGTATATTAGTGCCGTATAACTGAAAAAAATCTTCTCCAGTCTGTATTTTGGCTCCAGTCCGATGGAGTTGACGTGGTTCTTCGTGAATATCATTTTATAAAATAAAACTCAAATAAAACTCAACTAATATAAATAAAATAATTTCATCCAAAATCCAATTGCATACAATTATAGTGCTTTCAAAGAGCTGCGAATTCTTGCTTATTGTTCAAAACTAGCTCTTTTAGTTTTTGAGATACAAACATTAGGAACTTAAAAAACGGAAAATTTTCAATCTTCTTCAACTTGGCAAGACGATTACTCGAAAACTATATGAACTCTATTTTTTTAATATTAAATATTTATTTTAATACTAAATTTTCTATTACACATTTTTGTCGTTTACTATCTAATCTGTATTTTATAGTTTACTATATATTGCAAGTGAAATTTAGAAAAATGACAAAGAAAACTCGCTGGGAGAGCTACTATTTAACGTGTTTTCGAAAAACAAATGTTTAAAATATTAAAATATTGAAATAATTTTATATATATTCATAATCCAAACACTATTTCCGACTAAACAAAAAAAAATTGCATTTTTATCAATAGATATATTCGGGAGTATAAGAGTGCAAATTGCTTACGTTTTTCCGTCAGAGAAACCGCGACGACAAATGACGACAGCACATCGAAACTTTTTTCTATTTTAAATTGTACAGTCTTAAATTGCGTAGTTTAAATTTTATGGATGTTATTCACATCAAAAATTTCTACTATTTCAATTTCTGTATAAATGATATTATTTTAAAATTTGAAGTGGGCGGCATTTCGATCCCCCCTTGTATAATGGTATAGTATTTAGTAGTATCTAATTTAGTAGTTTCCACTATATTTTAATCCGCATGTTACGACCAGGTTTTAACGAATGCGTTTGCACTGACATCCTATAACCCTTATATTTCAGCTTGCAGAGATCCTATGGGGTTAGATAATGGAGTTATTACTGATCATCAGCTGGCCGCTTCATCCAAGATGTCTGATTCACTGTCAGCCAATGACGGCCGTTTGTCCTCAACCAAAGCATGGTCTCCGGAAATTTCAGATAAAAACCCTTTTCTACAGGTAAGCAGTTACCGGGATAAAAATGATATTTTGAAGCAACACAGCGTTTTGTATATTATATTTATAACTATAATATACCCGTGGCGTCCGTTTTAAAATAAAATAAATTATTTTTAATTTTATCTAAGCATTTGGAAGAAAAAATAACTATATTACATCTGCTGGCACCACTCAAAGTAAAAAATAAGACGAAAAGAAAACAAGAAAGATCAATCATGCTTAAAGCATTGATTATGAAACACTTTCCAACTTCAATGCAATTTTATTTAAAAAAGTCGAAAATGCAATACATTCCTCGGTAATATTTTAAAACTTATCACAATACTACATTGATTTATTATATTTGAAAACTTAAACCTTCATCGAAAAAAATGAACTTCATTCAAATGACGGCATTGAAATATAAATTGCCTGGTTTAAATATCTCTAAAATGCAATACATTCCACGGTAATATTTTTAAAACTATCATAATACTACGATAATTTATTATATTTGAAAACTTCATCGAAAACAACTGAAATAAATTCAAATGACGTCATAGAAAAATAACACGCCTGGATCTCTCTATAAAAGCAGGATTTCATTCATAACTTTCTCCCATTCATATCATTCATCACAATACTATAATAATTTATTTTATTTAAAAATTAAGACCATGGAGCTACAATTCATAAACTCTATGCTTAAAACTTCATCGATAAAAATCGTCCTTCTGTTTATAAAATCAATTAATATTTCATTCATATCAGCCATGCAGACTCCATGGACTGAATTATTTTGTGTTAGAGAAATACAGTAATTCTAATACAACTCATTCTACATATTTTGCTGTTTACATTTTACATAGGTGAAAAATAGGCTTAGTTGTAGAAATAATCAAATTTGAATGAGAATTTAAACTCAAATAAATTGTCATTGTGTTGTTTTAGTATGTAGATGCACAGAATTTAGACAAAAATAAAGTAGTTTTAGGATGGATACAGCACTCAATATGAATTAAAAAGAACTTTAAGAAATCACGATTTTGAAACAAGATGGATGCCATATATCATTTTGAAGTGGGTCATGTGATCGTTTCATATCATGATCACGTGATCGTTTCATATAAGATGTGTAATTATTATTTTAATTTTTATTTAAAAAACTACTGAATATATTTCGCTGAATTTTTTTTTATATATTTTATGGAACAATTTGACTATTACCTAAAATTTTCGAAGCAATTTGTGAATTTTAAATCCGCTTAAAAAATGTTTGAAAAATTAGGTCCCATAGGGCTCAATGTATTTCATTTCTTCAACCCGGGTTCAATCCAAAACTAATTGGGTGATATTATTCATTTATATTCCCATAGGTCCTACAGACCGTCTGAACAACATACTAAAATTTCATTTTGATAAAGTCATTTTTACGGCAGTTATCGTGCTAACGGACAGACAGACAGAATGAACAAAGTCATAAACACTTTTCAACTTTGTTGTAAAGTGTTAAAAAATGAACCGCGTTCAAGCAAAAATTTAATTAGCGAAGAAGAACGTTCCGGTTTCTGATATGAACGCTGAATTCAGTCAGCAGTGAACATGAAAGTTAATGGATAATCTGAAAATTTTAATGATCACGTGGAGGGTTATGAAAATGCTGGTAGTCTGGGTTAGTATCTAAATTGAAATGTTTATCAGTGATTGAAACGCGTTTGGCAACCTTTTGTAGCAGCAGAGATGGATAGACAAACAGACAGATAAATCAAAGTATTTATATTATTAAATAATCTTTCCCTGTATTTATTACAGCTATGAGCATTTGTTACTGTTTTGGAAAGAAATGTTTCACATATAAACGCCAATTCCACAGAACACCAATCACATAAATGCCCATTTCATGAAAACCCAAATTCATAGTGAAAACATCAAATGCAAAGTTTATTGCCAAACCTTCAAGTACGTAACAAAAACTGTACATAACCGTCAAGTACAAAAAACAGAAACCTAGAGGAATACCAGGGTTGAGCAAATTATGAAAGTGTAATAATAAGAAAAAAAATGAAAATCACAAAGTAATTATTCAACCATTTTTAAACTGAGATATCAATATGTTATCAAAAAATAGAAATTCAAAATGTTAATTTTTTAACATCATAACTGAAAAAATTGCCCCACATGCGAGGCAAAATGGGGTAGCCCCCCTTCTTTTTCTTTAACTTTATAGTTGACAAAATTTACAAATAAATACTGATTCATCATCTTTGCTTTATATCTTAGCATATGATTTATGAACCCACTTTCTACACTAAATTCATGAAACCTAGCCTTCGTTTTAAATTGTTCATTACAATAAAAACATGCTGCTACTTCATTTTCTTCGATTTTCATCCTCTTTCTCTGCCTTTTCCCTCCGGTATCTCCGTTTAAGTCCATTTCCCGTAGTTTTCTTCTCTTTTCTTTATCTAGCGGCTTTCACTTTATTATACTTTTTTCGCTTGTTTTGGCTTCATAGATTTTTAACACTTTCCAACATAGTTGAAAACCATTTATAACTTTAATCATTCTGTCTGTCTGTTCGGACGATAACTACCGCAAAAATGACTTTATCAAGATGAAATTTTAGTATGTTGTTGAGACGGTCTGTGGGACTTATGGAAATAAAAATGAATAATATCACCCAATTAGTTTCGAATTTAACCCGGGTAGAAAAAATGAAATACATTGAACCTACGGGACCTAATTTTTCAAACATTTTTAAGCAAAGTTAAAATTTACAAACTGCTTCGAAAATTTTAAGAAATATTCAAATTATCACTTAAAATGTGGAAAAAAAGTTTCAGCAAAATATCTCAGGTAGTTTTTTAAATAAAAATTGAACTAATAATTACACCCATGAAATATGAAGAGATCACTTGACTCATTGCCAAATAAAATATGGCATCCGTTTTCTTTCATGTATAAAGATGGAGGATGTTTAAAATTTATATTTAGTACTGCATTCGTCACAAAACAGCTTTATAATTGCATATTATGTGTGTTGGTGTTGTTGAGATCCAGACTGTCCGGCCTACCAGAAAGGTATAAGGTAACTGTTTGGACGGCCGGGCAGAGCCACCCAATTTAAACCGAAACCCAATGGGGGAGGCATCCACAGGGGCCGTACCCGCTTTCTTTTACCACCAACCTCTCGGAAGGACTTACGGATCCACATGTTTAAATTGATCGTACTCCGCGTGAACACGGTGGCAGTTTTGGCAGCGGCGGGAATCGAACCCGGGCCTACCGAATGCAATTCCCGCGCGCTAACCACTGGCCAACCGCGCCCTGCATATAATGTGCATATTATGTGTGTATCTATGCTTACGCAATTACAATATTTTTTATTTTAAATTATCACTAAACTTTGAGTATTTCTGTAATTTCAGAATGTAAATAAATCAAGCGATTGTAAGATGAGCTGTATAAGAATTGCTGAATATATTTCACTCAAAATCATTTAACTCTGGAGTCTGGAATATAAGTTATATGAATGAAATATTCATTGATTTTTTATAGAGAAGCAAACGATCTAAATTTCAATGAAGTTTTGAGTTTAAAAGTATAATAAATTACCGTAAATTTAAAAAATATCACCGCTGAATATATTACAATTTAGAGATATTTAAATAAAATTGCATTTCAGTTGGAAAGTGTTTCATAATCAATGCCTATGAATGATTGATCTTTCCTGTTCTACTTTCGTTTAGCACAGCCTTAAAAGGAGAAGATATAACAATTGCAGTTCTGCTCTCTTCATTACTATTCGTTTCTGTCCATGTCTTCAGAGACGAGCATTTTTCGGTGAAAGGGATTTAAAGCTTTACTCAGTTGAGTTATTAATATAAACATTAAGCATCCAAGAACATTGATATCTAGGTTCTGGAGTGATTTTAATGAGGGATCAATGGAGACATCAGTAGCAGAATATGCTGATGTTCCTATTGATCAACTTGTTGATCGGCATGGGTATAAACCCCTTCCGTTATAAGCACTATAAACCCATTCCAACCCCCAAATACATTATTTGAGGAATTACGACATGACCACTGCCTCATTTTCTTTCTCAATTGTGTCGTACAAAAAGGTACTTAACAACCTGAGCAGGTTAATTGAGAAAAAAAATTAGAACGTGATTTATCTTAGTTCAAAAATTTCATATTATCAAAAATGCACATGAGATTTGGCTACGATTTTGAAAAAACTATGTGAATAGTAATCAACACGTCCTTATTGAAAGACGAACTGTGTGCTTATGAAGAGTCTCAGAGGCGATTACAGAGCCCTTTATGGGAATAAACCTTCTACTGCGTCTTACCCTGTACCCCATTCCGCCGACACTATCGGAGGTGACGATTCCGCCCTAAGCTCCCCTACTCAAATTTTGATGAATTTAGTTATTTTTAAACATAAACGAATTGTCATATGTTTTTGGTTTAAATCTTGTTGACAGATCATTCTTTGGTCTGGTCTCTGTGAAAATATTTTCGGTTCCTAAGAAACTTATTTGTGCGAAAATCGCATAAAGTGGCACTTCATTATTAAGTAACTAAAAACTATATAGAATTAAAATCTCGACGTGGTGTTTCCTCTAGAGATTGGAGATACGCCTGTACTATATTACGTCGCTTAGATTTTAAACTACAAATGACACAGACTTACAGACTAACGATCAAACACCTTCTTTTATTGTTATAGATTAAATGCACAATAAAATGCAATATAGCAAAAATTTATTCGACAATTCATAAACTTTTTCTTGTCCGTCTATATTAAAAACCATAAATCGCAAAATACAGTGTGTATCATATTGAATAGGACAAAAAGAAAGAATACCTGTGAACGCTGTAATTACTTTATTTTGATAAATCAAATTTACAATGAAACTATAGTTATCCAAGTTTCTATATATGTTCTATGTGTGCCCCTCCAGTGACACGGCAAATATCTATGCGGTATTCCATTTCCTGCCACACTCGTGATAGAATATCCTTTGTTAATAATTCGAGCACTTCAGTTATCCGTTGCTTCAGTTGCTGTAAGTCCTGGAGCAATGGAGGCACGAAAACTTTGTCTTTAACAAAACACCATAGGAAAAAATCACATGGGATTAGATATGGGGATCTCGGTAGCCAACAAACCAATGGCATATCGTGCCAAGCAGCCCGTGTCCTCAACCTGCTTCACCCACCGTTTGATGTTGTGACGATGCGGTGGTTCTTTACTAAATTTCGTGCGAAAATGTCTTTGAACGACGATCAACGATGATGTTTTGGCATATTCCAAAACACAGTATGTTTTCTCCTGCATGGATGGCGCCATTTTGATTAACAGTCCCTCTAGCGGCGATTTCGTAACCAGAAGATTTTTCTGTTGCCAGATAAAACTTGTATAATTGTAGTTTCAGAATTAATTTGTTTCGGCTAAATAAATCAATTACAGAATTTGTACTGTGTTATTCTTTTTGTCCCATTCAATATGATACACCCTGTATTATGATGACTGAGAAAAAATTCGCATTTCTTTCTCGAGTATATATTCTCAAGTATATAATTTCTTCTAATAGCTATTATTGCTTCATTTAATTATCAAACGTCCTTTTTTGTATTTTGTTGATTACTTCTGTTTATTTTAAAGTAAAAGCAAACATAGTTCCCTTATGACTTTTCAAGTTTTGATAAGCTCTTTCTTATTGCTGGATTTCTGTCAATCCTTTTCAGTTATTCTATTAATACATTCAAAATTTATTCAGGTTGATTTGTTAGAACCTGTGAAACTTGATGCAGTCGTGACAAAGGGCAATCCTATAATTCAACAGTGGGTCACGTCCTTCTACGTCGCCTATAGCAATGACTCCAGCAACTGGAAGAAGGTCGAAAACGTACAAGGCAGAGAAAAGGTGAGTTCAACATTTGATTTGCTTTTGTACGCACATTTAACATATTTACGCATTTAACATTGCAATCTTCATAAAAAAAAATATACCTGCATGATGCAAGTATGCAAGATGTATGATGATGCAAGTATGTCTCGGTTGAAACATTTAATGTGAGCAGCACTCGATTTTTTCCATACAGACTCATGCGTATTTGCCACTATTTGACAGCACCTTCACTGCAAGCCCCTGTGTCTGTCCGTACCATCACAAGGAGCCTGGCTGAAGGACATTTGGTACCGCGGCGTCCATTACGTGTGCTGCCAATAACACCAACCCACCGTCGCTTCTGTTTGACGTGGTGTCGCGCTCGGCGGGATAGGATCACAACTGAATGGAACTAGATTGTCTTCAGCGACGAATTAAGATCCAATATGGGCAGTGATGATAACCGTGTACGTGTCGGGGGGGGGGGATGGAAGACCCTTTATGAAATACCAAAGAACATTCAAATCATTCTGACTACTGAAAAACTATCTCTGAAAGCTGCAAAAGTTCTAAAACTTCTAAAGTTCACCTAAAATAAATCTGAAAATACTCTCTAAAATATAAACCATTCTAAGTTCCTTAAACCTGAAAACATTCTAGAAATAAACTGAATTACCTGAAATAAACTGAAAGTGGACCTATTGACCAGTTACCCTAAGTGTACAAATATGTACTCTTGTAAAATATTAAAAATGACACTTTCCTAAAAATATAAATATGCATTAAAATAAAAGAGAGAACACAGAATTTTAGGTTTTCAGAAATCTAACGTTTATTAAAATTTTAAACTTCACTTTTAAAATAATTTTCAAAACATTTTACATCTCATTAACTAAACAAATCAAATAAACAACTTAAATAAATAAATAAAAGGAATGGCCGGTCGTATAGTGGTAGAAAAAACGTTAGAATATTAAATTTTAAAGTTAACAATAATAAAATTATACAATTATTTGTCTAAACTTGAATTTGGGATAAAAGAACATAAGTTAGCCAAAAGGGAATTTAGAACATCCTAACAATAATCCAGGATTCGTAACTTAAAATATATAAGTCAAAGGGGTCTTATTTAATGCTAACTCAAAACAATTTTAAATAATGCAAAAGTAAACTAGTCTGAAACTTGAAGGAAAAGTATTATATCACCAAGGCTCCAAGATAAGCTTCTGAGATCTGCAGGAAAGGACCCAACAGCAAAAATGTCACCAAAGTTCCCAGAGAACAAACACTTCTTGAAAGGCAAACACAGCAAAGGAGGGTTATGTCCATCAAAGGTGAGGAAAATCTCCGGCCGGATCCGAATTCCAAAAGGATTCCAAATAGGACGTTTAGTAACAACGAAATGATTTCTCCACCCAGCTGCACCGGATCTTTGACATCAGAACTGAATGCATAGCATATGTCCGGTGCTTTTTCCAAAAATGACGCTCCAGTTCTTCATAATAAGAGCAGCATAACTTGGGAGAAACAAAACTTATAGCTGACGTGTTAAATCATCTCCGCTGACATCGCAGAAACATTATTTAGAGGATGGGAAACCAATAACGCCTCAAATCGTTCCGTCCGTCTAGACATAACAAACGTCCGGCTCCCACATCATCCAGACGAAACATTTTCAGAGAGCACGGAAGGAGGAATCAATTAAACGAAAAAAACATCAAAAGAATGTTGGTAAAACAGTCAAAGGAATTCATCTCGTAGAAAACTCAACGTAGGCTTAGCTGAGAATTAAAAAAAAACGTTCCATTTCGAAACCGAACTTCGGTTCGGCTCGCGCCGAAGCGCTAAAAACAACAGCTTAGTAGATCATCACATCTTGGGTTCTAATTCAGAAGGAAGAGAGCGAAAAAACGCGCGATTTTACTTATATACTGCGAAACATCGCTGCCACAGATTGTAAACAAAATTATCGATGAACGATAAAATAATTAATGACAGACGATTTTAATATTGCGGTCAACCAATTAAAAACTCGTAATTTTAAAGAAGAGAAATGGAATTTCAGAGCAGACGAAAATTAAAAAGAAATGAAGTGAAATGATTTTGAAATATACGAATTCGGCAATAATTTAAATATGGACGATTCTAAAATATTTAAAAAGCTGAAAATAGAATAAAACTGAAAAATTGCAACGAATTAACGAATTTTTAACCGAGAGCAATAAATTTGGAATCAAATTAAAGGGAATAAAAAGGGCAAAAAATGGAATTGTAAATTAGCCAATTTAAATAAATTTAAATTGCTAAAACCTAAAAAGAACGAACTTTCGCCGTTTTTAACACAAAACCTATGGAATAGAACCTATTTGGAACAGAAGAATATCAAAAACCTAAACAATTGGAAAATGGATAACTAAAAGAGAATGACTATGTAAATAAGACCCCTGAACACGTTTAAACAAAAAGCAAAACTCCTAAAATTGTTAAATATCCAAAAGTATAACCCAACATACGTGTGTAGAGGCCCCATGGTGAACGCCTCAATCCTGCCTTCGCTTTACAACGGCCCACCGCTCTCACAGTTGGTGTGAGGGTATGGGGTGACGTCGCATACAACACCCGGTCACCTCTGATATTGATCCATGGAAACATGTCAGCCCAGAGGTACGTTCGGGACATCATTCAGCCATATATATTGCCATTCATGCCAGGGCTCCCAGGAAGCATTTTTAACAGGACAATGCTCGGCCACACACTACAAGGGTGCCACAGAAATGCCTCAACCATATTACCACCCTTCTCTGGCCTGCACGATCCCCATATTTGTCACTGATCGAGCATGTCTGGAATCCCTTGGGATGGCAAGTTGGACAGCATACGAGTTTGGTCAAACTAGAGGCGCGCTTACAACTGTGGAATGAGATGACGCAGGACACCATACAGGACCTGGATGCCTTAATGTCCGTCCGTATCGCATCGTGTATTCACGCTAGAGGTGGCCCAATAGGGTACTAGAACCTCCATTCATTTGTAGTTTATTCTGTAATAAATTATCCTTTTGCTTTGATTTTATATCACTTATATCAACGTTGCACTCACATATATAAAATTTCGTTCGATTCTGATAACTCTTTCTTGGTGCGCAAATTTTTATGGCAATGAGAGTACATATACTTTTCGTGTTTTGAAGACATCCCCGATTTTGTTATATAAAACAATTAACAGGCAAACCGATATTTATAATGTAACAGCGAATAATTTCTTGAAACCACCAGCTCATTAATTATAATTCTTATAAAGCTCGAAAAAAGTTCTACTTCGCGACAAATTCCAATTGCTATCTGGATGGTATTCTATTGCACTTACATCTTCAAAACACGAAAAGTATGTATATTTTAAACATTCACGAAAATTCATCTATAAATCGTAGGGATTCCGTTCAAAGTTTGTTTAAAGAATTTTTGGATCTTTCCGGTGGTTTTAAGATGAAAACTCTGTGGTGATATTTTCGTTCTCTAAGGAACGGATTTGTGTGAAAATAGCTCAAAATTGTGCCCTAGAATATTAAAACGCCGTAACTTTACAATTAGAAACAAACAATAAATGGCGGCACCGGCGAAGATTAGGAAAGTGGAATAGATGGCGACACCGGTGAAGGTAGAAGTCACCATTGGCCTTGAATGGGAATCTTTTTCGACTAAAAATAACTGAAAAACTAATTCAAATTCTAAAAAAATTGCCGAGGTGTTTTGTCACAAGTCTTGAATTACCTGTGTACGAAATTGTATAGCCGTACTTCGCTTAGATTTTTCGCTACAAATGACACAGGCAAATAGACAGACAAACATCTTCCTATATTATTATATATTTTTTATTTATTTATATTTTTACAGATATTTAAGCCTGACAAGGGAACTAACTCTCTTAAAGAAATAAGTTGCGAATTTTTAATACGTTTTATTTTGTTTCACAATGTAGGGCACTTAGCGACAAAAATATTAATCGTATATCGAAAATTGACAGAGTTAGGTACTGTTCCATAGTCGATACTATAAGTACGCAAAGTTTCAGCTTTCTCATTCAACGTGGGATTCTGAGCGGTCTAGAAAGTATTATCAACTCCTCCCACCATTTTGCCAGCCCCCTGGCGAGAAATCGAAGATAAGGCTCCGTTTTGTTCCTAGGATATTATAAGTGTGCAAGTCTTTAGCCTTTGAGATCAACGGAGGGCTTCTGGAGGTCCTAGAAAAGCTTTTTGAATCCCCCCCTCTTTTTTCGTCCCTAGGAAAGAGTATCGACAGTTTGACTGCGCAAGGTTCTATCCTCTGGTCAAACTATAAGTGTGGGAAAATTCAATCCTTTAGTTCAAGAGGGTGCTTGTGGCGGGTCATGAAATGGTTGTTTAACCGCCCTCCGGGAAAGGGAATAGAAAAATTGACTCCATTAGGTTCTGTCCCGTGGTCGGTACTATAAATGACCAATGATTCAAACTTCTGCATTAAAGGGGGCTTCTGAAGTGCCTGTAATGACTTTAAAAAACTTATACCAGTCCACCCCCATGCTCTTCTCTTTGTGAGAGAGAATCAGAATTTCGGTTCTGTCCCATAGTCGATGCTATAAATATGCAAAGATTCAGTCTTCTGAGTCACGGATGTGATTTTAGAGTATCTGAAAAAGACAAAAATCTGTTAGGTAATTATTATAAAGGATTTTAATTTATTTTTTAATTTAATTGTTCTATTTTATTTTATGGAACACAGTTTAGGGAATGCTAGCATAAACTCTTCATATATCTTATAAATGGCTATTATTTCTACACTTCAGAAGTTTTTGAGAAATTCGTATTGATTAAGTTATTTTTCAAGTACTTAATATTGAGCCAATCATTTAAAGTTCAAAATAACCTTTGAAAGACAATTTCTTGGAGAAAGTTATCAAGTAGGTGTTTTCCTATTTATATTTTTAGCCTTGAAGAGGATATAACCGATAAAAATAAAATATAACTAAAGCTATCTAATATATAATGAATGATTTTAATTAATATGTAAAATTTTAGTAGCAATTTTTTACTGCATCTTTTCAGGAACTTAAACATTGAGACATGTTTGATCTTTTACCTTTCAATATTTTTATCGAAAGAAATTGGTTTTATCATATCATTTCTTTTTGAATATGCATGCTTTTATCGCCCGAAGATATGAAAAGCATTTAAAATCTATTAATTTTCTCAAAATGAGAACGTAAAATATCTGCGATGTAATATGGAAATTGAATGTTCCAAAATTTTACGATGATTACCGTTTGACCTTCAAGATTGCAAAAATATGTTTTTGTGGATAAATGCTTGCTATTAGTAGTTTAATATATTAAAAACATCATATATAAAACGTTTGGCTTCGTATTAAAAATGTTTTCGGTAATTCATACTTATTAAATTAGATGTCAATTTCGTTTATTAAAACATAGTTTAGAATGGGAAAGATTTTGTTTTTCACTTATGCCTCTTTGAAAAACAATAATTGATTTTTATCTCTTAATTTTCTTTGTTTACATATCTATCGAACTGGTATTAGTGTGGTGGTGAATTTACAAAATATCGGATAGTTAAGATCATACATTATCAATTATTGTTGTGCCCTGGACACATTTCAAAGTCTACTTCGTCCATAAGAGCTTACAATTCAGTCCTAATAGCTTAACGGTAGAACTTCGGCTGGCCAGTACGAAGATGCGTGATTCAATTTCTAGTTGGAATAGCAAAGCTCTTTACACTGCCACCCGAACAAATCAGCCCTGTAGATAACTTCAAATATGCCGGAGGTCCAAAACTGGCCCTCGTGCGACTAGCACGAATGGTGCATTGAGTGCCGATTTTAAATCGGGAGGTCAACTACTACTCAGGAGGATAACATAGATGATAAAAAATAGCAGCAGCTGTTTAATCTGATGCAAAAATAGCAGGAAGTGGTCAGTCAAATTATGAGTTGCACGCCAATCTGAGATTAAAGGGTGGAGAACGCAAGTTCTAATTCGATAATTAGAGCAATTCTATCCTAGTAGCTAAACAGCAGAGCGCCGACTGGCCCGTGGTTCGATTTACGATTGGGGTAGCAAGGTTCTTTGCAACGTAAGTCCTTCAACCTAGATTTCCAAGATGCTCTATCCCATACGGTATTCGTCGCTTCGTGCCAGCTCGTCCATCCAACTCCTAGCTTCATCATTCTCTGCCAAGTCCTCCTGGGACGACTAAGCTTTCCGTCTGGTGCTCATGTTGAAGCAACACTTGAGATTTAATCTTTGTTCATTCTCAATGCGTGGCATGTGAACCTCCATCTTCTGATTTTTATTTCTTCATGTATTGTTGTGATTTTTTGTTTATTTAAAAGTTCTTCAAATGTAATAGTGTTCAACCTAAACACTCTCATTACGATTCTTAGGCACTTATTTTGGAAAGCATTTAACTTAATAATCTGTTATTGTACACCTCCACGTCTCAGATCCATACAGAAGAACTGTACGAACAAGATATTTATATACATTAAGTTTGACTTTCAAAGCCGTACTCGATGTTCTCCGGAATTTGTTAGGATTTTCAAAACTGCTACGAGCTTTAGTGATTTTTAGCGTAATGTCTTCATCAATATCACCCTGTTCTTAAAGTAGCATCCAGATATATGAAGATCTCAATATGCTTCAATATGCTTATTTTTTTAGTGCCATTTCATTGTTGGAAGTTCCGTTTATTCTTAATGTTGCAGAATTCACTTCGACGATAAGACCTTGCAATTCCATTCCAATAGCTTAACTGTAGAGCGTCGGCTGTAGAGAACCTTCTTTCCCATTCAAAAACTTTAGCAGGTCAAAATATTAAAATATCGAAATTGCAACCACTATAGTTCAAAAACAAAGAACTCGATCCGAAATCCAATTATATAACGATGTAGGGATTTCAAAGGGTTAAAAATTACTTCCTATTTCATAGCTAGCTAGCTCTTTTAGTTTTCAAAATATACGCAATACAAAATCTTCTTCAACTTGACAAAATGTTTCCTTGAAAGCTTTGTAAAAACAAATTGAAACTGGATTTCCTACTTTAGTTTTTTCATTTACTGTTTATATCTGTCTTTTACAATTTAGAATATATTGCGAGTAAAAATAAGCAAAATGAAGTAAAATCCCGCTCAGACAAAAACCTTTTAGTTTGTTTTCGAAAAAAATTCTGAATATTAAAATATTGAAATTATTTTGTATATTCATAATATGGACCCTATTCCGATAAAACAAAAAAAAACATGTTTACATTTTAATCAATTTGGTTCGAAGATATAAGCATCCAAATTGTTTACATTTTTCGTAACAATCCAATTTCATCCAGAAATGCCACAAGCATAAATGTTATTGACATCAAAAACACTAAACATGAATATATGAAAAAAAACTTACATTTTCGAATCTTACGCTAAACAAATAAAACTCTGGTCGGATCAAACTTTCTGTGCTTTCCCATAAAAGGAAACTATAAATTTCTGGCATTACTTCGAAAATCCTCCAGACAATCATCCCTCCCTCCTCTATGGTCATTTATATCTAACTTCTTTCCCTCCCTCCTCTATGGTCATTTATATCTAACTTCTTTCCCTCCCTCTCCTAACAAATTCCTCTTCTCTCTCATATATGTATATACTCATATCAAAAATTCAAAAATATTCCACAATTTATCACCTCATCAAATAGTGTTAGAAATTTTGGATAAATCTAGATAAGCATACAGTAGATCTAATTACACAAGGTCTAGATATGTATATATCCAATTGCAGTTTAAATATATTTGTGAATGGGAATACTTGCTAGACAAGTGCTTAAATTTTCGAAATTTTCATCAGAAAATGCGCAATTTTTAACTGTTTAAAAGTTGAAAAAATTGGGTACGAATAAATATACATGAAAGGATAATAAAATGTCATTAAAATTTTATGGTACTCTATGTGGAAGGGGGGACGGGGGTTCTTACGGATCTGAGAAATAAAATACTTTTATTTCAAAACTGTTCACTATAACCAAATTGTATTAGAATTATTAAATAAAAATATATAACATTAATTAAACAAAATGTAAATTTTAAAATATGTTCCTTTTTCTGTAATGACCAAGAAGCGAATTGAAATCGCTATCCTCACAGCTCTGAAAACCACATTCTGCCTCATACGAAAAACATTTCAACTAAAACAACATTTTAAGCGCCTATACTCAAATTGTGTTCATATTTTGGAATCAGACGAAAACAGTCGAGATCAATAAGTAAAAAAAGCTCTTTGTGCAAAAATAAGAAAGAGCAAAGCCAAACTTCCAATAGATATTTTCTCCTCACAAAAGCCGAGCTTCCAAATGATTTATCTACGCATTACGATGCATGGTGAGGAAATCAAAAATGTTTAAAAACACATATTTCTGTAAAATATTTACACTAACCATATTTTCGGTGAAGATCAAAATTTATTTAGATTTGGATACCATACATCCTTAAACGTAAAATATAGAACCTGGACAAATTCTCAGATTTGGTAGTAAAATGAAAAACCCCATAAAATATTGACTCTAAAATCGTATTTTAAAGAAATGTTGAAGGGATAACGGAAGAAAGTATACAGTTTATATGAATTTCCTCTCAACGAAAGCATTTAAGTGGAAAATATTCTTTATATGCGATCCGGAGCTGCTTTTCTCAGAGATCATAGACATTTTGCTGCAACATCTAATATGTTCTAAATATTGCATGTTTTAATTACTATCCTGAATTTGAAAAAACCCAAGTTTTTTAAAGTATATTTGGTTTGTAGACTTACTGTTTAGTACATCGGATCTATAACCTAGAACTCCATAATCTATATACATATTACTCAATCTAACTCCTAACTCGCATAACGGGATCCATCTACTGGGATGTCCAGAAACTACTGTCGCGTGTTTTTCGGTAAGGTAGCTATGGCCGCGCGCAGACAATTTTAATGTTATTTGAAACGATGTTTTGAGAATGCATTGTGGCAACTCACATATCAGCATGCGTTTTAAATAAAACTTATCAAAATCGCAGAATGTTTACGTGGACATTATACGTTGAAGGATGGAAGATAAAAATCAACATTTTCGTCACTTTTAACTTTTTATTTTCGCAAAAGAAAAAAATATGATGTGGGCAGCACATGACTTTCCTTATATAATGCAATGAATTTACTACTTTTACACTAAAAACAAAATGGGTTATTCTCATAGTAGATATTTTTCCCAAGGTATTGAATTTTCGTCAATAACTAGTCATTTTCATTGATTTAGCATCATTTTTATCCATTTGGCGAGATTTTCGTTAATTTGGCAACATATTTAAAAAGTCGTCGAGTCGGCGACGTTCCGCCAAATTTGTCGCTAAAATCTCGCCAAGATTTATGGGTGAAGAAATAAGTTATTCTTATAGCGGATAAAACTATTAGCGTTCAAATACAAAAGTATTACTCAAAGTATATTTTCTCATAAATGGAACGAGTTAGATCTACGACAATGATGTCACCAAATTTATCGCATGATATTACATATGAAAAGTGAACATGTTTCTCAACAGTTAATATTTTTTTAAGTTATGGGATTTTTTGATAAACTTACTTGATAAATGTGCAATATCTCGAAAACGGTTCGTGCCAGAGTTCTAAAGTTTATGTCAATCGTTTTCTAAGGAACAATTACATAAGAAATGTCTATTTGCGTAACTTTATTAAAGGTTTTGATGTTTTGATGATTTTTTCAAAATGTCACTCGAAAATTTAGGGGGTTCTAAGCATTCAATTGTGTTTAAAAACGATAGGCTTCCAGTATTCATGTATTGTAACTTTTGTACCAAATTTCATTCGAATCGCTCCATTCGTTCCTGAGATATCGTCTTCACAGACTCACTGACACACACACACGCACACACACACTTTCACACACACACACTTTCACACACACACACACACACTTTCATACACACACCCTTTCACACACGCACACCCTTTCACACACACACACAACCTTTCACACACACACACTTTCGCGCACACACACTTTCACACACACACTTTCACACACAGACATCACCTCAAAAATGTTCGATTCGTAATAACGGGTGCTTGAAAAGTTCTCTCCCGTCGAAAACTCGAATTCGAATTTTTGATCCCGTCACGATATTTTCCTTATATACTATGTATATAAGGAAAGTAAAAGAGCTGCTGATGCACACAAAAAGATTTGTGCTGTATATGATGATGATACACTAACAGAACGCATAATGCCAGAATTGGTTTGCAAAATTTCATTCTGCTGATTATACAGTTCAAAATGCATCGCGTTCTCGCAGACTAACAGATTAATGATGACAAATTTAAAGTACTGATTGAAGCTGATCGTCACGTAACTGTACGTAGGCTCGCTGAGAGTTCATCCAGAACAACCATTGATGATCATTTAAACAATCTTGGTTACAAAAACTGTCTTGATATTTGGATCCCACGCGAACTTAAAGGAATTCATTTAACACAACGTATCAGCAGATGTGATTTGCTTTTGAGACGTAACCAAAATGATCCATTTTTGAAACGATTGATAACTGGTAATGAAAAATGGATTGTTTATAATAATACTGAACGTAAAAGATCATGGCCCAAGTCTGGTAGGCCAGCTCATACATCAAAAGCTGATATTCATTAAAAGGAATAAACGAAAGTTGTTTCCGAACCGAGATTATCTATATACAGGGTGAGTCAGAACTTTTGGGCCAAACTTTAAAGGGTGATAAATCGCATCTAAACAAGCATTTTTTGTCATACAAAGCAGTGTCGTGACGCAAGAGGTGAACCGCTAGAGGTCGCTGACATTGAACACAGTGACGACTGCGTCAGAACTAGCCAGGGTTTAAGCTGATCGCCTGATCTCCCCTGTCTCGACTTTTTCTTATGGGGTCATATGAAAAGTCTCATCCACGATAGCCCCATCGACTCCGACGAGGATCTTGTTGCTAGGATGAAGCCTGCATTACTGCTGGTGGTCGTACTTTTGAGCAGTTTCTGTAACTTTATCCATGTATTCTACAATTTCTGTCAGTAAAACGTACTTCGTGCTTACTCTGTCATTTTTGTGTTTCCTCTTTTCCCGAGAGAGTCATCATTTCCTCATTTCATGAGCTACCACCTAGCGGCCCACCTCTTGCGTTACGACCCTACTTTGCATGACAAAAATAGCGAGCTGCGCACCTTAGCAAAAACACACGGCATATCTTGGACAACGCTGGCAGCAACAGCAATCCTAGCAACAAGCTCCTCGTCGGAGTCGATGGGGCTATCGTAGATGAGACTTTTCATATGGCCCTATAAGAAAAAATCGAGACAGGAGAGATCAGGCGATCAGCTTAAACCCTAGCTAGTTCTGACGCAGTCGTCACTGCGTTCAATGTCAGCGACATCTAGCGGTTCACCTCTTGCGTTACGACCCTGCTTTGTATGACAAAAAATGCTTGTTTAGACATCCCTTCACCCCTTAAAGTTTGGCCCAAGAGTTCTAACTCACCCTGTATATGTATGATAGAATGTCCGTCATTCTGCCTGTTTCCTAGTTTGTTCAGTATACAAATGCACAGTTCTATTTTTATTTTCCCTACAACATATAGTAATATGTAAATTAAAAGTATTTTAATGTTATCAAAAATCCTACTCTCGATTTTGATAGATATGCACGTTTTGAGCGCATCTCTGTATGAGAATCAACCATTTTTTCAACATTGTTAGTATTTCTGTTAGTGAGTCTCTGGAGGAAATAGCTCTTAAGCAAATAAAGATAATATGTAGAATGAAATTTGGCACGAATATTGTAATCGGTATACATTTTAGGCCTCATTATTTTCAGAAAGGTGGCTTTAGGTTATAAGATCCTCAGTTTTTCGAAAATCAAAAAAAGAGAAAACATTTAAGGAAAGAAATATGTTTTATTTTTTAGATTTACTTGAAGATAATGTTGTACAGCGAAACTGATAACATTATACATCTTTACTTTTATAATACAATTAAATGAAATATTTTAATAAACTTTGAAACTTAATTAATAAATTTTAAAACTTTTCATCAGCTACCTTGTAGGGTAAAGAAAGTTTTGCATAATTTTTAGAGTTTACCTTTTTCAACATAGTGTTTTCTGAAATAAATAGTTAAAATTTATGTTATAAATATGGTTAAGAGAGTAGTATTTTTCTATGAAATATTACAATTCAAATCAATTGAGATTATTTTCTTGAAGCCTTCCTTAAATTTTAGCAGGTTCAATGATTCTTTAAAATTTTAGAAAACTATCCATATTTATTTGAATTAATCCAAGATTCGTAAAACTAAATAAAATTTATTCATTACATTTTTGGATTCTAGTGAAAGATAAATTAGTGTTATCATTCAAGGGTTAAATTTATTCTACGATGCAAACGTTTACTTCTTAATAATAGCAAGAATAATCACATACCAAATTATAACATATAAATATTCAAAATAAAGACAGAACAAACTTTTATTGAAAAATGTAAAAAAATAAAAGATATCACACTACATATGTTTTGTTTACATAACTGATGGCCTGCTTTTTGCATATTTTAAAATATTTCTTATGGCAAATATGCATCGTTTACAAGTAATACTAATTAATGTTGGCCAAATTGAACCATAGCGTGATTTTTTAAACAGTTATTCTTATATTTTATACTTTTAATTGATTTAATAACTATAATATGGAACACTTTACAGTTGGTAACATATGTGTACATTGAAGCTATTATTTATCTATTCAAAAGAAACAATTGGTTAATAATTTTAATGCAAAATATAGTGATTATATATGATTAATTAAGTATTAACAATGTAGAAATAACAACTCAATCAATTTCACTATGTAAACATACAGGCATTTTTAAGGTAAAAAGCACTTGTGAAATTCATGTTATTCTAAAAACATACATTGTCTATAACATTTTGTCCGATTCGCAAATCTTAGAAGTCTAGAATCAATGGAACTGTAAAATATATACTAATAAATGCACCCAAATGATTGACAATTTAAAATACATCAACCAATCTGAGTGCTTTAACTAATCTGCTAAGTTTGTCATGTCCCAACTCTAAAAACTCATAGTATTTATGCATTATTCATACATACATCATTTAGTAAAACTAGTTTTGTGATCTCATCAAAAGGTTTTACACATTTAATCAAATGTTCTTTATTTGATATCAAAACAAAATCTTTCAAATCAATGCTTACAAATAGCTCACTATTTTGATTGTTTTTGCACTTGCAATTCAATGTCAAATTTCAGAATATTAACTACAAATCTTGCACATATTTTAAACATCGTAGTTAATATAATTTAGCATTTTTGAATGAATTTAAATTATGTGTTTAGATTTTGAAAAAGTACATTCTAGCAACCTTTAAATATTTAAAATATAGGGGAGACCGGGATAAGACGACGATGTTAACGAATTTGATTTTTTTTAAATCGTAAAACTAATAATGCATATTTTTTGCAACATAAATAAATTATTCGTACGTTCCATTATTAATAAAAAAATTATATCGGATAATCTCCCAAATTAAACCATACAAAAACATGTTTTAACATATTGCCATAAAAAATCATCTTGCCCCAGTGCTGGGACAAGATGACTTTCAATATGGAGCAAGATGACAACTCGCAAATTTTGACCTAACAAGACTCTTGAGGTATTTAAAGAACGTGCAAGACACTAATAGAGTTTGAAGGTGCAATCGTTAATAAATTATGTTATTTACAAAAGTCAGAGATGAATTTCCTTCCTTCGTATCCAGTACAGTTTTCATGCCACCAAGCTACGACTTGAGAGCAAGAACAGTATCCAGTCTTCGTCGGGTGGATCAATATAAAGTTCATCACAAGCTGGGCAGTTAATACCCTCGCTCTTTTGATCTGCGCTTACCACGAAACGCAATTGTTTAGCAATTTTCTTCCTATTTTTCTGTGTTTACTTTTTCTTCCATTTCATCCTTTGAATTTTGTTTCTCAAGCAACAAATTTCTTATTAGTGAACTTGTTAAAACACTGGTTGACATTTTTCTTCTCTCTCTTTTTTTGTTGATCTTTTAACATGTGGTAAGGGTTTAAAGTTTAATATCGATGGAAGAGGAGAGCATATTAATCCCGGAATTTGTTCACAGTTGGAATTATCTACACTTTCAATGTCGCTATCATTATCACCTAAAGAAATAGGCGTGATTTCATTTGTGGAAGATGACGAACTTCGTCATCCTGTCCCAAATGACTGAAAGAAACAACATGGCTGGTATACAGTAAACTATGCATCAGATTAAAACTATGATAGTTTAGCTGCGTATTTAATACTATAAAGTGTAACCATAAATTATATCAGAATTTTATGACTTACCTTTAAGTAGCTCAAGCTTATTTAATACAAGTCGAAAATAGTTTCACAGTCCTTAATAAAGTTTGACTAAGAATATAAATTGTACGTGTAGCAAGAATGGGGCCTTCTGCATGCGATTAGTTGCTCTGATACAGGGGATTGTACCTATGCTCATCAAGTGCTGCCACCTAAGAATAAAGTCGTTATGCGATTCGTCATCTTGTCCAGCTCGTCATCTTACTCCAGTCTCCCCTGTAAATAATTGAAAACTGTTTTACTTTTGAAAATTATCTATAGTAAGACTATTTTTAAGTTTATGTGTTTGACCAAATTTATTTTTGAAAAAAAATTATATAAAAGCATTTAAATGTATTTCAAAATATTAAAAAAAAATTATTTTGTATTCCTGTTATAAAAATGGCTACTCTAATAAAACAGTTAAAATACTGAGTTAAAATATATTCAAATGTTATAAAGACTTGTAAAATACTCTTACACTCTGAAATGTAATGAACCGTAGAATGCAACATATAAAAAATAAATCAAATTAAATTGGATGGATGGCAGAAGGAATTTTCTATGGTATACTTTATAGATTTCGTTGCAACGAAGATAGCTATTTCTTTTCTATTAATGAAGTATTTTTTTATTGTTTGTACATTAAAAATTATGTGGTTTAAAACTGTTGCAAATATCATAAAAATTATTAATGCTACGTTAGCAAATTTTACATAACATAGTAAACAATAAAACATATCCGTATTATATTTACATCAGTATTATTGGTACTATTATTGGTAACGAAATGTACCTAACACAGTAAACAGAAGATATCTGTATTATTAGAAGTAAAATAACGAAATATACATAATGCAACAAACAAAAAATTACTGCACTGTATCTACATACTTCGTCCATTATATCTACATCCGTACCATTAGAACTAAGATAACAAATCGAAGTATACGTAACACAGTAAATAGAACATATCCGTATTATATCTACATGCTTCGTCCATTCACGACATGTTTCGTCAAAGAAAATATAAATATCGCCAATACTAACGCTCTAGCACAAATATACTCCTCCGACCAAAAGCTCTATCTTCCAATCAGAAAGGGGAAAATTCTTAAACGCGTTGATATTGTGAAGATGCAAACCTCCCTTCATAAGAAATATACTCGCTTCTGGACTGTACTCAATCATTTTTTGCTCTTTTTGTGATACTGATTACTCTAAGAAAATATTTTCTTACCCCGTACGAATCCTGTTTTTGTAGACTGTTACTTTATAATCTACCTTTCTACCATTTCATAATTCATAAACACATTCCACATGCTCTATGAAATTACTTTTATTTTTCTTGCACCTCAAGGTGGTGAATAAATTTTCGGGAAATTTTATTCCAGCAAAGGTGTGTTTTCACAAGCCTTATTTTCGGGGAAGTGTCAAAATTTGTTCCGATTTACCAACCTAATCTTTGAACAGAAAATGCCTTTCGGGTCCTAAACGGATTTCCCGATTTAAAAGTTAAGTTCAAAAATATCATCCAATATTGACTTTAAACTCATTTTTCACAGAGATCATGAAGGGAAAGAGAATGAAACGTCTCACAAATCTTTCCGAAGCGGAAATGTTTAAATGGAAAAGGTTTTTTATGATCAAGAACTTTTTATTTAAATAAATACCCTGAGGCTGAGGTTCTTTTTCACTTTCATATGCGCCCATATTTAATATCATTCATAGATCCAGTTGTACAGAATTGGTATTAGTTTGTAAAGATATCCCTTCCCAGCTGAGGCAGTAAGACTCTTACAATTATTATAGGGTCCATTTCTACGAGAAGAAGTTGAAATCTTCTCCCAATAGCTCAACAGTTAAGAGCATCAACTGGTCAGTTTGAAGATTCGCTCCGTCTGAGACAACGAGTTCCTTACAATTATTTTAAAGTCCGCTTCGACGGGATGAAGATGTCCCAGTCGCTCAAAGGTTAAGAGCATCGACTGATCAGTTCGAAGATCTGCGACTGGGACAATGAGACTTTTACAATTATTTTAAGGTCCACTTGGACGAGAAGAAGATGGAATCTTGTCCCAGTCGCTCAACGGTAAAGAGCATTTGCTGATCCGTTCGGAGGTATTCGGTTCAATCCCCAGCTTTGATAATAAGACTATTATAATCCCTATTCTATAGTGTTTGGTTCGACTTCTATCACAATCACTATAACAATAAAAAATGTACTTAAGTTATTCTTTTATAATATTGTGTAAATATCTGGAGTATGAATCTCCACTTGACGTTTACCAACAATTATATTCCATAGTATTTAGTTCCATTTGCATCACAACCAATATCAGTATAAAAAGAGGATATATTTTTATCAGATTTCATATTAAAGTAAAGTTTTTCTTTTAAAATGTTTAGTAAAAATCATCAAAATTTATTTTTTAAGTTGGCAACAGCTTAACACTGTCGATGAATCGGATGCATTTAGCGTATCCGCTTTAATAGTATAAACTGTCTGACAAAATTAATTTTTATCAGATTTCATATTAAAGTAAAGTTTTTCTTTTAAAATGTTTAGTAAAAATCATCAAAATTTATTTTTTAAGTTGGCAACAGCTTAACAACGTCGATGAATCTGATGCATTTAGCGTATCCGCTTTAATAGTATAAACTGTCTGACAAAATTAACATCCACAGCGTACGTCAGATTATTAGTTCCCCATATACTGTATACTACCATCATTATTTCTAGAATTATCATTTTCTACACAGAAAGTAATACTATTAAAATACTGAACTTCAAATAATTCCAATGTTAATCATTGAAATTGCTGAAACTCAATTTAGTTCTATTGATGTATTTGTTCATAGCAATTCAATAGCAGTATATGCATTAGTTATTAATTAATCGTGCCCATAGGCGGATATTTTTCCAAAATTTGTACAAATAGTGCAGGAAGTCTTAAAAGTACTTATCAGCCTAAATATTGAATTTGAAAATTTTTACGTATGATTATAACATGCAGTTTCGTTACATAACACAAAAATATATATCTAGATAAAGTTTTAGTTATTAACAAGAACACAACACTGATTATTTTAAATTAAATATTTTCAAAACTTTTTCTCCCCATGAAGAACATATAATCTTAATATATTCTTGAAATAATGATATAGCCAATGCAAGAAAATTTATGCAACTTAAAAAATACTACATTACACACGTAAAAGATACTAAAATAATGTGTAGTAGAACAAATCAGATAAAGGCACGAAAATATTTATTTGTGTATTTTTACTTTACCTGCAATACATGGTAATGTATAGGGAAAGTATTGGAATCATGCCAAAAATCGCAACTCGAGTTTTCGACGGATCTACACGTTTCGAGACCTCTAGAATACGAAAAAACTATTTTTAGCGTGACGTCTGTGTGTGTGTCTGTCTGTCTGTGCAGATTTTGTATCCACTCTAACTAAAGAACTAATGGACCGAATTTCATAAAATTTGGTAGGTAAGTCACTTGTGTGTGAATCTGGTGCTGATTAGTTTTGGGTACGATTCGGGATAAAAGAACCCGCCTTTTTTGCGAAATAGCCCGCAAATCTTTGTATCCACACTTGCTGAAAAACTAATGGACCGTATTTCACAAAATTCGGCAGATAAGTCATTTGTAGGTCACTCTGGTGCTGATTAGATTTTGGTATGATTCGGAAAAAAAATAACCTGCACTTTTTTGCCAAATGGCCCGCAAAACTGGCCAAAATCTAAAATAAAAAACTACGTATGCTCAAATATATCCAATAAATGCTTGTTTTATACGTAATTTTTAACGAAGAAAAGAATACGACCAACCCCATTACACTAGGACTGGCCGTTCTCGAGATCTTTTAGTTTTTTTTGCATTTTCTCTACTGCACCTTTGAAAATAAGCCCAGTTACCAAATGAGAGCGAAAATTGAATTAAAAGTAAATGAAATTTAATTAAAATAAAGATAACATAAATATAAGTCTGCAGGGAAAGTCATGTGCTGCCCACATCAGATTTTTAATTTTTAGGGAATAAAATCCAGACTTTTCAAATTTTTAATATTCTATTTTTCATACGCACCCACAACAAGCTCGGCAGGAATACCTAAAAAGGAATTTATATCCACTCCACCATCGCGAATACAATTTTAGGAAACATATATTCCAGTAACTGTGTTTACACTAAGCTTTTTCTTGTTAGCGCCAGAAATGTCTTCAGATTTATTATGCCTCATCCATAAAGTAGAATGTTTGGTCGGAATAGAAACGGATTTTCAGATTTGGAAGTTAGATGCAAAACATCCTCCAATATTGATTCAAATATCATATTTCGCAGGCGCCATGCAATATAACATCGAGGAGCATAAACTGCTTCGCGTTATCCACATGCGCGAAAATTTTTTTAAATTAAAAACATTTAGAATAAATCGCACAAACAGTTTCAAAATCATTTAAAAGGAAAATTATCTCTACAATCACAACACAAAACAAATTAGTTAACAGTATTATAAGGGTTCAGAGGCAGTCAACGGACATACCGTGCTGAAAACACCGGTTCTCGTTAGATCACCGAAGTCAGGCAGCATCGGGCGCGGTTAGTACTTGGGTGGGTGACCACCTGAGAACACTGCGTACTGTTGGCACATTTCGGGCGCGGTAGCCCAGTGGTTGGCGCGCTGAATTTGCACGCTGCCACAACAGCCGTCGTGTTCATGCGAAGTACGATCACGTCAAACATGTGGGTCCGTAAGTCCTTCCGAGAGGTGGTGGTAGGGGAAGGAGGGTACGGTCCCAGTGGATGCCTCCGCCACTGGGTTCCGGTCTAAATTGGCTGGCACTTCCCGGCCGTCCAAACAGTTACCTTATACCTTTCTGGTAGGTCGGACGGTCTGGGTCTCAACAACAACGGGTTCGGAGGCAAAAAATAGTTCACAGGGTAAAAAGAAATGCGTGTGTCAGGATAAGGTAAAGCATATGTCAAAATAGAGCCTTCTCCCTCACCTCCTCTCTTGACAAATCATCTCTTGTTTGGTTGCTTTGTTTTTATATCCTAAAGAACGAGTTGAATTTGCTTCTAGAACTAGTTTCTAACTTTCAGGGTAAAATAAAATAAGTGTGTCCGGATTAGGTAAAGCATCTGTCAAGAAAGCGTATACTTGTGCGATCTTGACAAATCAACTCGTGTTAGTGTGGTTACTCTGTCTTTATATCAAGAACGATGTTTCATTTGCTTCCAGAACTGGTTCATTCCATTTCTGTTTTTTTCTATTCTGTATTTTTAACTGATATTTTACTGTTTCGCTATTGAAAATACTATTCGTGCATAGTAAGAACTAGCTTATACAACCAGCACAGACTTTTAAAATTGTTGCGTTTGGTATATATTGTATTCCTTCAAATTTCATTATTAGTTACTCGATGTTGAAGAGTCACATTAGAAACAAAACCCTACGGTGATACTGTTCACTGTCATAAAAGCATAAATTGAAGTTTTGTAATACCTCCTTTGGACGGAGGAATTTTAAAATCAATTTTAGCTCCCCGTTGAAGTAGGAATTTTCCTTCATCAATCTCTACTGTCTGACACCTTCTAATAACAGGGTGGTAATGAAAATGAAACACGAGAAAGTGGGGTGAGCATTATAACAATGAGCTAAATAATATCTAGATTTAGTACTGCCTTTTAAGCGTTTGCTACCGAGTTATGTAGAGCGGCAATTATTCAATTTTTAACTTAGACGGTATTGACTATTTTATTGGTTTCAGTAGTATGTAATGAAAATTCAGTGAAGTTTCCCATTGAAAGTTTCCTACCAAAGGCAATTCTCCCTATTTACATATGGTCATATTTTAGCCTTACCTAAAAACATCTCTCTACCGTTACTGTCCCATATAAATATAATCCATTACTACCTGACATAAATACAACTTATTATTATCTGACATAGATTTATTCGGAAAATTACTTAAAAACAGTTAACGATCTATGATTCAGTGGTTGCCATACTAACTCCTGCATCATGTAGAATCAAGCGGTAGGACGCAAATTGAAATATTGATTTAATGACAGACACGATATTGGCAGACGCTATTGATAATATTAACAAACAGTATATTTTTACCATTTTCTGAACAGTCGACGAAAATAGGGTGAAATTTTCTTCAAGGAGTCTTCTTTGAAATGCATCTCTCCCTTGACATCAGGGCCAAATTGGGCCCTTGTCTACCTCAATGCCTGTAACACAAATATTTTCAGGGGGACATAAAAATTCCTATTAACTTTTTAGTACTCCTTAACTCCCTTGGAAGCTCATTGGATTCCCATTGGCAATAATATAACACTCGATCTCCACGGGGTTTTCAGTGAAATGAAGAGGATTATAGTGGAAGCTCGCAAAAAAGAATAAATTATAATGAACAAGGAAATGAAGGGGAAATAATCCAAATAATAAGCCTTACGGGAAAGTCCAAGCATAATCTACTACATCACTGCTTTTAGCTTAACAAAATTATTGGCTTCCAATTGACTAAACACTGTTTAAGACCCTTGAGTACTTCATTCGGCCGTCTAAGCTCCCTCCCACTATTCGATATCCTGACTAAAAATGTGTTACATACCAATAACACTATCTTATTGCAAAAGTCAACATTAATGTTATATTATCATCTTTTATACTACTATTTCATAATTTTTTTATACACTCCTCATACTTTCTCTCTGTCGGATTACGTTCGCAAAAGCATTTTCACTCTACTTACAAAATTAAGTACAGGCTGCTGAAAAGAACGGGAAACGAGGAAAACAGTCATCGATATTCGTGCTGTGTTACTCCGTCTTAATGACCAAGTGTTTTCTATCATTTGCGGGAAATTCCGCAACTCATACTCAACAAAGTTTTCCATCCAGTATGGCAATATAGGCACGTGTCATAGCAAAATAAGCATTTTCAAAGCCACGATAATTTTCAGCAAAAGCACGAGACGTACAACTCCACTTTCCCATGATTACTATGGCAAGATAGTATTAACAATGCTTTATATGTTATTCAGTGCCAACTACATCCCAGGGCCGCCACAACATGTTTCAGAATTTCCCGTTCTTTTGAATCACTTTGTATTTCTGAAAACCTTTAAAACAATCATCTTTATTCTCATATCATTGTAACAACTACTACTCTTCTATCATTTCACAACAAATGAACATTATCCACACGTGTGAAATTAATTAGAGACTGATTAATTAAACTTGGTCCACACTTTTTAAACTAACAATTAATAAAATGAACACTCTAAAACTACAATACAATTAATATTAATGAAAATATAAATTTCTTATATCTGTGGTTTTTGATTATTTACGTCATTACATCCCAAAACCTCCCCCGAAATTTAGTTGAAAGGTTAATGCGTATAAGAAATGAATATTTTGTAAAGTAAATTCAATATATTGAATATAAACTTAATTTTGGTTTTTTAATAAATTTAAATTTGGATGATAGTTTAAAAATATTTTTAATGTTACATAAGCTTACTTATTCAGGTTCCAAAATAAATGTTTGGCTTTCAGTGATATTTTAAACGCAACAATAACAACAAGAAATCTATAGATGTGACATTGCAAACTTCACAATGCAGATATTTGGTTAATACATTATTAGATAAATTCTTGTTATCTATTATCAATTATCAAAAACAATTACCAAATTCCAATAACCATAATTAAAAATGCAATTTACAAATTCCAATTATCACAATTAAATACAATTACCAAATTCCAATTACCCCAATTAAATACAATTGCTAAATTCCAATAACCACAATTAAATACAATTGCCAAATTCTAATCACCACAATTATTGGAATCGCAACATTTGATGCAGTAAAAAACTTTTTTAATTCATTTTGGTTAATTCTTGGTCCATCTTACCAAACACGGAAAACGTTGCTTTTAAATAATCGAGTCGAGAATAGATATTAATAACCTGCACACACGTTCTGTACGATTTTCTCCCGCGAGATATAGCGTCTCTACCAAACGAATAAAATTTCAAGAAAATGCATTCCAGCATAGATGTCTACCCAACTCTTGAAAAAATTCTTTATTTCTTCATAAATATCATATTACCTTGTTTTCATCAATCCATAATACAAAAAACTCCTTATATGTTATTCTATCTGATTACCTCCACAAATATATCACCCCTTTACCAATGAGAATTGAATTTTAAGGAAATGTAATACATTCCAGTTTGTACACTAACTCTCAGAAGAATCTTTTTCCATTCTGAATTTAATTTTAAACTATTATCACATTTTCTATCGTTTCATAATTCGTAAACATTCTCTACTTCTTCTGAAGGATCGCCTTGCTGATATATCATACCACTACCAGCGAGAATAAAATTTCAGTAAATGTATTTCATTAAAATATTTTCACAAAGCTTCCGAAAAACCCTTATTTATTTTTGCCGTTTACGTAACATATTTATCTGCTTTTCTATTATTTCGCAATTCACAAATATATAGTACATACACAATAACATTATCAGCTCAAATATCTATCTCCAATCTACAAGATAGCATGAAGCCTTAAATAAATATTGCAATAACAGTATTTACGCTAACCCTATTTTCTTCCGAAAGTCAGAATTTGTTTACGTTTATCTACCTCCTTCTTAAACATGAAATATCTTTCAGGTCTGAATTGTATCTCATATTTGAAAGTAATATGAAAAAGGTCATAGAATAATGATTCTACATTCATATTCCGAGAAAATCGAGATAGAGATGGCCGTTAAATTTTTAGTGTATTTTCTTAGAAAAGAATTTTTAAGATGAGAAAAGTTGCGCATGATGAGGAACATTATTTATTGTATTATGTAATGAAAGAATTTCATTTTCATATTTACTGTATTTCTTAACTGTTTCTTATTCTAATTCTATTTCATCTCAGTAGATGGCGCCACCTCTGCTGTAAGTTATTGCTTTTCATCAAATATTGGTATCGCATCTGAATTCAACTAAATAAAATTAAGGACATAACGTTCAAGCTTTAATAATCTCTTCATCAGTGTCTACATGAAAAGTAAACATGGAATGTTCATATATATACAAGTTACATAGAAAATTTGCATAAAAATATAAAATTGGTAAATAAACAGTCTATTAATTAATACAAAATTAACCCAAGAAATATACACGGAAAATACAAAAAATATACTTTAAACGGATTCAAATTGTAAGAATATTACAAGAAAAATACTATCATAAATATATTATTTTATTACAGGAAATGCACGGATGAAAAATTGTTATGTACAATTTGTATCTATTTGTTTTCCGTTGGTCCAATCTCAGTAAACTCAAACAACTTATGCCTTCGAAACTTTACGTATCTTCAGCTTTCCAATCTTATACGATTCCGTTTTAAAATCAACTATTACTGCAGGTTAGTTAATTTGCACCCGATAATCGTAGTAATTTGCCAGCTAAATGTGTTTGAGTAACTGATTCGACCACAGTTTAAGCTTATATTGTAATTTGCGTCCTATAAAATCTAAAAATATTTTAACCACATTATTTTCAGGAGTTTGTTGGCAACAAGGATCAAGATTCACCTGTAATCAACCTGTTCCCTATCCCTGTCACCGGTAGGTACGTCCGCATCATTCCTTTGGATTGGCACAGGTGGATTTCTTTAAGAATAGAGTTGTTGGGATGTTTCCATGAAAAAGGTAAGAGTTCGAAATCAGATTGATTATAATAACGCATTATAAACGCATTATTGCTATATTTGCTATGACATAATATGAGAAACTTAATGAATTGAACTGCAGTCTTATGCTTTCTCTCGCATTTGCATTTGTTACATGTTACTCATCCATTTGTTACATCGTCGTTATTTATACAAAAAAAATAACTGCTGCAAACAAGCAAATCAGTCAGTTATCCCTTTGCTATTCTTGAAGAGTTCATTTTAAATAATTAAAAAGTGCGAATTATCATAGGGATTCTAATTTGCCATGCTTAAATGATATATTCACATTTCGATACATCGAGATGTATGTGAACATACCATTCACTTGTCATCATAAGTAATATATTTAAATGTACCAATTATTGCTTCAATATAAAAAAATCTGAAAAACTGGGTGGCCAGGTACTCTTAGTTTGGCCGAGAATTTGAAGCTTATGCTTCATTAGGCTTTTGGAATACATTCGCCACTATATGAAAGAAAGGTTATGTTGCGTCTAGTCATCTTACGTCATAAATAAAAATCTCTAATGTAATCTTAAATACTGTGGCTTTAGAATCCATTGTTTCTGCTTTTTTCAGTCTGCTTGGAACCAATGGGTTTGGAAAATGGAGTTCTTTCAGGTGGACAAATATCAGCTTCATCGTCATCGAATATTGACACGACTCCATCACACGTTCGTATTAATGATCCATCTGGATGGCAACCAGACAAATTCGACAAACATCCGTCTGTACAGGTATTTCATTTAGTGTTTCAACACAAAATTGAATGTTTTATAACATCTCCAAATTAAATCTAGAATCTATAGCTAAGTACACGGAAATGCAATCAACCACAGAAAATACAATTCACCACAGAAAGTAAGTCAACAGTAGAAAATACAGTCAACCCCAAAAAGTACATTCATTTATATTACCCACCCACCCCAATCTATTTTTATATCAATTTGAATTAACTATGTTATTGTTCCTGTATTTCGAAAGAGTTAGTTGATAGTATATTTCAGAAAATTGTTTAAAAAAAATATCGTTCACTTCATTTTCCGTAACTAAGAAATAAGGAAATTTGTGGCCCTCATTTACCGCCTCTTCACTCTCCGCTTAAGTGACGGCAAAATTGATAACATTGGAATTTTCGCAAAATTTACTAAAAATTTGATGTTTTAATACAATAAAACATTTGCAAGCATGTTATTAAAAGCATCAGGGGACCAAGGTTCCTGATAGTTATGATAATATATATATATATATATATATATATATATATATATATAAACACAAAAGTAATGCTTCGGCAGACAATAATCAGCTGAATATTTTAGAAATGAAGCTGGCATTGTCATGAGCGCCTGTACTTGCATCTTTTCTGGTAGTTATGCCAAAATTATCAATTAGTAGATTACAAAAATGAACAAAGGTTGCAGAATGTTTTACTATGTGTCCTAATAGAATATTTTATCATTTTTAATTTTCACACACACACACACACAACTTTATAACCCCTCCCCCTCCCTTACTAATCACCTAGGCAGTCCCTGTTATTTTCTTCTACTTGGATTGGGATGATATCTCTTTGAAAAAAATTTCAGATTTTTCATCGATTACTCTCTCAGCACTGAGAAGAAACAAAATTGTGTCCTTTTTTACCTTCTCCTTACTCCAAAATCTGTAAAAATGTTAAATTTTATATTTATCTTAATTTGAATACGTTATTTTTTAAATGACACTCGATGATTTGTATATTTTTAATTGCCCTCCCCCCTCACACAACATTTATTACCCTTTCTTTCTATAATCAAACTAAAATATATGTGTCATTTTTTATTATTATAATTTAGGTTAAAATGGTGTATTGAAATACAACAACCTTTAGAACGTTTCATTAATAACTTTTTCCAAACCAAAAATAAACGAAAAATTCAGTCTTTTTACCACTCTTTAATCCCTCCCTTAACGAAATAGAAAAATTCAAAATTTAGTATATTTCCTGCAGTAAAGTATCAATTCGCCCTTCCGCTTGATAGCACACTCCATCTGTTTACATGCTTTTTTTTTTCACACACAAATACATCCCCAGAATTTTATATATTTTTTAATTTATTTTTTAGCATTATTATCATTAGACCATTAATCTGCATCTGCACGTCAAATTTCAAAGTTTTCAAATTTAAAAGGAGATGTGCAGATGGCTACAAACAACTCGTTAATAGATTTCTTATCTATTGACTTCAGAACTCTAAATACTGTTGTTGATCATTTCAAATTCATAAACATTATTTCTGATAGGTTGACTTTTTGGAGGAGCGCAAAGTGACTGCAGTAGTCACAAAGGGCATGAAGGATTCTGACAATTGGGTGACGCGTTTCAAGGTTGTATACAGCATGGATACCCGGCGATGGTATCCGATCATTACTGATGAAGGCAATGATGTGGTAAGTGTAAAACTTCCTTTTCATGACCATTGTATTATCTCAACAACAGGGTTTCCACAGTCCTCGAAAATCCTCGAAAAGTGCTTATTACTTTCACATAACGTAGTATTGAGAGAGTATTGTTTTCATGAAAATTTTCGATTTCGAAATTTTGATTCCAATATATCTTTTAGACCTCCTAAACACGTTTTCCCTATTCTTGAAGTGTTGTCCGTCTGTCTGTCGGGTAGATTTCTTGTGTACACAATAGCGGTCGTAAATAGTTATGGATTTTCACGAAAATTTATATCCGGCTCTGTTATTAAAAAATCTAGAACTAGTTAAAAAACATTGAATTCGACCGAAAACTTCGAAATTTATGTGAAATTTTACATTTTTTTAAATATAGCAGCATAGGACAAAATTTGACATAATTATGCATAAAAGGGTTTATTCTCAATTACCACGTTACTTTATAGTTTCAATTATTGTTGTGAAAAATAGTCGCAACACAATTTTTGTGTTTGTGACATCATTAGTCCCCCCTTTGGGGGTAAGTTGCCAGCCCCCGGTGGTACATTGTCAAGTATGGTATCAATCAAAAAAATTTTCAAGCCCTTAAAATTGAAGTGTAACACTCTATAATTGTAATCATTTAATCCCATAACACAGATTTTTTCAAAAAATGTCTTGTAAAATTTGAAAATGGATTCTACTGAAAATGGATTCTGGCATGATATTCTGTTTATACGTAACGCTAGATCTTTTTGAATCTGTTGAACTTACCTCAAAATGAAACGGGAGTCTGTCCGCTATTTCCAGAAATTTTTCTTCATTCTCTCTTTCTTTTTGGATTAAAGAGAGCGAGAAAGTTTGCAGCGGCAAATTGATGAAGTTAGAATTCCTGTCTCGGAAATGAAGCAAGACAGGCGAAAAATTGCCATTATGATGTTGTAAAACGTCCACTGTTTTAAAGACGTGGGGCCTGCAAATAGTATGTACACAGGCAATAAAAAACAAGTTAAACGAAAGGAAATAATTAAACAAATATGTCGTTAAATATCCATGTTTAATATCTATCTTTTAATTAAATATCTCTTTTACTACCGAAGTACTTCTGAAAGAAAAGGCGATAAAAATTGCAAGAAAAATAATAATTCACTAATTTTAATTTATTTAGAATTATCCATTTTGGCGTAAATAATAAATATTGTATGAAACTGATAGACAATTGATGCAGAGCTATATTTATTCTTTTACGTTGACCACATTTTTATCGTCTGTGAGCAAACTGCACATATTTCCATACTAAATACGGAACGTTCTACAACTTTATAATTAAAAAATTTCACTTATCTTGCTTTGTTTTCGAGATGGAAATTCTAACTTCCTCAATTCACCGCTGAAGGCGCTGCGAACTTTCTCAATCTATAGCACCTAGTCGCTTTTCTATTAGTACATCCTGTTTCTGCAACTCAAGAACTATTCAATCGAAAGTTAATAGAATGCATAAGGAATTTAGAGTGAACCCTTTACATAACCCAGTACAGTTGTTATACGTGTTCATTAATGTTTGTGTGCTCACCGGTTAAATGATACAGATGCCTCCGCATACCATTTTTTTGTCTTCTATTTTGGATTGTTCATCAAATTAGCAGTATGAAAATTATGTTATCAAAATATAATGTAACTGTATGTAAAGTTAGTGTCTAACTTTTTGAACTGACTCTTAGTTGCAAATAAATTTACCCAGTCCTGGATTACGATACAAGTGGACCTAATCAATATGAAATGTTGATATATGAGAGAGTCGAGTGCAGTCCTAATATATTCCTGATGTTTTACATTTAAAAATTCATCTGATATTGAATTTTCAAATAATACCCTTTCTGTAAATCCCTCCCCCGCCCCATACATTTGATTTTCCGTTTTGTGTGGCCTGACTTTGCTCTTTTGCAGGTGTTTGACGCTAACACGGACAGAGACACTCCTGTTGTCAACGTCATCCCTGAAGACATCGTTGCTCGTTTTTACCGAATTGTTCCCCTAGAGTTCGAAAACGCCATTGGGTTAAGGCTGGAGCTCCTAGGATGCTACCATCCTTATGGTGAGAATTGGACTTTTCAAAACCCAATTGTTTCTTTTTTGTTCTTCAAAAGATTTTTTTAATAAAAGCAAACATCAACTGATCATCTCTCACTATTCACGGCACAGGTTTCAAGGCTTTTTCATTTCGGGGCACACAGGTGCCCCGAAATGAGAAAACTCACGCATCCCCCACATCGGAATTAGAAGTTCTTTGAATAGTTTTGTAGTAAAAATTGATGCGATGCATTTCTTTTGTGGATGGATGCTGGAAAGGGTTAGCAGTCATGATGGCTTAGACTGCAGTCAGAAATACCTTGGAAAATGGACCACCAATGTTGAGAGGTAGACAAAAGAATTTGAAAAGGAAAATTTGCAGAGAGTAAACAATCTCTCTGAAATAAGATGGGACGCACAGGTGATGAGACGATTAATGAGCACAAGATCTTTAAAGCAAAAATTTTAGAATTTTTCTAGTAAATATTATAATATCAAATGCAGAAACAGTAAAGTTTTGTGTCCACCGATCAATCGTCTGCACTGTGCTAATGAGCGGAAATCACTGGTAAATCATGATCAATTTGTGGTGATGGATGATCAGTTTAATACTTTCTGGGCTTTTATATAATACCCTATTATAGGGCTGAAGTCTCTTCACTGTATTCTTGATCGCTTACAATTTTATTAAAGTTGAATGGGGCTGAAAACGCCCTCTACCGTTTCTGGATTCAAAGTTACAATACTTCTACCATAGAAATGTGCATTAGGATGACTGATCAGAAATGGGGCGACTTTAATTGTATACTATTTTTTTTAAATTTTGATACTGTAATATGATGGATTTATGTTCTATTAAAAATTGATAACTAGCTCTTTGTAATATTTATAACAAAATTGCAAAAACAAAAAATCTGATGTGGGCAGCACATCACTTTCCTTATATAATGCAATGAATTTACTAGTTTTATAATAAAAAAATAATGTATAAGATCCATAGCGCTCTGTTTTTATCGTTGAATTGTACATTGGGCGATTTTCGGGATGACAACATGTGAAACTATATCAAAATACTCAATTCATTTATACTTCGCGGAACTCTAAACAATCATTAAAATTGATAGCATCCTCTATAAGCGATATAGTCCATATATTAAAATACTGTAATAATTACTTCATCGTCTAGTCGTCATTTTCATTGATTTAGTGTCATTTTTATCAATTTGGCGACATTTTCGTCAATTTGGCAACATTTAAAAAAATCGCCAAGTTGGCGACATTCCGCCAAAATCTCGCCAAGTGTTGTAAGCAGGGAAATAAGTTATTCTTATAGCAGATAAATGACTATTGGCGTCCAAATACAAAACTATTACTTGAAGTATCTTTTCTCATGAATGGAACTAGCTAGATCCACGAGAATGATGTCACCCAGTTTATCGCATGATATTAGTTATGAAAAGTGAACATATTTCACAATAGGTAATATTTTGTTTTAATTTTATATGATTTTTTTATAATTTTTTTGAAAAATGTGCAATATCTCGAGAACGGTTCATGCTAACGTTCTAAAATTTATTTCAATCGTTTTCTAATGAAAAATTACATAAGAAATGACTATTTACGTAACTTTATTAAAAGCTTTAATTTTTTTAATTTCACTCGAAAATTTAGGAGGTTCTAAATATTCGATTGCGTATAATAAAAAATATGCTTCCAATATTCATGGATTGTAATTTTTGTACCAAATTTCGTTCGAATCGGTCTATTCGTTCGTCAGTTATCGTCTCCACAGACTCACTGACACACACACACACACACACACACACACAGACATCATCTCAAAAACGTCCGATTCGTGTTCAGGGATGTTTGAAACGTGCTCTCCCGTCGAAAACTCGAAATCAAATTTTCGACCCCGTCACAATACTTTCCTTATACATTATATGTATATAAGGATAGTAATAAATAATATTTCATAAATTGAAATAATAAAGATACCTCACCATGTAAAACACTTTGTGAAAAGGATAAGAGAAACTTAAACTATATATTTAAGCACAATTAAATATCACTGTTTATTATTTTGTTTGCACAACTATAATAACAATATTATAATTATTCTATTTTATTATTTATAAATAATTATCCTATTTTATATACACTATTCAGCATTTCTTTAATTAAGACACTTCCTAAAATCCCGAGAACAATTTTTAAAACTTCAAATTCAAATCATAATCATGCTCCAATAGTTTACTGATGACAAAGAACGTTATAATATAAAATATTTGTTACTATATTGAAATATTTGAAAACAAGGATATGGGGAGAAAGCATTTCGTAAAACTTTATTAATTATTGCGAAAATATGTGTTGCAAATTTCTTACTTCACATTGTAAACTGAATGAAAAATTTTCTTTAATCTTACATTGTTTCTATGAAAATTATGTATATATAATTAAATTGTTTTAAAGTGATATTTTTAGGTGGTAATTTTATTGTTACATTTTGAATAAATAAGATATTTATTACTTTCATTATATACAATAATGTATAAGGAAAGTATTGTGACGGGGTCGAAAATTCAAATTCGAGTTCTCGACGGAAGAGCATGTTTCGAGCATCCCTGATCACGAATCAAACAATTTTGAGGTGATGTCTGTGTGTGTGTGTGTGTGTCAGTGAGACTGTGGAAACGATATCTCACGAACGAATAGAGCGATTCAAATAAAATTTGGTACAAAAATCACAATCCGTGAATACTGGAAGCTTATTGTTTTTAAACACAATCGAATGTTCAGAACCCCCCTAAATTTTCGAGTGAAATTTTGAAAAAATCATCAAAAAATCAAAATCTTTAATTAAAGTTAATCAAATAAATATTTCTTGTAATTTTTCCTTAGAAAAGGATTGACATAAGCTTTAGAACGCTAGCATGAACCGTTCTCGAAATATTGCCCATTTTTGAAATACATTTATCAAAAAATCCCATAAATTAAAAAAAAAATATTAACTGATGAGAAACATGTTCACTTTTCATATGTAATATTATGCGATAAATTGGGTGACATCATTCTCGTGAATCTAGCTCGTTCCATTCAGGAGAAAAGGTAATTTGAGTAATACTTTTGTATGTGAACGCCAATAGTCATTTATCTGCCATAAGAATAACTTATTTCTCAGTCCATAACACTTGGCGATATTTAGGTGGAATGTCGCCAACTTGGCGACTTTATGAAATGTTGCCAAATTAACAAAAATATCGCCAAATGGATCAAAATTATGCTAAATCAATGAAAATGACGACTAATTGTCGAAAATTCAATATCATGGAAAGAATATAAGTATCTACTATAAGAAAAACCCATTTTTTTACTGTAAAAGTAGTAAATTCATTGCATTATATAAGGAAAGTCATGTGTTGCTTACAGCAGATTTTTTTGATATTATAAGGTGTATAGAGCTAATTTTACCTGTTAATATTTTAAATTAACATTTATTCCCTCTTCAAACCATTCTTAATTTCCAGTCTTATATTAGACTAGCAGCATACCCGTTCTTCGTACGGAGTATATAATATAAAGAAACTTATAATTCGCAATCATGTGCAATTATGTTAAAATATTAAATTTATTGCTCATAAAGAGAAGTTTAAGAATATCTATTCTCACTAAGCAAAATTATTTTCACGGGCAGATCTGAAGAATAAAACATTCTGGCCCCTTTAGTAAACAAATTTACAAAAAAAAAGGAATTGAATCAATATATGCAACCCCGTACTACTTATATTGTCGCAGATTAAAAAATATGCCAGTGTGTTAGTAGAAGATTACCAGTATTACAATATGAGTCTCAAAAATATTTGCCAAAATAAAAGAGATGACGTAATAAATTGAAAATATCAATAATCCCTGTAATCTTTATACCAGAAGCTCGTAATTTACTCCAATATATGCCAATATATATATCAAAATATATGCCAATATACCTGTACTACTTATATTCTCGTAGATTAGAAGATATAATGCATTTGTAGAAGATAAATCGTACAACGTACTATATATGAGTTTCAACAATTTTCGTCATAATAAAAGAATGGCATAATAACTTGAAAATATCAATAATCCCTGAATCAACAGTCCCCGAAAATGTCAATTATAATAATGGTTAAACCTGAACACCGTAATTGATATTATCCAGTCAAAAATGCAATGTCAATGACATTTATTTTATATACATATCTTTATTATTCAAATCGGAAAAGATTTAATATAAAATCGTATGCTGCATAACACATTGGATCCGTTGCTAAGCGACATGATATCATTTGCTTCAAATAAATTGATGGAAATCATATCGTCTGGATAATGCGTTCTCCATGGAAGGTTTGCCGACATTTTAGTTAATTTAGCGATAACTTAAAACATCGCTAAATTTATAGCCAAGTGGGACTGTAGAACTGATAGTCCCATTTTGCGACAAATTGACGAAACATCATCACAATACTATCCCCTAACAAAACACAATTATTTTCATTTATTAAGCGCGATTTTATCAATTCCATGATATTTTTATGGACTCACAAATACTTTTATCAGTTTCGTGATATTAAAAATATTCGTTAAATGTGTTACTAAGTACGAAGGATGGATTGACCGACAATTGCTACCGAAACATCATTTCAGTACTCTATTCTAAGAAACAAATCATTGATTTGTGTCAATTTTATAAATTTGGAAACATTTCCGCTAATTTGGTAAAGTTTAAGAGAAGTTACCAAGTTATTTAGAGATATTCCGCTAAATTCGTAGCTCTGAATTTGCAGATCTGAAGAATAAAATATCCTGATCCCGTTTGTATATACTAAATGAAAACACTAAAATTGTATTATAAGATACACCCGTTCTACTCTTTTTCTGCTTCAACAATCGGCTAAATGAATTTATTGGGTAAACACAATATATGAGTTTATTAGCTAAACACAATGAGCTGGAAACCTCTTTGCTAAAATAAATGAAAGTGATGTTCGCAGTTCGCAAATTATATAATTAAAAGAACAATCAAATCCTTCATTTAAAAAATATATTTTTACATCCATTTATATATTATTCAAATAGAAAAAATAATAATAAATATTAACAACACATTTAATTTCATTCCGTTGCCGAGCAACATGATATAAGATAGAATCATCCTCATAAAATGCGAAATTTAATAGCCATTTTGATTTCTTTATACTTTTCATTGTTCAGTAAAAACTTGTGAAATATAAACCAAGGAGATAGATTTCCCATTTAAATCATGCTAACAATTCATGTTTTCAGAAAGTGACTAATTAGTGCAAAAAATCTCCCCCCAAACTCAGAGATACAGTTTTAATTCACTTTCACACGATTTTCAAGCTTTTCGTTTAGATAAACCACGGAGTTAGAGAGTAGAACTCCTAGGAAAAAGTTTCGTTTTTCATTAATAACTCGACAAACTCTGATCTAAGATACTCGAAACTTGGGCTAAATTTATGGGGGTCTATTTATAGGCTATCCACAAAATTTCATCAAATTCGATTCAGCCGTTCTCCCGTAATGATGAGACAAACGAAAATGTCGTTTTTTACTAATATCTCGAGAACCACTGATCGTAGAAACTCCATACATGGACTAAATTTTAAGTGGGACTATTTCCAGACTACCCACAAAATTTCATCAAATTCGGTTCAGCCGTTCTCCCGTGATGACGGGACAGACAGAAAGACAGACAGACAGATTTTCATTTTTATTTATATAGATTATTCTTTAATTTTTCGCATTTTCCCTACTATGCCCATTATACAGAGTATTTAAAAAAAGTGAACAGTGTAATATTTTTAAACTGTTGATTGTAGTCACATTGTTCCAATTACAAAAATGCTTTATATATGATAGGAAGATATTATGCAATAGTAATTTGCCATCCGTATGCGCGTATTGTTTGTCCTTGTAGATAGTGCTCTACAAATTCACTACAACTTCACAGCAAATGCTCCAGAGCCAACGGCCGTACCGTGCTGAAAACAGCGATTCTCGTTAGATCACCGAAGTCAAGCAGCATCAGGCGCGGTTAGTACTTGGGTGGGTGACCACCTGGGAACACCGCGTGCTGTTGGCACATTTCGGGCGCGGTAGCCTGGTAGTTTGCGCCCTGGATTTGCACGCTGCCACAACTGTCGCCGTGTTCATGCGGAGTACGATCACGTTAAACATGTGGGTCCATAAGTCCTTCCGAGAGGTTGGTAGTAGGGGAAGGAGGGTACGATGCCTGCGGATGCCTCCCCCACTGGGTTCCGGTCTAAATTGGGTGGCACTTCCCGGCCGTCCAAACAGTTACCTTACACCTTTCTGGTAGGTCGGACGATCTGAGTCTCAACAGCAAATGCTCTACAACTTCACTACAATTTCACTGCAAATGCTCTATAACTTCAAATTGGCTTTTTTTTTTCGTCTATCACGCTTTGTTGACGAAATTATTTTTTTTTAATTATCCGCTAGGGAATTAAATCTATTTTATTCCATCGGGCATAGTGACTTTACTATAAATAGACCAAACGTGTACACTCATTGATCTTTTCTTACAAAGTTGTATTTTGGTCCTTAAGAACCCTCCATGTATATAATAAATAAAGAGCTTGAATATAATATTATTGAATTTTAATTATAGAAATCGGTTTGTTTGAATTAATATCATTGGTTTAATAGATCAAAATTTTAATTATTAGCGTTTAATAGGTGGAGACTCATTAACTTACAGGCTTAAGAAGACTCATTAACTTATAAAAATCATTAACCTGGGCGGAATCATTAACTTAGCGGAGTCTTACAGCTTAGGAGAACTCATTAACTCAGGAGGAATCATTAAATTAGCAGTCTTACAGCTTAGGAGGACTCATTAACTCAGGAGGAATCATTAACTTAGCGTAGTCTTACAGCTTAGGAGAACTCGTTAAATAATAAGGAATCATTAACTTAGCGGAGGTTCACAGCTTTACCGAAACGTCTCCACGGTCAAGTTAACTTTGCCGCAAATATAATAATATACTGATAAATTTCCCAATTTTTTGACCAATCCAATTTTATTATTTCAATAGAATGTCAAGAACCATTGGGTATGGAGAGTGGCTCTATTTTCGATTTCCAGATAACAGCCTCTTCATATCTCAGTGACGAATTCGGACCTGTGAATGCACGGCTGGACAGCAACACCGCGTGGGTGGCCGATACAAACGATGATGACCCTTACATTCAGGTAATGACAACATTCAGGCAATAATTCATTGTCCTAATGCAATATTTCTTTGGAAATAATAAGATATAGAAAATGGAAGTGAAAAAGACGAGGTTAATAAAGTAATTTCCTGATAACACAAACTTAGGAAGTAGTAGGTTTGCTATACTAATTTATATTATTAAAGCGCTTCCAACCGTGTATGATTGTGAGTACGAGAATGTATGCCAGAGTGTTTATTTGAATAAAACTTTAATTCTTTGACTAGAAAGTTAAGTTGCATGTTTGTTTGTTTTATAGAGAAAGGTAAAGATCTGGCAAAATGCGCAAAATATTCGAAAAATAAAAAAATAGTATTGGATTTTCAAGTATTGATGAGAAATCCCTTCAAAAACCCAAATTCTAAGACCCTCGTTTGTGTATGCTACGTTTGTATGCTGCGGCTTGTTTGTACATGTACACGATTTCCTCAAAGCAGAAAGTTTCAGTTATATATATATATGTATATATATATATATATATATATATATATACACAGGGTGTCCCAAAAACATTGACCTCGGCTTTTATTCCTTAAATATTGATCTTAGACATATATAATAGATTACAAAGTTGCGTAAAAAAAGGTACTGAATTTTATGAAATAAAATTTTCAGGTGATTAAATTTTAAGATGTACAAAATTTAAATTTTTATACGGCTCCCATACAAAAACATTTCTAATCAGTAAAATGTTCCCCATATACAAATAAGGTGATGTACAAAATTTCAGCATTTTATCATAAAAAATAACAGAGATATGTTTAAACAAAGTTGGTGAGGTATTAATCACAAATTAAAATGTAAATGTTTATAGCAAGAGTGCACATGACACAACGCAGAAATGCATCATCGAAAAATAATATCTGCCTCTTATCTTTAATGGACCTTTGGCATGCATGGAACTCATTTTGAACAAGCTTGGTAATATTTGTGTAAAGTTATTATTTCTGCACGGTGTAGATACTTTTGCACCAATAAATAGCAAAATTATTATTGATTTATGTAATCATTGTTTTCTTTCGTAATTTGAATATGACCCCTGAAACGCGATCTGCATAATTTTTCCCCTCTGAAAACCCATGCCGATGCATCGAAAAGTGATTTAAGTCATTATTTTTGTCTTTTCATATCTATGGGACTTTTCATGATAAAATGCTAAAATTCTGTACATCACTTTATTAGTGTATAGGGCACATTTTACTCATTGGAAATGTTTTTGTACGGGAATCGTATAAAAATTTAAATTTTGTATTTCTTCAAATTTAATCCCTGAAAATTTTTATCGATTTCATAAAATTCTGTACCTTTTTCTACGCAACTTTATAATTTAATATATATGTCTAAAATCAATATTTAAGGAATAAAAGCCGAGGTCAATGTTTTTGGGACACCCTGTATATATATATATATATATATATATATATATATATATATATATATATATATATATATATATATATATATATATATATATATATATATATATATATATATATATAAACCATCCGCACTTGTTCGAAATTTCAAAACAAGTAAAATATTTTTATTTATCAACAAAACACCATGATTGTTAGAAATTCACGAAAGAAGATACACGGAAGCTGGAATTGAAATGTGAATTTCTTGTTTTGTGAGTTTTACAGCTGAATGTTTCATATTGAAAAAATTTAGACATTGTATATATGGACAAGTAAACTGTGCAAAAATTTTGCGAATCTGATAAGAATTGTTCGATTTAAGAATTTATTCTGTGCTTTTGTTTTATTTTAATTCGGCAGATGCAAGATTACGCATTTAGAAAAATATTTTTAATATGGAATTATATATGGCGATTGATTTTATGAACATACTAACGGATTGCATGTGACAGGGCTAGCGTTTTGTTTTAATATTACTTTCCTTATATACATAATGTATAAGGAAAGTATTGTCACGGGGTCGAAAATTCGAATTCGAGTTTTCGACGGGAGAGCACGTTTCAAGCATCCCTGATCACGAATCAAACATTTTTGAAGTGATGTCTGTGTGTGTGGGGGGGGGGGGTCTGTGAAGACGATAACTGACGAACGAATGAACCGATTTGAACCAAATTTAGTACAAAAATCACAATCCGTAAACACTGGAAGCCTATTGCTTTTATACGCAATCGAATGTTCAGAACCCCCCTAAATTTTCGAATGAAATTTTGAAAAAATCGTCAAAAAATCAAAACCACTAATAAAGTTACGCAAATAGACATTTCTTATGTAATTTTTCATTAGAAAACGATTGACATAAATTTTAGAACGCTAATACGAGCCGTTCTCGAGATATTGTACATTTTTTTTTAAAATATCAAAAAGTTATATAAAATAAAAAAAAAATATTTCCTATTGATAAACATGTTCACTTTTCATATGTAATACCATGCGATAAATTGGGTGACATTATTCTCGTGGATCTAGCTCGTTCCATTCATGATAAAAGATACTCTGAGTAACACTTTTGTATTTGAACGCCAATAGTTATTTATCTGCTGTAAGAATAACTTATTTCTTAGTGCATAACGCTTGGCGAGATTTTGGCGACGAATTTGGCGGAATGTCGCCAACTTGGCGACTTTTTGAAATGTTGCCAAATTAACGAAAATCTCGCCAAATTGATAAAAATGACGCTAAATCAATGAAAATGACGACTAATTGTTGAAAATTTAATGTCTTAGAAAGAATATTAGTATCTACTATAAGAAAAACCTATTTTTTTACTGTAAAAGTAGTAAATTCATTACATTATATAAGGAAAGTCATGTGTTGCCCACATCAGATTTTTTTAAAGTAATAAAATACGATGTATTTTGTGGTTCTCACTGGGCAGATTGCATGCCTTACGCAGCGGGCTACAACCAGGACACCGTTTCATTTTAATACTTGAAAATTAATAAAAAGGCTATATTAATAGACAATTACATCCGCATTTTAGTTTAATCATTAAAAATAAATAAAAAGTATTTATTTAATGAACTCGACAGGTGGATTGCGTGTATCCGCCAGCAGACGTATCGTATCCTGGAGTGAAGTTGTCATTACATGTATGGTACGCGGATTACAGGCGCCAAAACAAAAGAAATCTGATGTGGCCAGCACATAACTTTTCCTGCAGACTCAAATTCAAAATACATTTAAATTGAGTTTAATTGCTTAAATTGACATGGACACTTTTTACTTTCCCTTCAATACATGGTAATGTATAGGGAAAGTATTGGAATCATGCCGAAAATCGCAACTCGAGTTTTCGACGGATCTACACGTTTCGAGACCTCTAGAATACGAAAAAACTATTTTTAGCATGACGTCTGTATGTGTGTCTGTCTGTCTGTGTTTCCGTCTGTGCAATGTATGTATCCACTCTAACTCAAAAACTAATGGACCGAATTTCATAAAATTTGGTAGGTAAGTCACTTGTATGTGACCCTGGTGCTGATTAGTTTTGAGTGCTATTCGAAAAAAACCAATCCGCCTTTTTTTGCGAAAGGGCCCTCAAAAATTGCCTGTATCCACTGTAACTGAAAAACCAATTGATCAAATTTTACAAAATTTGGAACATAAGTCTCTTGTAGGCCACCCTGGTGCTGATTAAATTTTGATACGTTTCGGAAAAGAACAATCTGCCATTTTTTACGAAATGGCCCGCAAAAACTGTGTATTTCCACTCTAACTCAACTAATCAACTAAATTTTATAAAATTCAGTAGATAAGTCACTTATGGTCGACCCTGGTGCTAATTAGATTTTGGTACAATTCGGAAAAAAATTACCTGGCTTTATTTACGAAATGGCCCGCAAAAATTATATATTTCCACTCTAACTCAACTAATCGACTAAATTTCATAAAATTTGATAGATAAATCACTTGTGGTCGGCCATGGTGCTGATTAGATTTTGATACGATTAGGAAAAGAACAACCTGCCTTTTTTTACAAAATACCCCGCAAAAATTATATATTTCAACTCTAACTCAACTAATCGACTAAATTTCATAAAATTTGGTAGATAAGTCACTTGTGGTCGACCCTGGTGCTGATTAGATTTTGGTACGATTCGGAAAAGAACAACCTGCCTTTTCATAGAAAGTGGCCCGCAAAAATTGTATATTTCAACTCTATCCACAGGTATGTATCCACACTATCATGTATCCACATGTATCATGTATCCACACTATCTAAAATACTAATTGACCTAATTTCACAAAAATTGGTAGTTAAGTTACTTGTGGGATACTCTGATGCTGATTAGATTTTGGTACAATTTGAAGAAGAACAACCTGCCTTTTTTAACGAAATGGCCCGCAATAATCGGCAAAATCGATAAAAAAAGACTATGTATGCTCAAATATATCAAATTAATTTTTGTTTTATACGCAATTTTTGACGAGGAAAAGAATATAACACACTCTATTATACTTTAGGACTAACTGTTTGTTCTCAAGATATTCGAGATTTCTTGTATTTTTGTTACACCGATTTCGAGAAAATATCCGATTACCAATAAAAACAAAAATTGAATTAAAAATGCAAATTTAGTGTTATTTGGTGCAATAAAACTCAATCTAACGAATTATTAAAGAAATAAAGTAAATATGAATTTGGGTTTGCAGGGAAAGTCATGTGCTGCCCACATTAGATTTTTACTTCCCCTGGAATACACGGTAACGTATAGGGAAAGTATTGGAATCATGCCGAAAATCGGAACTTGAGTTTTCGACGGATCTACACGTTTTGAAACCTCTAGAATGCGAAAAAACTATTTTTGGCATGACGTCTGTCTGTGTGTGTGTCTGCCTGTCTGTTTATCTATGTGCCTGTCTGTGCAATGTATGTATCCACTCTAGCTCAAAAACTAATGGACCGAATTTCATAAAATTTGGTAGGTGAGACACTTGAATATGACCCTGGTGCTGATTAGTTTTACATATGATTCGAGAAAACAGAACACGCCTTTTTTTGCGAAATGGCCCGTAAAAATGTCATGTGTCCACTCTAGCTGAAATACTAATCGAACAAATTTCACAAAATTTGGTAGATAAGTTACTTATGGGATACCCTGGTCTTATTAGATTTTGTTACGATTCGGAAAAGAACAACCTACCTTTTTTAACGAAATAGTCAGCAAAAATGTTATGTACTAAAATACTAATTGACCCATTTTCACAAAATTTGGTAGATAAGTTACTTATGGGATACCCTGGTCTTATTAGATTTTGTTACGATTCGGAAAAGAACAACCTACCTTTCTTAACGAAATGGTCAGCAAAAATGTTATGTATCTACTCTAGCTAAAATACTAATTGACCCAATTTCACAAAATTTGGTAGTTAAGTTACTTGTGGGATACTCTGGTGCTGTTTAGATTTTGGTGCAATTCGGAAAAGAACAACCTGCCTTTGGCTACGAAATGGCCCGCAAAAATCGCCAATATCTAAAAAAAAGACTATGTATGATCAAATGTGTCAATTAAATTCTTGTTTTATACGCAATTTTTGATGAGGAAAAGAATATAACCAACTCCATTACTTTAGGGCTAACCCTTCTCAAGATATTTGAGATTTCTTGTATTTTTGTTACTCCTCTTTCGGAAAAATGTCCAGTTATCAAAAAGACAAAAATTGATTAAAAATGCAAATGTAGTGTTATTTTGTGCAATTAAACTCAATCTAATGAATTACTGAAAAACTAAAGAAAAAATGAATTTGAGTCTGCAGAGAAAGTCATGTGCTGCCCACATCAGATTTCTGATATTGTATCCAATTTGCGTCTCAAAATACGTCTTCTTAACAACTTAATACATTTTAAAATGTCGTCATCTTCTTAAAATTCCAAAAACCCTAGATATCTCAAAAACGGTTCGTTTTAGAGTAAAGGAGTTCCCCTTATTCGTTTCGTTGTTAAATATGATGTATAAAATAAACATTTAAAGGGACGGTTCACGTTGAAATGAGCAAAAATCGACTAAAAAAATGTTTATATATAACATTATTTTACACGTTTAACATTTGCTTTCGGATGGGACAGCGTCCATCCCAAACTAAGAATCTTCCAAAAAGACAGGTATTTGGCATACCCTATCCCAGGGGCAATGTTTTTGCTGGCGATTTCCATGGAGGCCAATGCCAGCAAAGAGGGGTCGAACTGTTTGGGATAGGGTATGTCAAATACCTGTCTTTTGGGGAGGTTCTTCGTTTGGGATGGACGCTGTCCCATCCGTAAACAAAAGGTTGAATGCATTTTTTTCGAAACGGAATTTTCAAAGGTGTTGCATTTTTAAAATTCTCAATGCATCTTAATTTTTATCTGAGATGCATGGAATTTGGCAAGAAGATACCTCTCATACTTTTTAATGAAACTGGGTATGCATTTTATAATTGGACTTTATTTAGGTAATTAAAAGTTAATAAGAACCTAATAAAATGATGAAAATTAAGTTTGAATGCAGAAAAATATTTTTTGAAAATTAACTTTTTAAGGGATTTAAAAATGAATACCCAAATTTGTTCATAATGTGTGTTTGAGTGATCATAATGTAAAATGAATCAAAAATGTGAACAAATGGCACTCAAGGAGCATTTTCAAATTTTCGTTAAAAAAATTAAATTAAAAAAAAAATTATAACAAAATTGAAAAAAAAATGTAATGGCATTGTATATAGTAATGTTAAGAGGAATATTTATACAAATTTTCAGGTTTCTAAGTCGATAAATAAATAAAAAAATTTCAACGTCCTCTGTTCCTTTAATGAATACTTTTAAGTAGGCTTTTATCTCAGATTTTGATGATTTTGCAGACCATTTCACAGAAAAAGATAGTTTTATTCTTTTAAACGTACCAAAAGCTAATTAGTTCCAGGGTAGTCCACAAGTGACTTAAATACCAAAATTTTAAAACTTTTCACAGAATAGGATTTTAATTACAACGAAAAACTCCCGTATCACTTCAAAATTCCCCAAACCTTAATATCACGAGAGAGTACTGAAGTTGGTTTTATTTATTTATTCTGTCGTTAAAAATTACATGTAAAGCAAGCATTTAGTTATTGCATTTCAGAATATTTAGTCTTATTACTTCCCCTGCAATACATGGTAATGTATAGGGAAAGTATTGGAATCATGTCGAAAATCGCAACTCGAGTTTTCGACGGATCTACACGTTTCGAGACCTCTAGAATACGAAAAAACTATTTTTAGCGTGACGTCTGTGTGTCTGTCTGTCTGTCTGCCTGCCTGTCTGCCTGTCTGTGTGTCTGTGCAATGTATGTATCCACTCTAACTCAAAAGCTAATGAACCGAATTTCATAAAATTGGGTAAGTCACTTGGATATGACTCTGGTGCTGATTAGTTTTTGGTACGATTCGTAAAAACAGAACCCGCCTCTTTTTGCTAAATGGCCCGTAAAAATTTCATTTATCCGCTCTAGCTAAAACACTAATCAACCAAATTTCACAAAATTTGGCAGATAAGTTACTTGTTGGATACTCTGGTGCTTATTAGAATTTGGTACGATTCCGAAAAGAAGAACCCGCCTTTCTTTACGAAAGAGCCCGCAAAAATTTCATGTATCCATACTAGCTAAAATAGTAATTGACCAAATTTCACAATATTTGTTAGGTAAGTTACTTATGGGACACTCTGTTGCTGATTCGATTTTGGTAGGATTCGGAAAATAACAACCTACCTTTTTTTACGAAATGGCCCGAAAAATCGCCAAAATCTAAAAAAAAAGGCTACGTATGCTGAAATGTATCAATTAAATTCTTGTTTTATGCGCAATTTTTGATACAATACTTTCCCTGTGCATTATCTTGTATTGTAAGGAAAGTAGAAAGTCCATCCTATTCAACGACCCTATTCAGATTTAGCAGCCGCATCTACTATCGTTATACGTGGTTGTTAAATACAGTCACCGCTAAAAAGTTACAGTAAAAAAATTGAAACCTCAAGCCATAATCAATAGAAAACCGAGTTCATAATCAATAGAAAACTAGGTTATGGCGATCAATGATTTTTTTATAAGGGTGCTTTTGTTTCATCGTGGTTTCTAGTTTTTTTAATGACCCATATTTTACAGATTCACATTCAAAACTGATGTGGGCAGTGCATGAATTTCCCTACAAACTCGTATTCATTTCTCTTCATATGGCCTGCAATATATTCATTTAAGATTTTTCGCCCGAAATAACAGATTAAATACATACTTATATTTTGATTTTTGTTTTTCAATTTGCAGTTTTAAAAGATTTTATTACTTTCCCGACTATACACAGTAGTACGTACGAAAATTGTTTTAATATCGAAAATTGGAGCTCACGTTTTTGTCGGATCTACACATCAAGAACATAAATGCAGCATTTTTAGCATAACATCTGTAAATGTGCCTATCTGTGCAGTAAGTGCTCTAACACAAAAACTATTCGATAAAATTTTACAATATTATGTATGTAAGTCACTAATGGATTGCCCTGGTGCTGGTTAGATTATGTTACAATTCCAAAAAATTATGATGTGAGCAGCACATGACTTTCCCTGCCGACTCAAATTCACTATCTCTTTATTTCATTAATAATTCTTTAAATTTAGTTCAATTGTACTAAATAATACGCATAACTAATGGACTCAAAATCGGCATAGAAAAAATGCGAAAAATATCTCGAAAACGGCTTGCACAACGCTTTAATTGCACAAAATAACGCCCACAATTATTTGAAATGACAATAAATTGGCACTTTTAGTTCAATTTTCGTTCTCAGTTGGTAACGGGACGTTATTTCAACGGTGGCGCAGTATAAATGCGAAAAAGCTGAAATATCCCGAGAACGGCTGGTCCTAGTATAATGGAGTTGGTCTTATTCTATTCATTGTTAAAAAATTATGTATAAAACAAGCATTTAATTAATGCATTTGAGCATACGTAGTATTTTATTTTAGATTTTGACGATTTTTGCTGGCCATTTCGCAAAAAGAGGCTAGTCACTTTTTTCCGAATCGTATCAAAATCTAATCAGCACCAGGGTAACCCACAAATGCCATATCTACCAAATTTTGTGAAATTTGATCTATTTGTTCTTGAGCTAGTGTGGATACAGGCAATTTTTGCGGGTCATTTCGCAATTTTAGTTTTTTCACGAATCGTGCTAAAATCTAATCAGCAGCAGGGTCACACACAAGTGACTTATCTACCAAATTTTATGAAATTTGGTCCATTAGTTTTTGAGTTAGAGTGGATACATACATTGCACAGACAGACACGCAGACACGCACACAGACGTCACTCTAAAAGTAGTGTTTACGTGTTCTAGAGGTCCCGAAACGTGTAGATTCGTCGAAAACTCGAGTTGCGATTTTCGGCATGATTCCAATACCTTCCCTATACATTGCCGTACATTGCAGGGAAAGTAAAGAGGCAAACCTAAAAATAGAATTGCACAGAAAAGTGCCATAGTTGACGCAAATGTGTCATGGAGATATTTTGCGGTATCAGAATGAATCTTTGACTCATTTTGCATTAACAAAGTTATTACAGTTTCATAATGACTACTCTATATATAATTGTATGGTAACATGTCAATTTGGCAAAAACTTTAAAAATAAAGACAACCAAAATTGGTTAAGTAAAATGTCTTTAATAAAAAAGCACCATTAATGACGCACATAAAATTACACAACCAGAGCGCTTTTGAACATTATTACGTCATTCATAAGGACATTATTACGTCCTTCATATGGACATTATTACGTCCTTCATATGGACATTATTATATCCTTCATATGAACAATATTACGTCCTTCATATGGAGATTATTACGTCCTGGTAAATACGCCACTCATGAAGGATGCAATAATGACCGGAAGCGCTGTATTTGTGTCATTTTATGTTCGTCATTAATGATGTTTTTAAAGACATTTTAGTTAAACTTTGGTTGTCTTTATTTTTATAGACTACTCTACAGTTTACAACAGCCGTCCCCAATTTTTTACCTGCGGACCACATTAAACGTTTTCGAACATTCAGTGGGCCAAAACAACTTTTTTAAAAGTAATTCCTGAAATTTACTTGTAAAATGAACTGCAAAAGATGACACATGGTACGAGAAAATAGATATATTGTTTAGAATAAAAAATGGGATAAACATATACCAAATAAATTAACTTTGAACAATGCTAATGGGGAACATGAAAATGTTGTCCGAATATTTCGCAGAGTCTCGAAATTTTCGATTTCAATCATTAAAATGGTTTGCAAGTGTTTATCAGTTAGAGCTGAGCTGCACTGATTTTAAAAGTACAATTTTTACTTTCCCTGCAATACATGGTAATGTATAGGGAAAGTATTGGAATCATGTCGAAAATCGCAACTCGAGTTTTCGACGGATCTACACGTTTCGAGACCTCTAGAATACGAAAAAACTATTTTTAGCGTGACGTCTGTGTGTGTGTCTGTCTGTCTGTCTGTGCAGATATTGTATCTACTCTAATTAAAAAACTAATTGACCGAATTTCATAAAATTTGGTAGGTAAGTCACTTGTGCACGAATCTGGTGCTGATTAGTTTTGGGTACCACTCGGGTTAAAAGAACCCGCCTTTTTTTGCGAAATGGTCCGCAAAAGCTTGTATCCACTCTAACTAAAAAACTAATGGACCGAATTGCACAAAATTTGGTAGATAAGTCGCATGTAGGCCACCTTGGTGCTGATTTGATTTTGGTATAATTCGAAAAAAAATAACCTGCCTTTTTTTGCAAAATGGCATGCAAAAATCATCAAAATCTAAACTTAAGAATTACGTATGCTCAAATATAGCCATTAAATATTTGTTTAATACGTAATATTTAACGAAGAAAAGAATAAGACCAACCCCATTACACTAGGACAAGCCGTTCTCGAGATATTTAAGTTTTTTCATATTTTCTCTACGCCACCTTTGAAAATAACTCCAGTTACCAAATGAGATATTTTAGTTTTTCGTATTTTTCCTACACCATTTTTGAAAATAAATCCAGTTTTCAAATGAGAACGAAAATTGAATTAAAAGTGAATTTAATTTAATTTAAATAAATAGAACGTGAATATAAGTCTGCAGGGAAAGTCATGTGCTGCCCGCATCAGATTTTTAAAATAAAATTAGAATAAAAATGTCTCACCAAAACTAAATGCAAGTCTTTGTACTTTTCAGTTCGAAGAAATTCGTGAAATTACTTCAGATGTGACACCGTAATAGCACTGTATTCTGATTTTAAAATCTCGATAAAAACAGTATATTTCATATGGGAAGTGTTAAAGACAGCTTTGTACATGTGAAACGGGATGCTCTTAAATTATGATAAATGTTACATTCATTTCATTTCCGATTTTTATCTCAATCATGCATCTAGCGAGCCACACTTTGCCCGCAGGCGTAGTTTGTAGACCCCTGGACTAAGTACTAACTGCTCAAATTGCAATTTTACAGATTGACTTCATGATACCTACCAATGTGACCGCACTGATGACTCGTGGTCGAAACGATGCCAACGAATGGGTGAAGGAGTATATGGTAGACTATAGTATCGACGGAAATGTGTTCTTTCCGGTATCAGAAGACGAAGATCCAATAGTACGTATGCAAATAGGATTTTATTCCTTACTTACAAAAATGCATGTTATTACCCGGGATGTGTATGCAGTTTAACAAAATTGATAACTTTCTCCATTTTTCTAAAATTTTGTTATTTTTTGTTCTCTATATTAGTTCATATACATTTGAAAACTATTTTCTATTTTAAACTATGTATAACGTAGTTTAAAATTACAACGAATTATGTGTTTAAAATCCTTTCGAATCAGCCTCATTATAAAATACCAGGCCGGGATAGCCCAGTGGTTATACTAGAGGATCGTACGAAAAAAAACAGTAATTATCTAAGTACTGCTGTCGTAAACTACCCTCTGTCAACGCAGAATAGGGGCACGACAAATCTATAGGTCCGAAAGTCCTTCCGAGAAGTGATAGTTACCGGAGAAAAGGTAATAACCTTATACTATTGGGTCAGATCAAGATTGATTGACTAAAGCGCGCAGTGTGATCCACCCCTGTCGTACGCCGGAGAACGAGGATTAACAGCAAAAAGGTTCACGCATCCCCTCTATATAAAGAAATAATTTGACACCAAGTGCCTGGCCGTGGAAGAGAAAATAAATAAATGAATTATAAAATTTCAGACAATAGCAAACATTTCCGTTTGATGTATAAATACCTGATCTTCAACAGAAATAAACAAGCCTGCAGCCGCTCTCATAAGCAAACAGCACAAACAGCTCCAACAAGACAAATAGTAAAAATAGATCTAGCACCAAGCCTTTCCTACTGTTATCACCAACCAACCAGAATAAATTCGTTGAATCAAGCCTAATTCAGAGGAACCTCACTCAGCCTCAAAGAACATCGACGTCACATCCTACTTCCAAACTTCAACCAACAAGGGAATGCTTTGCAATAGTTCTCTCGGATTGCAATCTTTCATGTCCTATCTTGTAAAGGACCATGAATAATGATAAAACGCCACGGCTTTCATCTGTTAAGTGACAGGGGGCACCACAATAACAATCGGAAATTGTCATGCAAACGTGCTCTACTGACGTGTATTATTAACATTTTAGTGTGAAAATATTATCCTTTTCAGTTATTATTATTATTTTGAAATAAAATGGTCAGTAGTGGTAAGTAATAAGCTAACTAATGTAAATATCCATGCACAGTAATACTATTGCATTTCACAAAACATAAAACCAAATTATTCTTTTTTCCATCTTCAGTTGGCGTACCACCGATTGCAAAGCTGTTTCAAGGAAAATACAAAATTTAATTATGAAACACTTTAACCAATTTATAACAACCAAATTGACGTGCTACAAGCATGCAACACGTACACAAAATGAATTTCCTAGGCGCTGTGCATGGCAACTTCAGATTATTATTGTGGCTCCCCCTATCACTTAACAGATAAAAGCCGTAGCGTTTTATCATTAGTCATCGTCCTTTACAAGACAGGACAGGAAAGATTGCAATCCGAGAGAACTATTGCAAAGCCTTCCCTTCCAAGTCTAAAAGACATTTCTGCATCCCTTATCTTCCCTAATACATCGGATCCCAAGAATCTGCTCACTTATCCTCCACAATACTTTCATCCTCAACAAACAAAATTGTCAAATGGCTTCATCACCATTGCATACCAAGTACTTGTATACAAAATGTAAATGAATATAGAGTGTCATATTTATACTTTGTTGGTTTTACACCATGTTAAACAGTATTGGACTTCCCAGGAGAGCTCCTTTACAAAGAGTTAGATACATGTGCGCATCGAAGCCCCCCAGCATGAATTCGAAACAACAAAGCAGAATTTTATTTTTAATTGTTAATATAAATGTAAATATTCCATTCTATAGCTATCGCTGTCTACCATTGTCCCCGCCGCGCATTCACCGCCAGCAGGCCAAATTCCAGTAGTATCAGCCGATTTGGGTTTATATAGCCACAAACAAATTGGGTCGGTTCCTGAGCTTTGCATAATAAAATATAAATTAAAAAAAATAAATAAATGGATTATCTCGGAAATTTTATCTAATATACAGAAATGCAGATTCATTCAAAATAAATGCAATATCCTTATCGAAAGGAGAATACGAATCAACACAATCAAAAACAGACGGTATTGAGTGATATTTTAAATTACCTTAGCGTTAAAGATTCAATAAAAAGCCACTCATGGCTTCTTAGAATGCAAGTTAAAGTTCATTTTACATGAAGTGTCGATTTTTTTTAAGAGAACTGTATGTTAATTTTGCTTGTGCAAATGCATTCAGTATATGAGTCTCTGCATGTACTTTTAATTTGCTTCACGCCAAATCTCATGACTAAAACTATTTGAAACTGGTTTGCATTAAGTTTTCTTCTACAGTGTTAAATTAGCATAATGCAATTCGATGGGGATTTTAACCTTTTGTTTACGGGTGGGACAGCGTCCATCCCAAACGAAGAACGTCTCAAAAAAGCAGGTATTTGACATACATACCCTATCCCAAACAGTTCGATCCCCCTTTGCAGGCATTAACGTCCATGGACGCCAATATCTGCAAAGGGGGATCAAACTGTTTGGGATAGGGTATGTCATATACCTATCTTTTTGAGGGATTCTTCGTTGGACGCCAGTGTCTGCAAAGGGGGATCGAACTATTTTGGGATAGGGTATGTCAAATACCTATCTTTTTGAGAGGCTCTTCGTTTGGGATAGACGCTGTCCCACCCGTAAGCAAAAGGTTAAGATTTTGAATGTTTTATTCTAAAAATAAATCATCTCATGAAACATAGGGATTGGTATCTTCAGAAACTTTTTAGCTTTTTTGTGACATGTTTTCACATCTGGATAATAACCAGTGTTTTTATTTTAATTTTTCGAAATCTCTAAAGTATTTATTTCATTAATGACAGCTATGGAAACATTCTCAACTCTGAGGCATTGGATTTTGTGTAAAATATAACAAACTATTTTGGACTTTTAGAATTTTTTTAAGTCTAGCGCAGCAAATCTAAATTTCCAGACTTCTGACACAGATGAAGCGAGTGGTCTAAATTTTAATCGCAACTGCGCATGAGCATAGCATGTAGCAGGTTGCTAAAGAAACCACGCTAAATTAGATATTCCATCATAAGGATTTTTTAGCGTAATTTTAATCGAGCTTGCACTACGGTGTAAATTGACCGGGCTATATTATATTTATTCTATCGGTATCTATTGTTAGCTATGATCTGCCCGCGTAGCGGTCTGACATGCATCTGCCGACAGAAACCTATGCATCACCCGCGCTGCCCAAGAACTGCGTTGCGTGCAGGTACGTGGCCTACGCTGGACTATTGAAGGCATATCAAAACTTTATTTAAGGGTACGGTGGACGTTGAAATGAGCAAAAATCGACTAATTTTTTTTTTAATATATAACATTGTTTTACGCATTTAACCTTTTGCTTATTGGTAGGACAGCGTCCATCCCAAATGAAGAACCTCCCAAAAAGACAGATAGTTGATATACCCTATCCCAAACAGTTCGACCCGCCTTTGCAGACATTAGCGTCCATGGAAATCGAATAAATAAAAAAATTTCAACGTCCACCGTCCCCTTAAATGCAACTGCGCTGATCACCGCAGGCACTTAGTACAGTTTAAACCATTTAATTTTTTTTTTAGATTTGTTCTGAAATAAATTCTAAATTTTGTATTCAGCGCTATAAACAGCTCTTTCTTTTGCACTCATTGGAAATTAATAAAGCTGTTTTTAACACTTTACAACAAAGTTGAAAAGTGTTTATGACTTTGTTCATTCTGTCTGTCTGTCTGTCTGTCTGTCTGTCTGTCTGTCTGTCTGTCTGTCCGTTAGCACGATAACTGCCGTAAAAATGAGTTTATCAAAATGAAATTTTAGTATGTTGTTCAGACGGTCTGTAGGACCTATGGGAATATAAATAAATAATATCACCCAATTAGTTTTTTATTGAACCCGGGTTGAAAAAATGAAATACATTGAACCCTATGGGACCTAATTTTTCAAACATTTTTTAAGTAAATTTAAAATTCACGAATTCCTTCGAAATTTTTAGAAAATATTCACATTATCCCATAGAATATATAAAAAAAAATTCAGTAAAATATGTTAAGTAGTTTTTTAATTAAAAAAATTATTTAATATAGGGAAAAAAACAAATTCAATTAAATTCTGACTTTGGGATATCTTCCAGAAAGAAAAGAGAGAGATATTATATAATAAATATCTCTCCATTTGTTTAAACGTTTAGCATATGGGAGTGGCTTCATATTTTAAAATAAATTTGGTAGATAACAATTTTTCATTTTTTTTAAATTTTATATAACTGTTCATGATAAATTTAATTGATGCCATTTTAAATGCACTTTCCTACGTCCTAGAGAGTTAAAATTTGGTACACAGCTTAAATTTGTTGAACATTTTATTCGACAAAAATTTGATGGATCTTTAAATATAGATCATACATTTTTTTCGAAATGGCCTGAAAATAATCCCCGTTCACTTCTATAAATCATTGGTGTAATATTGTTAAAAATTCTGATGTGGACAGCACATGTCTTTCTCTGCAGACTCATATTCGTTCTCTTTATTTATTCAATGATAATTTGAGTTTATCTGCACAACATAAGTATTTTAAATGACATTGAATTTACACGTTAAACTTAAATTTGGTTCTCATTTGATAGCTGGACTTATTGTCAAAGGTGGCGTAGCGAAAACGCGAAAAAACTAGAATATCTCAAGAACGGCTAGTCCTAGAGTAATGGGGTTAGTCTTATTCTTTTTGTTGTCAAAAATCACATATAAAATAGGAATTTAATTGATATAATTGAGCACACATAGTCTTTTATTTTTCTATATAACGATTTTTGCTGGCCATTTCGCAAAAATAGCCCGTTCCTTTTTCCCGAATCGCAGTAGAATAACCTACAAATGATTTATATACAAAATTTTGTTAAATTTGTTATATAAATCACTTGTAGGTTATTGAAATATTATACTCCAAATTTTGTTAAATTTGGTTCATTAGTTTTTAGCTAGAGTGGATAAAGGCAATTTCTGCGGCCATTTCGCAAAGAAGGCAAATTCTTTTATTACGAATCGTACTATAATCTAATGAACATCAGGATTTCCCACAAAAAACATACCTACCAAATTGTATGAAATTCGGTCCATTAGTTTTTCAATTAGAGTGGATGTAATATCCACACAGACACACAGAAACATACACAGATACACCCTTACACACACAGACGTCTTCCTAAAAGTAGTTTTTCGTGTTCTAGAAGTCCCAAAACGTGTAGATCCTTTGAAAATTCGAGTTCCGATCTTCGGCACGATTCCAATACTTTGAGTACATACACATACACATATATATTATCTGTGTATTATCTGTGTATCTAAATTCCGTGCCTATGCAATTACAATAGTTGTGATTTTAAATGATCCCTAAACTTTTATTATTTCTTCAAGGAAGCCTAATTTTAACATATGCAGAATGCAAATATCTCAAGCGATTGTAAGATGAATTACATTGCTGAATTTTTTTCACACAAAATTATTTAGCTCTGGAGTCTGGAATACAAGTTATATGAATGAAATATTCATTGATTTTGCATAAAGAATCAGATGATTTATATTTCGATACAGTTTTAAATATTTAAGTATAATAAATTACTGTAGTACTGTGATAATATAAAAGATATTACCACTGAATGAATCACATTTTAGAAATTTTTAAATGAAATTACATTTCAGTTGGAAAGTGTTTCATAATCAATGCTTATGCATGATTGATCTTTCTTGTTCTTAATTGAATTAGTGTATTAACTTTTACCAGACCAAACCGAGCCTCGAAAAAACAATATATTTAACACACCACGAGTGTTCGAAAGAAAAATAATGTCCATATCTATTGTTAAATAAATTTATTTTACAGATATACTGCAGATAATATTCCCTGTAATGCGGCCCAAAGTGAACTTTTAGCATCATTACAGTGAATATGACACATATGTAACATTGACACATATATGCAACATGAATTTTCAAAGTAAGATTCTTATAGAACATAGAACGTATTTACTTTTAATTCCTTATAACGTGCAACCTTATAATTGGTAATAAAAGTGGCAATTGCTGAACATTCCTGGGATTTTCTGGGTTTTTCCCTGTAACATTCTTCGGTTTTTCGATTTTTTCTCAGTCAAGCACAATTAAGAATGATAATTATCCTTTCTTCTCTTCTGCTTGGAAATCTCTGGTTTAAAATTTGGATTTCATTTGCTTTCTTTTCCTTTTTTCGGTAATTTTCATCCTTTTTCTAAATTTTTACTTTTTCCGAAGTATCTGTTGACGATGTTAACTCTTTAAGCCTTCAAAACCATTTTCTATTCTCCCTATTTTTCATATTTGTTTGGAATCTGTTACTTACCACTGATGTAGTTGATTCGAGTGGTTTCCGAAACCAGTTAGTTGTTTTTTTTAATTTAATAAGGCAATTATATTCCTAGTTATACTCACTGAACAAGTGCTTCGAATCTTTTGCTGGACGTGCACTTACCTTTTTTATGTTCTATTGTTCATTCATTGTGTCCTACCTCGTATTCCTTCCTCCTTGGTTTTAAACCTATGTCTTCTTCTCTCGCCGTTGGCAACCTCATTTTCCTGTTTTAGTCGCGTTTGTTGTTCGGACATCAGTCAGCAATCTCACGAGTGAAGATTGTACTTGCTGTGTGCCCTGACGAAGAAGACAGTTTCTTACTTTCAAAACCGATCAATATTATTATTATTTGTTGGTGTATACTGCTTTCAAAGAAGTTATTTTAGTTTTATTACGTTAACAGCAGATTGAGTTGTACATACTTACAATTGTTCTTTATTTGCAGAAATTCCGAGCCAATGTTGACAGTGAAACTTCTGTTACTAATGTATTTCTGGATGCCATTACAGCTCGCTTTTTACGAATCATACCAACTGCCTTCGAGAAGAAGATGAGCTTGCGTTTTGACGTATTAGGATGTCAGTACAAAACAGGTAAATAATTTTCATCATACGGATTAACAACATAGAAGTTCCCCATTACCCCATTATTATTTGCTAGTTTCCCCTAAAAACATCTCATTTTTCCCTTAAAATATTGCGATATTTTTTATTTGAACATTTAACTCTGTATTCACTTTTTATGAAATTGTAAAGAAAAAAACCTAAGCTCTAAAGTACGAAAATATGAATATATTACTACCGTTTTCGACTACATATTTATGTGAAGCTGGCTTTTCTGCGCTTACTGACATGAAAACCGAAAAGACGCCAACTAGAATATGACATGCAGCCTTTCAAAGACTTGAAGTTAGCAGTCGTGCAAAGACGAGGATCTCACTGAAAAAATATGGACAATTACTTCAATGTCTTTTTTAATATGCAAGTCTTTATAATCTTACATAATAAAGGAAGATGTCTGTCTGTGCAGTCTGTGGCGGGAATCAAAGAGCCGTACAGCCATGAAATTTGGTAAACAGGTACTCCAGAACCCAGTAAGGTGCACCTGGGAATTATTTTTTTTTTCATTTCGAGTCAGTATTTTTAGTTACTTTATGTTTTAGAATTTTTACACAAATCGGTTCCTTAGCGACCGAAAATATTATCTCAAAGTTTCCATCATGACAGCATCAGAAAGATCGGAGAACGCTCATTCTGACGATGTTTGAATCGAATTCGTGGAACAATTCCTTCATATGTATTTTTTATATGCATTCAAAAGTTGCATTTTTTTACGTTACCTGATATATATATATTATCACATCCGAAAAACTAAAATTAGCACAATTCCATAATTTGGCTAAATGTTTATATCTTAGCATTCTAACATTTTTTTTTTATTTCATAACTAATTTTAATTTTTGTAATTTAAATGATCGCAAAGCATTGTCCGCGAAGTTCCCGCACTTTCAAGTATCTGACCATTCCTTTCTGTCGGTGTGTGCTCACCTAGGAGTTTAAGCCACGCCTGTCCTCATTTAATTTTTTTTTTCATTTGCTTTAGGAGAAAGCATGCGATTTGGAGGGTGCATTTTCAGGATCGAAGACATTTTAAATTGTAATTAAATATATTGTTGCGAACGCGCAATAGTCCTTTTGTCGCCTCCTCTTTCGTCTGTCTCGAAAGCCAGGCGAAAAAAAAACACAATCCGTGACGTGAGTCCAGGATTTCCCAGTTGGAATAGGGGTTTCCAGATCTGGCGATTTATCACCAATTTGGTACCTTCTGGAATGTTTCCGAAACTTCTCGACAGAATGATTATTCTTTGAGATATAAAGATTTCTAGAATTTTCTATGGAGAGACTATAAAAAGGCTCATCCCTCAGTTGAAGTGAAATTGACGAGACACGACTAGATTGGAATATGATTTTTGTCAATGTTTTGAGAATAGTAGCGGTTGTTTTGTGAAATGACTTTCGTCAACATTCTGAGAATAATATCGCTTATGTGATATCAGTGGATCATTTAAGTGTTGTTTGATTGTATATTGTTCCTGTTTACTTTGTGCTTGTGAATAAACGTTAGTTATGCAGAAACTTGGACTCGTTCCTGTATCCTCCATGTACACCGACTATTCCAGAGGATACGTTCGTAACAGCATTATTTAAATAGAGGACGCTTATTTAATTATTTATAAATAGTAGACGCTTATTTAGGACCCGGATAAGGCCGGACAATTCGTTCTATTTATAACATATTCTTTGTTCTAATAAAACAGGCGGCATGCCTTTTTTTTCATTTTATGATAATCTTAACATTTCCTTATTTGTTGCAAAATAACATTGTATTGAAAAATAAATTTTTATTTTGCAAATTAAATAAATGTAATAATAGGCCTTGATCGAAAATATTACTATATATCAAATTTATGACATTTTTCTGTTATTTGTAGCTACATTATTGCTGTTTCACTGCATAATGGATTCATCACTTCCTGGCTGAATCTATTACTGAATAACAGATTCAGTCAAGTCGAAAAGTTGATTTTGGGCCATGGATAGAAAAGGTTAAAAAAATCCCTGCCAAATGAGTGGTAATCGGCCATAAAACTGCCACAGAAGACATTTATTTCACACAATAGAGTTATTGGCGAATTACTGCCATTTTCAGGATTGCTAAAATAAACAAATCTTACAAACACAGGAGCCTAATGTACAGCTTGGTCCAAACGCCGTCCGTCAGTAACAATGTCCATTTGAATCCCAGAGAAAATCTTAGAGTGCATTGATAATCATTGCAAGTGTCACTATCTTAGAGTCACTGATAATACTACTTGCTGACGGGTATTTCTCGCCTTCCACATCCGTGTTTCGTTCATTTCTGGTGTCAATTCCTACACATTAGACAATATTTTCAATACTATGTAATTGGCTCTTTTCGTTTATTTCTCTTTGCTGACAAGTTTTTTTATCCTAACTTTTAATATTATCAGCCAAGAGCGCTGGAATCAATTTTCGTTTTCAATCGTACATGGTCACTTTACTATAGATAGACCTAACGTGTACACTCATAGTCCTTTCCTTATAAAGTTATTGAGAGTGATTAAGGGCTTTCTTAAGAACAATATATACACTGTGCTCAAAATATTTTATCTCCGAATTTTCCTGATACAAGTATAGGATTTCATATTTGGCGTCACTACTCCAGCGATTTGCATAAAGCCTCCAGATCAAGGATTAGCATAAAACTCTCCACAGCTACTTGATCTCCTGAGACTCCCTGCCTTGCATGTGACACATGCGCAACGCCTCTGCACTGGCTCATAAAAGCCCGCCCCAGAACATTCTCATCAGCAATACGGGCATTCGTATTTGGATGGCTACTTTCACGCGCTTTATGATGTAGCGCCATGCTATGTAAATAACTTGTAAATATATAACGTTAAGTTCCTGTAAATAAACTTCTCTTATAAATGCTTCTATAATAATTAAGATACGACATCGCACCTTCGCTATACATAGCATATCGTTGTATTTTCTCATTGTTTTACTGTTTTACCCTTGTTATACTGTTTTTATAGTTATTTTTGTTGTCTTAGTGTTTTCAATTTTTTAAAACAATATAGCTTGTTACTTATGATAAAGATTCGAAAATGCATTACTGTTCCTTTTCTAACAGCTAAATTTTTGTAACTTGACCGACCATTACATAAATTAATCATATTAAGTGAAATATCATGTTTCATATGTAAAGTGACATTTGCTAAAATCAGAAAATTTACATACTTGTGTCCCTGATGAAATAAATATGCTAACTATTATTTAACACTTAGAATGTATGGAACCTATGGGTCTTGAAAATGGACTTCTGCCGGATAGCCACATATCAGCAACCTCGTACAAATCGGAAGAATTTGACACTGATAAATTTAGACTCAACAGTGATGCCTCTTGGTTGCCGTATAAAGTTGATGAACCTCAATTCATTCAAGTACGTAGGATGATTTATTATTCTATAGTTATATTTTTATAAAAAATAGTGGGAATTATTACTTCCCCTATATACATAATATAATGTATATAAAGAATGTATTGTGACGGAGTCGAAAATTCGAACTTGAGATTTCAACGGAAGAACACGTTTCAAGCATCCCTGAACTTGACCCGAAAGTTTATAAGGTGATATCTATGTGTATATATGCCTGTGAGTCTGTGGAGACGATCTCTCACGAATGAATGGAGCGTTTCGAACAAAATTTGGTACAAAAGTAACAATTCTGGAAGTCTATTAATGTTAAATACAATCGAATGTTTCGAAGAGCCCAAATTTGTAAATGAAATTTTGAAAAAATCAGAACCTCCAATAATGTTACGTAAATAATATGGTTACCATATAGAATTGATGAACCTCAATTCATTCAAGTACATAAAAGGATTTATTATTCTATAGTTATATTTTTATAAAAAATATGGGAGTTATTACTTCCCCTATATACATAATATAATGTATACATAATATAATGTATGCCGTATTATGACGGGATCGAAAATTCGAACTTGAGATTTTAACGGAAGAACACGTTTCAAGCATCCCTGAACTCGAATCGAAAGTTTATAAGGTGATGTGTATGTGTGCCTGTGAGTCTGTAGAGACGATATCTCACGAACGAATGGAGCGTTTCGAACAAAATTTGGTACAAAAATAACATTTCTGGAAATCTAATTAAATTACACACAGTTAAGCACAATCGAATGTTTCGAAGAGCCCAAATTTGTAAATGAAATTTTGAAAAAATCGGAACCTCCAATAATGTTAGGCAAATAATTATTTCTCATGTAATTTTTTATTTGAAAACCATTAACACACGTTTGAAAACGCTAGCATGAACCGTTCTCGAGATGTTGTACTTTTTATGTGATTTTTTGATAAATGTATTTGAAAATTAAAAAAAAGTATTAACTATTGTGAAATAGGTTCGCCTTTCATACGTAATATTATGCGATAAATTTGTTGACATCATTCTCGTGTATCTAGTTCGTTCCATTCACGAGAGACGATATTTTAAGCAATTGTTTTCGTATTTTGACAGCTGACAATTCACCATCAATATGTAAGAAATGCGCTTCTCTCCGTTTGCTTGTAACGCTTGCGCTACATTTGGCAAACTTGGAGACACATTTAGAGAAATATCACCAGCTTGGCGATATTTCCTCCCACATAGACGAAAATTTTGTTAAAATTGCAAAAATGATGCCAAGTTAGCGAAAATGATTCCAAATTAATAAATTAATTATTTAACTATTTTAATATATAGACTATATTGCTTATTACGGATGGTATCAATATTGATAATTGTCGGATGAATTAGGATAAATAATTTAATTGGGAATATAATTTAAATATATATATTGAAATTTAATTTAATTGTGAAATATAATTATAATTAATTGTGAAATATAAGTTAATTGGGTACTTCAAAATAGTTTTGCATGTTGTCATCTGGAAAAACGCCAAATGTACAAATCAACATTAAAATACTGTGCCGTGTATCTTATACATCATTTTTTCATTGTGAAAGTAAATACATTGCATTATGTAGAAAAGTCATGTGCTGCCCACAGCAGATTTTTTAAATTTATATTCAAGTACTACGATTACATATGGTTAAGCAATAGGAGGTATGTAGTAAAGTACTTGGATTATGTATATAAAAGTAATATAATATCATTTACTAGCCATGTCCATCCTCACTTAGCGCGTTCGAAATAATGACTAATGATCCTTAAATCTAGCATCTATACACCTTAATGAAATAAGACCATAAGAGATGAAATAAGGCCAAATTCGAGATTCTGTCTCGGGTAGAAAGGGTCGGTAATTTCGAAGAGTGTTTTTTGAGTGTTTTGATTGTCTTTGCGCACATTCACCCCAAATTCAAATTTTCGAAACTTTTCGGATTTTTCTTAGTCTCAAAACTGATATAAATTCAAGACATCAAACCCAAAATTCTAGCTATAGTATCCAGAATTTTGATGCATCACTCACTCAACCAGTCTGTCAATTTTTTTCAGTGCATATTACTCGTATATAGAGATATTCAAATAGTAGAATTCCATTTATATGCAAGTAGTAGGACATGTTTAATTTACAAGTAGTAGATTATATTTAATTTGAAAGTAGTTGGTTATATTTAATTTGCTAGTCGTATATCTTTAATTTGAAAATAGTAGGATATTTTTAATTTGAAAGTAGTAGGTTATCTTTAATTTGCAAGTAGTAGGATATCTTTAATTTGCAAGCAGTAGGATATCTTTAATTTACAAGTAGTAGGATATCTTTCATTTGCAAGTAGTAGGTTATTTTTACTTTGCAAGAAGTAGGATATCTTTAATTTGCAAGTAGTAGGTTATTTTTAATTTGCAAGAAGTAGGATATCTTTAATTTGCAAGTTGTAGGTTATTTTTAATTTGCAAGTAGTAGGATATCTTTAAATTGCAAGTAGTAGGATATCTTTAACTTACAAGTACTAGGATATCTTTAATTTGCAAGTAGTAGGATGTCTTTAATTTGCATGTGGTAGAATATTTTTAATTTCAAAGTAGTGGGTTATCTTTAATTTACAAGTAGTAGGATATCTTTAATTTGCAAGTAGTGGTTTATCTTTAATTTTCAAGTAGTTGGATATCTTTAATTTGCAAGTAGTAAGATATCTTTAATTTGCAAGTTGTAGGTTATCTTTAATTTGCAAGTAGTAGGTTATCTTTAATTTGCAAGTAGTAGGATATCTTTAATTTGAAAAGTAATAGGTTATGTTTAATTTTCAACTAGTAGGATATCTTTAATTTGCAAGTAGTGGTATATTTTTTATTTACAAGTAGTAGTATATCTTTAATTTGCAAGTTGTAGGATATCTTTAATTTGCAAGTAATAAGATATTTTTAATTTGCAAGTAGTAGTATATCTTTAATTTGCAAGTAGTAGGATGTCTTTAATTTGCAAGTAGCAGGACTTGTAGTAATATTCAAGTAGAAACAGGATTTATTATACTTTACAAATACATTCAGTGGGGCCTAATTAAAACACGGAACTGTGCCCTGAACATGAGCACTGTTTCAACAATCTCACTAAAATTGGACTACATTTGAGATTTAAAAATAACCCTCTATTGCTCATTGATTAAATATCTAAAAGTTTTATGATTCTATGTAACATTTTATAAAAATTTTAAAATCCCAATTCTGTTACTATATGAATTGAAATCATATATATTGTTCTATACTATATGAATTGAAATCATTATTCGACTGTTACATTGCTGATGTTAACAGTGATTTATTCATATATTAGCTTTTATAAGGACATTTTCCCTTCAATCTCTCGTTTCAGTTTTTTCATGTTAACTAATAGAAAATCCCTATCTGTAGTTAGATTAGTTGACATTTTTCTGCTGTTTTTGATCATGCATAAATGCTGAAGAAAGGGAAAATTTGACTTTATTCCAAGCATAAAACTAAAGGATTTTCGATAGTTTTTGGATAATACCTATATTGTACATAAATATTAGGAATGCTTATAATTATTAAATCGAAATTTTAAAAAAGTACAAAGTGTCATTCCTCTCACGGCCTACGGCCCAGATTACGTCTAAAATTGCTTATGAAATCCCATCCCATCTCTTTAGGTTCAATCTCTCTTCCGAATCAATGCAGTATTTTTAAATGATACTAGGAATTGCAAGGTTATGATTTACATTTGAAATCACTCAATAATGTGTCGTCAATTCCTTGAGTCTTTTGAATGAAAAAGCCATTGAATTTCAAATACGTTCTATTCAATTCAGTTTTTTTAGATTAATGTTTTTGCATGCACAGGACTTATCCATGTCTGTATGTATGTGGTAAATGGGAGTTAGTATTCCCGCAACTTATAAAAATGGAAATTTATTCAGGTTGATTTCGGCGATCCCAAGAACATATCCGCCATCGTTACAAAGGGAGATGCGACCGAACCTGTCTGGGTTACAGCGTATCAGGTGGCCTACAGTGATGACGAAGACACTTGGTCCCTTATAGAAGATAAGAAAGGTGACCCAATTGTAAGTATGGAGCTGAATGTCACATGTTGAATTTTTATTAAACAAAGAAAATTAAACTATATATTTTCACTTGCATGTTTTTGCCTGAACTTACGGAGGCAGAAACATGCATTTCTATGAACAAATTTAATTAACTGAAATTTAATTTTAATTAAAATAATCGCCATTTCACCAGAGTCACGTTTTATGTAATAGTAAAATCACAACCATTCCTAGCGCAATATATGTTCTTATATTCTCACTGCTATTAGTGTTTATTGATTGGTGAAATATAACTTACTGCTTCATTTTTTTTTCACTTTTATAGACGTCGCAGAAATGACACTGCAATAAACATATGCAAAAAATGTAAATAATGAAAAAACGCATTATCACTCTCTTTTCTCAATTTTTATTCTTTTCATGACTACCTATTTTAGAGTTCATCCTTCAAATATCTTTGATTACCAATAACAAGGCTATCTTTAGATGATTATCTTGGTAATCACTTGATGTCGCGAAAATGAAGCAAAACGCCGTCTAGAAAGTAATTTTGTGGCGCTTTAGGAATTTGAGCATTTCACGATGAAGTAAAATACTTGTTAAAACGCATGCTGCAAAACTTTATTTTTTTGTTGTTGTTCTTTTTGTTTTATTACGCCATGTATATGCGTGGTATTTGAAAACCCACCATTAGCAACATTCACAAAAATGACTATTAAACTTTCAAATTAAAGTTGAAATAATTAACATCAGATAATATTAACATTTATTTTCTGATTATTCTGGAGTTATTTATTAGAAATTTGAGAATTTTACCATGAAATAAAATACTTGTTGAAACGCATGCTGTAAAACTTTATTTATTTTCTTCTTTTTGTCTTATAACGCCATATATATGCGTAGTATTTCGAAATTTACCTTCAGCAACTGTCGCAGAAATGGCTGCTAAACTTTAAAATTAATGTTAAAATAATTAATACCAGATAATAGTGACATTTATTTTCTGAATATTTTGTAAAAAAAAAATTCTATATGTATGAACTCTAAAAACTGTAATTTCTTTATTTTGAATTGTTGAAAAGTACTTATGACAATGTTCAACATTGAATCATATTTAACAAAAGAAAATTATAAAAGCAATCTTCTCTATATCTTTCTATTTCCTTCTATTTGAGTTTAAAATATTTTATGTTCTCCAACTCACCTTTCATTAGGACTTTCCCGGAAACACAGACAACGAATCCCCTGTAATTAACGTCCTTCCGGAAATGATTGAAGTTCAATACATCAAAATCATACCAACTGATTGGAAGAACTGGATTGCTATGAGAGCTGAAGTTCTGGGCTGTTACCATCCGTACGGTAAGTTTTAATAGATGTCTAGGCTTTTGTATTTACATAATGTGTTTTTGTATTTACATATTGCATTTACATGTCTACGCTTACATATTTACATAATTTATTATCACAATTCGTACAGTGGTCCTTTTTTGGTTGGTTATGAATTACGAAAAATGGGACTTTTAAACTGTTTTGAATTGTTGTATTACAGATACTATTAATGCTGCTGTAGATGATTTAATAAAAAATGTGTCTAATTATGTGAACCCAACAAAAAACCATCCTTGATAAACAACAGGCCAGCGTAGCTGCTGTGTACTGGCTGTAACTCGGGTAGCTCGTTGCTGACTAACCTCCTGGCTTTTCATAGCAGTCGATATATCAGTACTGTGCACTGGTATAGAAACTGGTGTTGGTGCGACCCCACTAAAGTATTATATTATTTAAGAGACCCCATGCAACTATGTAAAGAAAAAAATCTGATGTGGGCAACACATGACTTTCCTTATATAATGTAATGAATTTACTACTTTTACAGTAAAAAAATAGGATTTTCTTGTAGTAGATAATAATATTCTTTCCAAGATATTGAATTTTCGACAATTAGTCGTCATTTTCATTGATTTAGCGTCATTTTTATCCATTTGGCGAGATTTTCGTTAATTTGGCAACATTTCAAAAAAGTCGCCAAGTTGGCGACATTCCGCCAAATTCGTCGCCAAAATCTCGCCAAGTGTTATGCACTAAGAAATAAGTTTTTCTTAAAGTAGATAAATGACTATTGGCGTTCAAATACAAAAGTATTATTCAAAGTATCTTTTTTCAAGAATGGAACGAGCTAGATCCACGAGAAGAATGTCACTCAATTTATCGCATGGTATTACATATGAAAAGTAAGCATGTTTCTCAATAGGAAATATTTTTCTTTTTATTTTATATGACTTTTTGATAATTTTTTTAAAAATGTACAATATCTCGAGAACGGTTCACGTTAGCGTTCTAAAATTTATGTCAATCGTTTTCTAATGAAAAATTACATAAGAAATGTCTATTTGCGTAACTTTATTAGTGGTTTTAATTTTTTGACGATTTTTTCAAAATTTCATTCGAAAATTTAGGGGGGTTCTGAACATTCGATTGCGTATAAAAACAATAAGCTTCCAGTGTTTACGGATTGTGATTTTTGTACCAAATTTGGTTCGAATCGGTCCATTCGTTCGTCAGTTATCGTCTCCACAGACTCACTGACACACACACACACATACACACATACTTTCACACACACACACACACACACACACACACACACACACATCACTTCAAAAATGTTTGATTCGTGATCAGGGATGCTTGAAACGTGCTCTCCCGTCGAAAACTCGAATTCGAATTTTCGACCCCGTCACAATACTTTCCTTATACATTATGTATATAAGGAAAGTAATAATGAGTAAAAAATTATAATTAAATATATAATTTAAAAAAGCATTTATTTCACATTCACCAATATCAGTTAGATGCAGCAATGAAAAATAGCCAAATGTTTCATCTAGCAAGCAACAGTATGTAGGATATTAAAACAATAAGGAGGAGTTCACGACCATTATATGCATGCGCTGATTCCCCGGGGAATAAAATCTGAACTCAAGAAATTGTTATCAGTATAGCATGATTTTAGCACAGATTATCATTAATAATGAAAAACCCAACATATCCGTTTGAAACACATAGCTATAAAAATGAGAAAATTAGTATTTTTAATGTTTAATTCCTTATCAATTTATCACAGATATCTTTCTCACAAAAATGTCGCGCCAGTCAGTATTTAATAAATGGAAAATCATAATACGGCTTCCTCGCCTTTTTCTAATAATTCTCACCTTTATCAGGCCGTTCTCGCTTTTTACTGGTCGTTCACGCTTTTTTCTGGTCGTTCTCACCTTTTTCTGTTCAAAAATATTGATAACTAAAAACACTAAATTTTTTTTTTTATATAACCATCTCTGCGATATATCCTTAAATCTTTCCTAAACTGATATGTACCGAATTTTTATATCTGTACCAGATGACACATATGCATAGCTTGGATTTCACGCTACGCTACGCAAAGCCAAACACAAACACAGGCTTTCTCTTTCATTATTACAGATTTATGAACATTATTCATTTTTTATATTTTACAATAATTATTGCTATATCATTTTGACTTATTTTAATATAATAATACGTGTTTGGATATTTATAACCATAATAATGCACTTATTATTATACAGTATCCTAATGTAGTAATGAAATGTTCAAAACACGCCAAACCCAGTATATAATTCGATATGCAACATTTAATGACCATAACTTCGTTGCGTTCTCTATTGATTTCCATAAAAATGCATCTCATTGTGTACCCACTAACTCATTGTTTAACCTTTGGCCTATCGCTATCATTTGCAACAACCTTTGTTGTCTAGACAGAGAACAGGACAGGACACAATATGAGTCAAATGAAATAGCTAATTTTAGAGTTGCAAAATAATGTATTCAATAAATTGTTTAAAGAAAACACTCTCTAAATTCTAAAGGTCTCATTATGTAAATTGAAATTCTAGATTGAACACAATGATTGAGTTGCATAATTTAAAAGATGACACATATGCATAGGAGGAGATAAGTTGCACTCTGTAAGAAGACCAAATAATGAAAGTTTGATATTAGTTCGAAATAATGTGCAATTAATTATGTACTCATACAATAAAATACATCCATTTTCTTTATAATTCTTGATAATTAGTTCATTAATTAAAGGGATGTAATTTAAATAACTTCTACTTCCAAAATGATTTTCAAATTATCAGTTGCCTGTGTTGAATATACTATTGTCATTATTCTTGATAGGAGATTAAAATATGAAAATCCCTTATTTCCGATAATACATATTCTAATAATGTAAATTGCAAAAATTTTCGTCCAGTTTTAACTTTTAGATAAAAGTACCTATATATATATATATATATATATATATATATATATATATATATATATATATATATATATATATATATATATATACATATACATACAGGGTGGTCATAAAAAAAACTTCCCCGATAAATGAACCCCTAGCGACCTATCCGCTCAACCAATCGAAAGGAAATTTCAGATATTATTATTTGAAGGTATGCTCTCGAGATTGTGGTGATTTCAAATAATAGACCTCTCACGGTTACGGTGAAAAAATATCGAAATTTTCGAATGGCAACACCCACTTTTTTCCTGCGCAAATTGATCAACGCAATGAAAAACCATAAATACGATACACGCATGACGAAAACTGGCGGCGTAAAGCATTTTCAAAGAAGAGCATTGTAGAATTGTAGAGGACCAATGACAACACAGAGGAAGTGCATTGACGCACATTGCATAATTCACAGGGATAGACGATAGAAGCACCAATCACAGAAGACCACGTGCAGAGCATTGCTTGTGGAAAACCCTTAATAAAAAGTGTGAGAAGATTGTTTCTTCAATCAGGTGTTCGAACGTGCCAACAAGATGACACTTACAGGGTAACAACAAGGTTGAATTGATAAAGCTGTTTTATCTGAACGGGGAAAATGCTGCCGAAGCAGTGCGAGTTTATCGGCGAAATCATAAGCTAAGATGAGGCCCACGTTCCGTACGAACTATACGTGATTTGGTAAACAAATTTGAAGAAACTGGATGCACATGTGATAGACCGCGATCCGGATGGTCCTCTGTTTCTGTTGAAGATGTTGCGGATGTGCATAATACGATCACTGCAGGTCCATTGCGTACTGCAAGAAGTGTTGCCAGCAATTTGGATGTACCGAAAACCGCAGTCCTCAAGCTTCTGCGCTCTGTTCTGCGGAGGTTTCCTTATCGATACCAGCGCGTCCAGGTATTGCAACCTCGAGACGAGCAGCAACGTGTCGACTTTGCGAATTTTTTCCTCATCAGATATGATGAAGATAGCAGATGGCCGCTGCGGATATTATAGACGGATGAAGCACATTTCTGGAATTCATTTTAACTGGAAACGTAAGCTCCAAGAACTTCGTTCACTGGGCTGACGAAAAATCCTCGCGATGTGGCACCAGTGCCTTTACATGAAGCTAAAGTGACTGTGTGGTGCGGCATTGCAAGCACATTCGTTCTCGGTCCGTGCTTCTTCGAAGAGGTCACTTCCAATGGTATGCAAACGTGCTCCATCACAGGTCCTCGCTATAAAACAATGTTGCAGAATTACGTAATTCTAGAATTGCAGCAGCGAAATGTCGTTAATGGCATTGTATAGATGCAAGATAGTGCTCCTCCACACGTCGCTACACAAGGGCGCGGTAGCCCATTGGTTAGCGCGCTGGAGTTGCACTCGGTAGGCCCGGGTTCGATTCCAGCCACTGCCAAAACTGCCGCCGTGTTCACGCGGAGTACGATCACGTTAAACATGTGGGTCCGTAAGTCCTTCCGAGAGGTTGGTGGTAGGGGAAGGAGGGTACGGTCCCTGTGGATGCCTCCCCCACTGGGCTCCGGTCTAAATTGGGTGGCACTTCCCGGCCGTCCAAACTGTTACCTTACACCTTTCTGGTAGGTCGGACGGTCTGGGTCTCAACAACAACAAAACGTCGCTACATATGTTCGACAAGTGCTGCAACAGAACTTTAGTGATAGTGTCATCTCCCATAACCTTGCAGTTTCGTGGCCACTGCGATCCGCCGACCTCACTCCGATGGATTTCTGGTTCTGGGGTTATCTGAAATCTAAGGTGTACACATCAAATCCACGAGATTTTTCATAATTTAAAGATGCCATAAAACGTTATACAGATATAATGAACGTTATAAGTTAAGCAGATTCCTCCTGCGATGTTACGTTCGTCATTGTTGTCAACAATCTCCCGCATGCAATGCGTTATTTTCTGCGAAGGCGGGCACGTTGAAAACTTGCAATCATTGGTCCTTTACAATGCTCTTCTTTGCAAATGTTTTAAGCTGCCAATTTTCGTCATACGTATATCGTTCCAACGCCATTTATGGCTTTCCAAAACGCTGATCAATTTGCGTAGGAAAAAAGTGGGTGTTGCCAATCGAAAATTTCGAAATTTTTCACTGTAACCGTAACCGCAAGAACTCCATTGATTGAAATCATCACAATCTCGAGCGCATACCTTCAAATAACACTATCTGAAATTTCTTTTTGATTGGTTGAGCAGATAGGCTGCTAGGGGTTCATATATCGAGGAAGTTTTTTTATGACAACCCTGTATATATACATATATATATATACTTGTATATATATATATATATATATTCAGATTAGCAGTTGCCTGTGTTGAATATACTATTATCATTGTTCTTGATAGGAGATTAAACTTTGAAAATCCCTATTTCCGATAATACATATTCTAATGTAAATTGCAAAAATTTTCGTCCAGTTTTAACTTTTTTAGCTTTTAGATAAAGTACCTACATATATATATATATACTTATATATATATATATATACATATATATATATATGTACATACTTGTATATATAATTTCATAGCAATATGGCCATTCTTTCGCGAGTAAATGTTGTTGTTGTTGAGACCCAGACCGTCCGACCTACCAGAAAGGTGTAAGGTAACTGTATGGACGGCCGGGAAGTGCCACCCAATTTAGACCGGAACCCAGTGGGGGAGGCTCGCGAGTAAATGTGTCCTAACTCCTAAATTTTAAATAACTCTTATTCTAGTCATGAGCTAATTATCAACAATTCTAGCTACTCTGTAATTTTGCATAACATATTATACACATAAAATGCATTTTACATAACGTATTATACACATAAAATGTATTTCATATAACATATTATACACGTAAAATGTCAAAGCGATACGTGCATTCGTTCATAAAACATTCGAACAGATCTTTTGTTATCTATTGAATTGTGAAATTATTTTATAAAATTCATCTGATTTCCGGAATACCTGCAACAGTTCAAATCATTTAAATATTTCTTTAATTTCAAATTTAATAAATTTGATTCTTTAATTACTTCCCTTATATGCATAATAAAATGTATTAGGAAAGTGACGGGATCGAAAATTCGAATGAGTTTTCGACGGGAGAGCACGTTTCAAGCATCCCTGATCATGAATGGAATATTTTTGAGGTGATGTCTGCGTGTGTGTGTGTGTGTGTGTGTGTGTATGTGTGTGGAGACGACATCTCACGAACGAATGGAGCGATTCAAATGAAAGTTGGTACAAAAATTACATTCCGTGAATATTGGAAGTCTATTGTTTTTAAACACAATCGAATGTTCAGAACACACCTAATAAAATAATAATTTTCGAGTGAAATTTAGAAAAAAATCATAAAAAAATCAAAACCTTTAATAAACTTACGCAACTAGACATTTCTTATGTAATTTTTCCTTAGAAAACGATTAACATAAATTTTAGAATGCTAGCATGAACCGTTCGCGAGATATTGTACATTTTTCAAATAAATTTATCAAAAAATCTCATGAATTAAAAAAAAATATTAACTGTTGAGAAACATATCCACTTTTAATATGTAATATCATGCAATAAATTTGTTGATATCATTCTCGTGGATCTAGCTCTTTCCATTCATGATAAAAAATACTTGTATATTTGAACTATAAGTGAATGAACATAAGTATTTGAGTAATACTTTTATATTTGAACGCCGATAGTCATTTATCTGCTATAAGAATGACTTATTTCTCCGTTCATAACGCTTGGCGACGAAATTGGCGGAATGTCGCCTATTTGGCGACATTTTTAAATGTTTCCAAATTAACGAAAATCTCGCAAATAGATAAAAATGAAGCTAAATCAATTAAAATGACGACTAATTGACGACAATTCAATATCTTGGGAAGAATTTAAGTATCTACTATAAGAATAACCTATTTTTACTTTCCTTATATACATAATGTATAAGGAAAGTATTATGACGGGGTCGAAAATTCGAATTCGAGTGTTCGACGGGAGAGCAGGTTTCAAGCATCTCTGATCACGAATCAAACATTTTTAAGTAATGTCTGTGTGTGTGTGTGTGTGTGTGTGTATGTGTGTGTGTGTGTGTGTGTGTGTGTGTGTGTCAGTGAGTCTGTGAAGACGATAACTGACGAACGAATGGACCGATTCGAACAAAATTTGGTACAAAAATCACAATCCGTAAACACTGGAAGCCTATTGTTTTTATACGCAATCGAATGTTCAGAACCTCCCTAAATTTTCGAAGGAAATTTTGAAAACATCGTCAAAAAATCAAAACGGCAAATAAAGTTACGCAAATAGACATTTCTTATGCAATTTTTCATTAGAAAACGATTGACATAAATTTTAGAACGCTAACATGGACCGTTCTCGAGATATTGTATATTTTTCAGAAAAATTATCAAAAAGTCATATAAAATAAAATAAAAATATTTCCTATTGAGAAACATGTTCACTTTTCATATGTAATATCATGCGATAAATTGGGTGATATCATTATCGTGGATCTAGCTGGTTCTATTCATGAAAAAAGATACTTTGAGTAATACTTTTGTATTTGAACGCAAATAATCATTTATCTGTTGTAACAATAATTTATTTCTCCGTCCATAACGCTTGGCAAGATTTTGGCGACGAATTTGGCGGAATGTCGCCAACTTAGCGAGTTTTTGAAATGTTGCCAAATTAACAAAAATCTCGCCAAATGGATAAAAATGTCGCTAAATAAATGAAAATGGCGACTAATTGTCGAAAATTCAATATTTTGGAAAGAATATTAGTATCTACTATAAGAAAAACCTATTTTTTTTACTGTAAAAGTAGTAAATTCATTGCATTATATAAGGAAAGTCATGTGTTGCCGACATCAGTTTTTTTTTACTGTAAATTGACCTGAAAGCGTTAAAACAACTTGAATAAAATTCGTATAATCGATTTTTTGGATTACCTATTTTTGGATTTGTGACGTTTTACTGCATTTATTGTTCAGATGGGGCCTTTCATGAACGTTCGCTTGGGGTCTCAAAAAGTCTTGGGACGCTACTGACTACGATAACCTGTTTTTGACATGATGCAGCTAATATAACCCTTGTGCAGAGGTTAATTGTCTATGCTTTGTAGCATTCCGCTTTGTTTCATGGTACTCGGCCGATTTATTGTTACGATAGGAAGCAGTCTACGCTAACCACGAGCGCCTATGGCTCGTTATTAACCACATTGACTCCGTTGGTTGAAAGATTTGTCGCATATTTAACGTACGAATTATATACACGTGAAACAATTTGGCGGGGAAATTCCAAGCATTTAACAGTTTAGAACTAGAACAACAAGCCATCCTTGCAACGATTATCTAGTCATTGTCAATTTTAGTTAAATCGCTGCCTTTACCCATGACTACATTTAAGTAAATGTTTTCAAAAGTGTAAATATCCTCTGTATTTTTAACGAACTGTCATTTTCTGCGTGCCTTGCATGATAATGTGATACTGCTGATTTATATATTTCTATTCAAAGTGCGTGTAGCATTTTATCCTCTGAGTGTATATGAAAATTTGTGTTTGTGTGGCGTATAAAAATTACTATTTGGATATGTTAATTTTATTAATATTTACTTTCAGCAGTGCTATTGTTAAACATGGCCGCTAATCGTAAATTTTTACTTTCCTTATATACATAATGTATAAGGAAAGTATTGTGACGGGGTCGAAAATTCGAATTCGAGTTTTCGACGGGAGAGCACGTTTCAAGCATCCCTGATCACGAATCAAACATTTTTGAAGTGATGTCTGTGTGTGTGTGTGTGTCAGTGAGTCTGTGGAGACGATAACTGACGAACGAATGGACCGATTTAAACCAAATTTGGTACAAAAATCACAATCCGTAAACACTGGAAGCCTATTGTTTTATACGAAATCGAATGTTCGGAACCCCCCTAAATTTTCGAATGAAATTTTGAAAAAATCGTCAAAAAATCAAAACCACGAATAAAGTTACGCAAACAGACATTTCCTATGTAATTTTTTATTAGAAAACGATTGACGTAAATTTTAGAACGCTAACATGAACCGTTCTCGAGATATTGCACATTTTTCATAAAAATTATCAAAAAGTCATATAAAATTAAAAAAAAATATTTCCTATTGAGAAACATGTTCACTTTTCATATATAATACCATGCGATAAATTGGATGACATCATTCTCGTGGATCTAGCTCGTTCCATTCATGAAAAAGATACTTTGAGTAATACTTTTGCATTTGAACGCCAATAGTCATTTATCTGCCGTAAGAACAACTTATTTCTTCGTCAATAACGCTTAGCGAGGTTTTGGCGACGAATTTGGCGGAATGTCGCCAACTTGGCGACTTTTTGAAATGTTGCCAAATTAACGAAAATCTCGTCAAATGGATAAAAATGACGCTAAATCAATAAAAATGACGACTAATTGACGAAAATTCAATATCTTGGTAAAAATATTAGTATCTACTATAAGAAAAACCTATTTTTTTTACTGTAAAAGTAGTAAATTCATTACATTATATAAGGAAAGTCATATGATGCCCACATCAGATTTTTATATATTGCCGAAGTGATAACCCATAGTTAATTGTGCCGCCCGGTGTTTCTGAAAAGCAATTCGATTAATAAACCTAAAATTAATTTTTATTATCCAATAAACATGCATTAATTTTGCTCAAACACAACTTTATTAATTATTATACTTCATATTAAATTTTAGCATAGCTTACTTCAAGTCAATAGTTATCTTTACAATTTACTACTTCGTACAACATTATAGTTTCTCTAACTTAACTGAGTCGGTAGTGATGCAAATGCAATCTGCTACTGACTTCTCGTCATGTTACACAATTCCTCTTATTATGATACAAAAGTTTACTTTTTTGCTCTTTGGAGCACAGTAGATCATCTTTGGACCTCTTTCGTGAAAGCACTTATTTTATGTATTTATTCGGCGGCGCCATTGTAGCGAAAGGTGGAAGCACAGTATTACTGCTTCATAAACGGAAACAACTTTTAGGATAATTATATGAACACACGTGATTATTAGGATAATTATATGAGCGCACGTGATTATTAGAATAATTATATGAGCACACGTAATTATATGAGTCGTAATTATACTTGCTCAGTCAGCGGCAAATTTGCAGCGTGTATTAAAAGCGCAGTTTGATGCGCTTAGTTCACAATGAAAATCATAGAGATTCTTGGTTACATATTTTGATGTGCTTAGCCCACAGCCAAAAGTACGAGAGTTTTTTTAACCTTCACTTGATGCACAGGGGTAACTTTTATCCCCCCCCCCCCTTATCTCTCTTGTCTCTACCGTATCTGTGTGCCAATTTGCTCCAGTCATCTGGGCGTGATCTATATTGGCTTTCGTTGGTTATTGCATGATGCCCACGGGCTTGCTTGAGTCCATAGTTGTATTTCTCATGCTGTTATTCTTCATTTATTGCTCATAAATAAATTGTCCATCCATTAAAAATTAGGCGTCGTCGATGTCATTTCTGAAATATGAAAATACCTTCTGCGCAACTGTATCACAGTTTGTTTGTTTGTGTGTAAAGGCTAATGATAACCCAATTCGAGAGTATAATTATTATAGCATGATTAATGATATTAATATAAATACTGTAGAATCTCGTTCCTCCTGATCAAACGTAACTGGACTTGATCTGAATAAACCATGTACCCAATAATCCATAATAATCTATAAATTACATAATTTCATATTAATTCCCATTAATATCTCGTTCATCTTCGTCGAGCGTAACAGGACATGATCTGAATAGAGAACAAACGCATTCCCAATAATACTGATTAATCAATAAATAGCAGAATTAATATTAATGCATAACTTTTAGTCATAAAATTTCGAAAAATCACATTATAAACTAATAATAAAAGAATATGTGGCTTTGGTTACGCTATTTTGAACGCATTTTCGGAGTTGCGAGGATTTTCAAAACTTCCATTGCCTGTAATTGTTTTAAATTCAGTCAAAATGTTTGTCAAAATAGTATTCGCTGACAAAACCAAACAAAAAACAGTTTTCTCTAAACTAAGAATAAAGTACATATTTTTATTCCAGCTATCTTAAACGTATTTTTCGAAATGCAAGTATTTTCGAAATTTCCACTTTAATTGTTTTAAATACAGGCAACTAGTTCGTCAAGAATACTTTTAAAAAAAGTATTCTCTCTAACTAAGAATAAAAAATGTATCTGTAATCGAGCTATTTTGGACAAATTTTTGGAGATTCAGGTACTTTGAAAACATCCACCACTTTCACTATTTTCGGTATAGGCAACAAGTTCATCAGGAATATGGCTTAACGTAAAATATTCTCTGAACTAAGACTAGAAATATACCTCCAATCGAACTATTTTTGAGATAAAGGAATTTTCAAAACTTCTACCACTTTTTTGGGTTTAAGTACAGACAACTAATGGCAAAAAAGTATTCTCGTATTTACTGCATATTTGCTTACAATACCTTCTGGACTGCTACATTTTTTTATTGCAGGAAATGCTTTAAATAATGCATTTTTAAAATTTTCATATGTATTACTTCGCTGTGACAATTTCCTTTGGCACATTTATTTCCCTATCAAATTATACAAATCCAGTGCTTTATCAGTTAATGCTGATATAACCAAAGAAAGTTTTTCAGCTTCAATTAACTCACTAAATTGTTCCAATTCCTGGAAGAAATCTTGCGTATTTGATTTTCTTTTCCATCAAATTTTTGTGACATGTCATGCGCTGAATTATGTGCATTCCTGGGTTCTAGTTAAGAATTCCATTGCGTGACGCTATTGCGACGAAGACTCGCATGTAAATTCCTCATCTTTTAACAAAATATAAACTTCTAAATTAACCACAAAAATATTAGCCTACTTACGGTTTACGCTTTTCTTCTGGTTCCTTGCACACATTTGTTCGGACGTCATTGTGAAGGCGTCGGAGTGAGCACTCGGGCATCTTTTTATAAAAAATAACAAGCTTATTCTTAAACTTTATAAATCATAAAATAAACTCCATTAACGTAAATTACTGATAATAAATCAGAATGTACATGGTCCATGGTACACACTACCATCGTCTGCATCCACATGCGCCACGTTCTACGTCGTGCCAACTCGTATCATCTCGAACCCACTATCATCCTCCCGTGCCACACACTTCGCCTTTTTATAACCTGGTTGCCAGCACCTTCTATCGTCCGCAATCTGCGCGGCTGTAATTTAATTTTAGGCACTTCCCCGAGGAAGACACTATTTGAAAATTAAGAAGTCGAGAATAGAATTGTTAACCCTTACAAAGTTTATGCATCTTTTTTTAAAAACAATACGCAAGTAAATAATTACATTCGTAAATTAGAAAATTCGTGCACTTGAAGAAGTTTTACTTTTTATTTCATGACATACTTGGCATTACTTGATTTATGTCGCCATTAGTAATGAAAATGAGTTAAATTAAAAAATGACTTTGGAATGCTTGTTTTATTCTAGAGATGGAAATATATTAAATTTGACGAAAGAACTTTCCAAAAATATGATAAACCTAATGGCTTAGAACTTTTCATAGATAAATGGGTTTTTTTCTTATCGGAAAACTTCAAAAATGATAAATTGTAATGATGCATATAAGTAATGATTCTGTTAAAATTACTGACGTTGTGAATACATCACAAAATCAACTTAACTAGAATATTTGAATATTTTACCAGATAATGACATTTTAAGAGCAATTCATCTAAGCTTTTGGAATAAATTATGTGAAACGTTTAAATTCAAATTCAAATAAAATGTAAAAATGATGTTAACATGTTTTAGGGAACTAAAATTGGAAAATTAGTAAAAAAAATTGATTTTTTTTTATCTATATATGATTTAGAATGCCCTCTTTCGAAAGACGTATCACATTGGTTAAAATATTGCTTCGCTACCAAGTGCCACCCTCAGAGTATAGGAAAATTAAACGATTTTACAGCTATTATTCTCAAAATGCGTGCTTTTGCTATTTTCTTTTTATTTCTCAACATCTGAGCACATTTTTATGATATATTAAGATCATGTATGTGCATATTTTAACAGAAGATTTTAAAGGTTATTTGTTTACTTTTTTACGCTAATAACTGAATTTTGGCTTTGATAACTGAAATCACAGCTTTACAAACAAGAAAGATCAATCATGAATAAATCATTGATTATGAAACACTTTCCAACTGAAATGCAATTTTATTTAAGTAGCTCTAAAATACGATGCATTCAGCACTGATATTTTTTAAATTATCACAATACTACAATAATTTATTAAGCTTGGAAACTTAAAACTTCATCAAAAAAAACAATGCTATAAATCGTCTGTTTCTGTGTTAAATCAATGAATATTGCATTTATATCACTTATATTTCAGACTCCAGAGCTAAATAACTTTGCATGAAAAAATTTAGACATTTCTTATGCAACTCATCTAACAATCGCATGATTTGTTTACATTTTACATGCTATGGAAATTAGGTTTCGTTGGAGGAATAATCATAGTGATCATTTAAAATAAAAAATATCGTAATTGCGGAGCCACATAATTTAGATACACAAATAACATGCAAAAATAAAGCGGTTTTATGACAGATGCAACACTATATATGAATTTAAAAGAACTTCATAACGATTTTTACACAGGAAAAAATGGATGCTGTATTTTATTTTAAAATGAGTCATGTGATAGCTTCATATAATATGGATGTAATTATTTCAATTTTTATTTAAAAAACTGCCTAACATATTTTGCTGAATTTTTTTTTAACATTACACGTGATAATTTGAATATTTTCTGAAATTTTCGAAGCAATTTGTGAATTTTAAATTAACTTTTTGAAAAATTTTAATTTTTTGAAAAATTAGGTCCCATAGGATTCAATGTATTTCATATTTTCAACCCGAGTTCAATCTAAAACTAATTAAGAGATATTATTAATTTACATTCCCATATGTCTCACAGACCGTCTCATCAAAATGAAATTTTAGTATGTTGTTAAAGTCATTTTAACGGCAGTAATCATGCGAACGGACCGATAGATAGACAGACAGAATGAACAAAATCATAAACACTTTACAACTATGTTGGAAAGAGTTAAAAATTAAAATTTTGTGGACTCTTATATATTCGAAATTAATAGATAACAAGAAAGATCAATCATGCATAAAGCATTGATTATGTGAAACACTTTCCAGCTTCAATGCAATTTTATTTAAACATCTCTAAAATGCGATACATTCCTCGGTAATATTTTTAAAATTATCACAATACTACTTTAATTTACTATATTTGAAAACTTAAAACTTCATCGAAAAGAAAATGAACTTCATTCAAATGACGGCATTAAAATATAAATTGCCAGGTTTAAACATTACTAAGATGCGATACATTCCTCGGTAATATTTTTAAAATTATCATAATACTACAATAATTTATTATATTTGACAACTTCATCGAAAACAAATGAAATGTATTCAAATGACGTCATCGAAATATAACACGCCTGGCTCTCTCTATAAAAGCAGCATTTCATTCATAAACATTTTTCCATTCATTTCATTCATCACAATACTATAATAATTTATTTCATTTAAAAATTTAAGACCATGGATGTACAAGTAATTAAACTCTATGCTTAAAACTTCATCGAGAAAATCGTCCTTCTCTCTGTAAATTCAATGAATATTTCATTCATATCAGCTATATTGCAGACTCTATGAGCTAAATAATTTTGCTTTAAAGAAATGCAGCAATTCTTATACAACTCATTCAATTCTTATACAACTCATCTTTTGGTACTTACATTCTCCATAAGTGAAAATTGGGCTTCATTGTAGAAATAATCAAATTTGGATGATCATTTAAACTCAAGTATATTGTAATTGCGTTGTTTCAGTATGTAGATGCACAGAATTTAAGCAAAAATAAAGCTGTTTTAGGACGGATACAACACTAAATATGAATTAAAAAGAACTTTAAAAATCACGTTTTTGAGACAAGATGAATGCCATATTTTATTTTGAAGTGGATCACGTGATCTCTTCATATAGTGGTCACGTGATCGCTTCATATGAAAGATATAATTATTATTTTAATTTTTATTTAAAAAGCTACTGAATATATTTTTCTGAATTTTTTTTATATATTTTATGGAATCATTTGAATATTTTCTAAAACTTTCGAAGCAATTTGTGAATTTTAAATCCGCTTAAAAAATGTTTGAAAAATTAGATTCCATAGGGTGCAATGTATTTCGTTTTTTCAACCAGAGTTCAATCCATAACTGATTGGTTGATATTATTCATTTATATTCCCATAGGTCCTACAGACCGTCTGAACGACATACTAAAATTTCATTTTAATAAAGCCATTTTTACGGCAGTTATCGTGCTAACGGACACACAGACAGACAGAATGATTGAACAAAGTCATAAACACGTTTTAACTTTGTTGTAAAGTGTTAAAAATATACGCAATTTATACAGTTTTTTGTCTAAAATACAGTCTATGCAAAAATATTCAATATTTTAATATTAAACTTTTTTTAAATAAAAGGTTTTTGTCCGAGCGAGTTTTCGTTCCACTTTGCTTATTAAAGAAAACCCTTCTTAGTAACGCTACTGTCGCTGTTTCTACCTTTTCACAAGTCACTTTTTATATTTTTTGAAATAATATAGATTTTTCAAAATTGTTATTTTAGTATTTTACCATCATCAAAATACAAATGTTAACGGGAAATAATAAATTCATGTAATTGTAAATTTTAAAAGGATACGACTCAAAAAATATCCTCAAACAAATTAGCAGTAAGGATATGGATTTCGATTGTCAACAATAGAAATCCCGTTTATCGTAAAATATACTGTAATGGGGGGTGTCTAATTGGCTTTGCATATATGGAATCGGTTGTGTTTTATCACTGCAATTTCGTAATTTTCTTGCTTTTATGTAGATATGACCAAAATTGTAGTTTCTCTTTCTAATATAGTCCTAAAAGAAATATTACTAAACAAGAAAGATCTATCCTGCTTAAAGAATTGATTATGAAACACCTTCCAACTTCAATGCAATTTTATTTAAACATGTCTAAAATGCAAAACATTCCTCGGTAATATTTTAAAACTTATCACAATACTACATTAATTTATTATATTTGAAAACTTAAACCTTCTTCGAAAAAAATGAACTTCATTCAAATGACGGCATTGAAATATAAATTGCCTGGTTTAAACATCTCTAAAATGTAATGCATTCCTCGGTAATAATTTTAGAATTATCATAATACTGCGATAATTTATTATATTTGAAAACTCCATCGAAAACAACTGAAATTCATTCAAATGACGTCATAGAAAAAATAACACGCCTGGCTCTCTCTTTAAAAGCAGCATTTCATTCATAAACAATTTCTCATTCATTTCATTCATCACAATACTATAAGAATTTATTTTATTTAAAAATTAAGAGTATGGAGCTAGAAGTAATTAAGCTCTATGCTTAAAACTTCATCGAAAAAAATCGTCCTTCTCTTTGTAAAATCAATGAATATTTCATTCATATCAGCTACGCAGACTCCATGGGCTAAATAATTTTGTGTTAAAGAAATACAGCAATTCTAATACAACTCATTCTACATATTTTGCTGTTTACATTTTACATAAGTGAAAAATAGGCTTCGTTGTAGAAATAATCAAATTTGGATGATCATTTAAACTCAAATATATTGTAATTGCGTTGTTTCAGTATGTAGATGCACAGAATTTAAGCAAAAATAAGGTGGTTTTGGTGGTTTTAGTTTGATTTTGAAACAAGATGGATGCCATATATCATTTTGAAGTGTGTCACGTGATCTTTTCATATCATGGTCACGTGATCACTTCATATTAGAGGTGTAATTATCATTTTAATTTTTATTTAAAAAAACTACTGAATATATTTCGCAGAATTTCTTCTTATATATTTTATGGAGCAATTTGAATATTACCTAAAATTTTCGAAGCAATTTGTGAATTTTAAATCCGCTTAAAAAATGTCCGAAAAATTAGGTTCCATGGGGCTCAATGTATTCCATTTTTTTAACCCGGGTTCAATCCAAAACTAATTGGGTGGTATTATTCATTTATATTCCCATAGGTCCTACAGACCGTCTGAACAACATACTAAAATTTCATTTTGATTATGTCATTTTTACGGCAGTTATCGTGCTTACGGACAGACAGATAGACAGACAGAATGAATGAACAAAGTCATAAACACTTTTCAACTTTGTTGTAAAGTGTTGAAAATGTGTTGACGACCAATCAGGTCAATTTATTGCAAAATTATTCATCCTCAATCTACTTTTACTGCATTTTAATTGACTAACTATTGACAGAAACTATTTACTATATGACAGAAACTATTTAAAAATTAAAGAGTTCCACCAAACGTTAACTCCGTAAGTCATTGTATTCTTAAATCTTAACTATATCGAAGCTTCTGACCATCATCATAACTATTATGTTTAAATACTCCTGTGGCAACCGAATCACATTCGAAGATTACGGAGTTGATATATTACGGGCAAAAGGCATGCAGAATATGAGCATTCAATGGTTCAGCAGCTCTCGTTTATAAAAATAGCTTGGGGTAAAATCAACGGGGAAATAGTTAAATAGTTTCGTGCTTTGGTCAGTGATATATATATATATGAACAACTGTAACAAAAGGCCTGGAGTTTTAACTGAAATTAGAGGAAAACAAGATGCAATTAGATATTAAGTGAAGATTGTAATAACTTGGAGAATAAAGTGTGCGTGTGTGTATGTGTATACGCGCGCGCGCGTTAAATGCAATGACTAAGAATTATAAAACTTATTTCTTTATCATAATTTTCTACACAGTGGCTTCAAAACGCATAGATTAATAATATTTAATCACTTTATGATAAACAGTCAATGCTTGGAAAACGACGTCTTTAAATGAACAAGATCAATTTTGTCATTTTTTCTTCTAATTTAATTTTCATTCTATTTTTATGAAGGTTTATTTTAATTAGTCTCTCTTTATTCTACATCAGATATATACTCAGTTTTGTAATAAATTTATTAACAAAGGACAGAATCAAAATTCTTAATATGCTTATGATAAACAGGCATACTTTGAAAATTATATATTTCCACAAATTTTTAAATTAATTGTTCATTTCGCTTAACTGTATTACCACTTGCGAAGATTATCGGAAATCTCTTGATTAAGTATCTTCCTATCAGCCTTAATGACTTTAAATTTAGGTAATCCGGGGTGATCTGAATCAATAATTTATGTTCGCAAAATTATCTTCTTGCATGAAGAACATAACTTGGTTTCCACTTCCCATTAGTAGATCGTTCTCAAAGTGTGCTGACATTAAATATTTTGGTTGCTTCTCTTTCACTTCATAACAATTAACGAAGATTATAGCAAATCTCATGATTGAGTATTTCCATGTCAGCCTCAATGCCACCTGAAGTGATTATAAACGATAAATGTACTGAACCTTATTTTCTGACATGAAGAACATAAACTGGATTTCAGCCTCTTCCTTGGTATCAGATAGTTGAATAAAGTTTTTTGGCGTTAAATATGCTAGTCATTGTCCTGAATTATATGACAATGAATATTTTCACGAATCTCTAGATTATATTTTCTTAATGCCATTGTCATAACATTAATGGCATCCATTATATGTCTTAATGGCATTGGAAAGTTACCTGAAGTGAGCAATTGTGAAGATTATCTTCTGAAGGAAGGACATGAACTCTGTTTCAATATCCCAGTAGAATATATTTTCTTAAAATTTCTTGTCGTTAAATATGTTCGTCATTTTTCCTCTAACTATATCACAATTAACGAAGACAAAGCCAAATCTCTTGATTAAGTATCTTCGTCGTCGGCCTTAAAAGAAGATTTCTCAAAGTCATGCAAAATGGCTAATTATATACGGAAGATTTTCTTCTGAAGTGACGATCATCAACTTGCTTTCAATATTTCAGAAGAAAATAGGTTCATAAAGTTTCGTGTCGTTAAATATTTCGGTCATTTTCCCAAACTGCATCTAATTTAATGAAGATTTTTGCAAATATTTTGAATGAATATCTTCCCTTAATGACAGTGAAAGGGTAGACGATGTTATGCAAAGCTATAAATTATATACCAAAGATGATCCATCCCTAAACATGGACTGGGTTTAAATCTCACAGCAATATATCGTTACTCTTAAAATGTCTTAGCTTTAAATATGCTTGTAATTTTTCTTAACTGCATCCAAATTAATGAAAATTCTAACGAATATCTTAATTAAATGTCTTCGTCTCGGTCTTAATGGTATTAGATTATGCGAACTTATCTGAAACGATTAATGATACACGTAAGATTATCTTTTGACGTGAGGAACTTGAACAGAATTTCAATGCCCAGTAGTAGATTCTTCAAGTGTCTTATGATATGATTGATGATGAAACAGTTTTATGCTTTGTCCTCCGACTAGTTGTGAATAATTTAACAAGATGAAAAATTTGACAAGAACTTTACCCGAATGTCCAAAGTTGCGAGAAACGCTGAAATAATTAGAGGAATAATTGCAACAACATCTATTTGGCGTTTTTTTTTTTTTACTGATGCCACAAAAAACTCGAAAAACTCTCTATTTTTTCCCTTTAAACTTTCTGATAAAATTGTTTCGTGTGTTGCAGTCTATTGTTTTTTCATATCTAACGTATTCAAGCTTCAATGTTTTCAAAATTAACATAAGCTATCATAAAATTACAGCTACATTAATTTTAAGGGCCATTTTACCATAAAAACGATTTCAAAAAGTAAAATTAAAGTTAAAAATAAATGCAGCTTAAAAAATTTTCTGGGAAAACGAAATTCTTTTACTAACGATTAAAATGAAGTTTCCTTTAGAAACGAAATTTTATAACTAATGTTATTTTATGTACAAAATCGATTGATGCACACAAAATATGTTTTACCACAGATTCCTTTTTCAATTTTTATTTTACTCGTACTTTTACATAATCGTGTTCGAATTTTTTAAACATTATTATTTAACAAAATATGCTTTGGGTTTATGATAGATTGGATTCATTGCAAAAATGACCCATTCTCAGTCCTCTCTTACAGTACATTGTCCTATACTTGAGAGCTACGATTCAAATTCTGCCACAAAATTCAACTCTAAGCAGTATTCCCATTACATTATCAGACTTAACAAAGATTCTCATTACGAGTGAATTTAAGCATCTTCGTGACAGCCGAGCAACGTTGGAATGTAATCCAAAACGATTTGAAGCAATTAATTATCCACAGAAGACGGTTTTGACGTCTTGAACATAAACCTTGTTTCAACATCCGTGAAGTAGATCATTTGCTAAAATGTCTTGGAGTACAATTCATTGAAAACAGTTTCGTTCTTTGCTGAGAAAATGCGTTTCATTGAATAACTTAAATATCTGGAATCTAAGACTCCACTGAACTTTCTCAAACATTCATCCATACGTTATTTAAGCCGCTTGTATCATAATTACTATCTAAATGGAAGAAATCACCTATCTTTCTATGAACTTTCGTCCACAAGTTTTTCTTTATAGAATGTTCTTAACATTTTCTTATAACATTCATTTCAAATTCTGTTTCTCTCCATTTTAAAAGTTTCTTTTCCCGCAACGACTGCATTACCTCGATTATTCATCCAAGTATTTTCCTTCCACGGGAAATAATACTAACAAATCTCAAATTTCGAACAATTTGAGCAAATTGTGCAAATTATAAATTGTTCTGTGCCTTTTCTTACAGAATACATTGACGCATAAAATGCCATAGCGTCACATGCATCCTTTTTTTTTGTTTATCGTGTTTACAATATAACAACCATGCACACATGTATACACACACACAGACCATTTTCCGAAAGTGTTTAAGTAATGTGAAATCTCGAAACGTATTTGCTTCCTTCAAAGTCTCGAACTTTCAGAAATGAAATGTTCACTATACAATACTATACAAAAGTAAAAATGTAATGTGATCAGAACATGATATTTGCTACACATATTCTAGAGTACCCAAAACGTGTAAATATACAAAAAAAATTAAATTTTAATTGTGTATTCTGTTTCGTTATTTAATTTTATATATATATATATATATATATATACTGGTCGTAGGCCTCCATTAAATTTGACGTAGAGCCCTTAAAATATCCTACAGTGTGCTAAAATAATATTCGTGAACGATAAATGGTAAATAGGGTAAAGCATTTTCAATTTCAAAACAAATTGAAATAAAATCTGACAAATTGCCACTTTTGAAATAGAAATGCTTGCCAATTCACAAACGCAGATTTCATATCCCATATCGCAGCTATCGATTTACTGTCCACCATTGCTGATTATTGAATTACTTTCACAGTTCGCTTTTCTAGGATGTACAGGGTTCCGTCATAAGTCCTCATGCATACCTTTAACTTTCAATTGCAGTATTTGTTCTATAATTACAAAAGCAGATTCTACTCATAGGACGGCGACTATGTGCTATCGATTGAGAAAAGGGGCGAATTAAAGAAGTTAGAATCCCTCTCTCGAAAGCCAAACAAGACAGGCAAAAATTTTCGTTGTAGAACGTTTTCTATTTAGTATAGAAATATATGCGGTTTGCGCATAACACGTGTACAAACTATAAAAAATGATGTCAAAAGAAAACGGATTTGCAACAAGGGATAATTATTGGGATTGAAATAGTGTGGAATTATATGCGGTTTGCACATAACATATGTACAAATGATAAAAAGTGGTGTCAAATAAGAGGGATAATTATTTCATCAAGAGATAATTATTGGGATTGAAATAGTATGGAAATATATACGGTTTGCACATATCATTGTATCATTATTGCTGATATTTTACACAACATTTATTTTTTACTGAAAACAGGGTAAAATAAATTTAAATTAGCTTATTACAGCGATTATTATTTTTCCTTGAGCATTTTTTACCTTTTCCTTCATACGTACTTCAGTTTAACGAGGTATTTGCATAATTATCGCTTTTCATTGACTTCATTTTCATCATGTGTATTAATGCGCAAAACTGCACGTCTTCCCATCATAAATAAAGAACCCTCTTTAACAAATTTGTACAGAGTTTCGAATCACCTTGTATAACAAATTCATGATCGGACTGAATTCTAGGATAGGCAGACGAAAGAGTTATGTAGTCTATGTTTCGATATAATGATCCTGGAACGCATCTTGTCCTTCTGCACTGGAGAGAACTTTTATAGAACTGTTTTAACAAAAATTTGTGTTCCTCTGTCTATTTTATCTGTCTTGCCCAATGTACGTTTTATGTGCATAGCTTTTTTAGTCTATAGAAGACATCGTGAAATCGGCCGCTAATGCGCCGGACTCTCGTATCAAATTGTATGTATGTACAAAAAAAATGTTAAGGTGAGCCTGGCCTATTACTGTCTACTGACTTATTTCAGTGTAATATGTGGGATAAAACAAACACATAAGAAATTCATCTTTATTAATGCATCACGGTAGTTGAATATTTGAAGCTCATACATAAAGCTTAATAATTAATTGGGAATGATAATTTAGGAACTCATTGGAGAGAACGATATTCAGAATTAAATTTAATTCTTTAATTTAATTAAATTTCGTTAATCACATTTATTTCTTTTTTATTGCCCTACTCAAGAAAAAGACATATCACTGGTATCCTCAGTCACCCACAATTATATTCATATTTCAATAAAAAAACATTATAAATAATATTCAAAACGAATTCTGTTGCTATGGATACCATCTAGATAATAATCATAAAGGGAGTATAAAGACATAACTCAGTAAATAGCTTATCATAATGCATTAAATCAAAGACAAAAATCTTAGATTAAAAGGTCATTTAATGAAAACCATCCTTTATGACGTACAAGTATTTAAAAAAGGCCAAAGCATTTTCGGGTATCACCATACCCTTCATCAGTGGCTATATAAAAATTACCGTGCAAACAAGCTTATATACAGACCAAATCGGCAGACAAAATTTGCAGAAATCAACTACGGAATAATAATAATTAAATTTTATAATAAACAGGATATTTAAGATTAAACGATTACAAAAATACATTAAGTTGCATCATAAACAGGGAATTTAAGATTAAACGATTACAAAAATGCATTAAATTGTATCAAACACAGGAAAATTAAGATTAAACAAGTATTAAATACAAATACAAAAAGGAAATGAAACATTCCCAAAATTCCAGAAAAGCATATATTACATCAAAATGAAACGTCACCGATAACTATGTAGAGGTTTGACATTCATAGAGTCAAGAACGAATCGCCAAGCGTAACTTAAAATCTGCACAGGACCAAAATTACAAATGGAACCACAGTACATATAAATAAACAGGGATTCATAAAGAAGAATATTACTGCAATTAATTAAAAGGAAAGTTTTTAACAAAGGGTTAAAAGTTATCATTAACAACACATTGGGCAAGAGTCTTAGAAAGTTTACCATTCTTGACGTCACGAGCATATTCAGATAAACGGATACCAACAGTACGTTCAGTACCACCAATATGGAACGTGTATTCATTATCAGAAGTTCAAAGGGGTACAATGTACACACCAGTATGACTTTTAAAGTTATCTTTATCCTTAAATTTATCCGTGCGAATGCGATTGAATAAAGTAGTAATTCGAGTGAGGAGATTGAAACTTAAATTAGGGGCAAAATTCAATGAGAGAACGAAAAATCGCCGGGTGATACGGAAGACTAGATTTATACGGCATAAGGCCAACAACAGCAACAAGTTTAGTATTAGGTTGAATAAATTTAAGGTGAATATGAGCGAAAATTTTATAAATAAACTCAAAGGAATAAGCGGCTTCATGACCAAGATTAAAGATAAAATTAATTTCATTAGTTAAAGCCGTAATAGAAGAGCAAACATTAAAGACACGATTAAAATAAGCATTAAAGGAAGTTTTTTTTAGGGGATATGGGATGAGATGAATTAGCAAGGATACAAGAGTTATTAAAAGTCGGTTTACGAAAAACAGAGGTTTGAAAACCAAGTGAGTTACGGGAAACAAGAACATCCAAAAACGGTAAAGGAAAATTAGACTCATGCTCAACGGTAAAATTGATAGAGGGGTAAACATCTTCAACTTTATCCAAAAGATTAAGGAGATCATTTAAATCATGATCCCAAATTATAAAATCATCATCAACATAGCGGCACCAAAGAATAGATTTAAGCGTTAAAAAAGGCAAAATCTCGTTCTCGAGCTCCTGCAAAACAACTTCATCAAAAATGCCAGATAAAGGCTGCCCATAGGGGCACCAGAAATTTGCAAGTAAATACTGTCGTAGAAGCCAAAGTAATTAGTCTTCGCAACAATGTTCAATGCAGAAGTTATTACGTCGATAGAGGGAATTATATAATTTTGATTTCGAAGTTTATTTGGCTATAATATCAATAGCATGAACACTAGGAAATAAAGAAATAACGTTAAAACTGTGGAAGCGCTATTTGGAGCATTATTCCTCAGTTGATTTATGAAGACTTAATTTTGGAACCCTATGAAACCAAACATCGCAAGTTTTCTCATCATTATGGCAATTAGCGATTGCACAACTTGGCATCACACTTCACAATTACAACACTTTTGCCAAAAATACACGAAAAACAAGATTGAAAATGATTTACAATTATTATCGCTCACGAAATATCCACTTGAAAGAAAGCAGGAAAATAGCTTTCAGCCACTTTAACGCCACAACCTTCCTCCCCTTTCAATATACTGATCCCATCTCCCCGGATGGGCCAACCTGTAGTATCTATAAACCTTGGGGTGGAGGTGGACTAACCAGCTTTCCGATCCCGCATTTGTTGTCGACACGCAGTCATCCCACGTGGTGTGACAGTCTGGGAAGCCATCTCGTGGGACAGCCTACTTTCTCTAGATATGCCGTAAACCAATCAAACGGCTCGCTTGTACTTCGATGATGCTCTGCAGCCGATTGTTCTGCCTATGCTGTCAAGCCGCCGAGGTTCCGTTTACAAACAAGGCAACGCTCGACCACATACTGCGCGACTTTAACAATTTCTTCAAGAGTTTAATATCCTCTAGGTTCCATATCTATCATCAATAGAACACGTCTGGAAGACAGCCGTGAGGACCTGATCTGCCTCATGGCTAACAGGTTTTGTTCCCCACGACTGAGGGTCGCCAGCAGACGACCAAGCTGAGGTCCAGAGAGCCAGGTGTAGTGGAATTTCCCAGACAAATCACCGAAAATTGACTTAACGCCAAAGCATGGATGGGCTACTTCTTCTGGAACCAAAACCACACACACCACGCCCCAGAGAACAGCCACAGGCAGCAGAAGCAGCACAGCCGACCCCCGGGGAGCCACCCCAAGAAGAGGCCAACCATACTGATAAAAGCTCCATTTCCCCAGAGGGGAGACAGAGTGCCTTGACGGGAGACGATAGATGTCGATTGCAGTGACCATTCTAAAGTGCCAAGGAGAGATGCCAGCATATCTGGCAAGCCAAAGGAAATTTGTTCTTTTTGCCGGGGATTTCGACTTTCTACCCTTCGGTAGTTATGCAGAGGCAGTATACAACTTAAAGAGGCGCCGTCGTAACCCGAACTTATACCTGTACTGCCAGGTTAGCATAACCTAAAGAATAACCTAGGGAGGGGACAAGCCCACAAAACAAAGGGGGGAAAAGGCCACTAGAGGGCAAAAAGGGGGAACTAGGCCTTAAGGGCCTAGAGGAACTGAATTAAACTTAATATACAAACTAAAGACGCGCTAAAGCAAACCCGACTTACGGAAAGGATCCCAAGGAGAACCTGAAAGGGAAAGATTAAGAGGGCGAGGGCTTACGGGCTGGTAAGATGGCCAGCCAATGTAAGCAACGCAGACCGGCTGATGATGGAGACTTCTTCTTTTCTTCTTCCTGAAAAAGAAGGGAAGAGAGAGGCATACATAAACTAATCTTACAGTTGTGCGATGCGGGTGCTGAAAGGGAAAACATTAGTTCTGTAAGAGAATATAAGTTATTGTGATGGTTAAAATACTGCGCAATTGCAGCTTTCTCAGAATGATACTAAAATAGCCGATGAGTTGCAACATTTGTAGCAGAATCTTCCGCAGAGGAACATAAGTAACTTGATTCTATGCCACAAATAATAATGGCTTGTATAGCTGCCAGGGGAAGATTTACCACTTACTAAAATGCCATCTTTTTGTTGGTACCATTTTTGAATAAAACGTTTTTTTTTTCTCCCAAATTCTAACCATTTGCATGTCTCCTCTGACAATACATACAAGCAGAGTTTCGCAGCTGTAGCTCGGTTTCTTATAAGTGCATATAATTTTTACACAAAACTTTGATTTTTAAGTGAAAACACAACGTTTTTACATTTACTTGTTATTTTGCTTGTACTATTTGCCTGCGTATTAACATTAATATCTATTTTCTTATCATTGCTACAGAAATATTTATATTTTTATATTGTCAATAAGAGTTGGGTAGTAACTGAGTAAAAGTAACACTTTTACCTGCAACGGTTACTTTTGAAGTAACGGGGGTTCGTACTACCCAACTACCTACTTGTCTTTACTTTCCAAAAAAGCAGTAACTAACTGTTATCAATGAGATAAAAGTAATCTTTACTTTTCAATGGACGTGTTAATTTTAACTTTACTAAATACTATATATTTTAAGAACTTATAAATTGAGAGGTTTTCATTCCTTCATTTTATTTTTAAATTTTATATTTTTAAAATCAACATTTAAATTAATCTTAATAAATATAAATCATGAATTCATTCGTCTTCATGAATTCGTGTTAAATCATGAATTCATTTGGCTTCATGAATTCGTGTTAAATCATTAATTCATTCGACTTCATGAATTCGTGTTAAGTCATGAATTCATTCAGCAGAAAAACTGAAATTAAAGAGTTTCTACGATTTTAAATCAAAATGTCGAGATAATTTAAATTTAAAAACGCTATGTGAACCTAGTTACATAAAATACGTTGAAAGTTTAATTTCTACTGGAATTTTTTGTCCGAGGTTAAACTTCCTTTCTGTTGCAACTACGGCAAAATATTTTAAATGTCAGCAATTACTGTCCTATAATGAATGAACTTGAAATATATTAATTTAGTAAAGTCTCGTGTAACTATTAGATTTGAATGTGGAGAGAGATTTTAAATTAGCATCGTATTTTCAAAATAGCACTAACTGACTTTTCAAGTAAGTAATTTGAAAAATGTGACCTTAAATCACACCTGCAGCATCCAGTTACTTCCATTTTAGTTTCCTCGCGGTGAGCTAGGGGAAAATATGATGACAGTGATTGGGGTTTGTATCACTTGTCTTGATAGATTTACTTTTAAAGCAGTAGAATGAGTAAATATTTTGCTTTAATCGATGTAGTCTACAAAAAAGCATCGTGATTTAGTTTCTACCATAAATGCATCAGTGGGATAGATCTCTAGATACTGGAAATTACTTTTGCTAGTCTGTGGGTGTGTGGATGAATTATGGGTGCGTAAAATCGTTATCTATTCGTAATCTCAAAAACCACGAAAGGGATTTAAACCCAATTCAGGTGATATGATTTAATATATTATGTTGATGTAAACGCTAAAAAAATTCCAAAATTTGAATTTAGTCCATCTATATAAAACAAAATTTTCTCAAAATGATTTTCCCTTCGTAATTTCGAAAACCGCTGAAGTGGTTTGGACCCAATTTAGATGACAAGTTTTAATATATTACGTTGATGTGAACGCGAAAAAAATCCAAATATTTGTATATAGTTCATCTATAAAACGAGATTTGTCAAAATCATTTGCCCTTCATAATTTTAAAAACCGCTGATGTGGTTAGACCTAATTTGGGTGACAAGTTTTAATATATTAGTTAATGTAAACACAAAAAAAATTCCAAAAATTTGTATATAGTTTATCTATAAAACGGAATTTTGTCAAAATCATTTGCCCTCTGTAATTTCGAAAACCGCTAAAGTGATTTGGACCCAATTTGGGTAGTAATCCGCATATATTGTGTTGATGTCAATCCAGAAAGGAATTTTTTAAAAAGATATATAATTTTGCTCAGAAGTCAAGTATCTGCTTGTTTCGCGTATACCATCTCGAAATTGCCCCGATCCTCGAGTTTTCTTGAGTATTTTTAACTGCACTTCAGTTATTTTCCAACAAAAAACAATAGAAAACCCATTACATTTTCAAAGTAACTTTACCCAACTTTATTAGCAGTAACACGTATGAGATTGAGTTTTTTTCGCAGTTTGCTTTAAAATGAAAATGATATATTAAATCATATTTTTTAAATATTTTCCATAAAAAAAATACAAATATTTGGAAACTGTGTTTAAAACATTATCTTGACGTACAGGAAAAAAATTTACATTTTAAAGTGCCATAGCGCTTTCAGACATCATAATGTCCAACATCGGTGGCAATGTTAAGAAATTGACAGACGAGCTTTATACAACACGAAATCGTGAATGCAAAATTTGCATATGGTACATCCGATAAACCGGTGCAATCGGATAAATGGTGTTTTAAATAATAATAGTTTACAAATACTTGTAGTTTTTTTATAGAAAATATTTAAAACAGATTATTTAATGTATCATTTTCATTTTAAGCAAACTGCAAAAAAAAAAACCTCAATCTTATACGTCTTACTGTTTGAAAACTGTACTTAAAACACCATCTTGACGTACAGAAAAAATTTACATTTTAAAGTGACATAGAGCTTTCAGACTTCATAATGTCCAACATCGGTGGTAATGTTAAGAAATTGACAGACGAGCTTTGTACAACACGAAATCGTGAATGCAAAATTTGCATATGGTAAATCAGATAAACCGGTGCAATCGGATAAATGGTGTTTTAAATAAAGACAGTATACAAATACTTGTAGCCTTTTATAGAAAATATTTGAAAAATACTCCCATCTTTTTTATTTAAAAAAAAATGCTAAGTTTATAAATACATTTTTCTGTGTGTTTTAGAAGAACCTGTAACAGAAACCACCACTATTCTTATTCCGGACATAGTCCTTCCCGCCATAGGCATTCCAACGGAACCAACAATGGGTAAGTACATTATTATACAATATTTATGTTCCTTTTAAGTATATCTCTAAAGTTTTTGCTGCATTTAAAACGAAATTTAAGAGAAAATGCAACCCATAACATTAAAAGTAATATTTTCCAGTTCCATTTCTTCTCGTATAATCTTTTTCCGGAAAAAAAAATTCAGTTCTTCCAAATAATTCAACCTTTCACATTAAATTTATTTTTCAGTGTTAATTTCGAAAAAAATATATTTTTATCTTCAATTTTTAAGTTTAATTGGCAGCCTTTTTAATCTCCAAGTCTGAAACAAATTTATGCTGCTCTCTAATTAAAGTTTTTTTTTTTTTTTTGCAAAATATTCAAAGTTTCTTTAGTTCAGAAAATATTAACTTTGTATTTGTAAAAGCTGCAATACTTTTGATAGAAAGTAATTCAATATATGGCAGATGAAAAACTATTAGTTATTTATAAATAATTATCAAAGTAAGCATGCTCAGTTAGTTCAGCGTGGTTCTTGAAGCTTGTTGCCTTGAAACCTATTCTTATAATTTCAATATATAATTAATAATATTGGGAAACGGATACGATAAGTAATCTAAACTTAATAAAATATTTGATGTAAATAAGAGAATTAAGGGCTTGTATCTTTGTTCAATCAAGAATCCCTAAAGTAACATTAATTTATTCTCTAATAGGTTTGAAGAAGAGAAATTTGCAAGAGTAATAGAAAATTATACAATGAGAATTTTCTAAAGATGAAATTTTAAAGATTTAACTCACCCTTTTGGATTTTTAAACGGTCTTATTATCACATGCAATCAATCTTATTTTCCCCATATAAAGTAGGAAAATCTGTAACTCTCCAGTTTCTGACTACATTAACTTTCTGAAAGTATCATCAAATAATATGTAAACAACTCTAAATATCTTATAATATTTTCTAATAAATCTGACTCCATTATAGGGAAAGCAAAAAGTCTTAATAAGAAAGGAATATTGATGATTTTAAATTTAATAACTTTGGATGGAAGTATCATTACCTTTATATTTAAATCTTATTTTATAAACTATTACTTTTAGATAATAACTTTATTTCATAATCTATAGTTTTAGTGTGGTAGCCTTTTTCATATGTCCCCCATTAAAGTCAATTTAACTGCATCAGGGGTAGTTATGAATAATTGTACACGAGTATTATCTGTTACTTTATGATACTACTATATTTTTTATGTTCTTTTATAGACTAGTATTTTAATAAGAAAAGTATTTTATTGATTTTAAATTTAATGACTGTGAATATATGCATCACTGCCTTTATATTTAAATATTGTTTCTATAAACTATTTCTTTTAGATAATACCTTTATTTCGTAATCTATTGTTTCAATGTAGTAGCCTTGTTTCATATGTCTCCTATTAAAGTCAATTCAACTAAACCAGAGTTAGTTATGCATAATACACGAGTATCATCTGTCTAAGTTACGTAACAGGATCAAAGCAAGAACAAGTACAGTATAGTTCGCCAGACTCATAATAATAGAGAATTTTCCATTCCACACTGAACAACATTGAATATTACTTTCCCTGCACTACATGGTAATGTATAGGGAAAGTATTGGAATCATGCCGAAAATCGCAACTCGAGTTTTCGACGGATCTACGCATTTCCAGACCTCTAGAATCCGAAAAAAACATTTTTAGCGTGGCGTCTGTGTGTCTGTCTGTGCAGATTTTGTATCCACTCTACCGGAAAAACTAAGTGACCGAATTTCATAAAATTTGGTAGGTAAGCCACTTACGGGAGAATCTGGTGCTGATTAGTTTGGGATACGATTCGGGGTAAAAGAACCTGCCTTTTTTTTTACGAAATGGTAGCAAAAGCCTGTATCCACTGTAGTTGAAAAACTAATGGACTAAATTTCACAAAATTCGGCAGATAAGTCGTTTGTGGGTCACTCTGGTGCTGATTAGATTTTGGTATGATTTGAAAAAAATAACCCACCTTGTTTTGCAAAATGGCCCGCAAAAATCGTCGAAATCTAAAATAAAAAACTACGTATGTTCAAATATATCCATTAAATGCTCGTTTTATACGTAATTTTTAACGAAGAAAAGAATAAGACCAACCCCATTACACTAGGACTAGCCGTTCTCGAGATATTTTAGTTTTTCGTATTTTCTCTACACCACCTTTGAAAATAAGTCCAGTTACCAAATGAGAACGAAAATTGAATTAAATTTATTAAATAAAGAGCACGTGGTTATAAGTCTGCAGGGAAAGTCATGTGCTGCCCACGTCAGATTTTTTTTATTATTCTGGCCTAAGTTTTTGTCCATTCATATCGATATTGAATCGCATCTCCTTTCCAGTCGCTTTATGTCCAGATCCTATGGAAGCTGAAGTTAGTCTGATGACGGGAGCCAGGATCAGAGCTAGCTCGTCGACGCCAAATGGAAATCCTTCCCGTGTCCTCCTCAATACGCATGCTACTGAAGACCAGAGCGGAGGCTGGGTGCCAAGTGTAGACGACTTGCATCCTGTGCTTTTCATACAGCTCCCAAGGCTAAGTTGGTTAACTTCCATATATATACAAGGTGAGAAATAGTGCACCTTTCTATTTCTGTTAGTTTGTAAAAATCGAAATATAGTTTGTAAAAATTGAAACGTAGTTTGCCGAAATTAAAATATATTAGCATATATTTTATGCAACATTAATTTGAATTTCTAAAAAATAAATGTTTTGTTAATCAACAGCATAAAAATGTTGAATAAGGTATTAACAGATTTCAAAGACAAGAAGAGCCTTCGAAGTCCTGATAAATCATACAGAGCATCAGGTCAAATAGAGAAAGCACGTATTTGTCCAGTGTCTGTCTATGCTGGCCTTCGTTAGTACTAGTACTCTGTCGAATTTATTATCCTGACGAATAACACACAGGTTGATACCTGTTAATACCCTAGCCAACCTTGACATACTGTTGACTAAGGATGTATTTATTTTTCAGATTCTTTTTCTCAGCAGTCAGAACGAAAAAATTGTTTAATTATACATATTAAAATACAGTCTATAATATATATTCCAGGTCGAGAGGATGAAGAAAATTGGATTAAAACTTTGCGTGTGGTTGCAAGCCCAGATAATAGTACATGGATGCCAGTTTTTGGACCTGACGGCGATGAAGTAATTAATATATTTCTTCATATTTTCTCACTGTAATAGCCAGGGGTTAAACCTATGAAGTTCGATCCCTTATTAGAATAACACTCTATTATTTACTACACATATTTTGTGAAATAATAAATATCTCTGTAAGAAGAACTAGAAGATAATGGGGGGGGAACACTTATATACGTAGATTAATTAAATGCAACACATAGTTCTTTTAGGGAGGGATATGGTGTATCTTCTTTCTGAAAGCTAAAAACTAGCAAGTCCAAAGTTGGAGACAACGTTGAAAAACAGTAACAGGAAAAATGTGAAAAATCCCCTCACCTGTAACTCCACAAGTAGTTAAATTACTACTTGTGGTCAACTTTAATAATTTTTGTCTAATCAGTTTCGAGAAAAGTTTACTGCTGTCTGATTGGCAGGTTCTTTTCTACTAGATTCAGATTGGTTGGCTCTGAATTAATTTTTTTGTACTGAACGCTGGTTTTTGACAGATTATGATCTGATTTTTCGTTTTTAAATATAGTCATCTGCTTCGTACTTTTTTGATCATTTCAAACCGATTTATGGTCTGCCAGTCTTTAGCATTAACAATAGAATATATCAGATCCTCGAAATAGATAATTGCTACATCGTAATTTGTCTGTGTGTGTTAATGTTGACCATTGTCTTCTGACGTATCCTTTACACACTAAAATCTCCCTTTTCGGTTTTTCTTATGTAATGACACTACGAAATTCTATGTGATACCACTCATAAATTCCTCCACATAAGTCCACATTGTACCAAAATGAAACACAGGATGTTGTAAATGAGCTCACGTATTGTTATATGGATTATTTTCTATTCTTGTAGAAGAACATGCATAATACTTCATTATACTTTTACCTTGTAAGTAAAAAAAGTATTATGAACTTTACTCACTACACATTTACTACGCTTATGCGCTCATTTACATCATTTACTACACTTATGCGCTCATTTACATCATTTACTACGTTTATGTGCTCATTTACATTATTTACTACGCTTATGCATTTGGCTCCTCTTTTCATGAACAAATGTCGACCTTCATCACCCGCCTCCCAGAAAACATCTAATACTGATATTTCTTAGAATAATTTAGTAAATTTGCTGTATACTGTCTATTTTTTTTTGCCAATTAGGAATGTTGCATTTCCAAAAGAAAATGTATTTTTTTTTACTTTTATAATCAAATTAAGCATTTTATGCTAACTTATTTAATGCCCATGTCAATTTTTATCTCAGGTACGAAGATGACATTTTTCATGAAATCTTATTTATTTTTTTTTTCATAATAATTCTATCTCTTTGTAACACACATGTGTTTAACTATGCATTTACAGTCTTCAAACTATACATTTACAGTCTCCAAACTATACTTTTACAGTCTTCAAACTATACATTTACAGTCTTACTTCAAAGAAAATCATTTTACTTTTAATTGAGTTCTCAGAGAAATGATTTCCTGGTTGCGTCCTTTCAATGCTTTTTATATTTAATAAATATTACAAAACCTCTTTTCTAACGATTTTCTCACTTCTAATTACGTTTATTCGTGTACTGTAGATAATTAAAGGAAACGAAAATCAAGATAAAGTGGTCGGCCATTTTTTTAAAAAGCCTGAAGAAGCCAGATTTGTCAAGATTATACCAGAAACGTGGCACAGATGGCCCAGCTTTAGGATGGATCTAAGAGGATGTCCCGCTCCAGAAGGTAAATTCCATTGCTTTTTTAGAGATGAATAATGTTTACGTTTCAGAGAGCATAATCTCGTTTCAATCTAAATATTTTGCAAAGGATATATTGCCGGTAGTCATCATTTTTTATGCAATATTTTCGACATAACCGATGGCAATGTCTTGGTATGAATAACATCAAAATAAACTGTCCTGCTTTTTATGAGTGAGAATATGGTGATCCTAAGACAAACAGACATGGTTGAAGAAATAGTCTATTCCTATTCAGGGATACTCAAAATATGTAGATCAGTGAACATCGGATGGTCAGATTTTTGACCCCAACACAATACTTTCTCTTTGAATTACTGTATAAATAAAAAGATTAATCAAAATGCAATTAATGAACTTTTGATTATATAAAAGAGTTAATCAAAATTACCATAACTAATGTGTTAATAAGAGGTCCATCTTTTCACTGCTATCAATTCATTTTATATTCATGATCATAGAATCTGCCTATACAGTGCATCCTCAAAGGTAAAATAGCGCTTCCATTGCAAATAACAAAGTCCATGAACCGGTTTCTCACTTATTATGTGCTCGTCAGCATGGAATAGCTTATCTATATACATACAATTGAAAATATGTCTGTGAGTGTGTTTGTTTGTTTGTTTGTCTCATCATCGCGAGAGAACAGCTGCACCGAATTTCATGAAATTTTATGAAAAGTCGTTAAATAGTCCCACTTAAAATGTAGTCCATGTTTTGAGTTTCAAGGACTAGGGGTTGTAGAGATATTAATAAACAACGAACCTCCCATAGAGATAGCATTTTTTGAGCAAATGTATTAGAAAAAATATTGATATGTTGTTAAGCAACGGAATTAAACCCAATGAGATTATACAGCGGGCGATTTTTATTAAATCTTTTCAAATTTAAATAATTAAGAAATGTATATAAAAATGAATTTTATGGAAATTTTGACATTATAATTTAAGTCATCTGTTTTATTTTGTTAAAGATTTTTCAAACTCATATAATATTTAGCCAATTGTTGAAACCATTTTAGCGCTTTCAGTTTTACATATGTTGATCCAATTTCATAGCTATTTCATTTTGACATATATTGATCCAATTTGTTTATAAACAGAACCAGGAAGTTTTGTTTTTCATATTTACCTATAGAGATAATTTTGTATAGCAAGATATACTTTTCATATACTTTTTTTAGGAGAACTAAATTAAATACTGTAATAGAATGTTTTGAATAACAATGTCATTTAGAATACTACTGGAATTTGCACATAATTGTAAATTTGAAGTTTCTTTACTTTATGTATACTGCTAATACCTAATAAGTACGAAATCGGTCCAAGAATGCTGTTATCTGAAATTGGAGTTATATCATTTTAAATATAAAAGTATAAAGTATAATTTCGACGTTTAAAAAAAATCCATATTCCCTTGAGAAAATAGTTTTCTTCGTTTTCTAGCGAATTTTTTGTTGTGCCATTTAATATAATATTGTGGCACAACAAAGTGTGCCACAATAGTGTGATATAATGTGATTACACATTATATCACTCTAAATGTTCAGCAACTTTCAGGAGCAGTACCGGAAATAAAATGCCGTATAATGATAACAGCATCTTACATAAAAAAAGATGTTTGTCTGTCTGTGTCCCTGTGTCTCCTAGCCATCTGTAGCGGAAAATCGAAGCGTTGGACAACGGTGAAATTTGCTGCAGAGGTGCTACCCGTCCCCGTGCTATGCACCTCGGCGAGATATATTTAAATTTGCAATAGTTTAAAAGTTACGCAGTTTTAAAGTCGAAAATCACCATTTCCGTCATCTTGCCAAATTAAATCTATTCTTTTTTTTTTTGCCAGTGCAAATAATATTCGTGAGCAGGTGTTTCTTAGAAGTTTCATCTCAACCAAAAAGCTGATTATCATAAGCATTTAATTTATGGGTTTTCTAACTTTGCGAATTTAAAAGCTTTAATACTAATTCTTTTAATTTGGTATTATATTATCATTATGAGTATTATTGCGCTAAGATTTGACTTAAATTGGATTAGAATTCGTCGTTTGGAGGTATAGGAACTTTTTTATTTTTTCTTGCAACTTGTTTTTCTGTCAACTATCAGCGATCGAGCACTTATTTAAGGGGTATTGCGCCCGCATTTCATAACTGACGTGATAGCGCATCAAAAAAAATGGTTCGCGACAATTATTTCAGTTCAAAACGGGTAATTTGAAAATTGAGTGGTATTAACCGTATCTCTATTACTTAAGTAGCGGATGCTTGTTTAGGACCCGGGCAGCACTCTAGTAAATAATCCAAATCAAATTAATCTGAATTTCATTAATTTTATTTATATAAGAAATGGAATACTTCCAGTTTTGTATGATTCCTTAGAATTAGATTTACGAAAGTCCTCATCCTCCTCAATTGTTCTTTCGCAAAATTCGCAATCAAATAAATCTTCAAACAAATTCGCAAATGTCTTTCGAATATTTGTCATCTAGTGCCATCTTTCGGTAGAAACATTTGCTACTTGTGTTAGCGTTTTACGTTTCAAAGTAAAATTAAACTTTGTTTTTGATTCGAAAATATGCTTGGTCGAATTGTAAGTCTATATAGGAGTGGTCTGTCTGTCTATCCTCGAATAGTTGTGATCAATAATCATCCCCTACTAATTAAAAGGCCTTGACAGACCAACGTTTATTTGTTTTTATAGATTGCAAAAATTCCTTCTTTTTCTTTTACAAATTTGTTCTACGAATTCCAAAAAAGATCTTAGTACTTTCACATATCAGTACAACTTAAATTAATATATATATATATATATATATATATATATATATATATATATATATATGATTGTAAGCTTATAAAGACGGGAGTGACCATATGAATTACATAAAAATGGCAGGGGTGGATTGCGACACCCCTTTCCCGCTTAAAGCAGCTTTTACAATCCGGATAACGCTCACGGTACCAACATAATTCCATGGTCAGTCTCCCAAATGTGCGAAAACAAAAGCACCAGAACAGACTCATAACCAAAGAAGAAACAAACGAATTTGAAAGAGAAACATCCGTCAGTCTAACCCAATGGAGCATCTCCTTATAAGATTAAAGTTGCTCATGCGCAGAGATATATCAGGATAACAGTTTCGCAGTCATGAATATTAAACCTCAATTATCAATATTTAGATTACAGCTTTTCTTTAAAAAATGAATTATAATAATGCTGTATAAAATTGATTGGATAATTTCTTTTTATAGCTTCCTCTGCAAATTTTTTACATTTGTAAATGCAGTCTTTCCTAAAAGTATTGTAATTTTGATTTCTTCTAAAGTGACCAATTATTATATTTCTGAAGACATACTTTGTAAGGTTTGAATTCCAGTCGATTATATGATTTACCTTGATCCTGTATGATTCTCTTTTGTCGTGTAACTCTGTATATATTCCATATTTCTGGTGTTTTTTGATTGCTAAATCCAAGAATTTCACCGATCCGTCTTCACACTCTGGATTTTCAATAAGGTCCAATTCGCTTTGGTAGAATGAAAAGTCAAAGCAAGGGGTGTTTTCATATCCCCCAATTAACACATCATCGACATAACGGAAGTATGGCATTTCCGATAGGATATGGGTGCCTCTTTCGTATTTAGATAGATAGATATCTGCTAGTATTGGCGAGCAACTCCCTCCCATAGGTATGCCCTTGATTTGTTTGTAAAAATTGCTTCCGTCGTGAAGTATGTTTTCCTTTAACACCAATTCCACCAAGTCCATGTATCTTCTATAGGTTATAAATTGTTTTAAGTCGTATTCTTCATGTAGATCTTTCAGAATTAATTGTAAATTAGTTAAATCAATATTATTAAAAAGATCACGAAAGTCGTAACTTTTAAAGTTGATATCGCTATGGCAAAACTTCAGCCGGCCTATCAGTTCCTGTCCGTTTTTTATCATGATAGAGTTTTTTATCATTCGCACATTTGAAAGACTACCATGGAATTATGTTGGTGCCGTGAGCGTTACCCGGATTGTAAAAGCTGCTTTAAGCGGGAAAGGGGTGTCGCAATCCACCCCTGCCATTTTTATGTGATTCATATGGTCACTCCCGTCTTTATAAGCTTACAATCATGTATTCTACTAGGGAAATTGAGCAGCATTTGCGCCTCCTCCTTTGTAGTGAATCGTTCTTTTAATTTCAGGCTTCTATAGGATATATCCTATTTTTGTTTCACTTTATTGTAATAGTATATATATATATATATATATATATATATCAGTTCTCAACTTTTTATTTTTTGCGATTGGCAACATTGGTCTCTTTATTCAAGGCTCCAATAGGTCAAACATATACAGTGTTTTTTCAGATATTCTTGATTCCTATAATTTTTCAGTCTTTATGCATGCCATCCAAGTTAACAGCGTTTATACATATAATCTATCACTGATATCAGAAACATGCATTTCGTGTTCATCTTGATGAAATACTTGGACTTGACAAAGAGTTTTATCGAAATGAACAATTCATTTGTTTAGGCCTAGGGCTTGTCCACGTGTAAAGCTTTAATGTTTGGATTTTATTTGATTTTCTTTTATCGATTACTTTCCATTGATGTTTGTTGTTTGTCTTCAGCTTGATGACTAGAGGTTTGCCTTTTATATTCCACATGATTGATGATTCATTGTTTGATACTTTTTATTAGTTAGGCATAATTTTAATGTTGGGGTTTTTTGAGTTGCAACTTCTCTCTATTCTATCATTGGATTTTCAAACAATTTTTATTATATATATATATATTGAAATTTTTAATCGAAAACTATGCACCAACTACGGTAAGTACAAAAAAACCCATCTCTAGCATATCTATTACAAATAAGTAACTATAGACCAAGACTAAGGATAAAAATAGAAGGTAACTTATCACTACAATGGAAAGGAGGTGAGGGGAAGATGAGTATAGAAAAATTATAATTAAAAAGATATATATATATATATATATACGGGGGTTAGTTCGAAATTGCATTCTCGTCGGGACAGCCATACAATTCGAATTAAAACCTATAAAATAGCCAATTTCTGACAATGGCGATAGTATTTACCTTTGGACACCATAGGAACTGTCTACTGGCTAGTGAAAGGACAAATAATAAAAACCAGGTGAATTATAAACCAGAAATATAAAAAACAGAAATATTAATTCACAGGCACAGCCACCACATGGGAGTCTACATGTTCGCAGGTGAACATTCGACAGAGCATTTTGCATCTCTTCGTCAAAGCGAGTGGACACCGGAATGGATACACTTGAACGAAATATATATATATATATATATATATATATATATAGTTAAACCTAGAAAAAATATATTTATTACGGCAGAGGCAAATATGGCAGTACAGTCAAAAATGGATATCTCTCGTGGTGGACTTCCTAAGGGAAGCTGCGCCGTATTTACATTACTCGCGAGAAAGTCTATTACGCAGGAAAGGAAGCGGGAAAGAAAAAATCAGATCAAAAACTTTTTCAAATAAAATATATTCCGGATTGTATGCTTTCTCAATTTAGTTGAAATTGGATAAAACGGTCAGTACTAGTAATGCTAGTATATTGTGTAGACAGGCGAGCTTCCTTTAAGATTTTAAACAATTACTTTTATGCAGTCGGTTTGCCTTTCCTTGATGAACTGATCTGATTGTCCTGTCCTGGCGGGCAATATTGTTTCGCATTTAAAGCCATTAAATTCAATTTTATTTAAAGCTTTAGACTGTTATTCAAACAAAAATTTTTGTAGATATAAAGAAATCTTATTTAACTCATTTTTATTTTTTTCAGTTTCAACTGCCCTACTTCCACCAGTTATCGAATATCCTGATTTATGCCCTGAGCTTGAAAATCATCCGGAATTAGCAACTGATTGTCCGGACGATTGTCCGGAGGGAGCATTATGCAATGGTCAAGAATGCGTAGATCCGTTAGACTGCTCCTGCGTGCATGACAGACAGATATTCAAAGTAAGTCATGTGGGTTCTGTTTTACAATCTTTCTCCATTTATTTTGCAGCTAGCTCAGCAGTCCTCCCTCTATTACCTCTTGATTTATAACTGTTTACCACAAAATCAAAATCCATGGAGAACACCGTTTTTCGTAATATCGACTACAAAACGTTTAATATATTGTTGCGCCGCATGCTCTGGAATCCTGGGTGTGCACGCTGGATACAAGAATGAGTCCAAATTTCTGGACAACTAACACATTTATTCACAAGCACAGCATAAACTGGAACAATATACAGTAAAACAGGATGTAAATGCTCCACAAATTTCACAAAATAACCGATATTATTCTCAAAACATTGACAAAAGTCATTTCATAAAACAGCGGCTACTATTCTTAAAACATTGACAAAAATCACAGTTCAATGTAGCTTGCATCACATCAAATGCTCACCGACTGAGTGATGATTCTTATTGCAAATTCGCCATAAAAACTTCTGGAAATCTCTCCTATCACGTAGAATAATCGTTATTTTGAGGTGTTTTCTCAAAGATTCGGGAAGTTGCCAAATGTCGCCAAATTTGCGATAAATCGTCGAACATGGGCAACCCTTCTTCGAAATTCGGTCCACCCTACGTTCATGGGAGAGCCTTTACGGGTCTTTTCTCTGTCTGGCTCTCAAAAGAAAAGACTCCAGTGACGAAATATTACACATTCGCAACAATGTTTAACTCTTCAAATTTCTATTTTATCATTCTCTAGGTGAGACTATTTTCTTTGCCTTTTATAAAATAGTACTCGCATATGGCCACCAGCCCGCTTTCTTTTAGAAACAATTCTCTGAATATTTGAAATAAACATTCAGAGAATCTGAAAAATACAAGTTATGCCCTTTGCATTCTGTTACTGAATGTAGAATTAAACCAATGAAAGCGTTTGCAATTTATATGGATTCTATAACAACAAAATTCTTTCACTGAAAGTATAATTAATCGGTTTGGCTCTTGAAGGACTCAAATGTTTGTTTCATTTTCTCTTTCTTGATCTTCAGATCTTCCAAAATTAATCTGACCCTTTTGAAAAATTAACACTGGGTGGCAATAGGTAAGGACGACAAAAAGGCAATGTTTTACGATTAACAGATTTCATTTACCAATGTTATGTTTTCATATTTGCACTCTATCTACTTTAAGCGTAATGTAACGTTCCAATTGTTTTGGTGCAGTTTGGAAAAATTGTGGAATCCAGGATAAAATAATTAAAATGTTTAGAAAGTACAAATGCATTGTTAGACCTCTGGAGGTTCTCCACAATGCTTCAAAGGCTATAAAATCATTTCAAGAATTAGACAAAGTTACGAACCGCCCTAGATGATAACAAAAAGGTACGGTTAACAAATTGCAGAATTCACATTGACGATAAGAGGTTGAAATTCAGTCCCAGTAACTCAGTGGTAAAACATCGGCTGGCCAGTACAAAGGTATGTGGCTTGATTTCCGGTTGGAGTAGCTTAGTTCTTTACTATGGCGTCCAAACAATTCAACTCTGAATTTTAGTGCAGTGATGCCGGTGGTCTAAGAGTAACCCTAGTACGACTAGCACGGATTTGTTGGACTCTGGTTTATTGGCCGCCGATTTTAAAATCGGGAACTCGACAACTGCGCAGGGAGTTAACCTGAAGGTTAACAATAACAGCAGAAGGCTAACCTGCTAACCTAAAATTGCAGGAGATGACCAATCAGGTTGTTGGTTAAATATCAATCTGAGATTAAATGGTGGAGAATGCAGAGTCCACTTTAACTATTAAAGCTTGCAATTCGGTTCTAGTAGCTTAAAATTAGAGCTTCAGCTAACCAGCAAGAAGATCCGTGGTTCCATTCCTGGTTGGGACAGCAAAGTTTTTTACAGAGTCCAAGAACTAGAAAATTATCAGAAAAGGAAGTTATTTGAAATTTAAGAAAATAGGCATTCCTGCACTTGAAACTGTGAATTAACGAAACGGCATGACAAAAATCAAAAGAATGAAGACAATTTTTATCAGAATGAACGGCTGCAGTGAGATGGTGTGCATTGCTGCTTTGCCCGAAAAATAAAACGCAAGTGGAAAAAAGCCTCCTTTTACCTTACAGAGAAATATAATAACAAAATATCGGTATTGTCCCCACATTTTGGAATCTTTGGTAATCCCGACTTTAACGACATTTTGGCAGCCAGCACTGGATTTTTCAAAAGAGCCTCCAGACCCTCAAGAGTGCAAGAATCAAGAACAGATGGTTCCAAACGAATCTTCCACAGTTCTTCAACCTTGCAAAATTTCACTATATTCTTCTGACTTCAATGCGATGAATTTCATTCAGTGGTCCATTTAGCAATAAAGGACCCATTTATAGCAAAGAATTTAGAACTTTTAACTTCCTTAGTCTTAAGCCTTTAAAGTCTAAAAGACCTGAAAGAATCCTATCGATTAAATCGGACAAAATATCTCTTGATGAAATGCCACCAATTGCTAGAATTTTTTTGTTAAATGGTTTGAGTTTTGTCATAGCCAAATTTACATATTCCGAAATTGCATCACTATAGTTTATTTATGCATTAGGGGCATCTGTTATTTTAACTATTGAACAAACTTTCATTAGAATATGTTTATATCTGTTATTACCACCTTATCCTTTGACATTACAGATTTTTTTTTCTATTTACTCAAATTGTTTCCTTCATGTACTTTATTTCAGGTAGGAGACAGGTTGGAAGATAGATCATGCAAAAAATGTGATTGCGCCCTTGGAGGTCATTCAGTGTGCCAAGAGAAACAGTGTGAACCGTGTGAAGAAGTAGGTTATCATTTTTTAACTCGTAGTATAGAAGTTATTACATATTTTACATAAAATTCTCTTCAACATATTGGACATTGCACATACTTCATTGCACATACCAACATCCGTAATCAATAACTGATAACTGACAGTCAATATAGAATATCTTTTTCATTCTCAGAAAGTAATTTATTTTGCTTTATTGTAAGAAGATAATGGACAAATCTTATATTTTTAATACAAGATTTGTCCAATGACAACAGAAATATTTCTGTCGTTGCGACACATGGTAAATTTTCTTGCTGCCACTGTAGTTATTGGCTATTCAGTACTGAAAAACTCTACTGTAGAAGTACTGCTAAAACGCGCGAAACCGGTCCATGAATGCTGATATATACAATGGAAACGCGATTCCTAGCTTGAGAAGCATTCCCCGCCAATTTGCAGATTCAGTGACTATGACACTGACCAATATTTAGTTTTTTTTTTTAATTTTTCCATTTGCCACCCAAATCACTTAGATGTGACCAAAGTGTGCAGGCAAAGAAGTGAAATCTTGGAATAGATGATATCGTAACCGGCAGATCGTATCCGGCAATATCGTAACCGGCAGATCAGTAAATTACTTTAAACTCTAACGCTGCGGCTCTTCTGTGGGAAATTATGGTAAATTGCATGAGTTTCATTACATCATTCGCATCCTCACCATGCACATTATGGAACCCTAACTTATTTGTAGGGCAAAGCTCCCCTCTTGTTGGAAGACTGTTCGTGCACATGCGAAGAGTGTGAGGAGTCTGAGAAGCTGTGCCCTACAAGCATGGAATGTATTCCTGAGAAAAGGTGGTGTGATGGCGTCGTTGACTGCCCAGACGATGAAACGAACTGCTTCCGTAAGTAAACAGATACTTTTCTATTTTTAATTTCCTTATATACATAATGTATAAGAAAAGTATTGTGACGGGGTCGAAAATTCGAATTCGAGTTTTCGACGGGAGAGTACGTTTCAAGCATCCCAGATCACGAATCAAACATTTTTGAAATGATGTCTGTGTGTGAAAATGCGTGTGTGTGTGTGTGTGTCAGTGAGTCTGTGGAAACAATAACTGACGAACGAATGGACCGATTCGAACCAAATTTGGTACAAAAATCACAATCCGTAAACACTGGAAGCCTATTGTTTTTATGCGCAATCGAATGTTCAGAACACTCCAAAATTTTCGAATAAAATTTTGAAAAAATCGCCCAAAAATCAAAACCACTAATAAAGTTACGCAAATAGACATGTCTTATGTAATTTTTCATTAGAAAACGATTGACATAAATTTTAGAATGCTAACACAAACTGTTCTCGAGAACGCTAACACAAACTGTTCTCGTGTGTGAATCTGTGGAGACGATATCTCACGAACGAAGGGAGCGATTCGAATGAAATTTGGTACAAAAATCACAATCCGTGAATACTGAAAGTCTATTGTTTTTAAACGCATTCGAAAGTTCAGAATCCCCATAAATTTTCGAGTAAAGTTTTTGAAAAAAATCACCAAAAAATCAAAACCTTTAATAAAGTTTCGCAAATAGACATTTCGTATGTAATATTTCCTTAGAAAATGATTGACATAAACTTTAGAACGTTAATAAGAATCATTTTCGAGGTATTGCACATTTTTCAAAAAAATTATCAAAAAGTCATACAAAATAAAAAAAAAATATTTCCTATTGAAAAACATGTTCACTTTTCATATGTAATACCATACGACAAATTGAGTGACATCATTTTCGTGGATCCAGCTCGTTCCATTCATGGAAAAAGATACTTTGAGTAATACTTTGTATTTAAACGCCAATAGTCATTTGTCTGCTGTAAGAATAACTTATTTCTTCATCCATAAGACAAGGCGAGATTTTGGCGACGAATTTGGCGGAATGTCGCCAACTTAGCGACTTCTTGAAATGTTGCCAAATTAACGAAAATCTCGCCAAATGGATAAAAATGATGCTAAATCAATTAAAATGACGACTCATTGTCGAAAATTCAATATCTTGGAAAGAACATTAGTATCTACTATAAGAAAAACCTATTTTTTTACTGTAAAAGTAGTAAATTCATTACATTATATAAGGAAAGTCACGTGTTGCCCACATCATATTTTTTATTTTATATTCATCAACTCTTTTATTGTCATTTGCATGCAAGTGAGTCAGACTGACTTACTGACAGACTGACTGAGTACTACTTAAGGCCCCGCTAACCGTTCAATGAAACTCAAATCCGCGATAATCTGTTCCCTAGATGTCGCTTGTAAAAATGGCATGGTTGCAAGAATTCAACTTTTAGCTCTGTTTTCACAGTCCCTTTTCCTAATTGAGCTGCCCATCATCGAAATGATTCTCCCACCAAAAAGTAAGCCTCTCTTTGTATCCTATTTCGGGATGCACTAAAGCCATAAATTCCCGTACCCTTATCCCGGGTGAGGGAATGTCACGATACAATGCCTTGTGGTCATGGGCACTGCATTGAATAAACCAGTTCAGTTTCAGCCCTCTGAAGAGAAAGAAAGAGTTTTGAATTGCTCTTGTCTGATGCCATATCGTACTGATGATTAGATTATTTTATTGGAAATTTGCGTAAATTTTCAAATAAAGTTTATTTGAAAGTTGGAGCCAGCAGCAGAATTACTTTAACATTTATTAATAACACCAAATTGGGTTTAAAATTGGAAAACTGATGTGAAAGACAATGTAAGATTCCTGTTTATTGAATTGTGATTGCATACATCGTAAGATTCCTGTTTATTGAATTGTTATTACATACATCGTTCTATAAGAAAAAAGAAATCTTCCACTTCAAAAATACTAGAGTAAAATATTTTATCTCCATCGGCAACTAGTGTTTATTTAAATCTTTAAATCAACAGTAATTGCAATAGACGTCGATGTTGGCGTATTTCAAAAATTTTAGAGTATACACGCAAGACTTAAGTCACTGGTGGAGGGGGGGGGGGTCGATGCCAGACTAACTGATCTCCGTTGACACTGCAAATTTCTACCATTTGCAATGCTCAAATTTCATCGTGAACAAGTTCAGAGTCCTTGTCAGAAGCTCATGACAGAAACACAAGATTGCAGCCAACCAGTGGCCAGAGGGGACTGACCCCCTCCATGATAAAATATACTAAGCCTTCCCTGATGAAAGAAAATATTCGATTTTCATCGGTGACATGGAATTTAATACTGACCCCCTCCATGATAAAATATACTAAGCCTTCCCTGATGAAAGAGAATATTCGATTTTCATCGGTGACATGGAATTTAATACAAGATCTAACCCAAATGTTGCATAAAAAGTTGCTTTGTAATTATTTCTTTATAAACTAGGGGGCTCCCCCCACCATCGTAAACTAATAGATCGAATTTCACAAAATTTGGTAGATAAGTCACTTGTGGGTTACCCTGGTGCTAATTGGATTTTGGTACGATTCCGAAAAAGTAACCTACCCTTTCATGTAAAATGACCCGAAAAATCCCCAAACTCTAAAATAAAAAACTACGTATGCTCAAATATATTAATTAAATGTTTGTTTTATACACAATTTTTAACAATGAAAAGAATAAGACCAACTGCATTACATCAGGGCTAGCCGTTCTCGAGATATTTTAGTTTTTTCGCATTTACGCTGGGCCACTGTTGAAAAAATGTCCAGTTACCAACTCAGAACGAAAATTGAATTAAAAATGCCAATTCAGTGTCATTTTTTAAAATAATTGTGGACGTAATTTTCTGTAATTAAACTTAATATAATGAATTACTGAAGAAATGGGGAACGTGAATACGAGTCTGCAGAAAAAGTCATGTGCTGCCCACATCAGATTTTTTAATGTGCTACTGGAATTTTTCACTGTCATACATATATTCTTACTTTACCTGCAATATATAGGGAAAATATTGAAATCGTGCCGAAAATCACAATTCGAGTTTTCGACGGATCGACACATTTTGAGATCTCTAGAACGTGAAAAAAAAAATCTGATGTGGGCAGCACATGACTTTCGCTGCAGACTTATATCGACGTTCTCTTTATTTTAATTAAATTTAATTCACTTTTAATTCAATTTTCGTTCTCATTTGATAACTGGACTTATTTTCAAAGGTGCCGTAGAGAAAATACGAAAAAACTAAAAGCAGGCAAAGAGTTTTCAAGCTTATATCGTATTTAGCTACTAAACTCATATATTGTGTTTAGCCAATAAATTCATATAGCCGATTGTTGAAACAGAAAAAGAGTAGAGCGGGTATATCTTCTAATACAATTGTAGTGTTTTCATTTAGTATATTGAAACGGGATAAGAATGTTTCATTCAGATCTGCAAATTCAAAGCTACGAATTTGGAGGGATATCGCTAATTTGACAACTTTTCTTAAACTTTGCCAAATTGACGGAAATGTCGCCAAATTGTTATAAACGACACACAAACAGCTGCCATAAACCTTCGGGTTGGTCGTGTGGCTTGGGTCTTCTACATATCAATGAAATTTTTTTTTGTTTTGTTAGAAGAGAGTACTGAAATGATGTTCGGTTAGCATTTATCTGTCAGACCAACCATCCTACTTAGTAATACATTTAGCGAATTTTTAAAATGTCACCAAATTGATAAAAATGTTTTCAAATCTATAAAAATATCTTGAAATTGATAAAATTGCGCTACATAAATGATATTAATTGTTTTTTGTTAGGGGATAGTATTGTGATGATATTTCGTCAATTTGTCGCAAAGTGGAACTGTCAGTTCTACAGTCCCACTTGGCGAAAAATTTGGCGATTTTTTAAAATGTCGCTAATTTGACGAAACTGTCGCCAAATGTTCCATAGAAATATAACTATTTAGACGATATTTTTTCTACCAATTTATTTGAAGCAAATGATATCATGTCGCTTAGCAACGGATTTAAATCCAATGTGTTTATGCGGCAGACGATTTTTATTAAATCCTTTCCGATTTGAATAATGAAGATATGTATATAAAATAAATTTCATTGCCATTTCATTTTGGACTGGATAATATCAATTATACTCTTCAGGTTTAAACATTATTATTATTGATATTTTCCGGAATTATTGATTCAGGGATTATTGATATTTTTAAGTTATTACGCCATTGTTTTATTGCGGCAAAAATTGCTGACACACGCATATTGTACGTTGTACGAGTAATCTTCTAGGAATGCACGGGTATATCTTCTAACCTACGAGAATATAAGTAGTACAGGTATATTGGCATGTATTTTGACATATATTGGCATATATATTGGAATCAAGTACAGTCTTCTGGTATGAAGATTGAGGGGATTAATTATATATTCAATTTATTACGTCGTCTGTTGTATTTTACCAAAAAACATTTGAGACTCATATTGCAAAACGGGTAATCTTCTACTAATAATCGGACATTATAAGTAGTACGTGTATATCTTCCCATATAATTTTAGCACTTTAATTTTGACATATATTGGAATAAATGACTGTCTTCAGATTTAAAGATTACGGGTTTATTGGTATTTTCAATTTATACATGTAATCTACTAATACAGGTTATATTTTCTAATATTCGCGTATATAATTAGTACGGGTCCCATACAATTTTAACGCTTTTATTTTGCATATATTGATTCAATTCCATATTTTTTTTTTATATTTGCTTACATAAGGGGTCCAAGATGTTTTATTCTTCAGATATGTCCATGAAGATAATTTTATATAGCGAGAACAGAGATTCTTAAACTTCTTTTTAGGAGCATTATATTAAATATTTTAACAGAATATTTTGATTAAACATGTCATTTAGTATACTATAAGAATTTGGGCATGATTATGAATTTCAAGTTTCTTTATATTATATACTCCGTACGAAGAACGGGTATGCTGCTAGTTACCAAATAAAAACAAAAATTGAATTAAAAATGCAAATTTAGTATTATTTGGTGCAATTAAACTCGATCTAACGAATTATTAAAAAATAAAGAAAATATGAATTGGAATCTACGCCACCTTTGAAAATAAGTCCGGTTACCGAATGAGAACGAAAATTGAATTAAAAGTGAAACAAATTTAATTAAAATAAAGAGAACGTTAATATAAGTCTGCAGGGAAAGTCATGTGCTGCCCACATAAGATTTTTACTTTCCCTGCAATACATGGTAATGTATAGGGAAAGTATTGGAATCATGTCGAAAATCGCAACTCGAATTTTCGACGGATCTACACGTTTCAAGACCTCTAGAATACGAAAAAACCATTTTTAGCGTGACATCTGTCACTGTGTCTGTCTGTCTGTGCAGATTTTGTATCCACTGTAACTAAAAAACTAATGGACCTAATTTCACAAAATTTGGTAGGTAAGTCTGGTGTTGATTCATTTTGGGTACGATTCGGGATAAAAGAAACCGCCAATTTTTGCGAAATGGCCCGCAAATGCTTGTATCCACTCTAACTAAAAAACACTCTAACTAATAAATATTTGTTTCGTGTTCTAGAGGTCCAAAACGTGTATAGATCAGTCGAACACTCGAGTTGCGATTATTGACACGATTCCAATACTTTACCTATATATTATATACCATATATTGTAGGGAAAGTAAAAAATCTGATGTGAGCAGCACATGACTTTGCCTACAAATTAAAATTCATTTTCTTCTTACTTTCCCTGCAATACATGAAAGATATTGGAATCATATCAAAAATCGCTATTCGAATTTTCAACGGATCTACAAGTTTCGAGACCCCTAGAACACGAAAAAAAAAACATTTTCAGCGTAACGTCTGTGTGTGTGTCTGTCTGTGCAATGTATGTATCTACTCTCACTGTAAAAGTAATTGACCAAATTTCAAAAATTATTCAAGGTAAATTACTTGTGGTGATCCTGGTGCTAATTAGATTTTGGTATGATTCGGGAAAAAAGAACCTACCTCCTTTTGAGAAATGACCACAAAAATCGCATGTATCCACTATAGCTAAAAATACTAATTTATCAAATTTCACAAAATTTGTTAGATAAATCTCTTGTAGGTTACCCTGGAAAGATTTGGGAAAACAGTACCATTTTTTTTTCTTTTTGCAAAATGCTACGCAAAAATCATTAAAATATAAAATAAAAGTTCACGTATTCTCAAATATATCAATTAAATGTTGGTTTTGCAAGTAATTTTTGACGATAAAAAGAATAAGACCAACCCCATTATTGTAGCATTAGCCGTTTTCCAGATATTTTAGTTTTTTCGCGTGTTTGCTACGCCGCTTTTGAAAATATGTCCAGATAACACACACACAAAAAACCAAAATTGGATTAAAAGTGTAAATTCGGTGTTTTGTACAATTAAATTCAATTTAATGAATTATTAAATAAATAAATAAGGAGAAGATGAATTAAAGTTTATAGGGAAATTCATGTGCTACCCACATCAAATTTTTTTTTAATTTCTCTGCAGTACATCGTAATATATAGGGAAGTATTGAAATCATGTCGAAAATCCCAACTCGAGTTTTCGACGGATCTACACGTTTTGAGACCTCTAGAACAAGTAAACACTATTTTTAGCGTGACGTCTGTGTGCGTACAGATTTTGTATTCACTCTAACTCAAAATTTAATTGACCGAATTTCATTGAATTTTATAGGTAAATTATTTGTGGGTGACCCTGGTTCTGATTAGATTTTGATACAATTCGGGATAAAAGAACCTTTTTTTTTTGCCAAAGTTCCAGCAAAAAATGCCTGTAAATGTGTAATTGTAATTATTGAAAGTCCTTATTTTTTTCTTTAAATTCATAAAAAGGGGGGGGGGGGGGATGTTCGTCCTAACCGAGTTTTAAATCAATAGGGTTTCACTAATCACTGAGTGCGATAGTTGTATTAAATTATTTCTAAAACGCTTCATTCGTTTATGAGATATCGCGGCCGCAGGCTCACACAGATTACTTCAAATACGTTCGATTCGAGTTCAGGGATACCTGAAACGTACTCTTCCGTCAAAAACTCGTATTTGAATTTTAAACCATGCCACAGTACTTTGGAAATAATTTGGTACGATTCTCACACTCGATGATTAGTGGAACCCTATTGATTTAGTTGTTAGGATCCCCCCCCCCTCAATATTATTCCCTGTGTATTATATATTATGTATATAGGGAAAGTAAAAATATATTGTGATGAACTGAAAAGGAAAATAATGCACACTTGCTACGGCTCCCGTGGGCTAAAAATCTTAAACCCACTTTTGTAGACAGTCTATACATTCTGAAAACTAATTATGTAATGCTTTCAGCAAGAAGTACTGCAATATTGGTAGAAAAAAAAAAGAATTGGAAAGACAAATATTTCTTTCAAAAATGAAAAACAGATTTGTATCAACAACAAAAGGGTTTGAACTGAAATCTTGCACAAAACTGCTTTGGAAACTTCTACGAATTCTGGGGAAAAACTCTATTGTCCCAGTCCCCCATGAAACCACAGAACCAGAGAGTTGTTGCTTCTAGAAGCAGGGAACTATAGAGGGCTGTACTTTCCTTGATTACGGCTGTCAAGCAAATACATTATCACCCTCCCCACATAAAGATCTATTGCTGACAGACAGAGATTGTACAACCCACAACGTGTGACTTACAGGGTTGCCGTAAACTTATCTTAATTCTGTTCTACATATCTGCACTTGAAATAGTTTTTGGATCATTAAAAATAGATTTTATAATGACAACATTATAATATTTGCTGATATCAATAGAAAAATGTATTACTATTTTTTTTTTGTAGGCCAAATATTCAAATTTCCTTTCAAACTTGCTACAGAAGCTTCCTAATGGCAAATTCCGTTGTGTTGTTAACATTTAAATTCATTTTTGAAACACTTTAAATTTAAATATTAAAAAAAATCGTACGACAACTGAAACGTATGTGTTTCTCCTTTAATATCGAACAAACTGTTAACATTTACAGGTAAAATTTACGAAGGAATCTTCTAAACAAATTTCCCCATTGGTTAACATGGAGGCAGCTCATAAGTTGTGGTGAGGTATGAGTCCCCTTAAACAGTCCAAACTACTGAAGGTAAAACTTTGCATACACTTGAGATTTAGCTTATAAATAATGAGAAACATCTAAATTCTAGGAATTTTTTCTCGAAAAATCTATGCATTGAGGAATTTTTTTTTTTTTTTTTTTATTTGTAATTTTTTTTTTTGTAATTTTTTTTTTTTTTTTTTTTTGTATTTTTTTTTTTTTTTTTGTATTTTTTTTTACATATAAAACAACTGAATGAGACTGACTGAGTGTCTGAGGGTCGAAACTTGAAAGTGTGCATAAACATGGGATTTGATTTATAAATATCGAGAAAATTCTAAAATTTTGAAATTTTGTTCAAAAAAATTATAAATTGCGGAGTTTTTTGTTTCTTTCAGCTATAACTCCAGAAAAGAATAAACTCACAAAATTCGTTTTCATACCATCATGTGCCGAAAAAGATATCCAAAATTTTCTTAATTGACTCTATTGATGAAGGACAACCGATCTTGGGATATTTTAAATTTTAGTTGCAGCAGACGATTTCTTATTATATTTTATCGATATTTTTTTATAGTTATTGATTCCATTGTGATAACTATGATAACCTAGTTACTTTTCAGATACCAAAATCGTTTGTTGACTATTCAAATAAAACTATTGCAAAATAAAGCTATGATCAATTGATTTTTAGCTTAAAATATCTAAAATATTTGAAAATAAGGCAACATACAGTAATTAGACATGAAATATTGTTTTACATACTGCAATTTCAATGTTGACAGAATTTTAAAATGTGCACCATTATTTTAATTAAATTTGAAACGGTTTTGATATTTAAAACTTGCGTACGCAGGTGTCACGTTTAGTGATTACTATCAATTTCGCCCGCGCTAAGCGTGGGTGAAAATGGCTAGTTTATTAACCCCTTGACATACAACGAAGTCTCGGATACGTCGTATGTTTCATAAGCCATTGTAGACAATGATGTCTATGGGACGCGCGCAGATTTAAATGTTGTCATATGCAAATCTTTATCATATGCTCTCTTTGTCATATGCAGAAATGTAGGGGGCGTGTTTTATATCCTGAAACTACACTAAATTGATATCTTTTAATTCGTATGTCAAGAAGTTAATATTATTTAACACCTGGACATACCATAGGTATAGCCAGGATCACGGAAAGAGAAGTTGAAGATGGTGTCCTGTTACTGGTTTACTGTTGAAGATGGATACTGTTTAGCCAATAAGGAACCAATGGCTTTGATTTGTTATCGGCTTCTTTCTTTTAATTCGCTATCAGCCATTAATTGGATAGGCAGTATGTTGATGCCACTGTATCCTTGATGCCTTATGATTTATGTGCTATTTTCACCGTGATATCCCCAGTAGAAAATATCACAGTAATATCAGTGACATTATTCACTGAACTCTTGGCAGCGCCAGTTGGAGGACATTTTGATCGGGAAAAGAATAATAGTGGCCATGCTGCTACATAAGATTTCTTAACAGACAATTTTCAAAGAAAATTTTCAAGGCAGTAATCATTGTTTGCAATTTTCAGAGCACATAACCTTATCAGAGACAGTGGAGTATTTAAGGGGAATTTGGAAGGTTCACCACAGCCCCTCCCCCTCCCCGGAGCTACAATATTTCAAGAAAATCTATCTGAGATAACATTGTAAATATATACTATTAGTAAATGTTAGATTATCTCATACACTCCTCTCCCATAAATATCTCCTTAAGTGTAACTTCGCTATCGGCATTAGAAATTAAGAATAGGAAACATTTAGAATCGTTTTGATTCGGAAAATCTTTATCTTAATTCATGTTTGCGATTTCTCATTCTGCTAATAAAATGCGATTTTATTCCAATAAGGGACATCAAAACTAATAAATAAACCTATTTCTCGAATTATACAAGGACAATACGTTTAATTATACACTTGCATATCTTTATAAAACTGATCCTAATTTCTTTTATTTATTGCAGGTCCATCCACAAAGTATCCAGTTCCTGGAGGAGGTAAATACAATATCCGTTGTTAAAATTTAAATTATATTTTAAGTAATAGAAATTTGACATTAGGTGGTTTTAATATGAGATTAAGATTGACACTAGAATTTAGACTGAATGATTATAATTGGGGTATGGACGCTCCTTGAAAATAATCTGCAAATATAACATTAGGTAAAAGTAAACGTCATCTATTTCCTTGGCGCAGTTTAAGAAAATAGACGCTCTTCTGTATGTCTTTCTGGCACGATAAAATCGGTTTCATTAAAAAAATTTTCAATTTCTTGTGTTAGTAGTTTATTTTAAACATTTACATTTTTTTTCATATTTAACGTTTATTATGTCTGAAAAGAAAAGTTTTGCTTTTAACTTTTATCGTTTCTTGTATTGATAGCTGTATTTTTACAGTAACTAGTTATTTTACAAATCATGATCATTTTTTTTGTTCCAGTCAGAATAATATACCTTATAGTACAGAGAAAGATATTGTTGGGGTAAGTTTCTGAATTAATAAAATCATTCAGAAAATATTATTCCTAAAGCCCTTGGAACAATGTTTGATATTATTTTTTCATTATGAAATTTTTTGGGTTAAGTAAAACACAAACACAATTCATAATTTCTACAAATGAAATGTGGCATTTCAATCAGGGGCATTAAAAATGCCAACTAAAGAGATTTCACGAATGATAAAAGGAATATATGATCCAAATTAAACTATTCTAATGCACATATATCTGATTTACCTAAAAAAAATTTTTTTTTCTTGTTTATAGCAAGGACATCTACAGAAACTCCAATTCCTGGAATAGGTAAGTACATTATTAGTTTATAATTTTCTAATACTGTCTAGAAAAATGCAGCCATAAAAAAATTAGGTGACTACAATTGTCTCAAGGATGTTTTGAATCCTCTTCCTCAGGTCTGAAACAGTATGCCTTCTTAACCGCTGAGAAAACTGAAAGGTAGCAGGCCAATCCAAACATCGAAATCGAAATCCCAGTCAGAAACATATCAACTTAGGCCTAGAAAGCGACCTTACGTCAAGCAAAAGAAATAGAAATGGAACGGAAAGGCCGCATTGACATGAGATTTAAAATAAAGCTGAAAAAAAATAAAACCTTTAAATTACTAACAAAAATAAGGAAATGGTGAAAAGTTATAGGAAGGAATAAATAGGCAAATCCATATAAAGAGAGACAGATAGCAAAATTGCGAAAATAGTAATTAAATAAGAAAGAAATATGATGAAAAAGCATAAGCGACATGAAAATTGTGATGATCATATTCAACATCCACGAAAATAAGCAGTATATAACGAAGTAAAGGGAACAAGCTCTTTTGGAGATTAAACGAGTTACCTTCTCCAAAACACAATATTTTAAAAATATTAGTTAATCAAAAGATAACAAAATAGACAACAGCAATTAAAGAAATAACAAAAATAATGAAAAAATAGCATGCAATCCTACTTTAAAAGTACCAATGCATCATACTGGGAATAAGAAAAAGATAAACAAAAAAAAATTAAGGAAATAAGTAACGGATTTCGTGAACTATGTGAGCTAAAGTAATCAACTAACTTACACATACTATCAAATAGTCTTAAAAGTAGCAGCGAATGGAATAGGAAGTAAGAAGATTATACTAAAAATAATAAAAGCAATCGGGTTTGAAAATTGTATAAAATAACTTCCAATAATATCAAATAACATTCATGAAATCAAATGACATTTGAACAAAGTGCTAAATTAAATATCAAACAATCAACGAAACAACTCATATATATATATATATATATATATATATATATATATATATATATAATATATATTAAAAACGTTTGATCAAAGTTTAATTGCATATATATTCATCTGTAATTGCGTTCATTTTCATCTTCATGTTTTCATAAATTTTCAACTTCACAAAGCTAGTTCTAGCTTATCTTTTTTATTTTGTTGCAGGCATATCTACAAAAGCTCCAATTTCTGAAACAGGTAAATGCATTATCAGTTTTTTAATATTTAAATCACATTTGATCTTTTAGTAATGAAAATTCGGCAAGTAGATTGTTTAATGTGAAGTAAAGTCTAACGTAGGTACAAAGACATTGCTATACTATTGAGAATAACCGTGGTATTATTATACCTGCAAAATAACCAACTGTGTAACTGCGAACCTGAGTAGCATAAGTCCACCTTTGAACAAAATCTGTATAATAAAAACTGAACAGATTGATTGACTGAGTGAGTGAGCAGGTGATGTATTAAAAGTATTGAACACTTCCACTATACCTGGAATTTTGGGTTGGGGGTGTCATTCTATCCGTATGAGCATCGAAACAAAGGAAAAAATCTAAAACTAAAAAAAATCGAATTAGAGTTGATGGTGCAAAGGAGCAATCAAAAAGATTTTCAAGATAATCGAACACTTCGCTTTCACTCGAGCCAGAATCTCTGTTTTGTCTCATTCGATTTGTTTCACCTTCGAAATCAAGGAAACATTCGAAAATTCGAATTAGGGGTGACGATACAAAGACGTTTTCCAAACTTATACCACTCTGACTCTCAAAAATTAGCGCCATTCCATTTTAATGCTTACATTTGGAACGGTTTTTAATACTCAGAATTTTTATTAACCCTTTCCAACACATTTAAAAAGTGCTTATGACTTTGTTCATTCATTCTGTCTATCTGTCTGTTTGTCCGTCCGTTCGCACGATAACTTTCTTAAAAATGATTTTATTAAAATGACATTTTAGTATGTTGTTGAGACGGTCTGTGGTACATATGGGAATGTAAATGAATAATATCACAAAATTAGTTTCGGATTGAACCCGGGTTGAAAAAATGAAATACATTAAACCCTATTAGACCTGATTTTTTAAATATTTTTTAAGTAAATTTAAATTTCGCAAATTGTTTCAAAAATTTTAGAAAATATTCAAATTGTCCCATAAAATATATAAAAAAAAATGTCAGCAAGTTATGTTCGGTAGTTTTTTAAATAAAAATTAAAATAATTACACCCATATTATATGAAGAAATAGTGTGATCCACTTCAAAATAAAATATGGCGTCCATCTGTTTTTCCTAGTGTCAAAATCGTGATTTTTGAAGTTCTTTTAAATTTATATTTAGTGTTGTATTTGTCCTAAAACCTCTTTATTTTTGAGTATTTTCTGTGCATCTATATTCTGCGCCAACGCAATTACAATATTTTTTAGTTTAAATGATCATCAAACTTTGATTATTTCTGCAACAAAGCCTATTTTTAATGGTTGCAGAATATAAACAAGTGATTGTAAGATGAGTTGTATAAGAATCGCTGAATTTTTTTAATTTTTAAGGCAAACTATTTAGCTCTGGAGTATGGAATAAAAGCGATATGAATGAAATATTTGTTACTTTTACATAGACAGCCACGCCACTTCGGAACGCCGCGTGCTGTTGGCCATCTCGGGTGCGGTATCCCCGTGGTTTGCGCGCTAGATTTGCACGCTGCCACATATGCCGCCGTGTTCATGCGGAGTACGATCACGTTAAACATGTGGGTCCGTAAGTCCTTCCGAGAGGTTGGTGGTAGGGGAAGGAGGGTGCGGTCCCTGTGGATGCCTCCCCCACTGGGTTCCGGTCTAAATTGGGTGGCACTTCCCGGCCGTCCATACAGTTACCTTACACCTTTCTGGTAGGTCGGACGGTCTGGGTCATCATCATCATAGACAGCCACGCGATTTATATTTCAATGACGTCATTTGAATAAAGTTCGTTTTCTTCGATGAAGTTTAAGTTTTCAAATATAATAAATTATTGTGGTACTGTGATTAATATAAACAAGAAAGATCAATCATGCTTAAAGCATTGATTATGAATCACTTTCCAGCTTCAATGCAATTTTATTTAAAAAAGTCGAAAATGCAATACATTCCTCGGTAATATTTTAAAACTTATCACAATACTACATTGATTTATTATATTTGAAAACTTAAACCTTCATTGAAAAAAATGAACTTCATTCAAATGACGACATTGAAATATAAATTGCCTGGTTTCAATATCTCTAAAATGCAATACATTCCACGGTAATATTTTTAAAACTATCATAATACTACGATAATTTATTATATTTGAAAACTTCATCGAAAACAACTGAAATTCATTCAAATGACGTCATAGAAAAAATAACACGCCTGGATCTCTCTATAAGAGCAAGATTTCATTCATTTCATTCATCACAATACTATAATAATTTATTTTATTTAAAAATTAAGACCATGGAGCTACAATTCATAAACTCTATGCTTAAAACTTCATCGAAAAAAATCGTCCTTCTGTTTAAAAAATCAATTAATATTTCATTCATATCAGCCATGCAGACTCCATGGACTGAATTATTTTGTGTTAAAGAAATACAGTAATTCTAATACAACTCATTCTACATATTTTGCTGTTTACATTTTACATAGGTGAAAAATAGGCTTAGTTACGGAAATAATCAAATTTGAATGAAAATTTAAACTCAAATATATTGTTATTGTGTTGTTTTAGTATGTAGATGCACAGAATTTAAGCAAAAATAAATTAGTTTTAGGATGGATACAACACTCAATATGAATTAAAAAGAACTTTAAAAAATCACGATTTTGAAACAAGATGGATGCCATATATCATTTTGAAGTGGGTCATGTGATCGTTTCATATCATGGTCACGTGATCGCTTCATATAAGAGGTGTAATTATTATTTTAATTTTTATTTAAAAAACTACCTAATATATTTCGCTGAATTTTTTTTTATATATATTTTATGGAACAATTTGACTATTACCTAAAATTTTTGAAGCAATTTGTGAATTTTTAATCCGCTTAAAAATGTTTGAAAAATTAGGTCCCATAGGGCTCAATGTATTTCATTTTTTCAACCCGGGTTCAATCCAAAACTAATTGGGTGATATTATTCATTTATATTCCCATAGGTCCTACAGACCGTCTGAACAACATACTAAAATTTCATTTTGATTAAGTCATTTTTACGGCAGTTATCGTGCTAACGGACTGACAGACAGACAGACGGACAGACAGAATGAACAAAGTCATAAACACTTTTTAACTTTGTTGTGAAGTGTTAAGTTAAAATATATCAGCTCTGAATGTATCGTATTTTAGAGATGTTTAAATAAATTTGAATTTCAGTTGGAAAATGTTCCATAATCAGTGCTTTACTCATGACTGATATTTCTTGTTAAGTGTGTAAGTGTCATATTGATCGACCACTAGATATTAATAACTCACGAATCGTAGGTCAAATGGCTAGTTAAATGTAAAATTGTGAAAAAAATCAAAAGTTCCTCCAGGATAGATCAAGGACAAATAGCTACAAATATGGCAGTGAGTGGATATAGCGATATAACGACCAAAATTTAGGTACTTTCATATGTTTTAAGGCATTTTTATCGTTGTTGGTAGTTTTTGAAAATTTTGTAGTCCATTGTACAAATTACGCTATAGACTTTGAACTTCACTATAATGTAAACAAGAAAGATCAATCATGCATAAAGCATTGATTATTAAACACTTTCCAACTACAATGCCACTACTTTTTCCAAACTTTTCCAACTACTTTTCCCAACTACTTTTATTTAAACATCTCTAAAATGCGATACATTCAGCGGTATAATATTTTTAAAATTATCACAATACTACAATAATTTATTATATTTGAAAACTTCATTGAGAAAAATGAACTTTATTCAAATGACCACATTGAAATATAAATTGCCTGCCTCTCTATGTAAAAGCAGTAAAAATTTAATTCATAAACATTTGTTCTATTCCTTTCATTCATCACAATACTACAATAATTTATTTTACTTAAGAACTTAAAACCATGGAGGTAAAAGTAATTTAACTCTGTACTTAAAACTTCACCGAAAAAGTCTGCTATAAAATCGTCTGTTCTGCATGTAAAATTAATGACTGTTTCATTCATATCAACAATATTGCAGACTCCAACGCTAAATAATTTTGCGTTGAAGAAATTCAGGAATTCTTATACAACTCATCTTACAGATTGATATGTTTACAATCTCCATAAGTGAAAATGAGGTTTCGTTGCTGAAATAATTAAAGTTTGATGATCATTTAAACTCAAATATATTGTAATTGCGTTGTTTCAGAACATTGATGCACAGAAATTAAGCAAAAATAAAGCGGTTTTAGGAATGGATACAACACCAAATATAAATAAAAAACTTTAAATATCACGATTTTGACACAAGATGGATACCATATTTTATTTTGAAGTTTGTCACATGATCTCTTCATATAATGGGTGTAATTATTATTTTAATTTTTATTTAAAAAACTACTGAATATATTTTTCTGAATTTTTTTTTATATATATTATGTGATAATTTAAGTATGTTCTAGATTCTAGAACTTTTGAAGCAATTTGTGAATTTTAAATTCGCTTAAAAAATGTTTGAAAAATTAGGTCCCATATAGGGTTCAACATATTTCATTTTTTCAACCCGGATTCAATACAAAACTAATTTGGTGATATTATTCATTTATATTCCCATAGGTCCCACAGACTGTCTGAACAACATACTAAAATTTCATTTTGATAAAGCCATTTTTACGGTAGTTATCGTGCTAACGGACAGACAGACAGGCAGACAGAATTAACAAAGTCATAATCACTTTTCAACTATGTTGTAATGTGTTAAAAACTAATTTCCTAGCTAAAGTATTCCCACAATCGATCCCAGCATATACCTATATAAATGTTGACAGCAATTATATACAGTGTGTAATTATTTAAAATCATTATACAGAATCGTTATCTTTATAAAGAAAATAACAAGAAAGATCAATCATGCTTAAAGCAATGATTATGAAACACTTTCCAACTTCAATGCAATTTTATTTAAACATGTCTAAAATGCAATACATTCCTCGGTAATATTTTAAAACTTATCACAATACTACATTAATTTATTATATTTGAAACCTTAAACCTTCATCGAAAAAAATTAACTTCATTCAAATGACGGCATTAAAGTATAAATTGCCTGGTTTAAACATCTCTTAAATGTTATACATTCCTCGGTAATAATTTTAGAATTATCATAATACTACGATAATTTATTATATTTGAAAACTTCATCGAAAACAACTGAAATCCATTCAAATGACGTCATAAAAAAATAACACTCCTGGCTCTCTCTATAAAAGCAACATTTCATTCATAAATAATTCCCCCATTCATGTCATTCATCACAATACTATAACAATTTATTTTATTTAAAAATTAAGACCATTGAGTTGCAAGTAAGTAAACTCTATGCGTAAAACTTCATCGAAAAATATCGTCCTTCTCTTTCTAAAATCAATGAATTCATATCAGCTAAGCAGACTCCATGGACTAAATTATTTTGTGTTAAAGAATTACAGCGATTCTAATACAACTCATTCTACATATTTTGCTGTTTACATTTTACATAGGTGAAAAATAGGCTTAATAGTAGAAACAATCAAATTTGGAAGAGCATTTAAACTGAAATATATTGTCATTGCGTTGTTTCAGTATGTAGATGCACAGAATTTAGGCAAAAATAAAGTAATTTTAGGACGGATACAACACTCAATATAAATTAAAAAGAACTTTAAAAATCAGGATTTTGACACAAGATGGATGCCATATATCATTTTGAAGTGGGTCATGTGATCGTTTCATATCATGGACACGTGATCGCTTAATATAAGAGGTGTTATTATTATTTTAATTTTTATTTAAAAAACAACTGAATATATTTCGCTGAATTTTTTTTTATATATTTTATGGAACAATTTGAATATTGCCTAAAATTTTCGAAGCAATTTGTGAATTTTAAATCCGCTTAAAAAATGCTTGAAAAATTAGGTCCCATAGGGCTCAATGTATTCCATTTTTTCAACCCGGGTTCAATCCAAAACTAATTGGGTGATATTATTCATTTATATTCCCATAGGTCCTATAGACCGTCTGAACAACATACTAAAATTTCATTTTGATTAAGTCATTTTTACGGCAGTTATCGTGCTAACGGACAGACAGACAGACAGACAGACAGACAGACAGACAGAATGAACAAAGTCATAAACACTTTTCAACTTTGTTGTAAAGTGTTAAAAAATATGTATATGATTGTATAATGAAATTCAATTGGATTTTAATTTGAATTAAAAATACTTTTGTTTTATTTCAGCCCCAGAATTGAAACCTATAGTACCAGGTGAGATTCAATTATAGCTTAATTCAATTTTAATCCGATAATTTATCACCAGGATATGTAGTAAAGTTGGAATTATCTCCAATTCTAATGATGTAATATTTGAAGGAGATATGCAGAGTTCATTTCAAGTCTTTTCACATCCCTTGAAATTTAGTTCGAAGTGTTCTAGATCTGCAGAAGGATATACTAGCAATTATACACTATCGATTGCGAAAGATAGTTTCCAAAATTATCTGTGCATCTAATGCAATTTTAAGAATATTTTACCACTGATTCATTATTGTAGACTAATATGGCAATAAGTAATATAGATAGACAGTGGAGAATTTTAATTGCCAAAGTAGACAACAGTGTCCTTTTGAATACTAGGCCACAGTAAAATAAATCTGAACTACTGCATGAAAAATAATAAATTTTCTTAATAAATCATGAAATTTATACGAGTTATATTTTGCCGAAATTCTCTTAAATTTCTACAGAAATGATCTGTGGGTGAGCTATGTATAATTATATAGCATTATGTATAACTTTATGCGAGTTATGTATAGAACTTTGCGTGCGTCTCTTTTTATGTATCTAATTAAGTATGTTGAATGATATCTGTCATAATTAAGTATGTAGACTATAAAATGGTGTGTGAAACTGTGATTTTTTAAGCGTGATAAACATATTTTTCTCTTTTGTAGCTTTTGTACTGCCGACAAAGCCTGCGGTTCCAGGTAAGGATATTATATTGTCAAAAGTTTTTATTACTCAGAGTAGTTTACTTGTACTACAAATATGCAATTTTTATGCAATATGCAGTGTAATAAACAAAATCTGTGATATACACACAAAAATTTTAGCGAAATCTGTAGCTAGCATAATACAATGACAAGAAAAAAACTCAGATTTGTATGTATATATGTGTGTGTGTGTGTGTGTGTGTATTTATGTATATATATATATCCACGTGTACGAATATTAGTCCATATATTACTTGAAAAAAAGAGGTTCTCATTATGGTATCTGTAAAAAGACATCAAGAGACCTTAATAATGATTAATGATCTTGGCTGGCGTTGGGAGTGCCAGGATTAAAACCATAGCCTAGATCTCAAAAATGACTCGAATGACTTGAATGTAGATATTACACCGGTTGATGCTTTTAGTCGACGTTGAGCCAATGGATATCCAATATTCATGAGCTGTCATGGAAGATTATAACCCCTGTCTGACTACACCACTGACTAAAATCAGATGTCCTATGCAACATCTTGGAAAAAATAGTTTATTTTCAAAGCTTTTTTATAGCAGATCTCTGGATTTCCAATAGCACGTCTATCCTCCTACAGGTCATAGTTCTCTGACTGCTCATGTTTCTCTCTAACTGTTCTGCCCCTTCTAAAGATTTTCAGTACTACGCTCATCTCATTCATAGAAAATATTGTAAGTAGTGAAACTCTTATAAGGCAATATTAAATATTTCGAAATGGAGAAGTTTCCAGCTTAACGCGGTAATATTCGCCTAGCTCGCGTTAAATCCATTTTCATACCTCAACACAGTAAAATGTTCTGGTATTAAATAAAAGTTCTACAATTATATAAAATAATTCGCTTGAACTTGTATAAAATTTAATTGTAAATAAAACACTTTGTTAAAGAAACAGTGTAAAACAAATATATAAAGGCATCAACCAGGTTATCGTATCAACCAAAATGTCTCTCAACAGCCATTTCCCTGCTTTGGTTGGAATGACCACTCTATGTCTTTTATCCAAAGAAGGCACAATTTTACCTCTGAAAATGGTTGATACTATTACGTACTTTATGGTGTTTTACAAGGAAATTGCTTCATTTGGAATTATTTAATTTATTTAATATAGTTATTTCTATATTTTTATATGTCAAACTCTTCTGTACCCTTTTAGTATTACTAAAGACAGAATGTATTTAGAACCTAATTTTTCCTCTTACTAACATAATCAGGCAATGCATTCTAGTCGCTTTCATTGCAGTCTTTCCTTATGATGGTTAACAAAATTCATTCTGGTATTAAAAGAATATTTTAATGTTGCAAACTTTAAAAGGATAATAACATAATTATTCTATTATATAATATATTTTGATTTTAGGAGTCGCAAATTGTGAAATAATGGGTAAACATATCAAGACATTCGACGGTCAAGATATTAATTATGAGATTTGCAATCATGTCGCCATGAAAGATATTAAAAATGAAAAATTCAATATTACAAGTAAGTACATTTGATAAATATTTTTTATTGTGCTACATATTTTAAATTCTTACTCACCCATACCATTACTAAAAATGCATTTAACTATTAAAGTGGCATGCATACATTACGGTACGTTACGTTTACTTAATAATAAGCGTGATAATATACAATACTATAATCAACGCGAAGGTCAAGGTCATTTACCAAAAATAATCCAATGCGTCAAGGATAATTGATAATGTCAAAGTTATTAACCCTTAATTGTTAGGGTGGGGTTCATGAGGACATCAGACCAATTGCCCCCCCCCCGGGCTTTTTCCTTCACCGTAACAGTTAAGAGTTTAATTAAAACAATTTCTAATCCTTTCATAAATATTTCTATAAATTTAGTGAATTCTACTGTCACGGTAGTATCTTTTATGTAGACTTATTTTTCTATCTTATAAAACAGATTTTAAATATTCTTATCTATAAAATGATTTGTAAATATTCTATATGCGTACTTTTGCTGTATGCATTAAAATATTAAAAAAATAACTGGGACAACTTAATGACGGAATAAAATGCTTATCTACTGATAGCAAGTTTACAGGTTAGGCGTTTTATCTGCTTTACATTTTATTACTTGGTTTTATATGCGACGTTTGAATGTTATTGAGTACATAATCCACTGCGCCCTGGTACATGCTGGATAATAAGATTGCGGCGATGATGGATAATAAGATTGCGTCGATCGGACCAATATTGCTTCAATCGGACCAATAGAATGTATCCGGGGTTGGGTGCCATATCGAGAAAGCCCGATTGGAATACTGCTACTCTTAATATTTCCTTATGATAGAATATTCGTGTCTGCATAGAAGCTCGCATCCAAAAGAGAAATGTTTCTGCTCCTAACAGCTAACACCAAAGCATAAACTATTTAGCGAAGTCAAGTGGTATTTAATTGAGAAATGTCGAGATGCGAGAAAATACATTTGCTGTTGGAACTTTACAAAAATTTCTAAAATTCAACAAATCGCGCCCGATACATTTGTTTATTAATAGAGGATAAAATTCTGAAAATGGTGGTTCGCTAATTTTTTTAAATTAGGATTTATAGTCCATGCGGGAACATAAAAAGGATGATTTTGACTGAATACGATCAAAATTGTGGGTTTCATGCTAAAACTGCTCAAAATTCTGCTTAAACAATAAATAAAAAACTAAATTGAAATAAAATAACGCTCTGAGGTGTCTCTAATTTTCCACTACAGCATATATATATATATATATATATATATACATAGAGATGGACAGACACATATAAGAACTTTGTCTCTCATCATTTTAATATTGTTGTGCAAAGTTGCGTTCTGTACTTAATTGAGAACCAGTCCTAATGTTCAACTTCAATGGAAAGACAAGTCAAGGCTTCTTTCAATTCTACAGTCATTTTGCACTCAATTCTTTGACACCTTGACCTAACTTTGCACTCTTTCAGTGGAAAGAAATGTCAAGGCTTCGTTCACATTCAACGATCATTTTTCACTCAATTCCTTAACTTTTATTCCTTGAAGCATTGTTCTTTCTTTGCAATATTTCAGTGAAAAGAAAGGCTAAGGCATCTTTCACATATACTGCAATAATTTTGCACTCAGAATGGTAATATTGACAAATGTCTGTAATTTAAGCTGAAATCCGAATTACTGTAAATATCCTAACGTATTCCAAGCTTTCTCCTACACCGAAATTGAAACTAAAATCTGCATAATCGAAGACCACAACGTAAGCATTTTGACACTTGGCTCACTCTGATAATAAAATTCAAACTGACTGCATTACATTCGTAGTCACGTAAACAAATATTTTCCGTTAAGTCCCGATGTTCTTCCTCATAACTAACATTTTGTTGCAATGAAACACCAAGTAACGGATCCCTCGAAATAATAAACATCATTGTTCGTAGAAATCTGTTACTGCGCAGTTTCACTTTAATTTGATTTGCTAACTAGCGAACACTTCTATATTATAAACAAAACATTATAGCCCCGTAGGTGTCTTACGTTAAGAGATTTCACTGAAAAGGTATATTTCTTTTATTTGCAGCATTTTTAAGAAGGCATTTCTCGAGTTAAATTAGGCTTTTTAGGTGGGGGTCATACTCCTTTCAGATATTTGTCAAATACATATTTATTCTAAACACTTGAAATAAATTTGCATATTTGGACCGTACTTTTAAAGATACTTGTGTCTTTTGAAATAACTTTTTACCGTGTTTAAATTAACTTTTTACTTTCCTTATATACATAGCATAATGTATAAAGAAAGTATTGTGACGGGGTCAAAAATTCGAATCCGAGATTTCGACGGGAGAGCACGTCTCAAGCATCCCTGATCACAAATCAGACTTTTTTGAAGTGGTGTGTGTGTATGTGTCAGTGAGTCTGTGGAGATGATATCTCACGAACGAAAGAGCGATTCGAATGAAATTTGGTACAAAAATTTCAATCCATGAATGCTGGAAGTCTATTGTTTTTAAACATAATCAAATGTTCAGAACTCCTAAATTTTTGAGTGAAATTTTAAAAAAAGCATCAAAAAACCAAAACCTTTAATAAAGTTACACAAATAGGAATTTCTTATGCAATTTTTCCTTAGAAAACGATTGACATAAACTTTAGAACGCTAGCATGAACCGTTCTCGAGATATAGCACATTTTTCAAATACATTTATCAAAAAATTTCATAATTAAAAAAAATATTAACTGTTAAGTAACATGTTCACTTTTCATATGTAATATCATGCGATAAATTGGGTGACATCATTCTCGTGGATCTAACTCGTTCCATTCACGAGAAAAGATACTTTGAGTAATACTTTTGTATTTGAACGCCTACAGTCATTTATCCGCTGTAAGAATAACTTATTTATCCGTCCATAACGTTTGACGAGATTTTAGCGACGAATTTAGAGGAATGTCGCTAACTTGTCGGCATTTTTAAATGTTTCCAACTTAACGAAAATCTCGCCAAATGGATAAAAATGACGCTAAATCAATGAAAATGACAGCTAATTGAAAAACATTCAATATCTTGGAAAGAATATAAGTATCTACTATAAGAATAACATTTTTTTAACTGTAAAAGTAGTAAATTCATTGCATCATATAAGGAAAGTCATGTGCTGGCCACATTAGATTTTTTTTATCTATGAACAAAGAAGAGAAATTTCATACTTTACTGTGATTTTTGTCCTCTAGCATAGAAAAGTCTGATGTGGGTAGCACATGCCTTTCCCTGCAGACTTATATTCACGTTCTCTTTATTTTAATTAAATTTAATTCACTTTTAATTCAATTTTCGTTCTCATTTGATAACTGGACTTATTTTCAAAGGTGACATAGAGAAAATACGAAAAAACTAAAATACCTCGAGAACGGCTAGTCTTAGTGTAATGGGGTTGGTCTTATTCTTTTCTTCGTTTAAAATTACGTATTAAATAAGCATTTTATGGATATATTTGAGCATACGTAGTTTTTTATTTTAGATTTTGGCGATTTTTGCAGGCCATTTTGGAAAAAAAGGCAGGTTATTTTTTTCCGAATTATACCAAAATCTAATCAGCACCAGGGTGTCCCACAAGTGATTTACCTACCAAATTTTGTGGAATTCGGTCCATTAGTTTTTCAGCTAGAGTGGATACAAGGTTTTGGGGGCCATTTCGCAAAAAAAGGCGGGTTCTTTTATCCCGAATCGTACCTAAAACTAATCAGCACCAGATTCGCCCACAAGTGACTTACCTACCAAATTTTATGAAATTCGGTCAATTACTTTTTTAGTTAGAGGGGATACAAAATCTGCACAGACAGACACACAGACTCACACACAGACGTCACGCTAAAAATAGTTTTTTCGTATTCTAGAGGTCTCGAAACGTGTAGATCCGGCGAAAACTCGAGTTGTGATTTTCGGCATGATTCCAATACTTTCCTTATACACTACAATGTATTGCAGGGAAAGTAAAAAATAAATGACAATGAAGGATATTAAGAACATTTTTTCTGTTTCTATAAGGGTATATTTTTTTCAAATTTTGTGGTCATTTTGCCCTATTTATCATTTCTAGGCTTCATAAGTCCATATAAGTCATTTTTTATGAATGGAAAACCTGGATTCACGACAATAAATATTTTTACATGTAATTTTATAAACATGTAATTTTATTTACATGTAATTTTATAAATGTATACGGGATTCATTTATTCCACTGTTTATCGTGTATACATAGAAAATGATTTAAAATCGTTAATAAAATTGTATAATGATATTTTATATATCAGGTTGTATAAAAAATGGGCAAATTAAAATTTTATATGGTCCCTCTAGCCTCTAGTTAAAGGACCCAACTAGGAAAGGTTTCGCCTTCCACTAATGAGTTGTAAGAAATGTTATATTTGTTGACATATATGAATTTCTATAAGTTCCTTGCCGTATTGTGCATATTACACTAGATCTAAATTTGTCATGTAAGTAAAGTGATACAGCAAAAGTCTAAAAATCTGGATCTCAAAAATCTGAACAACATAAAAATCTAGAATTCTTAAAATTACTCTTTATCTTTCCCTTTCGCAATTATTTTTCTCTGACATTCGCTTTTCTTTCTTAATAAATAATTACTGTCTTACTATTTACTAGTAAACTTACCATTTGTAAAAAACTGGCATTCTTTCGTTTGTTGTCATTTTTACTTTCCCTGCAATACATGGTAATGTATAGGGAAAGTATTGGAATCATGCCGAAAATCGCAACTCGAGTTTTCGACGGATCTACACGTTTCGAGACCTCTAGAATACGAAAAACCCATTTTTAGCGTGACGTCTGTGTGTGTGTCTGTCTGTGTGTCTGTCTGTGTGTCTGTGTGTCTGTCTGTCTGTGTGTCTGTCTGTGCAGATATTGTATCCACTCTAACTAAAAAACTAATAGACCGAATTTCACAAAATTTTGTAGGTTAGTCACTTGTGGCCGGGGCTGGTGCTGATTAGTTTTGGGTACGATTCGGAATAAAAGAACTCGCCTTTTTTGTGAAATGGCCCGCAAAAGCTTGTATCCACTGTAGCTGAAAAACTAATGGACCGAATTTCACAAAATTCGGTAGATGAGTCACGTATAGGTCACTCTGGTGCTGATTAGATTTTGGTACGATTCAGAAAAAAATAACCTGCCTTTTTTTGCAAAATGGCCCGCTAAAATCGCAAAAATCTAAAATAAAAAAATACGTATGCTCAAATATATCCATGAAATGCTTGTTTAATACGTAATTTTTAACGAAGAAAAGAATAAGACCAACCCCATTACACTAGGACTAGCCGTTCTCGAGATATATTAGTTTTTTCGTATTTTCTCTACGCCACCTTTGAAAATAAGTCCAGTTATCAAATGAGAACGAAAATTGAATTAAAAGTGAATTAAATGTAATTAAAATAAAGAGAACGTGAATATAAGTGTGCTGGGGAAGTCCTGTGCTGCCCACATCAGATTTTTACTTTCCCTGCAACACATGGTAATGTATAGGGAAAGTATTGGAATCATGCCGAAAATCACAACTCGAGTTTTCGACGGATCTACACGTTTCGAGACCTGTAGAATACGAAAAAACCATTTTTAGCGTGACGTCTGTGTGTGTGTCTGACTGTCTGTCTGTGTGTCTGTCTGTCTGCCTGTCTGTCTGTGCAGATTTTTTATCCACTGTAACTAAAAAACTAATCGACCGCATTTCACAAAATTTGGTAGGTAAGTCACTTGTAGGCGAGTCTGGTGCTGATTAGTTTTGAGTAAGATTCGGGATAAAAGAACCCGCCTATTTTTGCGAAATAACCCGCAAAAGCTTGTATCAACTCTAACTGAAAAACTAATGGACTGAATTTCACAAAATTCGATAGATGAGTCATTTCTGGGTTACTCTGGTGCTGATTAGATTTTGGTACGATTCGGAAAAAAATAACCTGCCTTTTTTGGCAGAATGGCCCGCAAAAATCGTCAAAATCTAAATTAATGAACTAGGTATACTCAAATATATCCAATGAATGCTCGTTTAATACGTATTTTTTAACGACGAAAAGAATAAGACCAACCCCATTACACAAGGACTAGCCGCTCTCGAGATATTTTAGTTTTTCGTATTTTTTCTACGCCATCTTTGAAATTAAGTCAGGTTACCGAATGAGAACGAAAATTGAATTAAAAGTGAAATAAATTTAATTAAAATAAAGAGAACGTGAATATATTTCTGCAGGGAAAGTCATGTGCTGCCCACATCAGATTTTTTACTTTCCCTGCAATACATGGTAATGTATAGGGAAAGTATTGGAATCATGCCGAAAATCGCAACTCGAGTTTTCGACGGATCTACACGTTTCGAGACCTCTAGAATACGAAAAAACCATTTTTAGCGTGACGTCTGTGTGTGTGCCTGTGTGTCTGTCTGTCTGTGTGTCTGTGTGTCTGTGTGTCTGTCTGTGTGTCTGTCTGTCTGTGCAGATTTTGTGTCCACTCTAACTAAAAAACTAATGGACCGAATTCCACAAAATTTTGTAGGTAAGTCACTTGTATGCGGGGCTGGTGCTGATTAGTTTTGGATACGATTCGGAATAAAAGAACCCGCTTTTTTTGTGAAATGGCCCGCAAAAGCTTGTATCCACTGTAGCTGAAAAACTAATGGACCGAATTTCACAAAATTCAGTAAATGAGTCACGTATAGGTCACCCTGGTGCTGATTAGATGTTGGTACGATTCAGAAAAAAATAACCTGCCTTTTTTTGCAAAATGGCCCACAAAAATCGACAAAATCTATAATAAAAATCTGCGTATGATCAAATATATCCGTTAAATGCTTGTTTTATACGTAATTTTTAACGAAAAAAAGAATAAGATCAACCCCATTACACTAGGACTAGCCGTTCTCGAGATATTTTAGTTTTTTCGTATTTTCTCTACACCACCTTTGAAAATAAGTCCACTTACCAAATGAGAACGAAAATTGAAATAAAAGTGAATTACACTTAATAAAATAAAGAGATCGTAGATTTAAGTCTGCAGAGAAAGTCATGTGCTGCCCACATCAGATTTTTACTTTCCCTGCAATACATGGTAATGTATAGGGAAAGTATTGGAATCATGCCGAAAATCGCAACTCGAGTTTTCGACGGATCTACACGTTTCGAGTCCTCTAGAATACGAAAAAACTATTTTTAGCGTGACGTCTGTGTGTGTGTCTGTGTGTCTGTCTGTCTGTCTGTATGTCTGTCTGTGTGTCTGTGCAGATTTTGTATCCTCTCTAACTAAAAAACTAATGGACCGAATTTCACAAAATTTGGTAGGTAAGTTACTTGTGAGCGAGTCTGGTGCTGATTGGTTTGGGGTACGATTCGGAATAAAAGAACCCGCCTTCTTTTGCGAAATGGCGCGCAAAAGCTTGTATCCACTCTAACTGAAAAACTAATGGGCCGAATTTCACAAAATTCGGTAAATGAGTCACGTGTGGGTTACCTTGGTGCTGATTAGATTTTGGTATGATTCAGAAAAAAATGACCTGCCGTTTTTTGCAAAATGGCCCGCAAAAATCGTCCAAATCTAAACTAAAGAACTGGGTATACTCAATTATATGCATTAAATGCTGATTTAATACATAATTTTTAACGACGAAAAGAATAAGACCAACCCCATTACACTAGATCTAGCCGTTCTCTAGATATTTTAGTTTTTCGTACTTTCCCTACGCCACCTTAGAATATAAGCCCGGTTACCAAATGAGAACGAAAATTGAATTAAAAGTGAAATAAATTTAAATAAAATACAGAGAACGTTAATATAAGTCTGCAGGGAAAGTCATGTGCTGCTCACATCAGATTTTTTTGGTATATAAAACCGTTAGTTAATACACAGTGTATTTTGTAGGGACATTCCCGCTTTTGATTTTTCTCGAGTGCTTTTTGATTATAATAATCGTTTTCGTGAATGATTTGAAGCATTGTGTAATCCATATTTCGTAGTGAATAAACTGTCATAATTTTAAGTAGTATCTTTCCCTCCTTAATTTTGAATTTAAAAATGTTCTACTGAGAATCTCAAAAAATCGGAAAGTCTAAACCCTCTTGAAACCTAAGTAATTCGAATTCTCGACCTGTAATAAATTAAATTTACTTTCAGGCGAAAAATTTTCAAAAATTCATATCCCATGATTGAATGAATTGTGCACGTAAGCACATTGGGTAACCTTTCTTCAACTAAAGAAGTTTTTCTAGCACGACAGTTTTCGCTAAAGAAACCTATCAATATTCTATCTTTTATTATGTTCTCATTCTATAGAATATAGTATAGTAAAAGTATTGTTTTTATGAAATTTTCTATTTCAAGATTGTGATGCCAATATATGCTTTAGGACCTCCTGAACATGTTTTGACTAATTTTAGAGTGATGTCCATCTGCAGTTAATCGTCTGTCTGTGGTCGATTTCTTGAGTATACAATAGTTACTGCAAATATTAATAGATTTTCACGAAACTTTTTATACGATTTGTTACCAAACAATCTAGAACTAAATATTTTTTTTAATTCGAGCGAAAACTTCGAAATTCATTTGAAACTTCATATTTTCTCAATATACCAGTATAGGACAAAACTTGGCATATATATATATATATATATATATATATATATATATATATATATATATATATATATATATATATATATATATATAATTATGTATAAAAGGGGTCTGGGTCGTAATCCCTACAGCCGAAATCCCGACAAGGGAGAATCCCGACAGCGGAAATCCCGACATGTCAAAATCCCGACATGTCAAAATCCCGACAGGGTCGAAATCCCGACAACTCAAAATCCCGACATGGTCGAAATCCCGACAAGCCAAAATCCCGACAAGGTCGAAATCCCGACAGCCGAAACCCACTCTTGCACAGACTTATACAACACTAAGGCGGTCATCGCAGTGACGTCACTAGGGTTAGAATTTACTAATCAGCACCCCCCCCCACACACACACACACACACACACACACGCGCGCGCACATGCGCTGGACTCACGCTCCCTCTTGTCTCCATCCGCTTGCTACGACAATGGCCATATTCTATTTGAATATGCTATTTGAACGTATGCAGAATGTGTAAGTGTTTTTTTTCTTTTTTAATAAAATGAATTTCCTAAATCTTATACCGACCTGTTATATCATTTTAATCTTTGTCATTTCAATTTGTCAAAATTTATTTCAGTAATGGCATAATTGCTATTATTTAGTGATTAAAACTATTAATTTGTAAAGTGTAGAGATGTAAAAAAGCCGATAATTTTGATGAAGCTATACATATAGGCGTATGCGTGGGCCCAACGTGAGTCCAGCGCATGTGCGTGGGGGGGGGGGACGGATTAGTAAATTCTAACCCTAGTGACGTCACTGCGATGACCGCCTTAGTGTTGTATTAGTCTGTGCAAGAGTGGGTTTCGGCTGTCGGGATTTTGGCTTATCGGGATTTCGACCTTGTCGGGATTTTAGCTTGTCGGGATTTCGATGTTGTCGGGATTTTGGCATGTCGGGATTTCGGCTGTCGGGATTCTGGCTTGTCGGGATTTCGGCTGTCGGGATTATGTCCGGAACCGGTATAAAAGGAGTTATTTATGGTTCAATGATCATGAAATTTAACAATTTCAATTATTGCAGTAAAAAGTAGCAGCGATACAATTTTCGTCTTCGTGACATCATTATCCCCCATTCCCCTCCCCCTCTCGAGAGCGTACATTGTCAAACTTGGTATCAATGGAGAAAAAACATTTAAGTATTATTAAATGAAGGGGTAACATGCTATGATTGTTATCATTTAAACGAACGATACAGATTTTTCAAATTTTTTATTCCAATATTTGCAAAAATAAAAGTTACTTAACCGCTGTCCTTGACAACTTTTGTGAAAAATATTGTAAAATAAAAATGGCATAGTTTTTATTGCATTTTTAAATAAAAGAAACTGAAATAAAACATAATATAAAGGGGGGAGGGGTGTTAATTTTAATTTTATTTCGTTGAAAAAAGTACATTGTTCTGATATCTGAGAAATGCCTCAATGTTAGCCTAAGTGGTGAAGGAATAATGCTGGGTCTTCCAGATGTTGCAGAAAACTCATCAGAATGATTTTCTGAAATAATTTTTCGACTAGTTCCATTTTGTATTGTAGAGGTATTTGTTTTCCTCCTGCTTTAGTGGACAAAATATAGAAATTTCATAGAGCTAAATCCACTAAATGTAAAAAGATATTCTTATAATACTTCTTTCCTCGGTTTCATTGTGGGCAATATATTCAGATGAATGCTGATCTATTTACATTTTGCCATTGCATTTGTGTCATTCCAGCGAGCCCGGAAACGAAACTTGGCAAGTTGCCAATCGGTGCAGGAATACTCATTAACCCCTCAATTATTTTCAACTCGCGTTAAACTGCGTCAATACAGATCATATCGAAAAAAGTATTCTATCCCCGAGCTTTCTCGGGATAATATTTATTTGCAAAACATACTAACACGAGTTAACTCGGAATGATCAGTGGAGCAGTTAAAAATGGATTCTGGCATAAGAAAATTGAGTTGAACTCCAATTTGTACTGCTAGATGTTTTCTCAATAAGCCCCTATCGGGCCATATATACCTAATTTTGATGCAGAAATCTATGCCATCCTTTTCCCTGTTTATAACCTTAAGTTTCGAATTGACTCATTTTCGAAAGATGTCATACTGGTAGACTCCAGAGCAGCCATTCAGGCTATCTCGAAAATAAATTTTATCGAGTCATCGACCATAACTGAAATAAAGCAAATTCTGGATTTCTTTTAGAAGTAGAAACAAACCTATTGTGTTTCAGTGGATGTCATCACATATCGAAATCAACGGTAATGAGTCAGCTGACGTATTAGGAAAAAAATGGTACCCTAGTTTATTTTGCCCGAAACCCTGTTTCACTGGAGTCATGCAATAAACTAATTTATAGCAAAATTATAGAGAAATGTAAAATAGACCTGAAAATTAAATCAAGAGGCAAAATTTGGGAGAATATCCAAAGTAGCTGGAAGGCGGTTAGTAACGAACCTCGCAGGGAAGCAGTGGCCAATTGTAGATTGAAAATGGGTCATGATTGCCTGGCCAAACACTTTAATATGATAGAAATTCTCCCTTCGAATCTGTGCCCCATTTGTAGTGCTGATGTTATAATCTCAAGTCACCTTTCAGTGTGCCCTCGTTTAGATAAAAATTCCCAGCAGCAAGATGATGTTTGCAGACTGCATTGGGAAACAAAATCTCATATAAACTGTCCCTGAGGTCGCGGCCCCTTCTTCGACCTCTTCTTATTGGGCTTTGTGTTTGTCTAATTCGTAATATTCTTGTTTTGTGTTTAGTTAGCTTATTTAATTGTTTTCTACCTTTGTATCATTGTGAGTTGCCAGTTATATAATGGATGGATTTCAATAAAGCCATATGTAACAACAACACTCCCGTTAATTTTTCTTACGTATCACTACCGAAAGATAAAAATGTTAAGGCAGAATTTTACCCTCTAATTTGAGCCTTTCTCAAACTGTATATAGTTACAAAAGTAACAGGTGAATAAATTAACATTGGATACAATATTCACAGAGCTCGCTTGAAGGGAGCGCTCCCAAAGCAATGATCGCGCTTCTATTGTGTGCAACAGCGTCCATGAACCGATATAGCGTTTGTTATACACTCCACAGCATGAAATAAGTCATTGGCCATTGCAAGGTGATCTACAAAACTTACTACTTGCCACAATTTTGCTAACCTCTATAGACACCGATGCATTTAAATATTACCATCAAGTTTTGTAAAGATTGAACTAGGGCTGCACAAATCTGAGCCAAGTTCATACTGGCAGAACCCATCTAAAGTGGGATTTCATAAAACTAAAATCACTCTCTGATTGCAACTAGCAGAATCAATGGACAAAAGAGCGAAACCGGCCCACAAATGCTCTTATACGCACTGGGGTTTATTAAGCAACTTATGTATACAAATATTAAAATCTAATATTTATATTCTTCAAAAGTATTATATTCTTGAGTCGTGCAACATTGAATTGTTGATTATGTATTAAATCTTAATATAGTTCACAAGGAATGTAGCTACGTGTCCGAGTGCAAGCACTGGATAGAAGTGAGCTATCGCAGCCAGCACATAAAGGTACGATCCGACCTGAACGTGGAAGTGAATGGGCACAGTTACAATACGGCCCAGCTGTGGCGACTGAGCAAAAAGACTAAAATGAGTCTGGTTGCCACTAAAGTGGGAGAACAAGTTATCATCAAATCTATTGCAGATAAATTTACTATTGAATACGACGTTAGGGGGAAGCTTGAAATTGAAGTAAGTTGTCCTTTGTAAACTGTTTTAAAGATACTAAGTAATAGTTTATTTATTATAATAGTCTTGCATGTAGTAGAATAAAAATGTCGTGTGTTCCGTCCGGGATTCTAACCACTGAGTTCGACTGGCCGGTCGACTCTCTATCCATTAAAATATTTGGATTATAATATTTTCCTCTATGTTCAAAGATAATCTTACAAGTTCTAATTCTTTATACAATATGGGAAAAGCATAATATGCATTTATAAAAATGAAAATTGAAATTTTCCCATAGTTGCAATACCCAAATACACACATGCGAGTGTATGTATGTATGTATTGGATTGAATCATTATAATTGTTTGATTCATTGTTTATCGATAAGATATTCGTCATGTTCCCTCTTTCATCTGCTCCATTTTGTGCATTTCTTCGTAACTTACGCAGGCAATAGCTGTATCTTATTATTTGACAATTGTCTTTGGATAATTATTAAATAGCAGAAATCGCTTGCCGCTTTTTGTTTCGGAATAACGCCTGAAGCCCGAGGCTAAGCATTTGTTTTTGGTTATACTTCTTTGAAACAAGAAAATAGAAACAGACATAAATTAGGTAACTTCAATTATTTTAAAAGCGTTATGAACCCTGTTCGTAAGGCCATAAAAGTAGTGTGTACTAGGTATAAGGTTAAATAAAAACTGTATTTTATCATTTTTATTTGTATTTAATCTTTCGGTTAGTGCACACTTCTATTTGACATGACAAAAGAGACTCAACGTTCTTGAAACAATTATAGTCCGCCAATTTCCATGTCTACTTCTATGAGGGAAATACAAATATTTTGAAATTAAAACATTAATAACAGCATAAATTGTTGATCCAAAGTATCAACCGGTTTAAGAAGCAAGAAATTGCCTCCATTAAGACAAAAAATTATAAAAACCACATCAGTAAGGACAATAAAACTTCGCTTTTTACTTGTGTGGTTACTCTATCTTTTATTTCTGAAAAAGTAGGCTGATTTATACCGCAAAAACCGGTTGATACTTTGATTCAACTATGTATGATATTACTTATAAAGAATTTTAATTTCTGATTATCTTACACAGCAATTTGGATAATTTTATACAAATTATTTATATGATGAAACTCACTTTAATATATAACTCCGTAATAAATTATTATATCCAAAATAAATATCATTAAATAATTATATCCATAGTAAATTTTTCTTTAAGTTTATTAGTCGTATTCAGATAGTATCATGATTTTTTTTAATCATTAAAATGTTTAGGTATCTCCAGACCTGAATAAAAAAATCATTGGACTGTGTGGGTACTTTTCTGGTAAACTTGAAGATGACCAGAGAAAGCCGAATGGCAGAAAAGCTTTCACAAGTCAAGAATTTGGAGACAGTTGGTCAACTGAATCAGAGGATCAAGATTGCAAGCCTCTCATATGCCCACATGAGCAGATGAGGAAAGCAATGGAAGTTTGTCATAAACTAAAGTAAATGCAATTCAGCGGTATAATAATTGGCAAAGATTACATAATTCCAGTCAATCTTTCTGCATCCATGGACGTGAAAGAAATGTTTCTTTTTTAAGGGTTTCTGAGCAAACATACTAGGCGAACAGAAGATTTTGAGGGGCTTCGAGATGACGAAAAATGAATAGGATATGTAATTAGGGTAATCTATGATATTTTACCTTATTAATTAACAAGAAATGAAGTTTCCAATTTCCATTGATGCAGAATAATTGACTGAGTTATTATCTTGTTTAGATGGATATTTTCTATTTGCGTTATGAGCAAATTAATTAAGTAAATATTTTCCCTGAGAATTACTGTATTTACATAATATATAAATAAATATTTAAACAATAATTAAGTTCATTATATGATGGGGTTCATAAGGTTATTATGCATAGCGGTTAAAATCTCCCAATCAATGCGATTATTTGCTACACGACTCCTAATAAACATCATCTAAATATACTGCTGAATTGACGAAAATGTCGCCAAATTAATAAAATTGACACTAAATCAATGAAATTGACGATTGATTGAGGAAAATTCAATGTTTTCGAAATAACATAACAAACGACTATATGAATAACCCATTTCTCCGCCCGTCCGTAATGCTTGACGAAAAATTTGGCGGAATGTCGCAAACTCGGCAAATTTTTTAAATATTGCCAAATTGACTAAAATGTCGCCAAATTGATAAAACTGTCAGCAAATTAATATAAATAACGCTAAATGGGAGGCAATGCTTTGCAAATTTTAATTCCGTTATATGACGGGTATACCTTTTAGTATATTAATAACAGTTTTAAAACTGATGCTCATATTTTTTAATATTTGTCTTATTGGCACTTTTCATTTGACACCCCCCCCCCCCCACTTAAATTTTTCGAAATTCGTTTAATTTTAATATTTTATCCCAGTTACTGCAAAAAAAGAAATATTGCCGTCCTAGTCTTAATTCATTTTTACAGCCAACGCAAATGTTTTAATCTTTTCATTTCACGTCCCGCATTATACTGACTCCCTCCATATCTTATCTTGAAGCACCCATGTTTTTTTTTCTTTTAGTCGGGAAGACATAGCCTCTCAAAAATCACGAAGAAGACCACCACCCCCCCTCCTCAAAAAGCGCAAAGTTCGAATACAGCAAGATTCGCATTCATTCCATATATGGAATATGAATAACAATATATTCGTAAAAATACAGCACAATCTCAGGAAACCGACACTTCAAAGCTCCGGCACGTTCAAGAGCTCGAAACCGTAGCGCGGAAGAGAGCGCTTTAAGTCACATGATGTTTGTTTCTATTCACGTGATATTTAATTCCATTTCCGAACAAAATGACAGACGAATAAAAGAAGACCATTCAGATGTACATGCAATTGATACGTTATCATTAAGTCAGATGTTGCCTTAAAATCCTTTGATGCCTGTGTATCCTAAGAAGAAGAAAACAGATCATCTATCGAAGAAATCAATGGGAAGACAGCGCAAGAAAGTGAGGCTGGGATAGTTGCAGAGACAAACATCTATTAAGAACTATTTCTCTGAGCAATATTCTTTTATACCAAATAGTAGACTACAAAAGTGCCATATATGTAAGATTATAATACATGAATCTAAATTTGTTTGTACCTATACATGTCACATTATAGTACTTTAATTGCCTGCATATTATAACAACTTTTAGTATTAAATAATTTATTTCCCTACTATTTTTTATTTCCAAAAAATCCAGTACTTTGACACTTTCTAGCTTTTAATATTGCCGGTTAACTGCTATTGTATTGCAATAACAATTTTATTCGTCTCATCTCGTTCTTTCCAGGGAAGACCCTTTCGTGCAGTGTGGCAAGATACTGTCCCTCAGTCAGTTCATGGAGTTTTGCATGAGCTCCACCTGTGAATGCCTACTGAACAAGCAGAATTCCGAAAATAAATGCAAGTGTGATAGTTTCCAGCCTTTTGTTGAAGCTTGCGAGTCCAAACTGGGACCGTTAGCTGTAAGAAATTGGAGACTTATACATGAATGTCGTAAGTATTCAAAACCAATTAATGTGTCATTAGAATTAAATAAATATTATTACTTTCCTTATATACATAATGCATAAGGTAAGTATTGTGACGTAATCTAAAATTCAAATTCGAGTTTTCGACGGGAGAGCACGTTTCAAGCATCCCTGATCACGAATCGAACATTTTTGAAGTGATGTGTGTGCGTGTGTGAAAGTATTATGTGTGTGTGTGTGTGTCAGTGAATCTATGATCAACCCTCATCACGAATCGAACATTTTTGAGTGTATGTCTGTGTGTGTGTGTGTGTCAGTGAGTCTGTGGAGACGATATCTCACGAACGAATGGACCGATTCGAATGGAATTTGGTACATAAATCACAATCCATGAATACTGGAAACCTATGCTTTAAAACACAATGGAATGTTCAGAACCTCCCCTAAATTTTCGAGTGAAATTTTGAAAAAATCATCAAAAAATTAAAACCACTAATAAAGTTGTGCAAATAGACATTTCTTATGTAATTTTTCCTTAGAAAACGATTGACGTAAACTTTAGAACGCTAGCATGAACCGTTCTCGAGATATTGCACATTTTTCAAATAAATTTATCAAAAAATCTAAATTAAAAAAAACATATTAACTGTTGAGAAACATGGTCACTTTTCATATGTAATATCTAGAGACCCTCAAAATTCGCGACTCGCGAAATACACGAAAAATTAAAAAATTCAAATGATGATGGGAAACATGCTTTTAAGTCAAATGAAACATATTTACGTGAGTTTTGATTCGCGAACTACTCGCGAATTTTTGGAAATCTGCCCACATGAACGAATTTTTACTTCTACTCGAGAATTTTAAGAGTATCTGTCGAAAAAAAATCGAAAATTTAAGCCATTTTATCAGTTTATTGCTTTTTTTCACGAGAAAAAAATTCAAACGCTATCAAGAGATGGCGCATCGATCGCGAAATAAGGAATAACCGCCAAGCAGTAGTTGTCACATTTCCAGGAAGTTGGAATAGAACTTGAGTTGATAAAATATCGTCCATTAACCACATCATACCACCGAAAGTGAGTATAGACGAAAGAATAAAACATTTCTCCCACGACGGAATGAAGAAGTCCAGGAATGAAGTGCCCAGCACTGAATGGCCACATTCAGTGCTGGGCACATAAAGTTAATCTTGTTGGCGTGATGCTGAAGGATGGTTTGTCGAAACTAAACCAAGTTGAAGTTTCTGTGAAGCAGACTTTTCTACATGCCAGAAAGAAACGATATGCCTTCCAACTTTTCCTACAAGATAAAATGTCCAAGGCTGGGTTGTTCCCCATTCCTGTCCATACACGGTGGAATTCCTAGTTGGAAGCAATTGAGTGGCTGGCAGACAACTGGGACATCCTTTTTGAGTTTCTTGGCTCCAATGTTGGTAAGCAGTCCTTCAGAGGTGCATCCTTACACATCCACAATCTGAGAGATAATGAAATGCAGATGATTCGTGTTCAGGCTCTCTTCGTAAAGTCAATAGCACCACTACTAAAGCCACTGTTGGAGAGGTTGGAAACAAATTCCAAACCAATTGCCGCAGAGGTTTACCCAAAGCTGAGTAATTTGAAGAAGCATCTACAAGTGCTTGCGAGGGGATCCTTCAACAACAGAGTGGAAAAGAAGTTGAATATCCTGGAAAGCAATCTGAAGAGAATGACAAAGGAGGAAATAAAGAAACCAGCGAGTAACATTCATACGAAGCTAGAATCGCTTATGAGGGGGAGAGTCCTGCTCGCACGTTTCTGGAGTTTGTGGCTGATCTTTTCTATAGACAGAACGTGATCTCTCAGGAGCAACAAGACTCTATTCACCAAAATACCATCATTGAAGGACATTTCTAGCGAAGAAGGTGAACATGCTTACAGGGAACTGAAAGAAACTCTGAAGAACAATCCAGATATCTTGGTGGAAGACGCTCTTCAGGCAATGCGTGAGGACCATCAATATTTCGTTGATTAGCACTAAGAGCCCTATGGGTTCCAGTTTAAACGTAAACTGTGAAAGGTTCTTCTCCAAATTTTTCTGCATTTTAACTGACCGCAGGACAAATCTCAGCTTGACGAACTTGGAACTGCTGACAGCATACAATTATGAAAGTCCAAAGTGAAAATTTGTATATCTTAGGGAGCTAAATTTAATTACATTTGGCTATTGTTGTTGTTGTTCTCGTGTCCTAATTAAGGAAAGAAATTTGCGCTGCTTCTGTTTGATCTAAGACCCGGGGCACCCCTACGGTAGAAGTCCGACTTCTGCCCAATAAGACATCACAAACATCCATGCCCGCAGGCGGGACTCGAACCCGCAATCTGGCAGCCGAGCCATGGCGAGGAAACGCCTACCTCTTTGACCGCTCGGCCACCACATCGGCACATTTGGGTATTAATTATAATTATTAAATCGTTAATATTGTAGCTATATATGATTTTCTTGTATATTGTTTTGTGTTTCAAGTTTCGATCTGTAAAAAATGTGCTTCAGTTTTTAACTCGGACGGCCTTCGGAACCCAAGAATATTTCCTTTTCACTCAATTTTAACTATTTACTCAAGAATTTTTGTCTATATTACTCAAGAAATTAAGGGTATTTCATTCCAGAATTTTGAGGGTCTCTAATAATATCATGCGATAAATTGAGTGGCATCATTCTCGTGGATCTAGCTCGTTCCTTTCATGAGAAAAGATACTTTAATTAATACTTCTGTATTTGAACGCCAATAGTCATTTATCTGCTATAAGAATAACTTATTTCTCCGTCCATAGCGCTTGGCGAGATTTTAGCGACTTATTCGGTGGAATGTCGCCATCTTGGCGACTTTTTAAATGTTGCCAAATTAACGAAAATCTCGCTAAATATATAACAATGACGCTAAATAAATGGAAATGACGGCTCATTGTCGAAAATTCAATATCTTGGAAATAATATAAGTATCTACTATAAGAAAAACCTATATATTTTATTGTAAAAGTAGTAAATTTATTGCATTATATAAGGAAAATCATGTGTTGCCCACATCAGATTTTTGAATCATGTTATCCAGGATTTCACACTATGTTATTATCCACGGATCACTGCAGATCTTTGACTGACTACAATTGGATGCGTAAGACTGATGGTAGGTTTAAAGACAACGAAATGGAGCGGGTCAGCCAGAGCTGTATTGAACACATTCCGGATAAGTTGAAAACAAAAAAAAAAAAGATCCTTGAAATCAAAATTTACTGAAAAAAGTATTAATGGGTTTTTCAATGAACTGTGAAAATTGTGTGTATCTACTACTTATAAAAAAATATTATTTGTTGCTTTCACCACTTATTTTACGTACACCCTGTATATCACACTTGGCTAATCCATGATCTTCGGACCAAACGCGGGGCACCACTTTTTCTGCACCGTGACACTTCCCAAATTCTCGATAATTTTTTATTTTCATAATTTTTACTAATTTTTATTAATTTAAATTTAAACTTTCTATTTGTAACTTATAAATTTATAATTTAATAAAGAAAAAATCTCAAAGACAGACTTATGTCCGAATACAAATGGACAGGACCGTCAATTTTTATCATTAAACCGAGAGCCTTTGCTCTAGCCCGTCATTGTTCAATACATGCTGAACATATATTCATGTTTCATACCATATATAATTAAAATAGGTATTGAACTTTCGTCGTTAAAAACTTTTGTCGTTTTACGAAATTAAAGACTTACCATTTAGTGAAATTGAAAGGAATTGTCAATTTTAATCGTTGAATCAGTTTAATCGTTGAATTATTAATCGAGAAATCGTTACATTGCAGTAAAGCAATTAATGATTACTTTCCATATATTTCTTAATATAGTTAATTACGTAAACTAGGATTCATTAATTGTGTGTTCATTAAATAGACATTAGAGCGCATATAATTACTTTCCTTATATACATAATGTATAAGGAAAGTATTGTAACGGGGTCGAAAATTCGAATTCGAGTTTTCGACGGGAGAGCACGTTTCAAGCATCCCTGATCACGAATCAAACATTTTTGAAGTGATGTCTGTGTGTGTGCGTGTGTGTGCGTGTGTGTGTGTGTGTGTGTGTGTGTGTGTGTGTGTGTGTGTGTGTGTGTGTGTGTGTGTCAGTGGGTCTGTGGAGACGATAACTGACGAATGAATGGACCGATTTGAACCAAATTTGGTACAAAAATCACAATCCGTAAACACTGGAAGCCTATTGTTTTTACACGCAATCGAATGTTCAGAAGCCCCCTAAATTTTCGAATGAAATTTTGAAAAAAAAAATATCTTTTGTAATTTTTCATTAGAAAACGATTGACATAAATTTTGGAACGCTAACACGAGCCGTTTTTGAGATATTGTACATTTAAAAAAAAATATCAAAAAGTCATATAAAATAAAAAAAAAAATTTCCTATTGATAAACATGTTCACTTTTCATATGTAATACCATGCGATAAATTGGGTGACATCATTCTCGTGGATCTAGCTCGTTCTATTCATGAAAAAAGATACTCTGAGTAACACTTTTGTATTTGAACGCCAATAGTCATTTATCTGCAATATATCTGCTGTAAGAATAACTTATTTCTTAGTGCATAACGCTTGGCGAAATTTTGGCGACGAATTTGGCGAAATGTTGCCAACTTGGCGACTTTTTGAAATGTTGCCAAATTAACGAAAATCTCGCCAAATGGATAAAAATGACGCTAAATCTATGAAAATGACGACTAATTGTCGAAAATCCAATGTCTTGGAAAGAATATTAGTATCTACTATAAGAAAAACCTATTTTTTTACTGTAAAAGTAGTAAATTCATTACATTATATAAATCAAGTCATGTGTTGCCCACATCAGATTATTTTTATTGTTTTGCATAAAGTCAGGTTTGAGACACCATACTTTCAAAATTATATCATCTGTCTGCTAACTCAATAATGAAGATGTCTGTTATATATTAAATCATTCCTTCCTTTTTAACACTTTCCAACATAGTTGAGAAGTGTTTGTGACTTTGGTCATTCTGTCTGTCTGTCCGTAAAGTAAATTCGCAAATTGCTTCTACAATTTTTGGAAATATTCAAATTATCACATAAAATGTGAAAAAAATTTCAGCAAAATATGTTGGGTAGTTTTTTAAATAAAAATTGAAATAATAATTACACTCATGATATATGAAAAGATGACGTCACTCATTGCAAAATAAAATATGGATTCCATATTCCTCTGGTATCATAGATGTTTAAAGGTCGTTTAAATTTTTATTTAGTGTTACATTCGTCATAAAACCAATTTATTTTTGCATATTGTCTGTGTATCGAAATTCTGTGTCAACGCAATTACGATATTTCTTATTTTAAATTATAACTAAACTTTGATTATTCTTACAACGAAGCCTAATTTTAACTCTATACTAGAGCATGCAGAATTTAAACACATCAAGCGATTGTAAAGGGAGTTGTATAAGAACTGTTACATTTTTTTCATTCAAAATTATTTAACTCTGGAGTCTGAAATATAAGTGATATGAATGAAATATATTCATTGATTTTACTTAGAAAGGCAGACGATTTAGGATTCGATGACGTAATTTAAATAAAGTTCATTTTGTGTAACTAGCATGGTCTTTTTCGATAAAGTTTTAAAATTTCAAGTATTATAAATCACTGTAGTACTGTGATAATTTAAAAAAATATGATGTGGGCAGAACTGTGTGGGCAGACATTTTCCTTATATGATGCAATGAATTTACTACTTTTACAGTTAAAATGTTATTCTTATAGCAGATACTTATATTCTTTCCAAGATATTGAATTTTCTTCAATTAGTCGTCATTTTCATTGATTTAGAGTCATTTTTATCCATTTGGTGAGATTTTCGTTAATTTGGCAACATTTAAAAAAGTCGCCAAGTTGGCGACATTCCGCCAAACTCGTTGCCAAAATCTCTCCAAGCGTTATGGACGGAGAAATAAGTTATTCTTATAGCAGATTGCCGTTCAAATACAAAAGTATTACTCAAAGTATTTTTTATTGTAAATGGAACGAGCTAGATCCACGAGAATGATGTCACCAAATTTATGGCATGTTATTACATATGAAAAGTGAACATGTTTTTCAACAGGTAATATTTTTTTTAATTGAAAAGTGAACATGTTTCTTAACGGTTAATATTTTTTTTTTAATTTATGAGATTTTTTTGATAAATTTATTTTTAAAATGTGCAATATCTCGAGAACGGTTGATGCTAGCGTTCTAAAGTTTATGTCAATCGTTTTCTAAAGAGAAATTACATAAGAAAATGTTTATTTGCATAACTTTATTAAAGGTTTTGATTTTTTGATGATTTTTTCAGAATTTCACTCGAACATATAGGGGGTTCTGAACATTCGATTGTGCTTTAAAACAATAAGCGTCCAGTATTCATGGAATGTCATTTTTGTACCAAATTTCATTCGAGTCGCTCCATTCCATTGTGAGATATCGTCTCCACAAACTAACTGACACACACACGCACAAATATACACATCACCTCAAAAATGTTAGATTCGTGATCAGAGATGCTTGAAACGTACTCTCCCGTCAAAAACTCGAATTCGAATTTTCGACCCCGTCACAATACTTTTCCTATACATTGTGTATATAAGGAAAGTAAAAATATCAGCGCTGAATGTATGGCATTTTAGAGATGTTTACATAAAATTGCATTTCAGTTGAAAAGTGTTTCATAATCAATGCTTTATGCAGGATTGTTCTTTTTTGTTAAATTTATTCAGCATGTCCAGCATCAAGTGTAAATTGAAATACACAAGTTATATTCCATATGTGATTTAAAATTAGATACGATTTCATTTCTTTCCAGACAATGAATGCCCAACGGGAATGGAATGGAATGACTGTGGTCCATCCTGCCAGCTGACCTGTGACAGTGCCTCTGCTGACACGCTTGAAGAGTGCTCCGGAAAATGTGTTCCAGGATGTTTCTGCCTTCCAGGAACAGTACTGAGCAACGAACTGTGCATTCCTCCCGACCAATGTGCTGATCGTAAGCTTGATTTAGATAACTCAAAATTGTTAAACTCTGTAGTCACCAAACCCGTTTTAACCAATATGCTGATCGTAAGCTTGATTTATATTACGCAAAATCAGTAGACTCTGTAGTCACCAACCCCGCTTCGACCAATGTGCTGAACTAAGCTTGATTTAGATTACGAAAATCAGTAAACTTTGTACTCACCAAACGCATTCCAAAACTTAAATGTTGCTCTCAGTGCAAGAAGCAGTATCGGTGGACCTTGCTATCTACAAAAATTTTGCAAACCTCAACCTGAAGTTTGCACAGTTGAGGCACATAACACGTTTTCTTGTCAGCAGTGTAGTGTGGTGCCACCGTTGCTGCGGGACTATGCAGTTTTTGCTTGACCCGCCGATGCTGTAATACACATGTGTGTGACAAGGTATTTAAGATGCTGCAATCGCCACGACTTCAGTTTCGTTAGTTTCGCGAGTCTTGTTAGTCTCGCAAGTTTGTAAGCTCAACTCTAGTACGCATTCTGCTAATTAGATGAGATACACTATTGCATTCTTAAGTCGACAAATGTAATGCATATCTACTTTCGTGTTATGTTAAAGTTTTTTGTTATTAAATGGTTGAGTTTTAAATCTGTAGTTTTCTTGTACGTTATATTACGAGTGAGCCGCGGCATGCAACAACACGCAACCAAACCATATGGTAGATTATTCTTCTTTCGCCACTCACTGAAAGAGGCAGACGCCATAATGTTTTGACCCGGACGTGATTTAATTTTGTTTGTAGCTAATTGATCAGTTATTAAAGCATTTGGTAGTATTAGGTTGGATTTGGATTTTGTACTTCGAAGAAAATTTAATTGGAATTAGACTATAGCTGATATTACTACTTCCGTTTTAGACGCGGATTTTCTGGAAAAGTTCGACCTTTTGGTGGACTTTAAAAAACCGGCGAATTTGTGACAATGAAACAAAATTGTTCACTCGCGGTTCGATTATTCCCGAACCATCTGTAAACTTATCGCTAACTTTCCATAATTTCTGAATTTCCTCAGGTGTTCGGTTCCAACCCTGAAATGAAGTTAAACAGCGAGAGTGGTTTAATCACTCATTGTATTGAGACTACCGGTCCTCCTATTTTTTCAAAGCCTAGGAGATTAAATCCAGAAGAGTTAGTAGCGTTGAAAAAGGAATTCAAATCTCTGATAGAACAATGTGTTATAAGACCTTCAAAAAGTCCATGGACTAGTCCAATTCATATGGTAAAGAAAGAGGACAATACGTGGAGAATTTGCGGAGATTTTCGAACAGTCAACAAAGTTACGACGCCTGATAGATACCCGCTTCTACATGATTTTGTGACGGGATTAAGGAGTAAAAAGGTTTTTCCCAAAGGTTGACTTGGTTTGCACGTATCAGCAAATTCCAGTCGAATCCCGCGATGTTTGTAAAACAGCTGCAAATACCCCGATAGGATTATTAGAGTTTCTCAAAATGCCGTATGGACTATGCAATGCAAGTAGTACATTCCAACGCGTTTTGGACAATATTCTTCGTGAGTTTGATTTTTGTCTATCATATTTGGATGTTGTGTTTGTTTTTTCTGGTAATAAGGAAAAGCATGAGAAACACCTACACAGGTTGTTCAGGGGGCGCGGTAGCCCATTGGTTAGCGCGCTGGAGTTGCACTCGGTAGGCCCGGGTTCGATTCCAGCCACTGCCAAAACTGCCGCCGTGTTCATGCGGAGTACGATCACGTTAAACATGTGGGTCCGAAAGTCCTTCCGAGAGGTTGGTGGTAGGGGAAGGAGGGTACGGTCCCTGTGGATGCCTCCCCCACTGGGTTCCGGTCTAAATTGGGTGGCACTTCCCGACCGTCCAAACAGTTACCTTACACCTTTCTGGTAGGTCGGACGGTCTGGGTCTCAACAACAACAACAGGTTGTTCAGGAAATTGAGTGATTGCGGTCTGGTAGTAAACTTACAAAAATGTTAATTCGGAGTATCTTAAGTTTCCTTTTTAGGATTTTTAATATCCAATAAGGAAGTTTCTCCGTTGCCGGATGAAGTTGGTAAATTGGTTGAATACCCGTGCCCTACTACGGTGAAGCATTTGAGAACATTTTTAGCAATGTTGAATTTTTATCACCGGTTTTTGAGGGGCGCAGCAGAAAAACAGTCTCAGTTATATGAACTTGTCAGGAATACGCGTAAAAACTATAAAACGCTTATCGTTTAGACTGATGAGGCTATAGAGGCGTTTGAATTTTGTAAAAAGGCTATTGTCGATGCCACTTCCCCTGCATTCCCCGCTCCGGATAAACCGTTAGTATTGATGGTCGACGCTTCTGAGATAGCGACAGGTGCAGTAAGGTCAGGAAAAAGGTCAGGAACTTTTAGATTTTTTTTTCTCTAAAAAGATTTCCCCTGCGCAAATTAAATACAGCACATTTGATAGGAAGTTATCAGAAGTTTATGCAACTGTAAAGCACTTTAGACATATGTTGGAAGGTAGTAACGTAATTGTTTACACTGACCATAAGCCATTAACGTATATATTTAACCGAAAAATGAATACTTCTTCTGTTCGAGAGTTTTGACATTTGGAACTAATCAGTCAGTGCACAATCGATATTAGGTACATTCCCTGGTACGAAAATGTGATCTGTGATACTTTGTCTAGAATCAACACTGTAAGTTTGTGGGGTTCTATTGATTTTGAGGGTATTGCTGTAGATCAGTTAGGGGATCAAGAGTTACAGGGGTTGTTAAAAACGCATACAGGTCTTGAGTTGCGTCTTATATCTTTCCCTGCTTGTAACAGTTTTATTTATTGTGACATGTCTATGAATGTGCCTAGACCTTTCACTCCAGCTATTTGGAGAAAGACAGTGTTCGAAAAGATACATAACCTGTCATATCCTTGCACTAAATGCCACACTGAGGTTGTTACAACAACGTTTTGTGTGGCGTTCAATGAGAAAGGATTGTGCTGAGTGGTGCCGACCATGTCTCGAGTATCAAAGAACAAAAGTATTTAAACATACTAGAACACCGTTAGCAGAGTTCCCTCTTGCAACAAATAGATTCTGCTAAGTACATGTGGACATCGTAGGACCGTTACTACCGTCTAAAGGAAACCGATATCTGATGATGTGCATCGACATATACTTAAGTTAGCCGGAAGCAGTCCCAATTCTGGAACAGACTGCGGAGACGGTGGATGTGATTTTTCTCAAGAGTTGGGTATCGCGCTTTGGAATGCCAGAGGTTATTACGACAGACCAAGGAGCAAATTTTGAATCTCGACTTTTCCAGTGTTTATCCAAATACTTAAGAGTGCAGAAATGCCGTACCACCTCATCCCATCCTCAAGGGAACGGCATGGTGGGGCGGTTTCACAGAACCCTGAAATCAGCTCTAATGGCCATAGATCCAATGTTTGGAGTGAATCTTTGTCATTAGTGCTATTATAGCTAAGATCGGAGGTGCGGGAGGAGTGACAAGCTGCGCCGACCGAGACGATTTACGGTACAGCCCTCCGCCTACCGGGTAATATGATTCACAGTTCTGCTCAAGAGTCTATAGCTCCAACTGAGTTTATACAAAACCTCAGGGATCAAATGTCAAAGCTGAGACAAATACCGTCAACGAACCACTCTAAGTCTAAAGTGTACGTTTCCAAAGACATAAAAAACTGTTCCCATGTGTTTTTGCGAGTAAATACGGTCAGGAGACCATTAGTTTTGCCTTATCAAGGAGACCATTTCCTGTTTTGTCAAAGACAGATAAGGTGATCACCATTCTGCAGAATAATCAAAAGCAAAATGTTTCATTGGACAGAGTCAAGCCAGCTTACTTGCTTAGTCCCGACATAGGAAAGCGCATCAATTTTTTTGATACTCCCATTTGTAGCGGCCATAGTTTGACTACGCTTGGCCGGCGGTCTAAACCTGTAGTACGTTTACAGGCCGGGGTTTAGTCTGTGGGAGGAGTACTGTGGTGTCACTGTTGCTGCGGGACTACGCAGTTTTTGCTTGACACGCTGATGCTGTAATGCGCATGTCTGTGACAAGGTATTTAAAATGCTGCAATCTCCACGACTTCGGTCTCGTAAGTTTGTAAACTCTACTCTAGTATGCATGCTGCTGATTAGATGAGTTACGCTATGGCATTCTTAAGCCAAGTAATGTAATGCATATCTACTTTCTTGTTATATTAAAGTTTCTTGTTATTAAATGGTTGAGTTTTAAATCTGTATTATTTTCTTGTACGTTATATTACAAGTGAGCCACACCATGCAAAAACACTCAACCAAACCATATGGTAGATTATTCTTCTCTCGCCACTCACTGAAAGAGGCACACACCATAGTAGTTCACGTCTACTCAGTGCTGATTAGATCAAAGAGGATCGATACCTGTCCATTACACCGATACCTGTCCATTCCACCTATACCAATGGCGTTGAAAGAAAAAGAATTCGTTGGGTTGCAATCGAAACATTTATAACTCTAAATTCTCAAAATATCATTTCGCCGAATTTACTTTACTTACGATAAACTTTTAAACCGTTACGATAAGCCGTTAAATTTATAAAAAAAAAAAATATTTTTTTTATTATAAAATTTTTTAACCTGTAGTTAGAAAGTCTAATTTTTAACCTGTAGTTAGAAAGTCTGGATTTTTAAATTCATGACTTTTTTTATGTCTATAATTACTTTATGAAATCATAGCTTACGAACTCACGATTTGCTGATGGAATAGAATCTACTAATATGATTAACACCAGTTATATTATATAATACTAGATAATTAATACTAATTTTTGGATATTTACACATGTAACAGAAAATCGATTGTGCGTGAAAAGTTGAATTTATGATTTTTATTAGGCAATCATGTTTTATGATTCATTGAACATTTACGATAGGTTCTGTTATAAAACTCCATGGCAACTTTCAGACTTATTTCAAGCCTTTATACTCATATATTGTCATACCTCAATCATTTTACAGTTATTAAAAATATATTTGTTGCTATTCTCAAAATGAACACTAAATTAATATTTCTATTTTTCCTTAGCAATAGAATTGTGATTAAAGTATATTACTAATGCATGATTAAAATACACATTTACACAATAAAAATATGTTTTTGCAAATGCGTTTTTAACTACCGAAAGACCATTCTTCATTATTCGGAGGACCTGGTATTAGGACCTCATAGATAAATACACAGAACCAGATATTTTTGCTTTAGAGAAACCACAATTGTAACATAAAAAAATCTGATGTGGGCAACACATGACTTTCCTTATATAATGCAATGAAAATACTACTTTTACAGTTTAAAAAAATGTTATTCTTATAGTAGATACTTATTCTTTCCATGACATTGAATTTTCTTCAATTAGTCGTCATTTTCATAGATTTAGCGTCATTTTTATCAATTTGGCGAGATTTTGTTAATTTGGCAACAATTAAAAATGTCGCCAAGTTGGCGACATTCCGCCAAATTCGTCGCCAAAATCTCGCCAAGCTTTATGAACGGAGAAATAAGTTATTCTTACAGCAGATAAATGACTATTGGCGTTCAAATACAAAAATATTACTCAAAGTATCTTTTCTCGTGAATGGAACGAGCTAAATCCACGAGAACGATCTCACCAAATTTATCGCATGGAATTACATATGAAAAATGAACATGTTTCTCAATAGGAAATTTTTTTTTAATATGACGTTTTGATATTCTTTTTGAAAAATGTGCAATGTCTCGAGAACGATTCATGTTGGCGTTCTAAAATTTGTCATCGTTTTTTAATGAAAAATTACATAAGAAATATCTATTTGCGTAACTTTATTAGCGGTTTTGATTTTTTAACGATTTTTTCAAAATTTCACTCGAAAATTTAGGGGGGTTCTGAACACTCGATTGCGTATAAAAACAGTAGGCGTCCAGTGTTTACGGATTGTGTTTTTTGTACCAAATTTCGTTCGAATCGGTCCATTCGTTCGTCAGTTATCGTCTCCACAGACTCACTGACACACACACACACACACACAGACATCACTTCAAAAATGTTTGATTCGTGATCAGGGATGCTTGAAACGTGCTCTCCCGTCGAAAACTCGAATTCGAATTTTCGACCCCGTCTCAATACTTTCCTTATACATTATGTATATAAGGAAAGTAATAGCTGAATCTGATGCAATATATTGTATTTGCATGTTTAACTAAACCCTAGAGTTCCACAAAATTCAGTTTTAGATGCAGTGCTTTAAATAATTAAATATATTTTCTGTAAAAAGAAATCATTTTACCACTCGACAAATATCCTCTGTAAACATGATATTTATGATCTATAGAAATTTAGATACAGTAGGAAGTTTTAAATAAGAAGCTTATTTCCGATTATGATACATAACCAAACTATACTATAAACACCTTAGTTAGCACTTCAAAAGTCTGTGTGAAAAATAAGTTCAAATTCAAAATTTAACACCACTACTTGCTGTTTGGTTGAAGCATAATAAATAATTAATCATAGTTTGAGCATAGTACAGGTTTCGTGAAATTAACAGTCTCATTTTGTGCCTCAACATTTCACTAATTAATGGTTGCAGGGGATTTTACTTCAACCACCATGATTAATAACGCTAAAGAAAATTCTATCCTGAAAACTGGGGTAAATATAAATAATTAAAAAACTCATTTAATGCAGAGAATGCATTTTAGTCAATTTCAATATAACTTTTGAACTTATAACTATTAAGTAACTATATATAATTAAATAAATTAAAAACGAAAAGTTAAAAGTACAAGTAATACAGCATACTATAAAACAATTTATGCAAAACACTGATTAAAGTTCACAGCGAGAAAGGAAGTATTAGGCAAGGTTATATATTATCCGATTAATTTTCTTAAACATCATTATAATTCCTTCTTTAAAGAAGAATACTCTTTTAGACAAGACATAGGTAATTTGACATCATAACAGTGTATAACGATGTACGCATGCGTTAGAATGTTTACTTAAGGATGTGTTTTGTGCATTCCGAATTGTAAGGTTGTCAGATAGACATTAAACGTTCTACCTCTCGTTATTCCATTTCTGTCTCCGTTCTAGTGCCTTCGATTTTGCACATATCGGGGACCTGTCATTATATTGCATTGGTTTCCGTGGGCGTTGTCTAGACATAAAAGTACTTTAAACGGGAATGAGAGGTCGCTATCCCTCTCAGCCATTTATATGCAATTTATCTGGCATCCCCCTTTACATATCTTTACATATTTTTACTTTTTCTTAGTTATATATATATATATATATATTCTACAGTATATTCTACGTAATATTCTACGGACCTTAGTATTTAGGCCCATTTAAGAAGTTCATAGGTGTTCAAACTGCCAAATCAAAAATATACAAATAAACCTAACTAAGATGACGTTATAAATCTGTCATTTATAGCTAATTTTAGCCAAATATTGCCCCTCACATAAAAAGAAATCTTCAATGTAAATATCCTCACCCAAAGAGCACTAAATTGTTGATCAAAATGCTCTATTTTATAATTCATATTTTATCCATAATTAGTCCATAATTTCAATTATTCTTATGATTTAATTCATATAATGGTTCAACCATATGTCAAATTATGATTTAAATAAATATCTTTCAAACCACAGTAGAGACAAAGTTATCAGCGAGACTTAAGCCCTGATTTAGTTAACTCAAACTGCTGCCAAAGCAAGAAAATAAAAATTAATTCAGTAGAAGCAATATACATTACGAAAATAATAGTCCCGATCGGTTTCGAAAGCAAGAAACAGCCTTATTCTTCAGCACACACAAGAAGTGCATCCTTCACTCGTGGGAGCTAGATTGGCGACTGATGTAAGAACATCAAACGCGACTGAAGCTGGGAAAGTGGGTTGCCAACGGCGAGATAAGAAAAAGAAATCAAGGAGTAAGGAAACAAGAATAAAACACAATGAATGAAAGGTAAAATGCCAAATAAGAAATTGAACGTTTAGTTCACTTTTAAAGAAGAAAGCAAACATTATAGTTTTATTAAATATTTTTTGATGATTGTATACATAAATAACTAATTGTAGACCGTCACTGTCTCATTAATTGTTTTTTCCAGAAGTATGCCAAGGATTTGGAGATCCTCACTTCAGAACGTTCGATGGTCTATTCTTCCCATTCCAAGGTGTCGGGTCGTTCCTGATTGTCACCGATACAGGCAACAATTTTGAAGTGAACGGTCTAACAAAAAAATGTGGTCTGTTTACTCCCATCACGTGTCTGGTCGGAATGGAAATCACCTACAAGGAGCACCAGATATCGATCAAGAAGCGAAAAGAAGTAATTGAATATCAGTTTATCAGTTATTAATCCGTTTCCTTAAAATTATTTGGTCAAAAATAATTTCTTTCAAATTCAAAAAATTAAATGTTCTGCCTTTATTTATTTTTTCTTTAAATAGTGTATTCAGGAATCTGATTATGATTAATTCCCATAATATGCAGATGTTAAGAGAAATTATTGCATTAAATTATTATTGCGATCAAATATCTGACTCGACCTTTGGATATATTTATGCTTTTTGAGTACCCTTTAATACGAGATAATTTATATTTTCATTCAAGTCTGTACATCTGTAGGCAAAATATCTCCCGAAAAAGTTTATTTCTTGTTGTTGTTGCTGGCATAACCTGCACATTCTTCATTTCATTCATACTTTGCAGATAAAAGTAGATGGCAAGAAAATTCCTATGGACAAGCTTCCCTTACACAAAGATGGTATGGTCATTCTTGGATATCCGGGGAGGACGTTTGTCGTGGTCATTCCACAAATCAATCTTGAGGCCAGATATTACGAAGAGAACTCGGGCTTCGCAGTGAGAATACCTTCTAGAAAATACTTCAACAAGACCAGGGGACTTTGTGGTAATCATTTTTCTGTATTTCACTGTAGCAGAAATGAATTAGAAGCTTTTAAGTTCATTAATATAGAACACTAACAAATGCACCCGACGGCGTCGTTTCTCGTAATATAAAAAACTAGAGGATTAGAACAGAACAATCCTGAGACTATCCAAACAAACGTGTTTTCAACCTTTGAGCTGAACTACATGCATTTTTAAAAATTTATTTTCTGCATTCACATCTACACTATACAAGCAGTTAACACCCAAATTTAGTCCAGATTACTTCAACAGTTTTTAAGATTTCGAAGAGTGGATGATTTTAGACTAAATCTTGATTTATAGCTAAAGTATACACATTTTGCAGATGCTTTTTTCTGCTTTCAAATCTAGACAATATACGCAGCATACGGTATAACCCCCTCCCCACACCAATGTATTAGAACTTTCACGTTCATTACATCACGATTGAACGTGAAAATCACGATTACCATATTGAATCACGATCACCATATTTTTCTTACTCGATTCTACATCGCTTAAACTTAAAAGTTCCTTAATCCAATGATATACTGCTAAAAATATATCTATCAAGAAAAATGCACTATAATAATACTTTCCTCTAGATCAGTGCAAGGAAAGTAATTTTCGGGAGATTTGGGAAAATAATTTTCAGGAGATTTGGGAAAGTAATTTTCAGGAGATTTGGGAAAGTAATTTTTAAGAGATTTGATCCTCGTGTACCCAAATGAGAAGTTTAAAAAAGGATCAAAAGATATTCTCACAATATTTTTTATCCCATTACAACAATCAATTGAGCATCGTCATAAATAATTTTGATGATTACACAAGAATCGATGAATTAAGTAGTTGGAAAAATCAATAATTCATTATGCCTCTGGTAACAAGCGTTTAACGCCCGAAAGCGCTAAGACCATTTTATGTCGAATGTCGAAAGCCCAGACCGTCCGACTCTTCCGAAGATATAGAGCAGCAAATTAAACGGCCGGGGAAAAGGCCATTTTATGTGTATTTTTTCATTCTTAATTGTGAAAATAAAAATGTTTATAGTTCTTTTATTCCGTTTAACCGTGTATGTGCTTGTCTAATATCTGTCATTGAAAATTCCATTGATCCTTATTTTATCTCATTGCTACAGCCAATAAAAACTCAAATAATATCTAATATTTACTTTATTATTCAGATTGAAAGAATTTAATATCATTTGCCTTATAATTTGAGTCATTAAAACATTTTTACAGAATAAAAACTGCTTTTTTCCGTTCCTAAGCAACACAATTTCATTTTCTCTTCAAATAAAATTTTAGATAAGAATTGTCCTACTAATGTATTTTCTGTGAAATCTCTAATTTTATAGTTTTACTGGTATACAAATTTCCTTGACCTAGAAACTTGAAATATGGACGCAGTTACTCTGCGTAAAATGGAGAATAATCATATCAATTTTTTAAATAAATGGTTCAAAATTGTGGATTTTTAAACGGGGCAGACAAATTTTCAATTTTATATTTTTGTATAGACAAGCCATATTTTATTTTTAATTTCAACATTTATATTTCAAAAACTAACATTTAGAATTTAGCTAAATTTATTTTGTCTTTTTAATTTATCAATCAAGCAAGCAAATATTTTTTTTTGTATTTAGGGTACTATCCTTTAGCAAGGATGACAAAATGTAATTTGAATAAGATAGAATATGCACAGAATTGAGTTCACAAATCAAAACATAATACAATAATCAATAGAATTGACGAATAAGAACACCATTGAGATTTAGAAACACATCAGGAATTTGGACAGTGAGCCTAGAAGAGTTTAATTTAGTGAAAGATATACAAAAAGCTCAATTATATCAATAAAATATCAACTATAAATCAGAACCTGAGGGTTCTAGCATGTGTTTCGATTGGTCAAACAAACAGGATTGAACAAAGAATAAAATCTAACTGCTCTTTGAACAGAGTGTATCCATCTGCTTCGGAGGTTCATACGTAGCAGGGTTCACTGAACTGTCGTTTGCGATACATTTCCGGTAGCCCCCTAGTTCATTCAGCCAGTGAGTTACACCACTGTAGAGCAGCGATCGACCCTCACGAACCTTCGGAGACAACGTTCACCTCTCACATCAATGACATGTGGTGCTCAGCCGTTTCCACGTCGCTTATTATCAATGGTACCATTTCTCTATTGATGATACACTTTAACCACAGCAGCACGCGAACGGTTCACAAACTGCACTGTTTCGGAAATTCTGACCCCTTTGGTCTGAACCCCGATAATCATCCCTTTTTCCAAATCTAATACAGCGCTCCTTTTAGCCATGACAGCAACGAGTGATATGTTTTCAGAAAGACCACGCCACGCCTTATATATACCCAGCAAGTGAGCTCACGACACGTGCCTTCTTTCATTGGCTACGCGCTGTTGACGTCAAAAGTAGGAAGTGGTCACAATAATGTGACTCGACCCTTATGTTCTAATGAGTTAATGACTTTATTTCCAACTAGTTGTCTGCAGCCACTTTTTATATAAGAAAACTACACAAAAATTTAACTAGATATGTATGAGTGTATACTGGAGTAAGCGAAAAACCGGTTGAATATCCGACTAACATACATTGAATGCTAAATTAACGTCTTCTGCTCTACAAAGAAACATTTAAAAGCATATTCATCGGCTTCTAAACCTATACATTTCAAAGCAAAAGATAAAATTTAGGGTATGCAATTGCATCTTCTGGATAAGCTAGTGAAAACAGCTGCAAAGGAAATATATCACAAGATACCATAGGTAGTACAACGTTAATATTCCTATTTAAAAATAAAATCCTTTTTAGTTTGGAACTAATGCATCTTTTGATTTGTCCAGGTAACTGCAACGGACGCAAAGATGACGAACTGAAAAGAGAACCAATAAATGACTACGTTTGCAGCTGGCAAACAGATGGGGGAAAAGAAGATTGCATGGCATCACTTGAGGACCTTGTAAGTCTATTCTTCATGCATTTCTATACTTGGTCGTCTTATTCTTAATCCATCCTCCTTTTCGATAGTTTCATTCATTACTCCATTCCTTTATTTGATCGTTTTATTCTCCACTCCTCTCTTTATTCCGTCGTTTCATTCTTCATTCATCTCTTTATTCGGTCGTTTTAATCTTCACTCATATCTTTATTCCGTCATTTCATTTCTTCACTCATTTCTTTATTCGATCGTTTCATTCTTCACTCATCTCTTTATTCGGTCGTTTCATTCTTCACTCATCTCTTTATTCGGAGCTGATTGTAGGGTGGAGCTGATTGTGGGGTGTGCTTATGAAAGTGGCTACAGACTGTTTATTTCAAAGTGAATTCCATTTACTTTTTAGGAAGAATTACGAAAGAGAAGGCTTTGTGTAACAGAGTGGAAGATATTTCAGGTTCGGTATTAGTAACGCACAAAAGATGTATAAAGAAATAAATACCTGTTATACATCGGATGCTAAATGCGTAGCCAATAATTATAAGAACTAATTATATTGCAAAATTCTGTTTCGAATTCAAATGTGCATTATCGATGCCGGAGGACATTTTAAACAGGCTCTACGTTGGATTTCTGTGCATATAAGTGTTGTTTATTACATCATCTTTAAATATAATGACAATTTGTCTATAGTCATACTGTGTTAAATAATTTCCTTCTGTAAATTTAGTAGCGACTCCTGCAGATTAGATTCCAACTACTTTGCTCTACAACCTCATCACTGACATTCTTTTTCTCTCTCTCTTTATTGCCGAGTCCCTATTTCAACTTTTTCAATTCTTTACTAGGGGCACTGCAATCATCTTTATTTGATCGGGTATGGTCACTTTCCTTTTGATAAATACAACGTGTGTACTCATCACGAGCCTTTTATTCCGAAGTTGTTTGTGGGTAAGAACTTTGAACAAAGACTTTCACCTCAAAGGCTAAATCTCAAATACTTTTCAAGAGCCATACACATGCATATAAATAAATTCATGAAATACAATTAAAAATGTTCTTACTCATTCTCTTCATAGCCTGAGTTGGCTGAAAGGATCCCGATCTGCAGAAAGCTTGAAGATCCTATATTTGCAGCCTGCCACCCTCTTGTGGATGTCGACGTGTATGTGGACGCGTGTAATTTCGACGCCACTCATAGCGGGGACGATAAAGCGTCGTTCTGCAAAACAGCTATGGAGTACGGACGGCAATGCTGCCAAGCTGGCCTTTCCATAAAAGACTGGCCTGGAGAATTAGGGTGTGGTAAGCTCTCATAATTGTATTATATCTTGTTTTGTGATTTATCTGTTTACCATTATTTAAACATCTTTATACGCTTTTATCATTCAGATATGAATTACGTGTATGGTCGGGGTTTCCTTCTGAAATCGGAGCCTTACAAAAATTGTAAACATTTTGGACTCTTATACCACTGAACCTAATAGATAAAAATGTAAACAATTTTTACTTGTAGAAGACATCCTCATTGTAAATACCAATATCTATGGACCATTTTCGCACTTATTATACGCTCGTCAGCATATCCGATATCTGCAATGGCAGCAAGAAATTTTCCATAAACCACAATTTTTGCGAGCTTCTATGGGAACTAACAATTTCAGTCCTTACACGTAGCAGACATAAATTTACAATTCAGCTCTGGCCATACGAAGCTGCAAAGGCAGTGTTCATAAAAAGTTCTTCATAAGTAATAGTAATAAAGTTGATAAATTCATAATAAAGTTGATACGTTCATAGCAGGTTGTGTGTTGTATGAATTTATGCTCATTTTGTTGGAAATGTATGTAGAATAAAAAAATTTCAATATTTAATTATTCCGATTAACAGTTTTTTTTTTCCTTTCATTCGAAATACCTTCTAAAGTCGTAAAAAGAACAGTAGGAATCAAAAATGTTTATATGAGATAAAAAAGAGGGACCAAAGAGAGTATAATTTTGAACAAGAAAATATCAAGATAAATAGTATATTCAAGAAAAAGGCAGACTCAATAGAACCTAAGGAGACGTTATATTAGACAGTTGTTTATGCTAATAAGTGAAAATGGGGACTCAGACGCAATCTTATGGGGGCCCAAACTTAGCTGCTGACTTGTCAGATGAACAACGTCAGAAAAGGGAAGGTAATAATGTGGATCGATCCAGAAAATCACATGTGCTGATAAAGGGCTTACATCACCAATCGAATTCGTAGGGCTCGAAGCCAAGTTATAAAAGATGCACAACTGATATTACAGAAGCGAGTTGAGAGTTGCCGTTGGAATTTAGTGAATTCAGCCGAGTTGTTTGAGTTGATAAAGTGAGATGATGAGAAGCGTAAATACTACCGTGCTCTGAAGTCGATTAGAAACACAGGAGCAAAAAGGTCTAGTAAATCTCTCAAAATGACAGCATAAAAACAGACGGAAATGCACAGGTGTTACCCGCAGTACCATTGCCGAATCTATGCAAATCCACGAATGGTCAACAAGGATCCAAGTAGTAATAAGATATGTGCAATTTCTATATACTATAAATCCCGTTTAATTGCATACTATGCATCGAAATATTTAATCACTCTTCAGGGCAATTTAATATTTGCTAAAATATATAAATTTGTATCGTTATAAAGTTATTATCGTGAAATTGCTCCACATGTCAAATTTACCTTAAATAGTTTATTGATGTTTTATAAGAGGAAATCTGAGCACATATATAATGTTCAAAATCCCGTTTTCGTATATATTGAGCATTTGAAATTTAAATCATTCTTCAGAGGAATTTAATTTTTTCAGAAACCTATAAATTTTATATCGTTGTAAAGTTATTTGTCCCAAACACGTGTCAAATTTCCTACTTAAAGTAATTTATTTAAGTTTTATAAGAGTAAAGCTGAGCATATTGATAACGTTAAAAATCCCGTTAACGTGTATATTGTGCATCAATTCTTCAGAGGAATTTAATATTTTCTGAAATCTATAAATTTAGTACCGTTGTAAAGATATTTATCTCAAAATTGCTCCACGTATCAAATTTCCAAAAACCTTTAAATCATATATTGAGGTTTTATAATCGACAATCTGAACACATAATAATGACTAACACTAATAATGTTCAAAATCCCGTTTTCCTGCATATTGTACATAGAAAAATTTCAATCACTCTTCTAAGGAATTTCATAAGTATTAACATCTGTAAAATTCTTATAGGTGTAAAGATATTTATCACAAAAGTTCTCTATGTGTCAAATTTCCCACATTAAATAATTCATTTAGGTTTTATAATAAAAAATCTGAGCACATAGATAACGTTCAAAATCCCGTTAACGTGCATATTGATCATCAAAAATTTCAATCATTCTTCTGACGAATTTTATATTTTCTGACAGATAAAAATTTGGTATCGATATAAAGATATTTATCATGAAATTGCTCCACGTATCAAATTTCATAGATAAAATAATTTATTTTTGTTTTATAAGATCAAATCTGATATCATAGATATTTTTTCAAAATCCCGTTTTCGTGCATTATTGTGCATCTAAAATTCCAATCACTCTTCAAGAATCTAATATTTTTTAAAACCTATAAATTTGATATCGTTGTGCAGATATTTAGCCCAAAATTCCATCAAGTGTTAAATTTCCTACAAAAAGTTATTTATTTGGTTTTATAGGAGAAAATGGGAGCACATGGATAAGATTCAGAATCCCGTTTTCGTGCATCGGAAATTCCAACCATTCTTCAGAGGAATTTAATATTTTCTAAAATTTATAAATTTGGTATCATACTGAAAATATATATCTCAAAATCACTCCACGTCTCAAATTTCTTGCATTAAATAATTTATAAGAGAAAATCTGAGATCATAGATAATATTCAGCATACTGTTTTCGTTCAACCATAGTTCAGAGGAATTTAATTTGAAATGATATTTGACATTCAAATCTTTTATTAGACTTCTATGTGTCACATTTAATTCCCACTAACTTTCTCACCTTGCAAAGCGTGGGTAGAAACGGCTAGTACACCGTATTTCCTAATATTCCTGATGCATTCCTTCATAGCATCGTAAAATCTGCTGTTCTACACTCAAATTTATATTTAATTAAGTTTAATGGTTCAAATTTCCGTTTTAGATATCGACTGTCCCTCGGGCATGGAATATGAGCAGTGTCACAAGGGCTGCCCCCAGACCTGTGTAGGTCTGAAAAACGACACCAGCGATCCCTCTTGCAGCCGAATGGAAACAGACGGATGTTTTTGCCCTGAAGGAAAGGTTTTGAAAGATGACGTTTGTGTGGACACCCATCTGTGTGGTAAGACGTATATGTTAACTACGAATTACGATACTAGTGTGGGTCTTGTCGCACGTCCGGTCAGGACGCAAAGTTCTTTAGTTACTTTCATTCCCCCAATCGTGCTTTCCAAACTGGCCGTATCGTATTTAATAATATCAAGAAACATCAAAGATACTCTAAACTGAGGACACAATGTTACATATATACAGCAGTTTATTAAAATAATTAACAGAGATAAAATAAACAATTTTAACTTAATATACAATATCTGAATTCTCAAAATATAATTGATTTTCCATGAAAATAATCAAATTCGCCTCTCATTATTCTCTTAGGCAAATTATCCAACAATGACTTCATATTAAGAAGTGCCTAAAATTATTCTATTAGCTTTTCTTACTAATACATTTATTACTTTATTACATTAACTACTTTTACATTTTCTCTACACAATTCCCCCTGATTTATATATAAATATATATAAACATCATTACTTAGTGCTGAGAGAGATTTAGGATTATTAAATGCTGTACACGGGACATTCATGGACCTACCTCGGTTATCTTATGGGAGGCGGGTCAAGGCAGGTGTCGTGGGTCCGGACATCGATTTTAGGAGTTCACACTCTGGGGGTTTTAAATAAAGTCCTGAAATTTCTCTTAACATCTAACTCGCTCTCTATCAACACTAAAATTGTTTCCGCTTTCATTTTGGCGTCCCCCGCTTTCTAATTGGACAGCATAAGGTTACACCTACTCTCCATGTTGCCCCCATTGGCTGGGTATCACCCTTGATAAATATGAGAGGTCCGAAATTCATATCTTTATTGGACTGCTTCCAAGGAACACGTGTTACCGGGACAGTCAAGAGGTCAGCCTCGTTATTGACCAAACCATGGCACCCTGTGAAACCATAGAGCGTCCACTCTTGAGCCGCAAAATTGCGCGTGGAGCCGTTTCTGCTGCAGGTGCAGAAGAGAGAACCTCGCATAAATTTCATAGTTCCTTAAGGGGGCCCTCTCTTTAAATGCAGGTCTCCTTTGTACAATCTACAATGTTACCATTATGATAAATATCAATGTAACAACAATCATTAAATTCCCCAGATGAGGAACTGCTGTGCCCAACTTATGTTTTAGCAGTTTTCACACGTAATTCTGGACGTATCTGTCATGCAATTCTCGACGTGCACAATTTTTCTACCCAAATTATGAAGTGGCCCTGCTCAGGGTCGTAGCCAGGCAGCGACCAGAAGGGGCTACCTCCGACAAGAGGTATACTCATCCCCCTTTATTAAAAATATATTGAATTTTTAGTAGTGATATGAAATTTCATATAAAATATCATTCAAATTCTGCGTAAAAAGTTTGAGATTTTTAAAAAATTACTTCGTTTTAAAATTTTTTAATTTAGCTGAATTTTTGATTATGCTAATGATCAATTTATTTACATATTTAATTTAAAAATATTTAAAAATTTTGTAATGTGACAATAGTATTTTGGATACTTTTGTATTATTGTGGGGTTCACTCTGTTATACATGATAGAGTCAAAATCAACTGATAAGAGTTAATATTAAGCATTAACTTGTATTAACTTTCAGAATGTTTCTACAAATTAACAACTTTATTACTATTTAATGCTTACATTAAAATCAGTTGTAATTATTATATACTAATATTGATGCATTGTAGCTATATTGGATATTAATAATCAGCTCTTAACTTACAAATATAAATATAAAATTATTTGTTAATAATTTATAATGATTGAAATATATAATAGTAACTACTATGGTTTATAAATGCTAATGATTAATTGCGCTTTAAGTGAGCTCCTCCTTTAAGACTGTTGAGCCCCCCCACCCACCCCCCCCACCCCCACCCCCTTGAATTTCCCTCCAGTCCCTTTTCAATTTCATCTCTGGTTACGGCCCTGACCAAATCATGAAATGACCTCATATGCTGTACAAATCATTAAATAATCTCATTGTTGTACAAATTATTAAGTGACCTCATCTTTCGTGCGAATCTTAAAGTATATTCTGCTATTTAAGTAATGAGATTTACAAAAATATTATGTACTATGAATTAATCCAGCTGAAAATCAATGGTTTCTTGTCATTGAAAGCGTCGTTCCAAATTTCATCCCACCCACTGATTTCCTTTTCGAGTGATATTACGCTGAGTGTAGAGAAAATGAAATTCCTGATATCTCTAGGAACGACTTGTAGTAATTCTTAAGCAATATGTAATGAATTTGTAGATAAAAACATTTTTAAAAAATCTTGTCTAATTTGAAAGTAATAAGTAAATTTAATATTTGCGATTTTTAGAGTTTTTGCTCAAAAACGAGTACTATATCTCGAGTTAGCGCCTTTAAAATGTCTGCACAATTTATTAAATATTTCGATTCGCTATTTTAAAATAGCGAAGAGAAATATTCACTAATGTTAAATGTAAAATAAAATAATGTTAAAGTAGTCGTCTTGTATTCACTTTTGAATACAAAATGACTATACATTTAGCAACCGCATGTTGTATTCGTTTTTGAATACAACATGTAACTATACAATTAACATTATTTGAATCGCCATTTGTTAACCGGCATTTGTTAACTGTCATAATTATCTTGTATTTGCTTTTAAATAGAAAATGGCTATACATTTAACATTATTTGAATCATCATTTGACAAAAGTGCATTATTCAAGCGCGCTCATCGAAATTCTTAGATATTTTTCCGGGAAGTATGGGGGAGTCTTTTGGAAGATCCTAGCAGATGCCCTTTAAACAATAAACGAAACATTTATCAAAATTACATTATTTCAGATTTTATTTACATATTCAGAAATTTGATTTAATTTCCCTTAAGAAGCTTTGACATTCGTATTTCCACATCGATAGATAGAGGGCGCTCATATAGCGAAGATTTATTTGCAATTAAATCAATTTATATAATTTCACTGAAAGCCAATAAACTTATTCTGTTCATCGATTGAAATAATCTTTAATTTGTTCGAGAGATATCATGCCCACAGGCCTATAGTCTCATACGCGATATCGATAAACGATAGTTTGATTTGTAAAAATGACCCAAACATGCATATCCTTCAAAATTAGAGAATCAGATTTTTTAATTCATATCAATACTTTGCATGTGTATTGCAAACAAAATATAAATGCCATGGTTCAGCGGTTTCAATTTTAGATAGTACATGCTTGAAATTTAATACTTATTTTATTTTATTTTCAGAAACCTGTGATGAAGAAGGTCACGTGGTAAGTAAAAATTCTAGCATTACAGAATTATACGATGCATTTCAGATTAAGAAGGTTTAATAGTATATAGTTGCCATTTTAGCTAAATCACAAATTCTATTTTTATATTTTGACGTGTAAGGTAAATAAAGGTAAGAGTGAAGCTACAGACCAGAGGTTTGTAGTCATTGACGCTCATCAGGCAGCATCGAGCAGGGAATGAGATGTTCAGCGAACTCAAAGCTCATAAAGAACAAGGATTTTTTAAAAAAATTCTGGTAGTTTACGTCGAAGCAGAAACAATGCAGGGTATAATTTTCACTCCGCCTGCTGGTTCGAAGTAAATATTTCTATCAAAAAAAAATCTAAAATCCTTATTTCAAGCCGTTTGATGAAGTTGGTGAGGAGTTTATAGAGGAGCCAAATTAAAAATTATGGAATATGTATCTAAGAAATTAAAAGTAATTAAGATCTTAGATGAGAGACTATCACGAAGGTGGCAGGATTTGAAGTTCAGCCACATTCTTCTACAGCAGCTTGGACAGCACTGCCAAATTTCAGCCCTGACGGCCGAAATTTAAACTACTGGTTTTTTTTTTTCAGAAATCGAAACCGCGTACTCAGAAAAGTATGTGTACGAAATTTGGTCTATATAAACATCGGAACTTTAATTTGAATCATCCTGTATATAAATCTAAGTAATCAATTATCTGAACAAAATGATGTAGTGATTAGCATAACTGTCATAAGCGGCACCACGGAGGTGATCTAAGGGCACTTCAGCACCCCATTACAAATTCCATAAACACGCCTTCTTACTTAACAACTGCCCCTTAATCATTAATTTATTACTTATAAATTGACCGAGTGTAATTAATTTAATTAGTTTGCACTCTAGGTGAGAAATCTGAAAGAGCCAGAAAATTTCTGCACATTTAGTTCTTACGCACACAAAATTATTTCAAAAATATGAAGACTTTTTTTTTCTTGTTTATCCAAACATTCCGCCATTTGTTTCCCTTTTCCTTTACTGATGATGATTTTGGGCATCATACCTAAATGATATATCATAATATATGACAGGAACGTAACTGAGAGCCTACTGGTCTATTAGCCCCCCCCCCTAAAAAAAAAGTCTTTTAGGGCTACGTGCCTGATATGTGATCTTATGTTCTATGCATAGTATCCCCAATTATGAAAGTCTGGCGCCGCCTATGATAACTGGTTGCTATTATTCTGAGTTCCGTCTAATTGAATTTATTTTTTAAATTGAAATCTGATGTTCTGTAGAAGATATACGAGCCTAATATATACGAGATTAATATATATATATATATATATATATATATATATATATATATATATATATATAAATATATATATATATATATATATATATATATATATATATATATTTATATATATATATTATATATATATATATATATATATATATATATATATATATATATATATATATATATATATATATATATATATATATATATATATATATATATATATATATATAGTGAGATATCAGAGAGAGGGCGTTGAAACCGCCCCTAGATTTGTTTCAAAGGAGGAGACGATATAGTACTTTAAATTCTTACCCGAGTTGTAATTTCGATATTTTCCTATTTTGAACTATTTTGAAAATGTCACTGGTTCTAATTTCAATATTTTAATATTTTGAACTGTTTTGAAAATGTTTAAAGAAGACAAACCACCCTCAAACAAAAATATTATTCACTCAAAAACGTTTCGGCTCCATCGGCATTTTTCATATATGCTGCCGACATTTTTCATATATAGAGATGTAACGCAAATTATTGAATTGAGATATGGCGCAATTTACTGAAATTGAAGGAAGTTTGGGAGTTCTAAAAAATCATCCTAGAAATTCCTTAGAAATTTTCCATGCAGTCATAAAAACAAGAAAACAAAATAGCTTGAACATGATTTGAAAAAAAAAGTTAAATCATCAGACAAATTAGAGGTAATTTTACTCAGATCGAATTGGTCCACTGTAATTTTATTAAGAAAGGCTTCATAGAAAACTTCAATCATGGTTTCAGACTTTTTATATATTCAAGTATGTAATTTGAAAAGTTATTAAATCAAATTACGCTTTTTAATTAAGTTATTTTGAAGCAAAAATTGAGACTTTCAATAAGATCGAGCACTGCTGGTTCCCTTTTATCTAAAACCTCGCAATTTTAAATCAGCTCTATTTACTTCCATTCGTATAGAACTCTATCACAGTTAGGAGAATTGATTAATGAATGCATTTTGAAATGCAAAATTTTGAATTGGTTTTAAAAATACAGTATGATTGAAAAGTTATGCAAATTAAATATTAAAATCATATAATATTCCGAAAAATTTAAAATTTTCGGAATATTATTCGGAATTGAAAATTTCCCAAAAGCAATTTTTTTTTTCAGTTAAATGGCACTAATATCCCTAAAATATACATCAGAAATATCATCTTTCGTTTTAAATACGTCAGACGATGAGAGAGACCTCTCTTATCAATCATAGAGCATAAAGTTTTCTCTAAGTGAAATAATTTTTTAGAACAATATTAATTTCTATATCCATATAAGAGTCTCAGTGAAGAGTTTCCGATGAGTTCATTAGATAGTTTCAAATGAGTTCATTGAAGAGTTTCAGATGAGTTCATAGGAGAGTTTCAGATGAGTTCATTGGAGAGTTTCAGGTGAGTTCATCGGAGAGTTTCAGATAAGTTCATTGGAGAGTTTCACATGAGTTCATTAAAGAGTTTCAGGTGAGTTCATCGAAGCGTTTCAGATGAGTTGATTGGAGAGTTTCAAATGGGTTCATTGGCGAGTTTCAGATGAGTTCATTGGAGAGTTTTAGATGACTTCATTGGCGAGTTTCACATGAGTTCATTGAAGAGTTTCAGGTGAGTTCATCGAAGCGTTTCAGATGAGTTGATTGGAGAGTTTCGAATGAGTTCATTGGAGAGTTTCAGATGAGTTCATTGGAGAGTTTCAGGTAAATTCATCGAGGCGTTTCAGATGAGTTGGTTGGAGAGTTTCACATAAGTTCATTGAAGAGTTTCAGGTGAGTTCATCGAAGCGTTTCAGATGAGTTGATTGGAGAGTTTCAGATGGGTTCATTGGCGAGTTTCAGATGAGTTCATTGGCGAGTTTCAGATGAGTTCATTGGAGAGTTTTAGATGACTTCATTGGCGAGTTTCAAATGAGTTCATTGGAGAGTTTCAGATGAGTTCATTGGAGAGTTTCAGGTAAGTTCATCGAAGCGTTTCAGATGAGTTGGTTGGAGAGTTTCACATGAGTTCATTGAAGAGTTTCAGGTGAGTTCATCGAAACGTTTCAGATGAGTTCATTGGAGAATTTCAGATGAGTTCATGGAGGAGTTTCAGATGAGTTCATTGGAGAGTTTCAATAACGCAGTATCTATTTTAGACACAGAGTAAAAATGGAAGACTCGATCTATCTGCAACAGATCCGATTTCTTGAAAACGCTTTACTGAACTCGTAATTGTTTAATTGTTAGGAATTTCAGAGCATGGGTATTTCTTGTGAAACTCTTCAATGACATTCTCATAAGAATGGCTAGAGAAATATTTCTCTAAAATAAAAAGAAATCTGATGTGAATAAATAGCGCATAACTTTCAAATTCATTTTCTCCTTCTTCCTTTCATAATTCATTAAATTGGGTTTAATTGCACAATAAAAAACCATTGATAAATATTTGAAATTACACTGAATTTGCAGTTTTATTTAAATTTTTGGCTTTCAAAGTCGGTGTTGCAAAAATTCGAAAAACTGAAATATTTCGACAACGGTTTGTCATACAGTAATGTGTTTGGACTTATTATTTTCGTCGTCAACAATGGCATATAAAACAAGCATTTAATTGATATATTTGAAAATATTACTTCCCTACTTGGAATATTACTTCCCTTTATACATGGTATAGGTAAAGTTTCAGAGTCTGGAAAACGGCAGATTATTTCTACCAATCATACCAAAATATAATTGTCACCAGGGTAATATATTTACCAAATTTTGGTAAATTTAGTCAATTAGATTTTCTGCTAAAGTATACATATATTGCATAGACAAATACACCCACATCACGCTAAAAATGGTTTTTCCGTGTTTTAAGGTGCTCGAAACGTGTAAATCAGTCGAAATCTTGAATTGCGATTTTAACACCATTCCAGTACTTTCCATATACATTGCCGTATAATGTAGGGAAAGTAAAACATCTTTCACTCTGAGAAAACGCCATTTTCTTCGGTTGATATAAAAAGGTCTATAATTATCGTCTGAACCTTTAAAAGAGCGAACGATATTTCTAATATATTTCTGAGTGCATATTAACACCACCTAACTGAAAAAAAAATTACTGTTTCAATTTATCTGCACATTATGTAATTTAGAAAATTTTTCGTGCCCGACTTTTCGACCACCCTGTTGTTTTCTGCCAAGTATTCCTGTCCTGAGATTCACTTCACGGGTTTCAATTTTCTGTCTTGTATTTTCAGCCAGGTGACACTTGGAATGATGGGGTCTGTAAGCAGTGCCACTGTCGCGACGACTTGAATATCGAATGTGTTCTGGAAGTATGCCCCTTGCAACCAATCTGCTCGAAAGGCGAAACCCTCGTCAAGAGAGAGACCGAGAGGGAATGGGAGACTGCTTCATGTTGCGAAAAATTTCTTTGTGGTACGTACACTTAAGAAAAAGAATGCTTTTGTGACTTTTGAACGCGATGACTATTAAGTCCGCCACACACGTAACTTTTGGATTTCCTATCGTCTCAAACAGTCCAAGCTCGAAAGGCTAGTGTGTGGGATGGCTTGCAGTTCAAATCGTTTGGACTGTTGGACTGTCTAAATACTCTAAGTTCTGCCGGTGCTGTGATTGTTGAACTGACGTGAATAGCGTGGTCTTCAGGCTGAGTCTACAGTCTACAGGTTGACAAGCGTTGTTCAACATCATCTGTACATTCGCAATAAGTTTGTTGTCACCCCCCCCCCCCCCACTAGGTTCTGTACTAAATTGGGTGGCACTTTCCTGGCCGTTCAAACAGATGCACTTTCGGGTAGGCCAGACAGTCTAGGTCAAAAGAAAGAAAGACTGAAGATGGTGGACTAACATTTCAATCGGTGTTATGGGAAGACAAACAGGCATAACTGTCACAATTTGACCTGCTAGGGTCAAACTGTACATATATAGCAAGCCTTAGAGATTATAATGCCAATATCTCGTCCAAACATTCGATTCCTTGGAATTAACCTTGGAATTAAATCTACCAAAATCCCGGGATTTTGGGATTTATGCAGGTTGGTCTAATTTATGAAATAATATTTTAACTCGATTTAGAAATTCTGCTAAAACCACTGCACATAGAAATGTCATCAATATTATGGAGAAAAACTTCACTAGAATAGTATTTAAAATTTAAAATATTCGTTGACATAGTACAGCGCGCAATTCAAAGTAATCCTGCTTCTGATCTGTAATTTTAATTCATAATTAAATTCAGCATTTGAATTTAAAATTCAGAACATTTTACATTCTAATTAATATATAATTCAATATATGATTAAGTTGTTAAAAGTTTCTATTGATATGACTGAAGATACCAAATGGTATCTTCAGCTGGTATCAAATGGTATCTTCCCACTGGTGCATAGCTGGAATCTTCCCATTGGTAGGTAGACTGTATCTTCCCACTGGTTCGTGGATGGTAACTTCCCACTGGTTCGTGATAATCATTGAATAAGGATACCTTATTTATAGTTATCCAATGAAATCTTTTGTTCTTGTAAGAACTATTACTTGTTTATGTTTTATATTTTATTGTTGGGTAATTGCCTTTAATAGAATGTATTTATGTTTCTTCTTGTTTTGTTTTTTAAAGCATAATTATTAATAGAGTGTTTCTTTAGTTCCCCAAGAAGAAGAATGTCCCACAATGGAAGTACCTGAGTGTAAAACCGGAGAAGTAGCAAAAGTCCACTCAGGCTATGATGCCTGCCCTGTTCTAAAATGTGGTAAGTTTAGACGATAATAGAAGGGAGTTCCTTACGTGGACAGAGTAATGTAGTCAGTAGCATCATTCAAGACAAAAAGATAACTTCTCATAAATATTATAAAAAATATTATTCATTATTTGTGTCTCTTTATGTTTTCAATAAAGGTTAAATGTTGTGCTTTATTCAAAATATTAGAAAACTGAACATTTTTCTTGCAGTGTAAGATATGAGTATTCTGCGAAATATTTCGTTATTTTCTTTCTAGCGATATAGATGTTCCAGATGTCATATGAATTTAAAATACTGTAGATTCTTATTAATCCGGCCATTCCTTGCACTGAGAGATGCCAGATTAGCGAAAATGCCGGATTACTGAAAGTGTATAAAATATATCAGTTTAATCCTTTACTAAAATTAAATCGTCGTGCCGTTATTCCATTCCTCTCGCTTGGAAGGAACTCCGCATTTTTACTTTCCTTATATACATAATGTATAAGGACAGTATTGTGACGGGGTCGAAAATTCGAATTCGAGTTTTCTATGGGAGGGCACGTTTCAAGCATCCCTGATCACGAATCAAACAATTTTGAAGTAATGTATGTGTGTGTGTGTGAATGTGTGTAAAAGTATGTGCATGTGTGTGTGTGAAAGCATGTGTGTGTGAAAGTATGTGTGTGTCAGTGAGTCTGTGGAGACGATAACTGACGCACGAATGGACCGATTCGAACGAAATTTGGCACAAAAATCACAATCCGTAAACACTGGAAGCCTATTGTTTTTATACGCAATCGAATGATCAAAACCCCCTAAATTTTCGATTGAAATTTTTAAAAAATCGTCAAAAAATCAAAACCGCTAATAAAGTTAGACAAATAGACATTTCTTGTGTAATTTTTCATTAGAAAACGATTGACATAAATTTTAGAACGCTAACATGAACCGTTCTCGAGATATTGCACATTTTTCAAAAAAATTATCAAAAAATCATATAAAATAAAAAAAAATATTTCCTATTGAGAAACATGTTCACTTTTCATATGTAATACCATGCGATAAATTAGGTGACATCATTCTCGTGGATCTAGCTCGTTCCATTCATGAGAAAAGATACTTTGAGTAATACTTTTGTATTTGAACTCCAATAGTCATTTATCTGCTATAAGAATAACTTATTTTTCCGTCCATAATACTTGGCGAGATTTTGAAGACGAATTTGGAGGAGCATGTCGCCAACTTGACGAGTTTTTTTAAAATGTTGCCAAATTAACGAAAATCTTGCCAAATGGATAAAAATGACGCTAAATCAATGAAAATGACGACTAATCGTCGGAAATTCAATACCTTGGAAAGAATATAAGTATCTACTATAAGAAAAACCTATTTTTTTTACTGTAAAAGTAGTAAATTCATTGCATTATATAAGGAAAGTCATGTGTTGCCCACATCAGATTTTTTTATCTCGGCAGCCGAAGGTCGGATTATTAAGTGCCGGATTAGCAAAAGTCTACTGTATTGAATTTTAAGTTCAAATCTTAAAAATTTAACATTTTAAAAAGCATGTCAAATTACGTGCATTTTTCAGAGTCGATATTATATCAGTATAGATAGATGGTTCTTAAGAAAGTATCCTTAAGCGCCACAATAACTTTATAAAGAAAGGTCTAATGAATGTGCACGTTATGTATATCTATAGTAAAGTGGCCATGTCTGGTCGAATAAAAGTAATTACAAAGCCTCTAACAGATAATTTAAAAAGTTAGGATAACAAACTCCACATTAAAGCAAGATAGACAGAATAAAGTTCTGGAGCATTATCCAATTCGTAGGTATCGACAATAAAATACGTTGAACGAATTTCCAAAAAAGCATTAATTTATCTTTCGGAGCGATAAAACTCATTTTCATCATCATTCCTGACTCAATAGCCCATGGCCGCCCTTGACCTTCCCACTGAAGATTACCTCAGCCATTCCTATCAAAACAGTGGCACACCTATGTATCCCCTTTAAGATCTTAAAACCATTCACCACACCATGAACCCAGCGCAATCTCGTTCTTTCCCTTGTTCACTTTCCCTGGAGGGCATTCGTCATCCATTCTTATAACATGTGCAGCGTAATTAAGAGGTTTGATTTTAATAAGTAAAGCTCATTTTAATTACCAAAAAATAAAAAATTAAAACTGCTTGGAACATGTAAGACAAGGCATATGTTACATGGCAAATATGTAACATTGTGAGTTGTGGAGGGCTTGCAATCGATAAAGGTGGTCCCTGTGTTACTTGCACAATACATATATTATTCCCTAGGAGAACACCTGCAAAAGGGTGAAGAAACAATGCTTCTTCGAAAAATAGACAAAGAAGTCTCAGTTTCAGAGGGGCCCACAGCAGGGCGCCTTAGGGAGAGCTGACCCCTTGAACTTTTCCGGCCACAACTACGCCCGGGTACGTGGGAATTTTGGCCCAGATGTCACACATTAATTCTGGGGTGCTAACCAACCCTCTGTGATGACGGCACCCAATTGCTGGATGTAACACTTTGATATCCAATGAAAATACCAGGGGCTGCAGTGGGGGAGCCAATGACAAACCTGGGGCGTAATTGTGTAGGAGGTGACATGTTTCGTATGTTCGAGAGAGAGTCAGATTTTGAGAAAAGGAACGTCAATTGATTTTCTGATTTTGGAGAGAAGAGTCTCCTAAAAACGACTGCAGAGATGATGGGCATCCGATGATTCCTCGCTCGAGTACTCCGCAGCCGATGACGGTCTAGCGAAGTATCGAAGGTACGCAATGCATGTCCTTTACATTCAGTTTTGGTGACACTATGTCACTGCTCTCTCTCTCGACATCTACCAGCTTCTAAACTTGAGTAAATTAATCAGTGTGTAAATTGTTCTAATTATATTTTTGATAGATGCATAAAGTTATTACTAGTGTGATTTTAACTAGAATTTGAATGAAGGAATTTAATTATATTTCCCAGATATGGATAATTACGAGAAGCGTTCGTATGGCACGGAGCAATTATTGTTATAATGAGAATAGACGTAAATGTCAATATGAGTATGAGATGGGAAATAATTATGATTTAGTGAGAGTGTTAATTAAATATGTTCTTATTATTTTCATTTCTTTTGTAAATAAATGTGTTATTGTTTTAAGTTTGGTTCGCTGTCCTCGTTTCTAATTAATATATTATTTGATTGATTATATGTATTTTATTCGACACGGCCAATGTCGAAGATCACTTTAATGGGAGAGAATAATAATGATTTTTGCGTTCTGACCGAACGTGTGGTAGAAATCCACGCATCAGCATATGATGTCCTTATAATTTTTTAATATACATAAAAAAATAACATTTTCTTTATAGAATGTGATCCTTTGTTGTGTGCTCCTCTTACGTGGCCAGAAGAACTTGAAGAAGGCCAAAAAGCTTCGATATCGAATGTATCCTGCTGCCCGACAGTGAAAATTCTTTGTTCGGATGAATCCTGTCCAGACAGGCCAAACTGTGATGATGGACTTGAAATCGTTGAAATTAAGGGCGAATGCTGCACAACCTATAAATGCAGTAAGTAAATAAATTTTCGTTGGAAATATATGTAAGAAATAAAGATGAGATTAGGTCTAAGGCAGGACCAAAATTTCAGATTACGATCCGGTCGTGTCTAACCTCTTTTTGTGAAGAAGAGAAAAACAGCTGAAGCTACCCGATACTGATATTTTTAAGCCATGTACATGTTTAAATATTTAAAGCAGTTGTCAATGCTGCAAGTTGGAACGTTGACACATATATCTGTAATATCATACAGTCGAACCTGCCTTAAACGGAATTCAAGGGGACCGGAAGAATTTTACGTCTTAAAAAGGTTTCCGTTTCATGCAGGTCATTTCAAGAGAAGCTAAGTTTAAAAGTTTAGCTGGAAATACTGATAGTCCATATGTAATTTCTCACCTATACATCAGACTTTAAAAATTCTGAAAAGTATATTTAGATAAATCCGATTAATACTATATTATACCATAATATCTAATTTAATTATTTTAAATATGTATACACGTATATTTTTGCATACTGCGATCACAGGAGTATAGTAAATAAAATATAGTGCATCCCATGTCCTTAACTGTCAGCTTATCACCATACCTTAAAACCCAGATGAATTGACTTACAGGCAAGATATTACTGCTTGGAAAAAAAAATTAAAAAAAAAAAAAAAAAAAAAAAAAAGTGTGATGAACTTTCAAAATAATCCAACATTCTTGGACATGTGTCTTACTAATGATGGGACTTTTAGTTAAAAATCGTCCATTGATTATTATTTCTAGCATTTCAAAGTCACCCTTATTAACGGAAAATTCCTGAAGTTCTGAAATAGCTTTCAGAAAATCGTGATATAATTTAATAGAAAGTTCTGTGTAAAATGGTTCTCATGGAAATAAATGGCTAAAACAGTTGGATGATTTTTTCCCTTCTCTGTTCGTTACAACAGGTGCTTTTATTAACAAAATATTTTACATTGGCCATCCGTTTCTGAGTTGTACAGCTTTTGTTTCACACAGGGGAAAAATAACATGAATTTCCTATATTTTTAGAAGGGGCTAAAAATATTTTCCACTTATTGCAGTATTCCGTTTCCACAGGTTCCGTTTCAAACAAGCTCGACTGTACCAAGAAACACCTCCGTGTTCTGGTAACCTTTCCTTAAGTAAACGTTTTGTAGCAAGATCGCAAAAGCCCAACTTGGCAGCTCCGAATTTGATTTTAGGGCCAAAGTTTGATAGACCGGTATCATATCGTTGAGATAAACACGTTAATGTTGCCTCATGATCATTCACTACAATATTCCCCCTCTCAGTGAGTTTTGTCACTTTTTTAAGCTTAGAATTACAATCCCAGGCCAGCAAACAACATAGGTAGACCCTCTTTTCTATTCCTTTTTTTTTAACGCTTTTCAAACACAAATTGCCGTTTACTGCACTGACAGCAAGAAAATTTGCTATGTACCTCAATTTTGAAAACCTATGTCGTGATCTACGAAGTTCTTACAACTCATCCGACTACAAGTTTAACGAAGATTAACCATATTTTACCAAGTTTAACGTACCATTAAATCTATCAGTTTGCATTAAAATTCTATAAATCTACACTAATAGACCACTATACCAATAATAAAAAATATATAACAATCATATGATTACAAAAGCAACTAACACCGAGTAATTTTTTATATATTATATATAATGGTTGCTTTCAAACAAAAGAAATACATTTCAGATCTGCACTTTAGTTATTTTACAGTAAACTTTTGTCATAAAAATGTTACATTATTATCATAACTCTGCTTTTTATTACGTATTCGCCTCGTTTACTATTTAAAAGATTCTATAAATGTGCAATGGATTCTTTTTTCTAAATAAATATTTTTTTTTCTTATTTAGAACCTCCAAAAGACGTATGTATTTACACTCATACATTTAAAATTGTGGATGGTTTCCAATCACTGCTAGAGCGAATAGAAACTGAAGTTACTATTTATCAGGTGAGTGTAGCTTTCTGTAGTGATTTCTTTTCTTGTAGCTGGGTAAAGAATTTTATTACTATCTATTTACTTTTCATGCTTATGCCATATTTTAAGAGAAATTCGAGGATTTCAAATATCATGCCGAAAATGTAAGTTTATATATTTTTTTAAAAGAATGTCTCGGACTCAATGACATTTACTGTTTTGGTGTATTTATTTCTTTTAAGGTATTTTATAGTTTTGGGAGGGATTGAAAAATGTTTTTCTTTGCATTTTTCTTTTTCCAATCAGTTAGCCCGATCTATGACTAAGAGAATAAGAAAGCACACAGTGTCAGATCTAGAGAACAGGGAACCAGACTATAAATTTGCTTTACGCTAGAAACGGTGCGAGCGCATTGCCGTGGTGCAAAAGGGAGTCCTAGGTGATTACCGAAATCTCGCTAATGGCGCAATGATGATCCTCAAAATCAAATTCACAAATAAATTCCAATAACGAAAAACATTGCTGAAGACATGCAGTGTTACGCTACTCTGTCCACTTTGTGCGCTAAGTTTCCAATAAAAAGAGCATAGCCAATGAGAAAGACCGAAATTTCCCTCAAAGTTTAAAAAATACTCAACTTATTTTGTTCTGCTACGTTTCAACATCCTGCGCACGGCGCGACCGGTCTAAATACCGCACGACCGGTCTAAATACCGCGCGACCGGTCGGTTGCTTTGTTCCAGCGCTATGTTTTGAATCCATAAATTTATGGATATCACCTCCACAATTCGCAATACCACTTACGCAAATTTTCATAGTCTTCGTCTCGCGAAGACACTGCGGTGATAAAAGTTAAGTGCAAAGAATATGAAAATTCTTACAAGCTGTGCTATGTAAAGAATATGTTAATTCTTACAAGCTGTGCTATGCAAAGAATATGCTAATTCTTACAATCTGTGTCATTCTTGTTTTAATAGCCCGGTGAAGAGTGGGAAAATGGTCTTTGTGAAAAATGCAGCTGTGTAGAAAGCAAGGGACAATACGTCCCTCTGTGTGTCATGGAACATTGCTCCAATCTTGATGACAAACCAGAAAACAAGGTATGTGCCTTATTCTGCTCTTTAAACTCTTCATTTTTTTGCTAACATACAAAAGAATTGCATGAGGCTAGATAACAATGGTTGCCTGTTAGGTATTCATAACAATATATGTTATGTATATTTCCAATATTAAATAATAAGCAATTAGTATCAGTGGTACCAATCATAGCAATGGTCCTAAAATACGTTATTAATCAAGTCATTCAATGGATTATTCAACAGCTTATTTAATATTCCCGAACACATGCCTTCTCAGTCTTTTTGACGGAGCAGGCTTCCTGTATACTAGCTTCATTGTTCTAAATATTAACGTTATTTTAAAAACTAATGATATGAAAATTTTAAAATTCAAATAGTTCACGTTCTGATCATGAGAATGACTAAAAAGTCTATCTAGTTCTAGTTTTCACGTAATGCATCTACACATAAAATTTTATAATAGTAAGTGTCGCTTCTCGCACATACATACATAGACGGAGATTTTTTTTCCTTCAAAATCTCGAATTCGAAAACTTTCGGGAAAACAATACTTTATCCACAAAAAGTAAAAATTAAAAAGTATGAAAAAGTAAAAGTTATGAAAATTAGAATTCATACTCTATTTCAATCTGCACTTAAAAGCAAAATTATCTTTGGCATAAAATCAGTAAATTGCAGCATAAAGTTAAAGACAGCATAAAATTAAAGACATGAGGATTGAGTCCCCTCTCGAATGTTATTGTACATGAAGAACTCGTACCCAATCCGAGATTCATAAAACAGATCTCTACTTATGCAATCAATCTCTACTTATGCAATCAATGCTACTTATGCAATCAATCTCTACTTATGCAATTATGCAATCTCTACTTATGCAATCTACTTATGCACATTGAGCTACTGGGACGATAGTCTATTCTTCAATAGTTGAAGTAAATCGTACAGTACAAAAGAAATTTCGTTCAATACATTTTCTATCTCTTTCAGGATTACGTTCTTCAGGAGATGAAGATTCCAGACAAATGCTGCCCGGATGTATTCAAAGTCCAGTGCCGAGACGACGACGGAAATATATACGAGGTTCGTATTAAAATATGATAGCACAATTACTCTTACGATATAGAACACTAAAAAAAATATTCACATTTTTTTTTAAATCATCAATCGCACTAATTAAAATTTGAAAATGTCTTGAAATATAACGTTTCCCTCCTTTTCTTCGGACCACAATATTTTGCAATGTTTCAAATGCATTTGTGCTAATGCACCGACCAACTCTTGTTGGAATCATGCTGTTTTTTTTTATCTGAAATATCTCTAAACTTACAAGCGTCGTGATTCTAATGTTTTTCTGAAAGTCTAGTACAGCGCATACCAAATGTGTACTTTGTGTAGCGAATAGAACGTCAATGGCGGATTTCATTTGACAGCAGTTTCTTATCACTATAATTGTCCAACGTGTTTTTGTCTCTCCAGTGGAAAACATGGGGAGGGAGGGAGGTTTAACAACTCCAAAAGCTCGTCTGTTAACCAAGGAAGCTAAAACTTCGCACACTTGTGGTATCCATACACAGCCTAACGGTGGCGGATTTTCGATTTCTTTCCCCTCTGGGAGCAGAGAAATTGGGGAATTTCAAAAAGTATTTTTAGATTCTCCAGAAGCCACCTGATGACATAGAAGGATGAATATTTTCACACAGTTTAGCATCGAACATCGGACAGAACATAACGAAGCCAGATTTTCGATTTACCTCTCGGCGGCGGGATAAATATTGTTTGTTTGAAAAGTCTTTTCAGACTCTCCAGAAACAAAATAAAATTTAATGTTAGTTTTTTTTAGTAAAATTTATCATTTTATTAAAAAAAAATGTCTGATGAGGGCAGCACATGACTTTTCCTACAGACTCATATTCATGTTCTCTATATTTCTTTTATAAATTGAGTTTAATTGAAAAAAATAGCACTGAATTTGCACTTTTACTTTTATTTTTATTTGGAAACTGAAAATTGTTTTAAAGGCGGCGTACAAAAACGCGAAAAAAATAAAATGTCTCAAGAACGGTTAATCTTAGAGTAGTGGGCTTCGTCTTACACTTTTCCTCGTCAAAAATTACATATAAAACAAGCATTTAATTGATACATTTGAGGATACGTAGTCTTTTATTTTAGATTTCATGATTTTTGCGGGCCATTTCGTAAAAGGGGCAGGTTTTCCTTTTTTGAATCATACCAAAATCTAATCAGCACCGTGATATCCTACAAGTGACTTATCTACCAAATTTCGGGAATTTTGGTCAATTAGTTTTTTAGCTAGAGTGAATACATGATATTTTTGCGGGCCATTTCGCAAAAAAAGGCAGGTTTCTTTATCTCGAATCGTACCAAAATCTAATCAGCACCAGGGTTATACACAAGTGACTGATACACAAGTACTATAAAATGTTATGAAATTTGATCCAGTGTTTTTTGAGTTAGAATGGATACGTACATTACACACACACATACACACATGCATGCACACACACACACACATGCACACACACACACAGGCGTCAGGCTAGAAATAACTTTTTCATGTTCTAGAAGTCCCAAAACGTATTGATCCGTCAAAAGTTCGAGTTGCGCGATTTTCTATACGATTTCAATACTTTTCCTATATTGCAGGGAAGGTAATTACAGCCTAATTTTGTAAGAGTGTTAGATTCCTTTCTTTAACAGGTTTTTCTAGTTCTTCGATAAAATTCTAGGCGCTTATAATTCAATATTACAAAAAGGCAATATTAAAAGAGGACCAAAAATTCTAAATTTCATATTTCAAGTAACCTTTTATCTCTTTTGGAAACTAGCAAATATTTTCTTTTTCTCAACTAATCAATTTTTTTTTCAACGTAATAATTGTACTTAAACTTGAATTCCCGTGTTAACAGCCAGGTGAAGAGTGGCAAGACTATGACAATCCATGTGTGACATATCTCTGCGAACAAGATGGAAATGAAGTGATAAAGACCAAAAGTGTGATCAACTGCACAGAGTGTCCCAGGGTAAGATGTTTAAGCACTCTTGCATATTGAAATATGTCTTTGTATAAAAATTAATTCCTACAAGTGAATCTTAACGGGGTTTTCACCAATTGATTTCAAACCTTGTTTATATATAGGGTTTCAAACCTTGTTTGTATAGTGCATGAGGGTCAATTTTTATACTATGGAAAACAATTAGCTTAACCAAATTTACTTAGCTTCTAAATTTTATTGCAGAATTTGTTTAATGAAGAGAAATCCAATGTGACTTACAATATAACAAATTATCGCCAACTTGGCGGCAATTCTCAAAAGTTATTGAATTGGTAATATTGTGTCAAATTTTTCTCAAAGTTCCTTAAATTTGTTCTCCATCATGATAGAGTTAGAGGATATATAGCTTCTCAGCAAGGATTTCAAAATTGACACAAAGGAAATTATTTTATTATCCCTGTTGGAACAATTACATATAAGTTGTTGTTGTTGAGACCCAGACCGTCCGACCTACCAGAAAGGTGGAATTACATATAAGTGTAAATGTTTTACAGTCTATTAAAGTAGATCCTGTAGTTAACTAAGCATATTGTTTTGGGAGGGAAATTTTTGAGTTATATCATTTCATCAATTATGTATAGAAAGTACAATTATGTACTTTCGATACATAATTGTAGTTCTGATTATGCAGTAGTTTATTCTGACTATAGAATTTAGACACCATTTTGTTCTTGTGTCAAATGGTACTATTGTTCGTAGCCGACACCATGCCACGTTACTTTTCTTAACAGAAAAGGTTCAGTGAATTGCATAAAACCTAAAATTCTGTTGTTAATATCTTCTAATATCTTGACCGAGCTTCTAAATTTGGTATCTAGTATTTTATATATGCAGGTTGACCGCTATAGCATTGTGTGAAGCTTCAATCACAGTTGGTAAAAATATCCGTGAAAATCTGAAATTACTGTAATTTATATATAAAAAAATTTACATTATAACAATAAATTTTGCTCCAGCTTACAATTGGCAATCACTGAATCAATTGGGTGCACTTTTGCGGATTTCCTACATCTGATATAATATGACTTTGTATTCCCAATCGAGCATTTTTGCATGGCTATGTAATTATTTTTGGATGTTGCTAAAAAAAATTGTAATCAAATTGTCAGTTTAATATTTATATGATATTAAAGGCAGTTAGTATAAAATATTATAAAAATCAAGTTTCAAACCAATTATTGTACCACACAAGCTAATCAATTTTAATAATTTCTTGACCATGGTTAACCACTCTTCAAATACGTAATATTTTATGTAAAATGGTAATGGGGGTTGTCAACGATCTCTGAAAATATGCGGTTATAAATTAATAATTTGTGCAGATCATGGAAGCTGGGGTTCTATTTTTTGCCCTGGGTACGATTTCAACATTTATCAACTTTTAAAAATTATATCCTCAGCTTCAATAAAACAATTTCTTGGCCAACAACGGTTTACAGATCTGTGTGGGTATTGTTGAAGCTAGGCAGCTATGCAATAAAATATAACTAAAGATCATTGTAAAAGTTAACCTCTCATTAAGAGTTAGCCTATCTTATTATGAAAAGTTGCCTTATTCTCGTGTCGTCAAATTTATCCACTGAGGATGATTCTGTTCCGCATGATGAACTAAGTTCCGCATTAAATAAAACTTCCTTCCATTATATCACTAATGTAGAAATTTGTGAATTAAAATAGAAAATATCACAAAATCACATTTTCAGAATGTATTTCATATTTTTTTTTTAGATTTCAAGGTTATCTTTATAATAAAGTTTGTATAATTTAAGAAAACTAAAATATTACTCAATTGACTTTTGCATTTGTGAACTCTTTCATAGACGGCTGTCCTGTTTCCGCCTTCGAAAGCATTGGGCCAGTGTTGTGGTATCTGTAGGATCACGAAATGTGAAGATGGCGATGAACTGTATTCCACTGGCGATACTTGGACCAGCACTGATGATGAATGCACAATGGCTGAATGTGTGAGCGAATACGGAAAAGTAAAAACTGTGTATACAAAACAGCCGTGCCCAACCATTCCAAACGACTGTCCTCCGGTAAGTAATCTTGCTATTATTAAATAAACAGTTGTTCCAAATTTTCCTAAGTTGTTCCTAATTTATTTCTAACAGTTGTTCCTAAGGGAATCATGAATCCCTTTCAAAGGAAGATTGTTTTCATAAGTAACTTTGGTCAGCCTATTCTGTAGTAACGATTTCAATTTTTGTTGCACTATCTATATATTATTTCTGAAATCTTTTATAGCTTTGTTATAAATTGCATATACAATTATTGTTTATTTAACATATTGAAATGTTCTGATTATGTTCAGATTTTTTAACCAATCAATTGAAAATTTAAAGTATTTTGATTATTCACTCACTTTTAAAATCAAAGAGCTTCCAGGATTCACAAGTTGTGATAATCGTACCAAACTTCATTTGAAACTCTCTGGTCATTCACAATATATAAAGTCCAAAAACTGATGGACACACATATTGACATACATAGATAGATACAAACCCAGACATTATTTCAAACGCGTTCTATTCAAGCTCAAGGATGCTCAAAACGTATGAATTCATCTAAAAGTAGAATTCAAATTTTCAATTCTTTCACAACATTTTCTCTATATACAAGTATTACAATATGTATATGGGGAAAATAATATAACAATACACAGAGAAAGAAGAGCAAGTTCTCATAATATATATGCTTACTTGGCTAAAAATAAAACTAAAGCTCACATAATCACCACCCATTTACAAAAAATCTTTTATTTAAATGAAACTCTCTAATCACAATATATCAAGTCAAAAAACAGAAGGATAGACACACACACACACACACACATACTGACATGCATAGACAGACACAAACCCAGACATCATTTCAAACATGTTCTATTTGAGCTCAAGGATGCTCAAAGCATATGCATTCGTCGAAAAGTAGAATTCAAATTTTCAATTCCTTCACAGTACGAGCATTACAATATGTATATGGGGAAAATAATATAATAATACACAGAGTAAGAAGATGTGTTCTCGCAATATATATGCTTACTTGGCTAAAAATAAAATCAAAGCCCATATAATCACCACCCATTTACAAAAAAATTCAAGTGTCATCGTTTCCAAGTAACTTTTGGTGATTGTTTGACCGCTTTAACTAGCAAACAATTTATACAATTGTAATAGCCTTTCTACACTAATCCAAAAAAGTGCTAACTATCCTCCTATTTTTCAATCCAACTTCCTATACGTTTAGCTCAAATTGCTGCTAAAGTAAACTAAAACAATTTCATTAAAAACGAGATACAATACAAAATTAATAGTATCGACCAATTTCAAAGGCAGGAAACAGCTTTCTCCACCAAAGCACAGAAGCAGCGCAAACTGCACCCGTAAAAGCTAGATCGGTAAAACAGAAAAAGTAACTGAAACATGGAAAGGATGTTGTAAACAGCGAGAGGTAATAACCAAAGAGGAAAATGAATATCGTGACAAAAGATTCAAAGCATTTACTTAGTGAGTAAAACTACGAACATAAGTGTCCTATTAAATTGAAAAAATTAACTAACTGGTTTTGGAAGCTTCATGAGTTGCCCAAAGTAGTTTTAATCAATAAACAATACATACTTTGCATCCTTTGCTGGACGTTTATTTTACCGTTCATTTATTGTGTCCTACCTCTTATTTCTTAGTGGTTTTTCTCTCGTTATTACCAACCTCCTTTTCCTGTTTCTGTCACGTTTGTTGTTCTAATATAAACATGAAGGATAAACTCTTTACCCTAAGTATGAAGGATAAAGAGTACTCTTTACCCTTCATGACATAAGTTACTTATCTAGCTCTCACAAGTTGCGCTGCAGTCTAGGCGAAGAAAACTATTTCCTTCCTTCGCAACTGGTCGGCCCTCTTAATCTGTGTCCTATGTTGCTTTAAATGAAGTTATTTTACTTTTTAACTAACTTTCTGTATGTAAATCCAACATCAAACTACCAATATATCTCTTATCTTACACACCGACACAATCACGAGTCATCATAGGTTCACCATTCGTCTTAACAGCCAAACGACGTGACATTGTTACCGCTTTGCCTACATACTAGAAAACTGGGGACATGATTTGCACGAATTACAAAAAATGCATTTGTAAAAAAAAGAAGCAAAAAAAGATGATCTCACTGTAAGGTGTTATGATTATATTATCAAATGTGATAATATATACATACTTTTAAACAGATGTGACATTCTGAAAAAATAATTTTGATGATTTTATATTTTTGTAATTTTAGTCATCATTTAAACAAACAAAAAAAAATAATAATAATAATTTTTCTATTTGTAGGACAAAATAGTCTCAGACGAAAAAGGCTGTTGTAAAGTTTGCAATTTAACAAGCGGTAAGTGAACTTGCATAACTTGTTTTATTTTTAACACTTTACAACATAGTTGAAAAGTGCTTATGGCTTTGTTCATTCTGTCTGTCTGTCTGTCCGTTAGCACGATAGCTGCCTTAAAAATGACTTTATCAAAATTAAATTTTAGTATGTTGTTCAGACGGTCTGTGGGATCTATGGGAATATAAATAAATATAACCACCCAATTAGTTTTGGATTGAACCAGGGTTGAAAAAATGAAATACATTGAACCCTATGGGACCTAATTTTTCAAACATTTTTTAAGGGAATTTAAAATTCACAAATTGTTTAGAAATTTTCAGGAAATATTCAAATTATCCTATAAAATAAAGAATTTCAGCAAAATATATGCAGTAGTTTTTTTTAAATAAAAATTAATATAATAATTACATCCGTCCAAATAGATGCTCTAAGTCCTCGGACGGTCTGGGTCTTCAACCCTTTATATGAAGAGATCACGTGACCATTAATACAAAGAGATCACGTGACCATTATATGAAGAGATCACGTGACCCATTTCAAAATAAAATATGGCATCCATCTTGTGTCAAAATCGTGATTTTTGCTTAAATTCTGTACATCTACACATTGAATCGACGCAATTACAATATATTTGAGTTTAAATGATCATCAAACTTTGATTATTTCCACAACGAAGTCTAATTTTCACACTTAAGGATAATGTAAACACCAAAAGATGTAGAATGAGTTGTATAACAATTGCTGCATTTTTTTAATGCAAAATTATTTAGCTCATGGAGTCTGCAATATAGCTGATATGAATGAAACATTCATTGATTTTACACAGAAAACCAGACGATTTTTTCGATGAAGTTTTAAGCATAGAGTTAAATTTCTTGTATCTCCATGGTTTTAAGTTTTTAAATAAAATAAATTATTATAGTATTGTGATGAATGGAAAAAAGTTTATGAATGAAATTCTACTTTTATATAGAGGCGATTTATATTTCGATAACATCATTTGGATAAAGTTCATTTCTTTTCGATGCAGTTTTCAAATATAATAAATTATTGTAGTATTATGATAATTTTAAAAGTATTCCCGAGGAATGTATCACATTTTAGAGATTTTAAACCAGACAATTTATATTTCAATGCTGTCATTTGAATGAAGTTCATTTTTTTCGATGACGTTTTAAGTTTTCAAACATAATAAATTAATGTAGTATCATTAAAGTATTGTGATAATTTTAATAATATTACCGAGGAATGTATCGCATTTTAGAGATGTTTATATAAAATTACATTGAAGTTGGAAAATGTTTCATAATAAATACTTTATGCATGATTGATCTTTCTTGTTAAAAAAAATTAAACTAATAACTTAATTAATAAATTACTTAATTAACTTAATTACTTAAATAACTTAATTAAAAAATTATATACATTGGCAAGGATACAATACCAGCGCGAGAACGTATACGAGAAAATAACTTGATATAAAACTATTTAAATAAGCTTTTCCTAAAGATGTCTTAGTGAATACATTTATATTTGATACTTCAACTGTAAAAATAAACATTATGTTAACATTATTTTTTGAAGCCAACATAACTTCAATTCTCAATCATTTTCAAAACACATATTAGAGATTATTTGAAACATTTTCTAACATATCCTGTCTTTCAAAAGCAGCTATGTGGTGTTTGTCAACACAGTAAAGTGAAGTTATTTACTTTAGATACTCTGGAATCAAATTTGAATTAAGATAAACCAAAGTGTTGCATGCAGGTCTATAAGTAATTAAGGGCAATATGGAATTTCCTCTTCTCAAAATGTATTAACAAGTGATTCAATCACTATTTATTATTTTATTAGTTATTTTCCTTCAATTTAAGGTTGGAAGCAGACACTCTTTTAAAACAATGCCTTGCAATTCTTGGTGGTCCCTTGGAGAAGTTAATAGAATCACCACAGTATTCAATTCTAGTTCCGTAACAAAAATGTGTGAAAAGATAGTCACATTAACGGTTCAAAGATTGAAACACTAAAATGTAAAAGAATAATCTTCCTGTTTGCTCTGGGATGAACTATTAGCTATGCATAAAGTTGAAAATATTCTTACTAATGCATTTATTATGGTGGTATATAGTAATTGAATAAAAAATATTAAAAAATGTTGAACCAATTTTTTTACTCCATTAAATTATGAACTTTATATATGTATGTTAAACAGTGTACAGGCTACATAACTTAGTGTAAACTATACACTGTCTACTTATGAACTAGCTATACGGGGTGCCATTGACATGAAAATGTGCAATCTCTTAAGAACGGTTTATGTTCGCTTTCTAAAAATTGTGCATTTGTTTTGTAATGAAAAATTACGTATAAAATGATTTGACATTATCGAAAAATCCTGATTTTTTTTTTTTTTTTTTTTTTTTTTACAGAATTTCATTTGATAATTAAGAATCTTCCGAACATTTGATCGCATTTTAGTGAACCATTTGGCCATAGGGTGCCTTGCAACTTGCAAAAAGGGTGAAAAATAAAAGGTGGTGTTTTTAACTCCAGAAGTCTTTTCTTGACTCAAAACTCACTGTGTTTCTTAAAGGAGAACAACTGGGTTTTCCGAATTTTTCTTTATTTGTAAAGAAATCTCAAAGACATAATACTTTCTCTACATGCATAGGGAAGGTATTGTGACGGGGTCAAAAATTCGAGTTTTTGATGGAAGAGCACGTTTCAAATATCCCTGAACTTAAATCGAACATTTTTGTGATGTCTGTGTGTGAATGTATGTTAATGTGCGTGTTGTATGTATGTTAGTATGTGTGTCGATGTGATATCTAAACAAATGAAGCGTTTCGAATGAAATTTGATATGATTATTAAAATCGGCAAACTGGAACCCGGCTGATTTTAAACGTAATCAAATGTTTGAAAATCCCTGCTTTCGAAGGAAAATTTAACAAAATCAGAATTTTCAAAAATGTTAGATATATAATCATTTCTTGTGTAATTTTTTATTATAAAACGAATGACAATTACATAAAATAAAAAAAGTATTAAATATTTAGAAATATGTTCACTTTTCACATGCAATATTATGCGACAAATTTACTAACATCATTCACATGAATCTAGTTCTTTACATTCGTGACATAATATACTTTATGTAAATAGCTTTGCATTTTGATGCCCAATTCTCTAATAGTTACTTACTCATGTAAAAAAAAAAAAAAGGCCCCTTCTATTCATCTGACTGTTGCACTTGGCGATAAATGTACCAAATTTGAGTTTTTCAACTGTGCCAAATTGACGAAACTATCATCAATATTACAAAAATGAACCTAAATTAACGAAAATGATGCCAAATCGATTAATTAATGAGAATATTTTAACATGGATTATATTGCTTATTGCGCAGATGATAAGTGCGAAGTTAGCGCGCAATATTGATAAATGCCAAGTTAGATTTGCATGAAGTATAAGTTAATATGGTAAGTTTGAAATAGCTTCATATGTTGTCATCCCTAAAAGATGCCAAATATTCATTTCAACATTAAAAATAAGATACTGTGGATCTTGTACACCACTTTTTTTGCTGCGAAAAAAGTAAATTTGTTACATTATGTAAAAAAAGAGATATGCTGCCCACATCAAATGCTTTTTACAGTGTAAAGTCTAAAATATTGTTTTATACCAGGAAAGTTCATGCGCTTTGCGCGCTACGCCCGTCTAAGTACATCATGACCATGTATGGGAAACAGGAACCGGGGGAGATTAACTCCCGCCAATCCTCCTATCTGCTCTTAATATCCGCAAACCCTTTGAGCCATGCGTCCCCCCCCCCCCATCCAATTTTACTATTTCTTATAAAACTCCTTATCAAAACATACATACTATACCAACCCCTAACAAAATGCAATTAATTTACGCTCTGCTAGACCCTCTAACAAGCCAATTTATTTAAGTTTGGTACCTCAAACTTTATATCAAGTTCTTTAAAACAGAAAGTGAAGATAAAGAAGAGAGCAAGTCTCTCTAACTCCATGGTTTAAATATTCATATTTTGAATAATTAAATTGGGATGACCTCTCAATATTAACTTTCCTATTCAGCTGAATCATGGAGGTGGTTTCAACTCAAACTCCATAAACTGAATACAGCTTTCCTTTTATTTCTTCAGGCATTAAAGTCTTATGGCCACGCAATTGTATTATGTTGTGGCAATACTTTCAGCCTGAGATTATAAACACAATAGCAAAAAAAAAGGTCAGAATTTGAGAGGCTATTTCTCCAAATCCAGGGGTTAATTTGAACAAGAAAGATCAATCATGCTTAAAGCACTGATTATGAAACACTTTCCAACTTCAATGCAATTTTATTTAAACATCTCTAAAATGCAATAACATTCCTCGGTAATATTTTAAAACTTATCAAGATACTACATTAATTTATTATGTTTGAAAACTTAAACCTTCATCGAAAAAAATATACTTCATTCAAATGACGGCATTGAAATATAAATTGCCTGGTTTAAACATCTCTAAAATGCGATACATTCCTCGGTAATATTTTTAAAATTATCATAATACTACAATAATCTATTATATTTGAAAACTTCATCGAAAACAACTGAAATTCATTCAAATGACGTCACAGAAAAAATAACACGCCTGGCTCACTCTATAAAAGCAGCATTTCATTCATGAACATTTTCCCATTCATTTCATTCATCACAGTATTACAATAATTTATTTTATTTAAAAACTTAAGACCATGGAGCTACAAATAATTAAAATCTATGCTTAAAACTTCATCAAAAAAAATCGTCCTTCTCTCTGTAAAGTCAATGAATATTTCATTCATATCAGCTATGCAGACTCAACTATCAAGTTGCTGACCTTTTTTTGTAATGTACATTATAAATCCTTGTTTTAGCTACTTAATCAGAATTAATTTGTTAACTTTATCGTTTTTTGTACTTTTTAAAAGTCTTTATTTAAATTTTAAGAAATCAACTTCTTAAATTAACTTGATAACTTAAAAGTAATTCAACTTTAACTCTAAATTGTATTTAAATTTAATTAAATTTTTATATCTTCTTGTGTTTTTAATAACTTTTAATGGGACTCGCTTTTGCATTTTCCCACCCTTGCCACCCTTCTCACAGCCGAGCAGGCAAAAACCAAGTCCAAGATACATCTTCAGCTAACCTACTACTCCAGTCCACCAGTATGGAGCATCAACTGATCGCAATTGCTATTTAAAAACAAGCCTATGGTCTGACAGAATCATTTTCGATGTGGGGATGAGTCTCCTTGGAGGCAGGCACCCCGTAATATGACGTCTTGGGGTTGGGTCATGTGATCGCTTCATATCGTGGTCACGTGATCGCTTCATACATGAGTTGTAATTATTATTTTAATTTTTATTTAAAAAACTACTGAATATATTTTGCTGAATTTTTTTTTATATATTTTATGGAATAATTTGAATATTACCTAAAATTTTCGAAGCAATTTGTGAATTTTAAATCTGCTTAAAAAATGTTTGAAAAATTAGGTCCCATAGGGTTCAATGTATTTCATTTTTTCAACCCGGGTTCAATCCAAAACTAATTGAGTGATATTATTCATTTATATTCCCATAGGTCCTACAGACTGTCTGAACAACATACTAAAATTTCATTTTGATTACGTCATTTTTACGGTAGTTATCGTGCTAACGGACGGACAGACAGATAGACAGAATGAACAAAGCCATAAACACTTTTCAACTTTGTTGTAAAGTGTTAAAAATGGATTTCAGATTTGGATCGAGTATGGTCGAATTAGTATGCATGAGTTTTTTTAGCCCTTGGGGTTACATTTATTGCTCTGACAGTGTTCCTTTAGAGAGATGATTGAACATTGGGAACAAAATGCCACATATATGTATTTACTATCTATCTGTAAGAACATAATTCCAAACTATATGAAGTTTACCGATATCTTAGCAATTTATTTTTCATTTATTTTAGAAATTGGTTGCAGTTCAGGTCCTATTCCTGAAGAAGATACCATAGGCTTTTTTACTTACACGGATCCAATGGAAGGTGGTGTTTGTGTCAATGAGGGGCCTGTACCAGGAGTTCTGCAGTGCAAAGGAGCGTGCCACTCACAGTCCTACTATTCAATGGGTAATAAGGATTTTTTTTTTTTTCGAGATAATAGTCTTCATAAGTGGAGTAAGTAAGTCGATATGTAGGAATACCCCAAGAAAATTTAATATTTTTATTTTGAACATTTTTCTTACGACATTTTCTTTATTGACAGAAAAAGAAAAAAATTAATTAAAGAATAGCAAATATTAACTTGTATTTTTATATTACACAATCATGAAAACAATAATATTATGATTATAGAAGTGTATCTTTATTAGAGCACCATTTAGGACAAAAACATTCTTGAGCTAGTTTAATACAGAGCCTCTGTGTATTAGAATCAACACCTCTTTAGAACCAAAGACAAAATTTAAAAAAAAATGTTGCATCTTTATTTATCTTAGGGGTACGCACATAGATCTTAGAGGTACACTATCAAAAAAGTTAAAAGTTTGGGCACCACTGGTCTAAATAACAACACTGAAATTCCCTCCTTGTAAAAAAAGTTATTTCGTAGAAAATATTATTTTAATATTACATTGAAGTTTGATATAAAATACAAAATATACAATCATAAAATCTTATTATTATTTATGTTAACAATGAAAAATTACAAATGTGATACCTGAAGCAGTTCAAATTGAAATGTGCAATTTTCCCACTAGTTAAGTCCTAAATTTTTCATCTGACATCTAAATTAAAATTATGAAGTTACAGGGAGGAACTCGAATACAGGGCCTCTCTAACCTGGAGACCAGCATCTTGCCAACTGAGCAATACAGCCTCAGGAAGGAACATCTCATTCTTCTACCCCCAATTTGAAGGGTCGAGACTTCTTGGCCTCAACAAAAGACATTTTCTCTTTATCGACCTCTATCAATTTTTTTTTATCCATAACCTTTGTAAAATAGGGATTAACGTTGATTACATTTAAGAAACTTCAGTTACAGAAATTAACTTACAATACTTCCTTGACGATAGCAGGCATATATCAGCTAAGTAACTACAATTATTTCAAGGGTGTTGTAAGCCCCCCCCCCCCCCCCACACACACACACACTTCCTCAAGCCAAAAAACAATATGCACCCTTAACAACTACTAAAAACATAATTCCTGATCCTTGGCAAGACTCAAATTGAACCAAATAATTGAACTGTATACATATTTTTAGGGAGAACTTCTTAATTGACCATGTGTGTTAGATGGCATTTTTACATGATTTAAGGATAATCAATATATAAATATAAAACACTATTTTTCAAAACACAATTTTTATCATATTTTTATAATTTCTTATGTCCATCCAATCTTCCGTTATTCATGGATTCATCCTTGATGTCAAAATATCCATGATTATGAAGAGGTTTCCAAACATTTCTGAAGCAATCGGCTGCTTACTATACATTTTTGTGTAACATTTTACATTGTGATCTAGTTAATTATTGTTTGTGCTCAAGGTCAAATTCCCTATTTGAAGTACAATAGATATTTATGATTCATTTGATAACTTCAGTAAGAACTGTGACGAATGTTTTACTCTTTCAGAGGATGGTGATTTTAAAGACAACTGCAAGTGCTGCAAAGTCAACATAACAGTGGATCGTACCATCGAACTTCGATGTCCCAATGGTAACTACATCCGAAAAACTTATCTTCAGCCTGAATCGTGTCAGTGTTCCAAATGTGCTCCTAAGTCTGGAACATCTAAAACGAACAGTTTTAATTCCCAATCATGGGAACAGCAAAACAAATGGGACACTGATTCAGAGTTTGTTCAAAAACCTTCTAACCTAGAACGTTTCAAACAACAGCAGGAAGAGGAAGAAGAAAACAATCCATTCAAGAGTTGGCAGGTCCAACAGAACCAAGTGCAACAGCAGGAAGAGTATGACTTTTAAACATCTTTAAAAATATAATGAATAACATTATGCATTATTTAATAAAACTCACCGATTTGTTTAATAATTTTTTTTTTATATTTTACAACATTTTTGTTAATTTAAAATACGTATCAAAAATACTCATGACTCAGTGAAGACTGTCTATTTAGCTACTGAGACGATATTTCCTTCTATCTTACATAATAGGATGTCTGCACATCCATCTATCGTCTGCAGTGAAAAATTGAAGCTTTTGACAAGATGGCTTGGCAAAAAAATTAATTTAAATTGGTTTTTTAGTAATTTTATGTTGATGCATGATTTGAGTAATTTTCACACAAATCAGTTCCTTAGCAATCAAAAATGTTATCACAGCTTGACATCATTGGAAAGATAGATGAATGTTCTTTCTAACGTTCTTTAAACCCAATCCATAGACTAATTCCTTCATATTTATTTATGTATTCTAAAATACATCATAATATATATTTTTTATTTTGCAGCATCTGAAAAAAGATTAGCATAATTCTGTAGTTTGGAAAAAAAATATGCATGTATATCTTCACATTCTAACAACAAAAATTTTTTTGAAATACTTTAATTTTCAACCAAAATCATAAAAATGAAGATTTTTGATTCCTTTTTTTCTATGGTTGGAGGTTCTCTGGCATCAGTTGACATTACTAACGTTTGTGTGCATGCATATCAAATTGTCGCATACAACTACACATGCCTTGATTTGTAGACTCTATTCCTATATAAGAGGAAAAACATGAAAAACTTTTTAAAACACTCTTTTCTGTGTATATGGTGCAGCAATCCAAATTTCAGTTGCTATTCAGAAGCATTTAATAGTTCTCTAAATTGCCACATTTTGTATTATTTAGAAGAATCTCAAAATTGTAGCACTTATAAAATTTTTTCACTATAGAATATTTTCTTCTGATTTTGTAAGAGAAAATGCGAACATCTGAAAAAATTTCAAAATACTGTTACCAGTGTATATTGTGCAATCCAAATTTCAATTGTTATTCAGAAATATTTAATATTTTTCAAAATTGATAAATTTTGTATTGGTTTAAAGATATTAATCTCAAACACAAAATATAAAATTTTCTCAATATAGCATACTTTCTTCCTATTTTATAAGAAAAAATATAAACACATGGACAATTTTCAAAATAGGGTTATCTATGCAAATGGTGCAACCCAAATTTCAGTTGCAGCATTTAATATTTTTCAAAATTATCAAATTTCGTATTGTTTAAAAGATATTAATCTCAAAATTGCACTATGTATAAAATTTTTGTGCATAATGGATACTTTATTTTGGTTAAGAGAAATTACAAAAACATGGAATTACTATAACTTACATGAAATATACATGGAACTTTCATATAAAAATTTATATATAAAATAGGTACTTCCTTAACATTTTTCTACATAATTATTTTTTAAAACAATTTTATTCCAATTTTCTAAAAGTGCTCAAAAATTGATTGCCTTTTCTTGGTTTATCGCAAAATTTTACATCTTTGATCCACATGTATGGCTTTGAAAGCATAGCTTAATGAATACTGAGCCCTACTGACCATAAATCCATAATTATTCCAAAACAAATCATTTTACAGTGCATATTAATGAAACAATAGCTAAATTTTGTTTCATTAATATGCACTGTATTTTTACTATCAAAGTAATAGTCTAAAATTAAAAGTTAGGAAAATACAACCTTAAATATTCATAAATAAAACGAATTCAGGGTAGAAATTAGTTTCAAATATACGTTATGAAAAGTTAAATAAAGATCCAAAAAGTCACAAAAACACTTTTATTTTGTATTGAAAAATACAAATGCACTGATCCATAAAATTTCACCCTAAAACTAAAAAGAAATAACTTTGACAAGACTTGGTTTTTTAAAGTCTCAATAACTAATGTATTATTTATGGCATTAATTTTATTAATCAGTCTCTCAAAAAGAAATTAAATAGAAGACATTTTTTCTGTCCTTTTACTAAATGAAACAGACATTAAGAAAAGAAATAGCTTAGACATTTTTTTTTTTAAACTCGCAATGACCATTAGGGTCTTATGACAATAAATTTATAGATCAGTTATATTTTTATCATAAAACAATCTTTCATTTTTATACATTATGAAAATGCAATCTTCCAATAAAACAATCTTTCATTTCTATACATTATGAAAATGCAATCTTCCAGATAATACAATTTTTTTTCAATATTTACACTATACAACAGTGTTTCCCACATTATGTGTTATGCTCAGTGTGTCACTCATTTGACCACTTAGTGATAAAATTATTAGTGAAGCCAAGACTACAGGCTACATAAAACAGGCTAATTAAATTGTGACAGAATATAAAAATATTTAACACTTATTTCTAAAAGGTTTTAACATTAAAAATTCTATTAAAAAAAAAAAAAAAAAAAAAGCTAATTCCTCTAAAAAGTTATTCATTTGTAATTTTCATTTATTGCAACTTCATTTAATTCCAAAATCATACCACTTCTTAAAAACACCACATCAGTCATCACTGATGGCTCAGTGCAAATATACAATGTATACAGTTGAGCCCCATTCATTTGAATTTAAATTCTGTGAATTACTTACATTAATAAACTAATATATATTCCCCTTCAAATTCCATATAATTTGCAATATATTTTATTAAAAAAAATGCTCAAACGGTTGTAATAAAAACTTTATAAATACAGCATATACACAATTATATAGGAGTCAACCTATTTTGAAAGTAAAATATAGCCTTCTTCAGTACAAACAAAAAGCACAACCTCATTTATTCAAGTAAGTTAGGCAACTGCAGTAAAATAGAACATGTGGTTGAAGGTAAGAAAAATGTTGCCATCACCATAGGGAAAAATGAAAGAGAAAAAATCAATGAGAAAAGAAATCATTTTCAATTATTTTTAAAAAAATTTTACAGCTGGTTTAAACATTTCATGTTCTTTCATTACAGCTTTAGTAAGTTTTCTATTAAGTTATTTCAATTTGCTCTGCTATTTGTTCTCTTACCATTTTGTCTTTTACTATTCTTTCTTTTCGCTGTAGTTTTACCAATAATTTGTAGTATCTTATTGTGATTTTCTTCTTTCATTTCTTCCTATGGCCCAACTTTTTTCCTACCTTCAGTGACGTCTATTTATGTCCTTAAGAAGTGCAACCTCGCTTATTCAAGTAAATTAACTGCGGTAGAATATGCCGCAGGTGCCAAACTTACTTGAATAAGTGAGGCTGTACTTCTTGTTTGTACTGAAGAAAGCTGTTTTTGCCTTCAAAACAAGTATTTATGAAGTTTTTATAATATTAAGTTTTTAATTGAAGCACAGTAAGATACAAGCGGAGCTTCCTTAGCATCGACTTTGATACATATATGTTGTTGATGCTGTTACTCGGCGAATATCTGACCAATTTCTGCAAAATTTGGAACATTTATAAAGTCCACATTTATAAAATTACAGGTCATGACTGCGGCCAAATTTTAAAATTCAATCTGTAGAGAGATGATTCAGATCAAATGTCCCCATGTTAAATCTATTGAGAAAATCATTTTTTAAACTTTCATGTGTTAATCCACATTACAAGCCATTTAATATTTTGATACATAAAATATAGTTTGATGTTAACTAAAAGGACTTTAAAAACTTGAAAAACAGATTGCATAACATGTGGTAAAGCTTATTATTTTATATAAACATTGAGGAACAAACTCATTAGTTATGAGGCTCTGTCCAGCAATGCTTATTATTGAAGGACAGCCATTTATTAAAACCCTCAAGCCATATTTTAGCCATATTTTAGAATTTATGATGTAACAAATTTCAATATTTTTAGACGTTATTTTACCTGTTGCAATGCTCATGGATTATGATGATATGTTTATTAAAATTAGTATTTTACTTTCTCTCAATGTAATGCAATGTTGGTAATAAATGTTACAACTTTCTGGAAAATATCACTAAATTTATGAGAATATCCCAAAATCTAAGAAAATTCAATATCTTGGAAAATTAAGTTGACTTGAGACAGTGCAATAACTGACTCTTTCTCTTAACCCAATTGTCAAATAAAGCAATTAATGAAATGTTATTCAATAAAGAAACATTTTATAATTGATTTGAAAGCAGTAGTTATGGCAGAAGGATCACACAGAATAGTCCTGTTGATCTCCCTCGATGCCGCCCTAAAGCAAATGCAGAGTATGGGCACAATAAATATGTAAGTCCTAGAGTTTATGCAACAGGTGAATATTGGGTGATTAAAGAGCATAATGTGATCTGTCTCCTATGATGCTAGGGGCAACATGTTTCATGCCAATATGATTCGCTTCTTGATAACTTTATAAGCAAATGATTGAATTATTAAGAGCCTGGTCTTTGAAAAAGTAAAATTATTACTGTGTACACTTGGCAGCTGGACTTCAATTTAGAAGTTGGTTGACACAGTCTAGTATTTTTTTGGCTTTTACTCAGATTACGTGGATTACTTTTACACTGACAATTTTTCAATCCCACAGACTGCTTATGTTGGTGAGGTTAAACTGTATTACCACAACTTCAAGAACACCTTAGCAAGACATAAAAAATTCAAAGACACCAAGTCTTTTTTTTCACATATTAATATAAAAGAAACTTAAACATAGAATGAGCCCTTAAAAAAAACAAAATGGCAAATCAGAAAAATGAATGAAATAGTTAACATTACACATGATCCATTTATGCGAACTTAATTTTACAAAACACAAAGCTAAAATGGAAATTATACTTTCATCATAAAACCAGCTTTCATTTCTATACATTATGAAAATGCAATCTTCCAGACAATATTACAAAGCATTTTAATATTTACACTATACTATAACAACAGTGTTTCCCACATTATCTGTTATGCTTGGTGTACTACTACTTTGGCCACTTAGTAATAACATTGTTACTCTGACAGCAAAGATTTTTTCTTTTTTAATATGTATACAATAGTCTAAAAATGCACTACTCCCATCACTTATAGAAAATGTGAGATTAAAAGGAACTTTAAAATAAGAGACATAGAAATTTTTCTAGCTTAAATACAGTGTATGATGAAAATGAGTTAAATAACCTAAAAGGACAAATATTTTTCTTTTAACTTTTGTTTGGAAAATATACAGCATAAAAGAGCAATTTATATATATTCTACAGCTGGATAAGAGATACAATAAATGTTACTATTGAAAAAACATTGAATGAACCCATGAAGCCCAAGACATGACTGTATCAAATAGTAATTTTATTGATTTACAAATGTCATTACATAGCTACTATATTGAAAAATTATTTTTATTTTATTTTTTATCCCAATAGATGGTGTTACCTCATCTTACTTTTATCTTTCTATGTCTTTATGATTATTAATGCTGCAAAAACTATTGTAACAAAACTATTATATTTGTTTATTGTAACAAAAACAATGCTTGATTACCAACAATTAAATTTTTCAAAATAAAGTCAAAACTTTTAATATGGTAAGATGTGACAAAATAATTTTTGGTTAAAATTCTATCAAATCAAAAGGCATAATATAAAAATTTCTCCAAAACTTAGGAAACAACAAGTAGTTCAATTTAAAACATAAATGTACAAACACATCTACAAACCCTTTCTTTAAATTTGATGTGGCTCATCATTTTGTATTACAGATTAGCAAAGATCTCACATGTACAGCAACAAAGCAATCATAAATACCCAATATCTTACTATTACTTTGTTAGAAAGTAGTTGCAGTATCATTATAGTTGATTGTAAAAAAAATCATATAACTGGATATATTTGTTACAATTACATTATTCGATGTAATGATAAATGTTACTTTAAGTTACTTATGACATTTTGAAAACACATTGCTAACTTAACATTTTTTCTACATATTTTAAATCTAAATTTTTTATTTTGTGAGGCCTTATTAAATTTGTAAAACACATGCATTATAAAAATTATCCTAACAAAATTGTTGATATTCTTTCATCTTATAAGAAAATTGCCTTATGAGACTTGGAATGAAGATAAGTAATACTGTTACATGAACAAAAAGTAAAATACCTGGTTTCAAAAATTTTATATTGTTACCTTCACTTGGTCTATAACACACACACACACACACACACACATATATATGTGTGTGTGTGTATTAGATATATTAGAATATCTAATATATACAAACATATATATAATATATATGTGTGTATATATATATATATTAGAATTTGAGATTTATTTTATAAAACAAGTGCCTTGTATAACATATAACATAATATAAATTTAAGATGATTTTCACTTTATCCCATTTAATATAGTTTAATTAAAAGCAATTAATTCTTTCTTAATTATATTTTGCATTCAACTTTTTATGGAGTACAATGGACCAAAAAAACTGAGATACAATGTGCTATGGTCAATACCCAATACATATGAATACTGCCCGTATGAAAAAAATAATCAGTAATAGTTGCTTAATGCATTAATATATTATTTACAATTTGACAAAAATAAATAAAGTTAAATATTTTGTTTTATTTTAATTTTCTGCATTTGAAAATGTAATAAAAATATGATCCTATTATGTATTTTTTTTTTAATTAGAGAGAAGCGGTTAATTATTTTTATATTGAATTATTAAATAAAATTGTATGAATCACTAAAGTAGCATAACTTCTTTTACAATTTTAATCATGATCCATAATACCCCATGATATGGACCATTATACCATATTATTAATACACATTATTATCTTAAAATAAATGTACTGTAAAAATAATAGTACAGGTTCTTATATGCACATATAATTTTAAGTAAATCAAGTCAATGGTTCAATAGCAGAAAATAAAAATATACAAAAGTGGTCCATTGTACCCTGCTCCCCTGTAATTTTTATTCTCTTTTAAAGCTATTACAAATATTGTTCTTTTAATAATGTAATGAATACAAACTTCCGCTACAAGAAAAATAATATCTACAGGTAACACCATTATTTTCACTCAATTACTACTGAACCACGATTCTATTAAATATCTTACTGCCCATAAGTATGCATATTTCAAGAAAACATTTTTAAGGAGTACTGGTATACAAAGAATGAGAGAAAACACTGCTACAATAATTAATATTCATTTAACATATTTTTCCATAAATTTTTTATGGAAACCAGATCTCAATGTATCATTGATGAAGGGTTTTTCTTTCCGATCAGGTTCCTCGATAGCACAGTTCTTGAACACAACATCATCGTCCCATCTCCTCTTCACCTTGAATTCAGCAGGCTTAGTATTTAACAAAGGATTACCACTCAAAATGTTTTCAGTTCTGATCTTTTCCTCCTGAGCTTTCCTTTCGGCTTCCTGGAAAATATTAGTTATTTAAAAGTTATTGATAAAAAAAAATTACAGAATTCAATGTGGATCTCCTAATAATACTCAACTAAAATTAATTTTCCATGCCCACTAAAAATTTTAATTCTAGCGTACTATGCATCTGCTTACATAACAGTTAAATAAATCTGGTAACTGTATTTTAAAATATGATGTAGGCTGGCACTAGATTTTTTCTAGCCTCAAGACAGATTTTTCTTTCATGCTATTTATATAAATTAGAATGTGTTTATTTCATTACACAAAATGATACAATGATGACTTTATACAAAATGATATAAAAAAAAGTAGCTTCTAATTCTTCGGAGTTCTTTCTGCATTAAAAAAAATTAAAGCTCCCTTTAAAGGCTACAGAAATGGCTTTAAATTCTGCAAAAAATTGGATTAAATTTATGCATTATTATGTTTTATTAAACTTTGCAAAATATAATAACATCATTTCTGTAGTTGTACACTAAAGTTCTAGAAACGCCACTTGATTTTACCACTACCAGAACTTTTCACTTATGCAATAAATACTTTCGGGTCAATAAAAACATAAATTGCTTCAAATTGAAAAAAAAAATTACTAAATATTAATATTGAAAAATATTTAAACAAATAAGAGAATATTTTTAAAAAAAAAAGTTTAATATGCCAGCATTTTTTACTGTGAATACTTTACAGTACTTTTGAAAAATGGAATGGAAGATGGGCAAATGTTTCTGAATTTAGAGGATAGGATTATGTTTAGCACATAAAATCTGACAACAGCTCCCACTAAAAATATTCCCTAAAATTAAGTGAAATTTACATAAGATTTTTTTTTATTGGCAATTTTAAAATGCTTCGCAGACTTGATTACATTTTGAATAAATGATCACAAATAAGAAAATGTGCAGCTTTCCAGAGTATTTAATGAATGTTTTACTAGTTAATCATAAAATTGGAAGATCAAATAGTTTCAAATATAATTTCAAACTAAAATGAAATATTATACAAAGAGACTAGATTTTATCAAATTTATTTTTATCCTTGTTCGCTCGCTAATGAATGACAATTGCACTGAACAGAATTTTTAGTCTCTTTTAGTCCCCTTCTTTATTGAAAAACTAAATTTTAGGGTTAGAAATACTGTTGCCATGATATAATATGATATATAATATTAGTGACTCAATTTTGGTGGTCTCCTAGATATACATAGAATTTGTACATTCCAAGATTTGCCCACCAACTTAAAAAACAGAATACAATGACAAAATGCATATTATAAGAAGCTGAAAAAAGAAATTATAAATTCCAATGCTAGAAAATCCTGATTGTGCGCTGCACATGTTAGCAACAACTGCTATTCTTTCCTCTTCTACATTGATAAGCCTTTGATGTATAAAAATATACAATTTTTCAAAATGCAGTTTATCAGATACTAAACACAAATAAATCTTTCATAATTTAAAATGTTTGTTTCATAATTATTACATTGAAAAATTTAATTTTACTTCTCATATGTGACTTCTTGGAATTTTTACATTAAAATTCTGTACATTTCAGTTTTTCTCACAACGAAATCACTGCATTACTGACACCACAATAGATGGCTATATAAAAACTTTAGTATAAAAGAAGGGTTTGGAAAGAGAAACAATGAAAAAACAACCAAATAGTTTGTATATAAGAGACAAATGAATAATTTTAGCGATACATATTCATCTCAAGTACTGGCATCAGTGAACAAACAGCTGGAGAAGAAAAATACAATAGTGTAAAAATAGACTACATAATAAAAACTATACATAATTAAAAAATATTGCACAACACCTGGAATTCTTTTAAAAAAACTAGCTTTGCAGACCCTTACTAAAAAGTGAATCACAACATAATTTGACTAACAAAGTAAGATCACATGGGGAAATTAATCTGTCAAAGGTTACGATGGAAATGGGGATAAAGGGCTGATACAGTAGAATTGGAAATGCAAAAATTTTTAAAAAATGCATATAATTGAAAACAAAAATCAGATCTGTATGATTATTTTCACATCTCAATCATCTCTGCATGATCTAAATACTCTAAATACATATAAATGTAAAAAACAAAAAACTATCAACTGATCATTCCTCACTAAATGTGGACCATGGTTTTGCAGTCACTGCCACTCGTTAGCACAGGGCTGGTGTTAAATAATCAGAGAGCACAAAACTCCTTAAAGCAAGGATTTTAGAAATTTTCTGCAAACAAACTTTCTTTAAACCCAGTAAGGATGAAGAGTATTTAAGCTTTGTCCACTGTTAACAAAATTCTAAGAACTCAGGATTACAGTGACGTGACTTTTTCTGTATAATGATGCACACTGCAAATTAGCAAGAATGATGAGAGTTTTGTTAACGATGGGCAAAGCTTATTGCTCTGAATCATTACTGAATTAGAAGGAAATTCTTTTACCAAAAACATTAAAAAATCTTTGCTTTAAAGTATTTTGTACTCACTAATCATCTCACTGACTGCTCTGTGCTAAAGAGTGGCAATCACTACAAAACCATGGTCCACTGGTAGTGAGGGATGATTAATTGAGACCCACTCTTGCCATTTTACAATGCCTTGTTATGTGGTAGAAAACACTTCTGTTGCCCAAATCAGATGAATTGAATTTTAAAATATGATTCTGCTGCAGGTCGAGTTACACGTTGTGGATTTGGGTCAGATTGCGAATCGACAATTTTTTTGTTGTGGGTTCAGGTTGACAATTGTCTTAGCTGTGAGTTGAATCAAACCTAACCCATGCAGGACTCTACTACAGGTAGTGATTGATGTTCAATTAAGCACTTTCTTACTATTTTGCATTTTCTTACCTTGTTATATGGCAAAAGTTACTTCAAATATATATATGTAGATAGATACACTGACATAGTTCAAAGGAAAAAATTTCATAAATCTCATTCTACGGCTTCAAAAACAAAAAGACTCGGAACTGGTGTCAGGTTCCAAGAGAATTCACAAAAACTTGTAAAAAAGAAAAGTGCAACCAACTTTCCATCTCTTTTAAATCCACCTTTTTTTTTCCACCTCATTTTTTCCTCTTATGAGTAAAAAGTTACAATTATTAATATTTTGAAGTGACAATTACATTAATACAAAATCATTACAGTAACCAGGAAGTCTGATGCAAGGTGAAAACATATTTTTTTTTATTATTAACAGTATTTAATAAATATAAATAGGCAATAAATACTCTTGCAATATTTTATTAAAAAGAACTAGGTCACTATGCTTTGCATGTCTATTTTGTAACTTACACATTGAACCTAATATATTTCAGTCAAGTGGAGGATACCGGGATATTGGATGAAATATTTAAAGTATTCCTCTAAACAAAAAAGATTCAAAATCACTGCTCTGGAGAGTTAAAATGTGAAGGGCTAACAGTATGACAAAAAGTAAAATCAATAATGTAATTTAAGACTTTGTGTATTCATAAATTTTTACTTTAGTGAACTGTTCACTACAGGTACACTAATGCATAAGAAAAAGTAAATGACCAAGTATGGAAATATGAAAACTGATAATTGTAAAATTAAATACAAAACATATGTTAGCCTAAAAACAGTTCTATTTACATTGTGTTGGAACAACAGAAAGTAAATCAGAACATCAACGAGTGTTTATACTCATTTTACATTGTTAAAAGTAGAGACTATTAAGCACCATAAATTTCGAATTGTGTCACCTTAAATTACGTAACCTTATGGGGAATAAGTCAATCAAACTCTAATCAATGAGTGAACATCTTTCACAATAGTAAGTTGGTCTCTACCCCTGGACTCAAGATATCTGTTCTTTTAAATGATCTACTGTATGTTCTTGTGGTGGTGAAAGCCATGCACTATACAATGTATAAAATAATTAAAATGATGGACCAGTCTTTTAAGGTTTGTACCAATCATGTTAAAAGCTAAAATTAAAACAATAAAGAAATAGAAATACTAACATAAAAAAGATGTTGCATGCAAAAATTATTAAAAATTTATGAAAGCAAATAATAAAATTAATGAAAATAAATTTAAAAAATATACTTTTCTAGCTTCTTCTTGAGACCTTTCTTTTTTAATTTGATTTAGTTCAGCCATCAATTCTGCAGTATCATCTTCCTCACTATCATCACTATCGTCATCCTATATGCAAAATAAATAAATAAATGATGCATATAAAAATACAACATATTACAGAAATACTTTACACACAGATACAAATAACTTCAATTTCACATTTCAGGTTCTTGTACAATTATTACTTTTGAATTATACAGCATTTGAATATTTAAGCAAGGAAGAGTCTACTCATGGTCATGAAGCATAAGACAATTTATATATTTTATTTTTATCTAATCATTTTCATGAAAATGAATACTAAAAACTTCACAGATTGATTTTTAAAGGTTGAGTGATTTCATACCGCTTATATGTCACTAAGTAACTGACAGCTAAGGCTAAGATACAGAAGTTGAAGTGAAAAACGTTTGATGCAATCTCAAGTCTTACCAAGATTTCTTCAAAACTTATGATGGAAACCGTTTAATAGAGTGCATAATTACAGGGGTTGAAATTCAAATTTCACATAAGAAGGATCCTACCCTCCAACATTTGTAAATCTAGGGGATAATCGTAGGGAGCTAGATGTATACGTATTTGTAACGAACTAGCATGAAAACTTGAATTCTCAAATATTATAACCTACTGCTCTTCAGGTTAATAAAAAACAGCTTGAATGTTGAAAAGCAACAAACAGAAAAGGATAATGTAAAATGATTTATTTAAATATTAAAACATAAAGTATAGAATAATTTATTAAATTCGTCTATCTTTCATATTATGCAATAACCTGCATGCTTTTACGATTTGTAAATTCTAATATTTTAGCAAAGCCATTTTATGAAATTTGCAAGCTAAACTCCTGCTCATGCAATAATAAAGGGATGGAATTGGATGGAAAAAGATAACTGCATACTACCGGCAAATGCATAAGAATACACACTAAAATGTGCAATCGCAATATACATGTAAAAATAATTAAAAAATTAACTTTGATAATGAATAAAAACATGTAAGCAAGTTTAGTCAGTCTAATGTGCAATAGTACAGGGAAGGACAGTGTACTATCAGCAAAACATCAGAATGCAAACTAAATTGTGCAATGCACTATGTGCAAAAATAAGTAAAAAATTAACCTTGATAATGAATAAAAAATATTACAATAAGCAGATTTAGTCAGTCTAATATGCAATAATAAAGGGACAGAAATGCATGGAAAAAGATAACTGCTCACTATTGGCAATACATGAGAATACGAACTAAACTACACAATCATACTATGTATGTAAAAATAATTTTAAAAAATAATCATTACAATTAACTAAAATATGAAAGTAAGCTAAAAAATAGTTTCGTCTGTCTAATATGCTATAATTAAGGGGTGGAGATGGGTGGAAAATGAAATGTGTATGTTTAGCAATGCATATGAATACAAAATAAATTACAAAATTGCAAAATAATTAACAGCAAAGTTTGTGCAAAAATGATTAACCTTACACAAGTGAGCTAATAGATTCTGTACAAATAAAATGACTAAAATCACTGGTAAGTCAATAAATAACCACAAATCAGTAGCTTGACCTGTAGATCCAATTTGTAAACTGCTGGACAATGCATGCTAGCATTGAGGAGAGAGTAGTCTTAATCCCTCATTGCCCCAATTATACCCCCAATATAAGATGACCATAATTGAAAATTGTTAAATAGAAGTTGTTTTTTTTTAATTTGCTGTTTTTTTATGCCCTTTTTGCCAAGTTAAAACAAATTAGCAATTTTTTCTATTTATTTTTTCTTGAGTTTCTTTTTCAGTTTATTTTAAATTTTAAGAAAATTTAGAACAATTTTTAATATAAGAATCTGAATTATTATTTTTTTATATCTTTAACAAAAATGGGTATTTAAAAAATAGTTGTTATTGTTAAATATAAAAATGGCAACTAGCCGTGTCTATTTGGCACCTAGAGTCAAAACCTATAGGCGTCAAATGACGCCTAGTTCAAATTTTTAACTTCTAACACTGACTACAAACTACAAAAGAAGTAGTGACTACTGTAGTTTCGCAACTTGTAGCAAGCTATTTCCAACCACTGACCCCCACCCTCTTCCCCATCATCTTGACCAAATGGGAGATTAAGAATGCTGGATCTCGTTTGCCAATAAAGACCTAATGGAGAACTAATGTAATATGAAATAATTTGAAATATGCTAACTGCTACTACATCCAAAATTAGGTAAAATAGTTAGAAAACCATTTTATCTAATATTTGTATTATGTGATGTTTTAAGAAAACTTAATATAAAACAGCATATAATACAAAAGGATGTCAACTGATTTCAAAAGCAAAAAAACAGCCACCTACAAGTCAGCGTACCTTACACTGAGAGATATTTTGATAAACTGATTTTGATTTGGTACATGTAGTACCAAATCAAAATCAGTTTCTCAAATCCAGAAACTGATCCGAAAAAATTTGAATTTCAGGTACTAATCTTGTGCTGGTAAGTATATGTTGTTCTGTCTTGACAAAGGGCACTATTTTCTGCCCAAAGAAACTGGTTAACACCCTATTTTGTGTTTTATGCTATTTGATATGAAGCTGCCTAACTTTATAATCAATGTAATTCTTCATCTAATATTGAACTCCCAAATTCCTTCTGCATATGCTACTGTTCATAAATAATTTGACACCATCCTAGTCTGCGCACTTCATGTGCTACGTCCATCCAAGTACACCATGGACAATGGACACCGGAAACAAGAGACATCAACTCCAACTGACCCTGCCATCTACTCCTAATATTCATAACACATGAGCCATACACCCCTCCAATTCAATATTGATATTTCTTATATGACTCCCTATCAAAACATGCATACTATACCAACTTCTAATAAAAAACACTTAATTTGTGCTCTCTTAGACCCTCTAAGAAACCAAAGTATCAAGTTTAATATCTCAAACTTTTTATCAAGTTTCCAATTTCTGGTCAAACCATGAAAGAAAAGGAACTAACTCTCTCTAACTTTCATACAATTCAGCTTCAACCAATCTATCTGTGAGGAATCCAGTCGTTTTCAAGCATTTTTTCATAGTATTCAGAGTAAGATATGAGTGCGGGGCTGCGGTCGTAGACCTTGAACCCGCAAGCATCGGCAGTTTGGTCAAAAACAAGGCCATGAAGTCTGTCATCGCAACTAGGGAGTGCGAGATTACTACGAAATAGAACCATTTCAGCCGTCATCAGAGCGAGAATAGAGAAATCCACAGAAATGTGCGGGAGTGGTCTGAGATGATAGGAGCCTGGGAAAATTCCAGAAGGGCTTATAACAGGGTGGCCTTGAATGAGGAAATGTGAATATATATGCAAAAAGGACACACACGGGAGAGACGCCTCATGATTTTCAAGGAGTTAGGTTGCACGGATCGAGCTCGAGAGCTGAACGGTGCGAAGAGAACTCACATTGCCTCGACTAACCGAAGGTTCTTTGTAATATGTTTACATGCAACGAATGATGATAAATAAAGCTAGTCGTTAATATGCAGACTTTGCCTGGTTTATCCAAACGTATTGAGTTCCATCTTCTTTAGCGTTATATCTTACAGATACGAACTTGCAAATCTCGGAAAGGATGGTCGGCTACTGTAAAACTTATATGGTCGTATCTGCAGGCACAGGCATTGTACAAACCGGTGCACTTTCATCGACATGCACATGATGACCGAAACGTTACTCCCAACCCAGCGTTCCTGTATCAACATCCGAACGACTATAACTAGCAAGGGGAGAAAACATGGAACATTCGATGACTAAAAGTGAAGTAAACAACAAATTAACATATGCAACACAATAACAACAATGGTGGCAGCCCGTAAGATACGCTAAGAGTCCAGACCGTCAGATCCCATCGACATTCAAGTTAGCAAAGATGATGATGTGCCTTTTGAGTACGAAACAACAGATCAAGGCTGGAGATCAACGACCTGCAGTTTGACGTGGAATCCAGAGAAGGAGTCCGAATCCCGCAACCTGGATCAGCGGAAGCCAATGGTTTTTCTTTTTCGACTGATGAGAGATACAAAGGCCCTACCAAGCCACAACCTATTATTGCCGGAGTTCCACAAAGGCAACCAACGAGGGAGAAATCCGACACCAGCCTTGACATTCAGCAGAGCCCGCAAAAATCTACAGGGAGGTGAGTGACAATTTTTACGTTATGGTTTTGTGACTTTGTAAATGAGAGAGGATTAGGTCAAAATTTCTATTTAAAGGGTTCCAGTTTATTCTATTAATGCTTATTGTGATTTTGAAGATTTTTTTTCCTCTTATACATATTTAAGATATAAATTTTAAAATTTTATTTGAATACTGACAATACAGTATTAGTGTAGAGATATGTTCAGTGTTTAGACAGCTTGATATACATTTTTTTATATATTAAAAAATTTTGGGATTTATAATGACATTTTTAGTGAAAGCGTGGAAAGCGGATTTGGCTATGTTAGCTTCCGAATTGGTGGAGATTGCACCTCAAAATTTAAAAATTATAGAGCTGAGGAAAATGATTCTGGAAAGCCCAGACAATGAAGAAGAGACCGCGGAAGAGATGTTGACGGCTATTATAGCTGAGAGAATAGAAAGAGAAGAAGTGGAAAACCAGTTAAAATTAGAAAGGGAACAATTGGAAAACAGATGGAGGTTGGAGCACGAGCAATTTAAATTAAGGTTGGAATCGAAGGAAAGGATAGAACTGGAGAAAATCCGTGCGGGTGGGCAGAGCAACGCAGCAAGCCCAACAGTAAATGGGGAAGCAAAGGCACAGATGAGGTTTTGAATGGTGGAATGGGCGGTAAGGACAATAAGACTGTTAACAGTCAAAGTACCCACATGGTCCGACCAGCGGGCTTACTTTTTCTCAAGTTTGGAGAGAGCATTCACCTCTGAGAGAATGGCGCTCAAGTTTGAAAATCTTTTACCAAAACAGTTCTCTTCATGGACATTCATCTTAATCTTTTCTATTAATAGTGCTTGGAGAGTTTCAACTCCTAAGTTTGGCCTGAAGTCATTTTGATTCTTGCAGACAATGCTAAAACTTTTTCATTAGCAGCATTAGAATGAGGTACAACAAGAATATGGAACATTAATCTGGGAAGAACATCATATTTCAAACATCCATTGCAATCTTTCAACAGAGATATTCTTTTCCAAGCTAAATCAATACGTGGAATGTCTAAAACATCCTCAAAATTGTCACACTGATATCGGGCAAATTCTGTTTCCAGTTTTTCAATCTCATTTTCGTTGAATAATGAAGGGAAAAGCTGTACCATATAGAGCACTGAACTAAAAGAAATTTCAGTTCTTTTTTTAATATCACTTATTTCAGCATGCTTTAGAAATTCGTCTTTTAGTGGCAGCTTCACAAGGATATAAGAACAGGCCTCAACATAAAAACTTCGCACGCAGTTATAAAATTTAAAAATTTCCTCTTCTGTCAAATTTTCAGAAATGAGAAATATTCTTTCTTCACACCAATCACCAAATTTTCATCATCTTTCTGTGTTTTTCTACTTTTGAAATTTATATCCATAACATCCTGTTCAGCATTGTCACTGGAAATTGCTGTGTGAAGAACAAATCTCACTAGCAGATCCATAAAAAGTTGATGGATAACACTATGTAATTTATGTATGTATGGAGCAGCTTGTTGCAAAATAGTGTTTACTTTAGTAAACAATGGAAGCACACTATTAAAGAACAAAATGCACAACTTTGTGGTATCACTCTTCAAACAAGCATTCCTTGTCTTCAACAAGCATTTATCAATAGCATTTCCACATCAATGATATCACTGAATTTTGATGCAGCTATATGAATCAGATGGCAGGGGCACCCCCCTGATTATAGTTGAAAGATTTTTCTTCAATGTAAATGCAGACACACCTTTGCATTTCCCTATCAATGTACTGGTATTATCCGATGAAAATTCTACACAATTTTTCCACAATATGCCCTTCTCTTCAAATTTAGCAGAAATAGCATTAAAAATACCACCAGTATTATCAGTGCATGACAATAATGCCAAAAAGCATAGTAAAAATTTCTGCTCTCGCTTTATCAAAATATATTGTAGATACGGGTAAAGCTTGTAATCATTGGCATCATTGCTGCCATCTATGCTTATTGCAAAAAGTTCTGTTAATGAAGATACAACATCTTCTGTTGAAATATTTGCTATAGCTTTTATTATAGCTGTAGTTTTTGCGTGGCCACTAAAAAAATCTTGAGCTATTTTAGAGTCAGGAAACATAGATGAAAACAAAGATTTTGCGTGGTCCGCAGCAGATATTGGTAGATTATGTTCAATAAGAAATCTGGCAAAAAAGACTCTCTGCTGTTATGGCATTCATGGGTACATCATTTTTTAAAAATGTATATAATTTTCCAGTCTTTTGCGCCGCTTCCTCATAGTTCACATGCTTCTTAGATAAAATATGATGATGGCAGTCATCATGACCGCCATGTGCAATATTAATGTCCTTAAACTTTTGACAATTCTTCATTTTTTTAACAGGCGGTTCTATACTTTCACTACTCATCATAACTAAGTACCATAAAATTGTGTCAAGAAAATCAGCGATGGTAAGTAGTCACACCACCAAGTGGAAACCAGACACAACAAGACTCCAGTCGACTCCAGTCCCTGCCCTGCACCAAACAACTATATTACGATTGAATCTCCTCTCACGTGACCTTCATTGAGGCATTCAACATGACCTTCATAGAGGCATTTAAGTAAAGTATATGCAAATCGTTTCTAAAAATAGAAACAGAGGCCAATTTTGGGGAGACCGTGGAGAACATTAAAAGTTCCCCCAACTGGTTTCTAAAAATAGAAACAGGGGGAGGGGACCAACAAACATTGGGGTGTCGGTTAAATTATTGGGATTGGGTCATGGATGTATCAAGGTCAGGTTCATTGTTTATTCTCTTTCTTATGATTACAACATTAACATGAGTTGCAAATTTTGTGACTGCATTTTGGTCCGAAATTTGCAATCCTCGAAGTTCGGAAAATTTCAGATGAGACTCTATATTGTATCCTATTGAAATAAAAATTGATGTGTTGTGAAAAATAAATAAAATTGAATTTTTCCATAGAAAAAATATTCAATTCTGTAATCCGTAGTACCTGATTCACATCCGTAGAAACTACGGAGAATACATAGTAGTTGGCATCTCTGTAAACAGTACATAAATAATACCTAAACAGTACATAATATACCCTAAACAGTACATAATAAATAGGTTACGAACCATTATAAAATATTTAAATAATTTGGTAAACATAAAATATTATCATTAAGTTAGCATTTTAAAACTACATCAACTTAACAGATGCTTTCTTACCTCATCCAGAGGATCATCTGCATCTAAATTGGCAGCAGGTAATTGATCAAGTCTAGACTTCTTAGAACTGCTGCTTCCTCCAGATTCTATAATTTTTTAAAGAGTGATATTTAGCTATAGAAATCACAAAACCATAAAACTACTTTTTTAAACTAATCAATAAATTCAAGCAGTATGATTCACACACTCTTATAAATATATATACACAGAACTGCCTCAAAAAAAATGCTCATTCATATTCAAGGATACTAAAAATGTGAATATCAATCCAAAACTCATATTTGAATGTTTAAGATATCACAATACTTTCCCTATATGGAGAGTAAGTACAAAATGTGACTTTGCATCAAACAAAAAATAAACTGTAGCAGAAAATCACAGCTTTGAGAGTGGCAAAATTCGATACAGAGAAACTTCAGGTCCCCTAACAACAGCTCAGTGAATTTTTTTCTTAATTCGAATCAATTTAAAAGTTATGAACTTTTGAAGTCAAAAATAGACAATTTTCCACCATTTTGTCAAATCTACTTATTCACATAATTTTGGTGGAATGTCAGCACTTTTTTTTTGCAGGTAGACTACAAATAATATCTCAGACATTCAGTCTAGACACCAAGCACTATAAATTTTACTATTTCTAATTTCATAAATTTAAAAGATAAATTTTCATGTTTTGGAATATAGAATAATTTTAATATTATAATTGAGCTCTGAAATTTTTATTTAAATTGGATTAAAACCAGCTGAAAAAGCAATTTTCTGAATTTTATTTCTGGGGTAAAGGAGCATTTTATTTTTGGTAACTAAGTATTTTCATTTATTTGTGTTTATTTTAAGCAATTCAAAAGTCAAACTTCTTGAATATCAGTTTTCAAACTTTGAGAATTTAAAGGATATAGAATATAAAGCAATAAAGATGTTCTGCCAATGATTGATGAACCAGATGTTTGCATGAATGCATGGTAAATTGTAGCATGTGTATTTAGAGTGCATCAAAAGATCTTAAGAGTGCTTTAAAGGAGTTTATTTAGAGCATATTATGTCCGTGTTGTATAATTAACATGAATGTGCATGTAAAAAATGGAAAGCTCCTGATTTTGCTCCAAAACAGGTGATTTGAAAATTGAGTAATTTGTTGAGTTGCATTACGTAGCAGATGCTTATTTAGAACCTGGGCAATGCCAGATAATTCATTCCAGTAAAATAATAAAAAATAGCAAATGATTATTTCAGAAAAACTTGAATTTTTAGATAACTTTAAAAATACCTGAATTAACTTTCCATAATGTACTTTCAATGAACTCATATGGAAAATAAAAGCATATGTTTCCAGCGAATTTGGTACAAGAGCAACTGAGCTTCTACGATGATACACCTCAGCAAGATTTTTTTTTAATTTGAATTAATATGAATATTTAAAGTTTAAATTCATCAGAAATTTCACCATTTTCTAATCAAATTCATCGAGAAGCCAATCAGCTCTAAACCAAACCATTAATTTTCATACAGATGTTGGTAGTTAGAGAGGGTGATACAAGCACTGGGTTTTAAAATCCAAAACTTCTTAAATTTTAGAAATATTAATTAATACTGTACTCAAAAATTCTTTGATATGATGAAAACCTTTAGAGACAGCATTTAATTCTTTAATTTTACATCTTTGCTTATCATTTTCTTTAATTTTACATCTTTCTAAGATACTTTTCCTTAATTATGTGATTGCAAGTATTTGCATTTATTGAGAACAATGATTTTAAGCAAATCTAGCATCCCTCATTTGCATGCACTCTGCATGCTTATTTAGGGCAGTCAATGTGCCCTGCTACATCCTAAATATACCTTTGCTTAGTGGGCCAAAAGCATATTATGAATGTACAAAGGCTTAACAGGTGCCAAGGTATTTACGTGTCCAGACAGTGGGCATGCTTATTTAGGATGTACTACACCCACGTAGTTGACTGGATACAGCCCTGTATGCAATAATGTATAAAGATGTGTGCTTCAAGCTGAGAAGCCAGCAAATCATCATTACTGTTAGAGATAACTGCCATGCGGTAGATTTTTTGAAGGGAATCTTGTCACTCTTTTCTATTGGTTTCAGTTTTAGGTTTACTTGAACATCAAGTTTGTCCATAATTTTATTTATGTGATAACTAGTCCTAACTGAAACAATTTTCCCTCAATATGTTGATTTTACAGTTGAGATTTCAGTACAATTTGTATCTCAAATAGCATAAGAATGGAAAACTTGTTAATTAGTAATAGTAAGCATAAACTGCTTTTGCACATGAACATCTATTAATTTCACTTCGATATTAAAAAAATTCTAGGCTGGCACTTTCGCTAAAGAAAATCTGAAAATTTTAAAAGCGATTTTAGCTAAAATGCTAAATATATTTATTTACTAGTTTAAACTCTGGAATAATGGAAGGTAAAACTAAAGAATGGAAAACCAAGGTTTCTCTATTTTAGTAAGAAAAATAGGAGAAATACCAGCCGAATACCCATTGAAAATCAACAATCTCACAATAAGCAACCTCCAAATAATGTGAATGTTTGAATAATTCAATTTTTCAGTGGTCCTTTTCAAACTATTCACTCATGCACCAAATTTTAAATATCTGTCTCACTACAAACTGGGCATTCCTTATTTATTCAGCTAATTAAACATTTAAATGTTGTTCGGCATTCCTAAATTAGCAAATATTAGAAAACTGAAATTATACACTTTATTCCTATCCAACGATCTATCCTTGCTCTAATTTTAAGGTCTCTTTCTCATTGAAAAGTCCATTTTATTAACATTTCACATTTCAAATAATTTGGTGTTGAGCACCCATTAAATAAAATTTTTTAAAATATGTTTTTTTCTGAGGTTTTATTGATTGATTGACCTGTGGATTAAATTTCAAGTCATTATGTCTCATTTCACCTTTCAAACATTTTAGTGTGGAGCATGCCCCTCTATAGAACATTTTTGAAAAACTCAATTTTTCTTTAATCAATTGACTCGTGTACCAAATTTCAAGTTCAAAAAAGCATTTCTCATTTATTCCACAAATAGACCATTTTAGTGCGTGCCCCCCCCCCCCCCCTAAAGAAATAAATATTGGAAAACTGAAACTTTACACTTTCTTCTTTTTAACTATCTACCTTCACACCCAATTTATAATCTAGATCTGATCATGACGTATATTTTTCAATCATTTGATCTTTTCAAATGTTTTGGTGTGGACAACCCCCTCTTTACTAAACATTTTTTAAATATTCAATTTTTTATGAGAATTTTATTGAATAATTAACATGTGTGAAAATGTCTCCATCTCGTTCAAAAGGAGGCATTTATTATTTATTCAGCAAATCGAACATTTTGATGTATGGCAAACTCTATAGTAGCAAATATTGAAAAACCAAAATTAAATACTTTCTTTCTTTTGAACTATCTACCTATACATCAAATGTAAAGTCTCCTTCTATATATGCTTTGCTATCATTCCATATTTCAAACATTTTGATATAGAGTACCTCCTCTACAGAGCACTTTTGAAAACTTCAATGTTTTCAGAAGGTTTTATTGAACAATTGACCCGTGTACCAAATTGCAAGACTCTATCTCACATAAAAAAGGTGTTTGTTTATTCAGCAAATCGAACATTTTAGCATACAGCATCCCTAAAGTATAAAATTACGGAAAACTGAAATTATACACACTCTTTTCCAACTACCTAGTACCCACAGTTCAAATACAATGGTTCCACAGGTCAAAATACATTGAAAATGTATTTTTGATACAAAATACATAGATTTTAGGGCATAAAATACAAAATACTTTCCAAATAAAAAAATTCCAAATACAATATACATCCAAAATACAAATATATTTAAAAAAATTAAACATTGCTGTGTATTGGACTGAATTGAATTTTCAATGCAAAGCAACATTTGTCTATACATATTATTGGAAAACAACAAACCTCATATTTGTTAAATATTAATATTGGCATTTTAAAAAGATTAGAATGTATTGTAAAAGTATGACTTAAAAGACTAAACTCTTTGAAATTTTAAATCTCCAAAGTAATAAAGTAAAAATAAATGAATGTGTGGGAAAACACATTTTATATAACAGACAAAGATATAATAGAGATCTGATGTGGGCAGCATATGACTTTCCTGAAGACTCAACTTCATTTTCTCTTTATTTCTTTAATAACTCATTAAATTAAGTGTAATTGCACAAAATAACATGCATAATTATTTGAAATGACACTGAATTTGTATTTTTATATCAATTTTCATTTTTATTTGGTAACTAGACATATTTTCGAAACCGGCGTAGCAAAAATGTAAAAAAACTAAAATACCTCCAGAACGACTCGTCCTAGAGTAATAGTGTTTGGCTTATTCGTTTCATCGTCAAAAATTACACATAAAACAAGCATTTAATTGATACATTTGAGCATACATAGTCCTTTATTTTAGATTTTGACAATCATTGTGGGCCATTTCACATAAAAGGCAGGTTTTTTAAATCTCAAATCCTACCGAAATCTAATTAGCACCAGGATAACTTACAAGTGACTTATCTGCCAAATTTTGGGAAATTTGGTCCATTAATTTTTTAGATAGAGTGAATACAGACATTTTTTGTGGGCTATTTTGCAAAAAAAGGCAGGGTTTTTTTTTTTTTTTTTGTTTTTTTCACGAATCGTGCCAAAATCTAGTCAGTACCAAGGTAAGTCACAAGTGACTTACCTATAATATTTTATGAAATTTGGTGTAGTTTTTTAATTAAAGTAGATACATACATTGCACAGACAGACAGACAGGCAGACACATACACACCCACACACAGATATCATGCTAAAAATAATGTTTTCGTGTTCTAGAGGTCTCAAAACATGTAAATCTATTGAAAACTTGAGTTGCAATTTTCGACATGGTTCCAATACTTTCCCTATACATTACCATGTATTGTAGGGAAAGTAAAAACAAGATATTCATGAAGACACCTTCATACAGTAGCGAATGGTTTGTACACATTATGTTTAACGGAACTAAAAATCATTTTAATTCTTTATATTCTTCATATTTTGTACAGTCATATAAATTTTCAGAAAAACCGGAACTAACATCTCCAAAACTCTAAATGAAAACTCTTAGTGCAGCATTTTTCAAAGTGTGTTCTGCGTAACACACTTTTAAGAATTTTTTTTTAACCAAAAGTGGGAGAAGAACCTTAGGTAGAAATCGAACATTTTGGTAAGCGACACACACCCCTTAAAGTAGAAAATATTGGAAAACTAAAATTACACACTTCCTTCCTTTCGAACTACCTACTAGTACATCAAATTTGAAGTCTTGATTTCATTCCGAAGCATGCTTTTTATCATTTCACCTTTCATAATTTTTTTCTGGAGCACCAGCGCCCTTAAGCGAACATTTTTGAAAAACTATTCTTCTTGACTTTTTTATCAAATGATTGGTCCATGTACCAAATTTCAAGCCTCTATCACATTTTAAATGAAGGGTTTCTGATTTATTCTGCACATCAAAAACTTTGATATGCGGAACCTCCTAACTATCCCAGAGGTTCCCAACCTGTACTGGGAAATACATGTGGAATCGTCTGTCTGTCTCGCACTACAAAACAAACGAGTGGGATGCCGGCTTGTCACGTACTGTGTTTTAATGGCCCTTTGAGAATTCCTGGAATCCACTTGAAGCTTCTCGAAACAGCCTCATATAAATAAAGGCTGGCTAGTCAATTTAGAGTCATTTCACAGTGAATTTTCATAGCAATGACATTGTGATTTCTGATTTCTTAGTGATTCTTCTGCAAGTTTTCTGTGCATTTGACCTTTATGTGTTTAGTTGTGTAGTAAGTGCTCATTAATAAAGTGTTGTGTTTCGTTTGAAAAAACAAACGCTACATTATTGATTGACTCAAGTGCTTTTTTTGGATTTCAAGTAAGTATTTGCATATTGTTATAAAATTTTTATTTGATTTATTTTGTATTCTGAGTTATGAAAGATAAAGTCGGTTATTGTCATATTTCTGTGTGATTTTCTTTTAGACATGGATCGCTGGCTTTAAACAGGTACTTTCAAGAAAAAATATGTTACATTTGAAAAGGAGGACACACCAAAAGCTCGCTTCAATACTTCACCAGATGAGCCAACGACAAAAAGAGATGATAGCCAAGCAATGCACTCCAGTATTTGTTTGTCAGACAAGCTTTTCGCAAAAGAAACCATTTCTGAATCTGCGGTGCCACATCAATCATTATTTGCAAAAAGCGGCAGAAGTGGGGCAGTGGAGGAAAGACCCCCAATAAAAAATGAAAATACAAAGACAGTTACTTAAACATAGGATTCACAAAAACAAATGATAATCGGCCTCTCTGTGTGATTTGCGGAAATGTGTTGACTAACAGTTCCATGTTTCCTGATAAACTGCAGCATCATTTCGAGGAAAGTCATCCTGAGTTGAAAGATAAACCGTCTGATTTTTTCAAGAGGAAGTGCAACGAAATTTTGGCTTCACAGAAAAATATAACAGCACTTAAATAATTTGGCATCACGTCTGATGTTAAAATAGCAAAATTAAACACACATCCATAACAGAAGGTCTTTATTTCACTTCCTTAAGACGTACAAAAGTTTAAAAAAGGCCATAGCGCTTTCGAGCTTAAGTATGCTCTTCATCAGTGGCCACACGGAAATAAAGTTTGAATCGTTCATATATAGACCAGATATAGCGACAAAATTTGCATAAATACAATTTACAAAAGAATCTACGTTTAAACAAGGATAAACTATAAACAATTTTTTTTTTCCAAAAATTTTAACAACAGAAGAGCATATTAAATTACAATTTAATTATAGAAATCGAATAAAGGGGGGGATTGGCAATCAAGCATAATCCCAAAGAGGAAGACGTCAAAGATAACTTTGCAGAGACTTGAATTGCATGGAATCGAGAATGAGTCGCCAAGCGTAACTCAAATTCATAACAGGACTCACGGTAAATATAAATAAAACGGGATTCAGAAAGGAGAATATCACGAGGGTTATTACAACGCATCAAAAGGAAAGTATTTTCAAAAAGAGGCTGAAAATTATTTTTAACAACAAATTGAGCAAGAGCCGTAGAAAGTTTACTATCCTTGACATCCCGAGCATGTTCTGCTAAACGGATGCCAACGGTGTGTTTAGTACTTCCAATATAAAATTTAAAATTACCATCGGTGGACAGCAGGAGAACAACATACACCCCAGCAAAGCTTTTAAAGTCATCCCTATCACCCAATTTATCAAACCGAATACGGTTAAATAAAGAAGACATATTAGAATGTGCAGGTTTAAAACCAAACTCAGAACAAAATTGGATAAAGGGGCGGAAAATCATAGGATTGTATGGAAAACTAGACCTATAAGTCAAACGATCTTTTAAGGCAATAAGTTTAGTATCAAAAAGGGTATATTTACGGCGAACTTGGGAGAAAACCTTAAAAATAAACTCAAAGGAGTAGGCAGCCTCACGGCCAAGGCCAAAAATAAATTCAATTTCATCACTTAAAGCAGAGATAGATGAACAAACATTAAAAGTGCGATTAAAATAAGCATAAAAAGAAGCTTTTTTAGAGGAAAGAGGATGGTAAGAATTAGCAGGAATACAAGAATTAGTAAAAGAAGGTTTACGGGAAACCGAGGTTTGAAAACCAGTAGCAGAACGGGTGACCAGTACATCAAGAAAAGGCAAAGAACCATTAGCTTCATGTTCGACAGTAAAATTGATAGAAGGGTAAAAATCATTAACTTTAGACAAAAGAAAAGAAAGATCTTCTAAATCACTATCCCAAACAATAAACACATCATCCACAAAACGGCACCAGAGAGAGGGGGGGGGGGGTTGGATAAAAAAGGCAAAATCTCATTCTCGAGTTCCTGCAAAACTGCCTCGGCCAAAATACCAGATAAAGGGCTACCCATAGGGGCACCACAGGTTTGTAGATAAATAGCATCATGGAAACAAAAATAATTTGTCTCCGCAACAATATTCAAAGCAGAAGTGATTGCGTCGATGGTAGGAGTTTTAAAATTATGATTATGTAGTTTTTTGATAATAATTTCAATAGCAAAGTCAACGGGTATACTAAGAAATAACGAAACAACATCAAAACTATGCAAGGTACTATAATAATAACTTTTTAATAACCATAAATTTTCTATCAGTTCAACTGAAAATTTCATTAATATTTTATACAAAACTAAATTTAAATCTAATAGTACCTTGCATAGTTTTGATGTTGTTTCCTTATTTCCTAGTATACCCGTTGACATTGCTATTGAAATTATTATCAAAAAACTATATAATCATAATTTTAAAACTCCTACCATCGACGCAACCACTTCCGCTTTGAATATTGTTGCAGAGACAAATTATTTTGATTTCCATGATGCTATTTATCTACAAACCTGTGGTGCCCCTATGGGTAGCCCTTTATCTGGTATTTTGGCCGAGGCGGTTTTGCAGGAACTCGAGAATGAGATTTTGCCTTTTTTATCCAACTCCCCCTCTCTTTGGTGCCGTTTTGTGGATGATGTGTTTATTGTTTGGGATAGTGATTTAGAAGATCTTTCTTTTTTTTTTTGTCTAAAGTTAATGATTTTTACCCTTCTATCAATTTTACTGTCGAACATGAAGCTAATGGTTCTTTGTCTTTTCTTGATGTACTGGTCACCCGTTCTGCTACTGGTTTTCAAACCTCGGTTTCCCGTAAACCTTCTTTTACTAATTCTTGTATTCCTGCTAATTCTTACCATCCTCTTTCCTCTAAAAAAGCTTCTTTTTATGCTTATTTTAATCGCACTTTTAATGTTTGTTCATCAATCTCTGCTTTAAGTGATGAAATTGAATTTATTTTTGGCCTTGGCCGTGAGGCTGCCTTCTCCTTTGAGTTTATTTATAAGGTTTTCTCCCAAGTTCGCCGCAAATATACCCTTTTTTGATATTAAACTTATTGCCTTAAAAGATCGTTTGACTTATAGGTCTAGTTTTCCATACAATCCTACGATTTTCCGCCCCTTTATCCAATTTTGTTCTGAGTTTGGTTTCAGACCTGCACATTCTAATATTTCTTCTTTACTTAACTGTATTCGGTCTAATAAACTGGGTGATAGGGATGACTTTAAAAGCTTTGCTGGGGTGTATGTTGTTCCCCTGTTGTCCACCAATGGTAATTTTAAATTTTATATTGGAAGTACTAAACGCACCGTTGGCATCCGTTTAGCAGAACATGCTCGGGATGTCAGGGATAGTAAACTTTCTACAGCTCTTGCTCAATTTGTAGTTAAAGATAATTTTCAGCCTTTTTTTGAAAAGACTTTCCTTTTGATGCGTTGTTATAACCCTCGTGATATTCACCTTTTTGAATCCCTTTTTATTTATATTTACCGTGAGTTCGTTAGTAATTTTGACCCTGTTATGAATTTGAGTTACGCTTGGCGACTCATTCTCGAGTCCATGCAATTCAAGTCTCTGCAAAGTTATCTTTGACTGACGTCTTCCTCTTTGGGATTATGCTTGATTGCCACCCCCACCCTTCCTTTTTTTCGATTTCTGTAATTAAATTGTAATTTAATATGCTGTTCTTTTGTTGCTAACATTTTGGGGGGGAAAAAAAATAAATATTGTTTACGATTTATCCTTGTCTAAACGTAGATTCTTTTGTAAATTGTATTTATGCAAATTTTGTCGTTATATTTGGTCTATATATGAACGATTCAAACTTTATTTCCATGTAGCCACTGATGAACAGCATACTTATGCTCGAAAGCGCTATGGCCTTTTTTAAACTTTTGTAAGTCTTAAGGAAGTGAAATAAAGACCTTCTGTTATGGATGTGTGTTTAATTTTGCTATTATAACAACACTTGCTAAAACCAATAATGAAAAAGTACTGTAAGCGTCCTACTTAATAAGTTACTGTGTAACTCGAGCTGGTGAAGCTCATATGATTGTAGAGACTCTTATTAAACCTTGTACAATCGATAATGTCAAATGTTTGCTTGATGAAAAAGCTGTTAAGTTAGTCTCCAACATTCCTTTGTCAAATAACACCGTTGCTAGACGAATCAGCGATATGGCTGATGACGTGCAAGAGACACTTATCAGTCGCATCAGGTGTACTAAATTCGCACTGCAAATGGATGAATCGACTGACATCGCCAGGTTGGCGGTTTTACTATTTATTTGTTATGTGTACTTATAAAGCTATCAGGACAGGAGGACCCTCTTCTTTGCAGACCACTACCAATCAACACATCAGGGGATTAAATATTTAATATTTTGGATAAATTCTTCTCATCAAATGAAATACCTTGAGAAAACTGCACAGATATAAGCACTGATGGTGCAAAAGCAATGATGGGTCACAATGCTGGAGCCATTGTCAAAATTAAAAATAAGGCAAAAAAATGTAGTAGCAGCCATTGCATTCTTCATAGACACGTGCTAGCCTCGAGAAAAATGCCTGCAGAGTTTATGGTAGTGTTGAATGATGCCATAAAAATAATAAACTATATAAAATCGTGACCCCTTAAAAACAGACTCTTCAAACTAATGTGTGAAGATATGGGAAGCCACCATGTGTCCCTCCTGCTGTACACTGAAGTAAGATGGTTGTCTCGAGAAAAAGCGTTGACACGTTTGATGGAACTGCGTGCAGAGGTAGCAGCATTTTTGATGGACCATAATGATCTATTGGCGACGGTTTTAAACGATAAAGACTGGGTGTGCAAACTGGCGTATTTGGCCAAAATTTTTAACAAAATGAACGAAATGAATCTATCATTGCAAGGAAAAACTAACACAGTTTTTGATGCAAATGCCAAAGTGTTTTCTTTTAAGAGGAAACTTATGTATTAATTGGAGTGTGTGAAAAAGGAAGATATCGATTGCTTTCCTCTTACGAAAAGCTTCTTGAATGAAAATAACATCAAGATTGAAAAAACACAGAAAATTATTCAAGTGCATCTCGTAGCTTTGACAGACTCGTTTGAACATTATTTTCTAACAGCTCAAGAGAAGGTGCTTGATGACTTCAAATGGGTACTAAATGTGTTCAGCATAAACAAAAAACCATCCAACTTAAACTCAGCAAAATACGAAGTCCTCATAGACTTGACATCTCACAGCGAACTAAAAATCGTGATGCAAAACCAAAGTGTACCAGAGTTTTGGCTGCATTTGCAAGATGAATTCAAAATCTTGTCTGAGAAAGCAAAATTAGTATTGCTGCCTTTCCTAACTACATATCTCTGTGAATCGGGATTCTCAGCTTATGCAGATACCAAAACAAAATACAGAAGCCGCTTAAATGCAGAACCAGACATTCACCTGCAATTATCATCAATTGAACCTAAAATAAGAAAACTGTGTGTGCAAAAAAATGCAACCACAGGGGTCTCATTAAACGTTTATACGTTATTTTATGTCATGTCTTAATGTAGGCCTACTGTTGACTATAGTTAGTAAAATTAAATTGGAATTGTTTTCTATAATGAATAATAAAAATTGTGAATAACAACTAATGAACGAATATGTATTTGAATTGAATTGGATGTAATGATTAAACTGGAGGAACTGAGTTTATTGTATAAACCTTATTGTTGCTCTCACTAATAATGTAAAAGCTTTTGTGACGCTTTGGAAGAACTTCTATGCATTGCAAGTTTTGACAATATCATATGTATTGATGTAGTTGAGAATAGCTTGTGATAATATGGTAAATTTCAAAGTTTTGAAAATATAATTTCATTGCATGGACATTGCGCAATTGTTTAGATATCTCTCTACTTTACAATCCCTTACTATCAATCCCCTCCACACACACACACACTACTCCTAAACACCATTAACTTATAAGACATGGGGTAGGCCTAAGGGACTAAAAGGGATCTAAAAAGGGATCAGTGAGTCAAAAAGGTTGGGAAACACTGCTCTATCCCATCACAAAGCATGCTTTTTCTATGTTGGGTTATTTTTGGCTATTTAATAATTTTAGGAATTTTGTTTTTAATCTAAACGTGTTCAGGGGTCTTATTTACATAGTCATTCTCTTTTAGTTATCATTTTCCAATTGCTTAGGTTTTTGATATTCTTCTGTTGCAAATAGGTTCTATTCCATAGGCTTTGTGTTAAAAATGGCGAAAGTTCGTTCTTTTTAGGTTTCAGCAATTTAAATTTATTTAAATTGGCTAATTTGTAATTCCATTTATTGTCCTTTTTATTCCATTTGATTTGATTCTAAATTTGTTGTTCTTGGTTAAAAATTCATTGATTTATTGCGATTTTTCAGTTTTATTCTATTTTCAACTTTTTAAATATTTCAGAATTGTCCATTTTTAAATTATTACCGAATTCGTAAATTCCAAATTGTTTCAATTCATTTCTTTTAATTTTCGTATGCCTTAAAATTTCTGTTCTTTTCTTTAAAATTTTGAGTTTTTGATTGGTTGACCGTAATATTAAAATCGTCTGTCATTAATTCTCTTATCGTTCATTGATAATTTTGTTTATAATGTGTGGCAGCGATGTTTTGTAGAATATAAATAAACTTGCACTCTTTTTCGCTCTCTTCTCCTTTTGATTAGAACTGGAAATGTAGTCCTATTAAGTTGTTGTTTTTAGCACTTCGGCATGAGCCGAACCGGAGTTCAAATTCGGCATGAAACGTTTTATTATCCCCGGCTAAGTCTGTGATGTGATTTTCCAAAGATGAAAGCTGCTGTGTTTAGTTTATAACCAGCAGTCCTTTGCCGCATTTTTATTTGAATCCTTCTCCCGTGCTCTCTGATGTAGTTTTTGTCTGGAAGCTGTGAGAGACGGGCGTTTGTTGCATCTAGACACACAGAAGGAAGAGTTGTTAATTAGTTTCCCGTCCTCTAATTTTGATCCAAGAAATTCCGAGCTGTTTACGATGTCTACCGAGAGGGTTTTGCTTGCAAATTGAGAATTTGTTTATCCTGCCAAGCACTGTTGCTCTATTTATGTTGGATGGAATTCACATTTCCAAAGTAATTTAAGATGGACATACGGTCTGTATTCCGTTCTAATGCCAAAAGTCAGTTACAACTGTTTGGAAGAAATTGCTTAATTTCATAGTTACTACATGTCCTGGTTGGGAATATCCCCTTGGAAAATGGATCCAGTCAAAGATTTTCCTTACTTCTGATGGACATAATCCTCCTGAGCCGTATCTTGCTTTTCAAGAGGTGTTCTTTGGGATTTTTGGTGACATTTCTTTGAAAAAGCCTCTCCTGTTGATCTCTGCTGCTCTCCTTGGAACTCTTGGTAAAATTCATTTTAATTATATTCCTCAGTAGTTAAATAAGCATTTATTCTAAATTGGTATAAATAGGATCCCTCAACTTATATATTTTTAATTCCGAATCCTGGTTTATTGTTAGATAAATTTTCTTTGAGTTTTAACCTTTCAGTTGAAATTTTTATTATGTTTTAAATTTCACTTTTTGGTAAACTGATGTTCTTTTTATTCTAAATTCTAGTTTGGCAAATAATTCCATAATTTTAGCATAACTTAATTTAAACATTAAATGCTGTTTTTTTTAAATTTAATATTTTAAAGTTTGTACTACCACTATACGACCGGCCATTGTTTAAATTCAATTTATTTATTTTATTTATGATGTTTAATTTGATTTGTTTAGTTAATGAGATGTTTTAAAAAGTTGAAAAATATTTTGAAAATACTTTGAAAGAGAAGTTTTAAATTTAAATAAACGTTAGATTTTTGAAAACTTAAACTCTGTGTTCTTTCTCTTTTCTTTAATGTGTTTTTATATTTCAGGAAAGTTCCATTTAATTTTACAGGTTAGCATATCTTTATGCATTTAGGGTCACTGGTCAGTCAGCACCCTTTCAGTTTATTTTAGAATTTCAGACAATTTTAGGTTTTAGAAATTTCAGAACTTTACAAATCTTAAAAATTTTGGGATAGTTTTCCAGTATTCAGAATGTTTTGAATGATTTAATATATTTTAGAATATCGTAATAAGCAAAAATCAACAGGACAAATTGGTCCCGTGAACAGGATTCGATCCTGGGTTATTGCTGGGTTATTTTTGTTGTTCTTGTAACCCACGCTCCCAGCAACATTTAGAATTATTTTGATAAAATAGAATAAAAATTAATTGAGTAAATCTAATGAGAATATTTTTTATATTGAATTAAAGCGGTAGATATTCAACTTGGAATTTTTTATGTTCTGATTTAGAATTGAGATTTAAATGCTCACTGAAATGTGATTGTGGCTTATGAGAAGCCGTTGATTAATTGAATAATAGATGATGCAGATGTTTTTTTACACTCCAATATGACCGGCCACACAAACAGCTACCATAAACCTCCGGGTTGGTCGTGTGGTCTGGGCTTTCTACACTCCAATATGAGTGTGACATAAATGTCAACTTGAATTATCTTGTTTTGAAATTGATCATGTGTTAGTTTTCACACTCAAATAGAGCAGGGCGCAGTAACCCATTGGTTAGTGCGCTGGAGTTGCACTCGGTAGGCCCGGGTTCGATTCCAGCCACTGCCAAAACTGCCGCCATGTTCACACGGAGTACGATCACGTTAAACATGTGGGTCCGTAAGTCCTTCCGAGAGGTTGGTGGTAGGGGAAGGAGGGTACGGTCCCTGTGGATGCCTCCCCCACTGGGTTCCGGTCTAAATTGGGTGGCACTTCCCGGCCGTCCAAACAGCTGCCTTACACCTTTCTGGTAGGTCGGATGGTCTGGGTCTCAACAACACTCAAATAGAGCGGTGACAGAAATCAGTTGAGTGTTTGTTGCTAGTTCTAAATCTGTTATTTTTAATACAGTTTTTAAAATTTTTGGTCGTTATAGTGGAAAATTAATGTTATTTATAGGAGATTAAATTTTTTTTTTTTTTATGTAGAATATTTTAAATTGAGCATTGAGCATTGCAAATTGAGTTCTGTTTGGTTTTCAAAATTAAATGGGGATTTGTAATTTGATATTTCTTTTAGTATTTTGTTTAAAGTAATTTGATACACTTGGCTGTTTGTGAATTAAAATGTACCCCTTATACATGATGTTGATATTGATGGATATTTTTGTGCTATTTTTGGGGGGTTTAAAAAAGATTCACAACCTTAGTGAGGACTCATAACCCTCGGCTCCTTGTGTTTTTATTTTTTATGAGGATTTTTTTAGGGTTTCAGATATGCAGATATAATATTTGAGTTATAATATTGAGATTTATTGTTGTTGAGAGAGCAAGATATTACACCATATTTATTGGAATCACGTTTATTTACTTGTGTAACATAATGCATAATGTCATTTTAGTGTATATTTGTTCTTTTGAACGATCTAATTTGCCAAGTAGTCAGTTTATAGAATAATTTGTAAACAAGTCGATTAATTTTCATGTTCAATTCCAAATTGTTAGGGAATTGAGTTTGTCATTTGGGGTAAATATTCCACAAATTTTTTTGTTTGTAACTTGAGCCAACTTTGATATTATTACTTAAATAGAGTACTTTTGCTTCAAATAATTGTGTTTTCCTTCTAGAGTAGATAGAGATTGGTGATGAATTTGTTGATTTATGTTTATTGGTTATTTAAGGATCCATTTCAAAATTTATCGTTTAGATTATTGAAAATCTTTGGCTGGTCCAAAGTTTTCGTTAAAATTTATGGGGGTTTTTTTCGTAACAGCTAATGATATGGAGCTCTGTTTATTATTTTTCTACTACTGAAAAGAATATCAGTTTACCCTAACTGTCGTAGAATTCAAATCTAATTTTCTGAACTTAACTCTTACCTTGAGCAGGATTTTTGAGCTTCTTGTGATCCAGAAATCTAGGTGAAAACAATGAGCACAACACATTTTAACGTCACGAACATTTAATGTAACGTACACATACACATATTTGTATATAGGGTTTGTTCACGTTTCCGTTACTTCAATTAATACATTTAAATCCAGAGCGCAGTACTTTATTATTAGGTTCTATGAACCTTCCATTTCAAAATCATTCCTAAAACTAATTATTAGGCCGTGAATTTGGCCTTCTAAAAGAAATCGTAAAACCCCATTCTTTTCTTCTGCGCTAACGCACCGGCAAAACTTCTTCCAATACTTTTTATTTCATGAATAATAAAAACAACAAAATTATCTATTCAAAGCTGCTCGCCGCAGCCAGAGCCATCTATTGAGCTCTACAGAAATTAGTGAAACGTCAACATCCTCCCCCCCGATGAACTCCTGGAGTTCATCAAGAAGTTGGATCAATATCACTAATCAACAATCATACTCTGTATTAAGTTTTCAGTAAGGAAATCGTGTAACATACAAAACACAAACAAAGAAAAAAAATGAAATAATTGATACATTCTTAAACAATTTGATATTTAAATTCAAACATTTTTTCTTAGAAATAAAAGTAAAGTCTTATTTAGAGTTCTAATGAAAGTTCAGACACTTATCAGTTTATTTCCAAGGGATACAACAGCTGCACAGGTCGTCTTATCAGAGTTCCGTTGGGCAGTCTTATTGTACAGGCTCTTGTCTTTCCATCACGGCCCGGATGTGTCGTCTGAATTACACCGGTCTTCCACATTAAACGGGGTATTTTGTCCTCATGAATGAGAACAACTGAGTCTTTCACAATAAGTGATGAGTCTCTGCCTTTCTGGACCTGGTGTGCTGTTTTCAACTCTAAAAGGTATTCTCTTTTCCAACGCTTCCAAAACATCTTCACAAGTGCAAGACGATAGAGGTGTTTCTTGGTCAACTCATCTTTCGTTGAAGTTGAAGGCCTAATTTTTCCAGTGGGCAATGATGTTAATCTGCGTCCAACGAGAAAATGTCCAGGAGTCAATGGCTCTGGTTCTCCAATATCACTGTAGACATAGGTTAGAGGTCTCGAGTTCAGGATTGCCTCTACCTCAATCAAAGTGGTCTCCAGCTCTTCATATTTTAAAGATGTTCTCAGGAGAATTTTCTTCAAGCATGACTTTATTGATCTGATAAGTCGCTCCCAAAAACCGCCCCACCAAGCGGCTCGCTCAACAATAAACTTCCATTCAATTCCTTGATTTCCGAAAAAGTCCAAAACTTCGTTGTCTCTAATTGTGGTCCACAAACTTTTGAGCTCCTTATTTGTCTTTTTAAAAGTTTTTGCGTTATCTGACATTATAACTCGGCATATTCCCCTCCTTGAGATAAATCGTCTGAAAGCCAGCAAGAAATGTTGTGCGGTCATGTTGGAAACAAGTTCTAGATGTACGGATCTTGTCACGGCACAGGTAAACAGTACAATGTACGCTTTCTCATTATTCTTTTGATACAATGGTCCTGCGAAGTCAATTCCGGTTACTTCGAATGGATACGTTTCTCGCACTCTATCTGGAGGTAGTGGTGCAACATCTTGAGTCATGGGTTTTGCTCTAAACTTCCGACAAATCATGCATCTGTTTATGATACTTTTCACTCTCTGTCTTCCTTTCAATACCCAAAATGTTTCTCGGACTTGGGCTAAAGTTTCAGCAGTTCCAGCATGTCCAATCTTTTCGTGACTTCTTTTGATTTCAAGATCTGAAAAATAACTAAGATCAGGTAGTATAATTGGGTGAATTTCACAGAAGTTTAACTCAGCATTTTGCAATCTTCCCTCAACACGCAAAACATTATTTTTGTCCAAAAATGGATTGCACGGATAAATTTTGGAGACTGGTGATACAGGTTTTCCATTTTTCAATGCTTTCAATTCCTCAGGAAAATGTTCTAATTGTGTAGTTTTTATCCAATAATTTTCTGATTCAGCTATTTCATTTGCCGTCAAAGGTCCTGATAATTTAGTATCTTTGTTTCGGGCGTTAGAGATAAATCTTTTAATCCATGAAGTAATTCTAAGAATTCTAATAAGTCTGCTAAATCTTTTTAAGTCAAAAATAGCATTTTCTCTCTTTTCTGCTGTGCAACTGGCCTGAAATATTTTCCCTTTTACTAATTTTCTCTTTTCTTCTTCAACCACCTGAGATTTGAGGCTCACTGGTAGTTGGGGCCAAGAGGCCTCTTCTTCGGCCAACCATTTTGGTCCATGCCACCAATTTTCACTATTTCTTAGAACTTCTATTCTTATACCTCTTGTGACCAAGTCACTTGGATTTTCCTTTCCAGGACAAAACGACCATGATGACGGTTCCGTTTTCTCATGTATTTCTTGAACCCTGTGTTGGACGAAGGGTTTCCATTTTTCTGAATTTCCTTTTATCCAGTGAAGTACAATTGCTGAATCTGTCCAGAAATATGGAATTATTTCTAGTTTCTCCCCCAAATATTTTTGAACTGTCTTGGAAATTCTTGCTCCAATTAATGCTGCCATAAGTTCAAGTCTAGGAAGAGTAATTGTTTTCAGTGGCGCTATTCTAGCTTTAGAAACGACAAATTCGGTCTTCACGGTATCTTCCTTCGTGTATCTTAAATATAGTACCGCTCCATAAGCTTCTTGGCTTGAATCTGTGAAACAATGCAACTGCACAGTTTTCGTCAACTTTCTCTTTATAGCACCTTCGAAATAATGTCTTGGAACTGCAATATCTTTTATATCTTCAAGTTCATTACACCAACTCTTCCAATTCTGGTTATACTCTAATGGCAGAAGATCATCCCATTCTAATCCACACTTCCAAATATTTTGAAGAAGTATTTTTGCTCTAATAGTAAATGGATTTAAAAATCCTAATGGGTCATACAGACTTCCAATAATTTTCAAGACTCCTCTTTTAGTTTCAGTAGCACCATCTCTAATTTTGGAAACTAAATCTTTGATCTCAATTTTAAAGGAATCTTCTTGTCTATTCCAAATGTATCCCAAAACTTTACTCTCACTTGCATCTTGACTACAATTTTCGTTTTCGAACCAAATTTCCTGAACCTCTTCATTATTAGTCTTCCACTTTCTCATATTGAAACTTGCTTGTTTCATGACATATTTCATATCTTTATACATTTCTAATGCTTCTTCTTCTTCATCTGCTCCAGCAATCAGATCATCTACATACATATTATTTTCTAGCAACTGAAAAATCTTCGGAAACTTCAATTTAAATTTCTTAGCATGGTGTTTTATTGTAGCTGCTAGTAGAAATGGACTTGACGTTGCTCCAAATATGACTCGAGTCATTCTTAGAATCTTCAACTGACCTTCATAATTCTCACGCCATAAAAATCGAACTGCATCTCGGTCTTCAGGTGACAGCAGAATCTGTAGAAACGCTTGTTCGATATCTGCTGTAATTCCAATTCTGTGTTTTCTGAAGCAAATCAGTAATCCTAGCAGATCAGAATTGAGGTTCGGCCCTGAGTCTAAACAGTCATTTAATGAATGGCAATTATTTGCACGAGACGATGCATCGAAAACTATTCTCAATTTTGTGGTAGCATGGTCCTCTCTTAGCACTGGCTGGTGTGGCATGTAGTACAATTTTGGACAAGGATCCTCCAGCACTTCCTCAGCAATACCCCTTTTAAGATGGTCTTCGATTATTTTCTTGTAACGTTCATAGATGTCGGGATTCTTTCTAAATTTCCTTGATAAACTTTTAAGTCTGTTGAAAGCCACTTCATAATTGTTTTTCATCTCTATGACTTCCTCTTTCCACGGTAATCGAACTTCATAACGGTTGTCGCGATATTTGATTGATTTGTCAAAATTTTTGAGAATTTCTATTTCAGGTTCTTTTGATCCATTGTCATTATCGACGATTCCTAAACTTTCTAATTGCCAGAAATTTCGAAGTATTGAATTAGTTTCGAAATTTAGATCCGTGTGTGTGGATTTTACCGCGATGTTCATTACGTTAACTGTAGATTGAACAATCATCATATTTGTTGCAGCGGTCGAACCGTTGACCGACCATCCTAATATAGTTTCTGAAGCTACTAATGATCCCGACAGTCTTCTTATTTTTCCGGTTACGAATTTCCAATAATAGTCCGAACCAATTAAAATGGCTAGTTGCAAGCTATTTCCATTTTTACTTCTATCTGCTAACTGTATTTTATTTTCCTTGCAATAATTTCTTATATCTTCGCCTGGAACAGAAATTAAAGCATTGCTTATATTAGGAGCCTCAAGTGCTTCAATTGTTACTGTGTCGCGTCCCTCCGGACTTCGTAAGTCAAGTTGAACCCTTTTTCTTCTCTCTATCATGGGTTCAGTCCTTCCGAAGGTATAAATATGAATATCTTCTTCACCTAGCACCTTTAAGTTTAGCTGTCTAGATACCTGCTCAAGGATAAATGTTCTATGGCTCCCCCCATCAAACAAAACGCGAAGATTCATATTTCTATTTTTTCCAAAAATAGTTACAGTGGCAGTTTGTAAATAAATCTCGCCACTTAATTTATTTTTTTGCGAAACAGAAGTAACAGCAGTATCTGATTTCGTTTCGCTTTTATTTTGATTATTTTCGTGCAATACTACATTATGGCGTCCCTTACATAGCTCACAACGGATTTTTGATAAACACTTAAATGACGTGTGAAATCGCTTTAAACATAGAAAACATCTACCCATTTGCTTTAATTTATTTCTTTTTTCATCAACAGATTTTCTACACTCCCGTGAATCATGTCTAGGGCCATCAATAAGATCACAAAATAAACATTCGGGAAATTTCGATTCATTTATGTTCAATGTCGCCGCAGTTGGGATTGTTTTGTTTTTATAATGAGGTTTGAAAAAATGTTTATCTCTTTGACTCAGCATTCGAGGAGCCAATTTAGAATAATTCTTAGCGCTTTCGTTTCTTCCACTTGAGTCATCCGCATTACTAAACAAAAATGTTTTCTCGCGGTTTTCAATCTCGTTCTTTAGGAATTCTAAGAGGTCTGAACAATCCCACGATTTATCCTTTTTATTTGATCTATTATAGTCCAACACTATTTCTTGTGGAATTAATTTTAATAGCATTGGATAAAGCAAACTACCATAATTATTCAAATTTACTCCTGCTGCCTCTAGACTCCGAATATGAACAGTACACTCATCATACAATCGCCGCAATTCTTTCAAGTGGAAACACGATTTTACTGGGCTCATACATAACAATTTATTTACACGAGAACGCACTATCGTTTCGGTTTTCCCAAACCTATCTTTTAATATTTCAATTGCGGTGTCATAATTACTATCCGTAATAGATAATCCCTGAATCGAAACCAAAGCCTGTCCCTTCAAAAATGACCTTAAATAGCTATGCTTTTCTATTTTTGACAGATTTTTATTTTTGTGTATTGCACACTCAAATTGATCCCAAAATTCTTGCCAATTTTCATGTTTACCATCGTAAACTTCTATGGTTAATTTTGGCAAACGAACGTTATTCCTATCAACCCTTCTCCCCACTTCTTCACTATTGTTCATTTCAATGTTTGCTTCTGATGTGGAACTACCGTTCGTCAACAACTCCGGCATGCCACTATTATTTATCGGAAGATTACCATCCGTCTTCAGTTCCGATACATTACTGTTATTTAAAGCTATTTTACTTTGAGATTTGAGTTCCGGTATCATTTTCAGAAATTTGTTTATTTTTGACTTTGAACTTAAAACCCTATCTCGGTATTCCTGACTAGAAATAATATCCAATTCCAATTCATCCAAGTCATCTATATAATTTTCTATTTCTGAATCTAACTCAAATACCTTTTCCGCTTTATCGTTTAATTGCTGTAAAAGCTCTTCTAATGTATTTTTATCAATGGATTCAACTTCAAAATGCTCCGATATCTTATTCTGAACTTTAGTCAAAAGACTTCTAAAAGTTTGCCGTTTTCTCTTCAATTTATCGAGCATTTTTTTAGTTTTTAACTCATCACCGGCAGCATTTGTTTCATTATTTTCTGTATCCATACCTTGCATACTTAGTTTCACTTTTGACAAATTTTGACCAACTGAAATAACATTCTAAATTTTTGTCATTCGAAATCGAAACTACTGCCAATTCTGTTTCTTAATTTTCAAAAATATCTAAATGTCCCGTTTCCCGGGTTTCGGCACCATGAAGAGAATATCAGTTTACCCTAACTGTCGTAGAATTCAAATCTAATTTTCTGAACTTAACTCTTACCTTGAGCAGGATTTTTGAGCTTCTTGTGATCCAGAAATCTAGGTGAAAACAATGAGCACAACACATTTTAACGTCACGAACATTTAATGTAACGTACACATACACATATTTGTATATAGGGTTTGTTCACGTTTCCGTTACTTCAATTAATACATTTAAATCCAGAGCGCAGTACTTTATTATTAGGTTCTATGAACCTTCCATTTCAAAATCATTCCTAAAACTAATTATTAGGCCGTGAATTTGGCCTTCTAAAAGAAATCGTAAAACCCCATTCTTTTCTTCTGCGCTAACGCACCGGCAAAACTTCTTCCAATACTTTTTATTTCATGAATAATAAAAACAACAAAATTATCTATTCAAAGCTGCTCGCCGCAGCCAGAGCCATCTATTGAGCTCTACAGAAATTAGTGAAACGTCAACAACTACTTCTCTTTGATTGCATATTTGTTGGAGCATTATTTAAAATGAATTGATGAACTTTTAATAGTGTAGAGTTATATGAAGTTGGAGCATTTCATGTTGAATTTATGTGTGTTTAAGAGTTCAGAAATGTTGAGAAATATGGGATCTGATTCTATGAAAGTGTTTAGTGAAATGAAAATTTGATTTTTGATGTATTGATTAGGAATTTGATTTTTTTTTAATTTTTATTATGTTGAAATTTTATTTTTTGAAATTTTTATTATGTTCTAAATTTCCCTTTTTGGTAAATTGATGTTCTTTTTATTCCAAATTCTAGTTTGGCAAATAATTCCATAATTTTAGCATAACTTAATTTAAACATTAAATGCAGTTTTCTTTAAATTTAATATTTTAAAGTTTGTACTATCACTATACGACTAGCCATTGTTTAAATTCAATTTATTTATTTAATTTATTTATGATGTTTAATTTGATTTGTTTAGTTAATGAGATGTTTTAAAAAGTTCAAAAATGTTTTGAAAATTCTTTAAAAGTGAAGTTTTAAATTTAAATAAACGTTAGATTTTTGAAAACTTAAACTCTTCTTTCTCTTTTCTTTAATGTGTTTTCATATTTTAGGAAAGTTCCATTTAATTTTACAGGTTAGCTTATCTTTATGCATTTAGGGTCACTGGTCAGTCAGCACCCTTTCAGTTTATTTTGGAATTTCAGATGATTTTAGGTTTTAGGAATTTCAGAACTTTACAAATCTTAAAAATTTCGGGATAGTTTTTTAGTATTCAGAATGTTTTGAATGATTTAATATATTTTAGAATATCATAATAAGCAAAAATCAACAGGACATCTATCATAATCATTAAACCTTTTGAAAGTTTTTGTGGCGTACCCACCACCTTAAATGAACATTTTTGAGAAACTCTATTCTTCTTGGGTTTTTTATCAGATGATTGGGTCTATACCAAATATCAAGCCTCTATCACATTTTTAAAGGAGGTATTTTTGATTTATTCGGAAAATTGAACATTTTGGTGTGTGACACCCCCTTAAGTAGCAAACATTGGAAATCTGAAATAGCACACTTTTTCCTTTCAAACTATCTACCCATATACCAAATTTTAAATCTTTATTCTATCGCGAAGCATACTTTTTCTATCACTTCACATTTCGGACGTTTTTCTGCATTGCACCCCTTTAAATGAACATTTGAAAATCCATATTCATCTTGGATTTTTTTATCAAATGATTAGCCCATATACTAAATTTTAAGCCTTCATCACATTGTAAAGGAGGCGTTTTTCATTTGTTCGTCAAATCGAATATTTTAGTCCCCTTGCAATAACAAATGTTGGAAAACTGAAATTGCACACCTACTTCCTTTCCAACCATCTACTCATGCACCAAATTTGAAGTCTCTATCTCATATTGATGCATGCGTTTTTATCATTTCACCTTTTGAACTTTTTTTATGGAGCATCCCTTTAAATGAACATTTTTGAAAAACTCTTCTTCTCGACTTTTTTATCAAATGATTGGCCCATGTACCAAAATTTCAAGCCTCTATCACATTTTAAATGATTTCTGATTTATTCTGCACATCAAAAATTTTGATATGAGGAACCTCCTAAAGTTGTAAATATTGGAAAAGTCTAATTGCACACTTTCTTTCTTTTGAACTATACACATATGCCAAATTTAAGTCTCTATCCCATCACAAACCATACCTTTTTTATCATTAATCCTTTTGAAAGTTTTTGTGGCATACCCACCCCCTTAAATGAACATTTTTGAGAAACTTGTTTCTTCTTGAAGTTTTTATCAAATGATTGAGCCTCTATCACATTTTAAAGAAGGCATTTCTCATTTATTAGGAAAATTGAACATTTTAGTGTGCGGTACCCTCTAAAGTAGAAAATATTGAAAACCTGAAATTGTACACTTTTTACTTTCCTTATATACATAATGTATAAGGAAAGTATTGTGACGGGGTCGAAAATTCGAATTCGAGTTTTCGACGAGAGAGCACGTTTCAAGCATCCCTGATCACGAATCAAACATTTTTGAGGTGATGTATGTGTGTGTGTATGTGTGTGTGAAAGTATGTGTGTGTGTGTGTGTGTGTCAGTGAGTCTGTGGAGACGATAACTGACGAACGAATGGACCGATTCGAACCAAATTTGGTACAAAAATCACAATCCGTAAACACTGGAAGCCTATTGTTTTTATACGTAATCGAATGTTCAGAACCCCCCTAAATTTTCGAATGAAATTTTGAAAACATCGTCAAAAAATCAAAACCGCTAATAAAGTTACGCAAATAGACATTTCTTACGTAATTTTTTATTAGAAAACGATTGGCATAAATTTTAGAACGCTAACATGAACCGTTCTCGAGATATTGCACATTTTTCAAAAAAATTATGAAAAAGTCACATAATAAAAAAAAATTCCTATTGAGAAACATGTTCACTTTTCATATGTAATACCATGCGATAAATTGGGTGACATCATTCTCGTGGATCTAGCTTGTTCCATTCATGAAAAAAAGATACTTTGAGTAATACTTTTGCATTTGAAAGCCAATTTATCTGCTGTAAGAATAACTTACTGCTTTGTCCATAATGCTTGGCGAGATTTTGGCGACGAAATTGGCAGAATGTCGCCAACTTGGCGATTTTTTGAAATGTTGCCAAATTAACGAAAATCTCGCCAAATGGATAAAAATGACGCTAAATCAATGAAAATGACGCCTAATTGTAGAAAATTCAATATCTAATAAGTTATATAATATATAAATATATAATAATAGTTATATATGTCGAAAATTCAATATCTAATAAGTTATATATATATATATATATATATATAACTTATTTCTTCGTCCATAACGCTTGGCGAGATTTTGGCGACGAAATTGGCGGAATGTCGCCAACTTGGCGACTTTTTGAAATGTTGCCAAATTAACGAAAATCTCGCCAAATGGATAAAAATGACGATAAATCAATGAAAATGACGACTAATTGTCGAAAATTCAATATCTTGGAAAGGATATTAGTATCTACTAGAAGAAAAACCTATTTATTTTACTGTAAAAGTAGTAAATTCATTTCATTATATAAGGAAAGTCATGTGTTGCCCACATCAGATTTTTTCCTTTCAAACTAGCTACCTGTACACCAAATTTGAAGTCTCTGTCTCATATCTCTGTCTCTGTTTTTTTATCATTTCACCTTTTGAACTTTTTTTTATGGAGCATTCCTTTAAATGAATATTTTTGAAATATTTTTGTTTCTCATTTTTTCACAAATTAAAGATTTTGAAGTGTGGCATCCCCTAAAGTAGCAAATGTTAGAAATCTAAAATTACACACTTTCTTACTTTCGAATGATTTATTCATAGACCAAATACGATTATATTTCATCACAAAGCATGCTTTTCTATCATTTCCCTTTTCGAACGTTTTGGTGTATAAAAACATGACAGACAGACACTTGGCAATTAGTATATATAGATTTTTGTTTATAGAGAAAATAAACTTGTGTACTCTGATACAGCATGATGTAGACATAGACAGTTAATCCTGCAAGTGGATGACTAAGAAATAGAAAACCACAGTTTACTGTTCACTCTTTGTGATTGATAGTATACCTATATTATTTTTAATTTGAAAACAATACCTCTGGAGGGTCTTTTTCCTTCCCTTTCATGAGTAACAGCTCTTTCTTTTTCCTCTAACTCTCGTCGAAAATCTTTGTTTTTCAATTCTTCAGATGTATTCTGACCTGTTTGTCTGTAAGCGAAATAATTATCAAATCATTACACTGCTGGCACATGTGGAGAATTATATTTTACATGTATTTATAGTTACTTGTATCTCTGAGTGTTTTAAATACTAGAGAGCTTTGCCCACACTGTTCAGGAGGCTTATAAAGTCATATTTTGGAATTATGAAAATCAAATTTTAAAATGTATTATGCATGTACTATTAATTATAATCACATTGTTCTTCAAAATATTAGATTAAAAATATGTTAAATTCCTGCAAAATTAAAAAATATTATAGTCTTTGCCCTTGCTATACAAAATTGTCTTTGCAAGCAAATCTGATGAATAAAATATCCAGATCTTATCTGTAAAATTACAAGTAATATGAAATCAAAATGAAGATTCTGAAATGGGAGCAAAAAATATTCCCCTGCCATTTATAATGTGTTGCAGCAATCAGCTAACAACATTTAAAAACATACAAATTTAAAAACCCTTTCATAAAAAAAAAATTACTGAAGAAACTTAAAACATCAATAAACCTCATAATTTTATTATATCCCATGGCCATAACTGATAAAACATAGATCAAAATATAGTACTGTTCACTTATTAAATTTATTTTTCTATCAATTTCTTTATCAGGGTGGATACAGAAACTTGAAAACAAAATTCCCTGAGTTTTCCCTGATTTCCAGAGTATTTTTCCTGAAATTCCCTGATTTTCTTCAATCATCTGTTCGCATAAGAATTTCCCAACCATACTCATAAACTCGATTAACTAAAAACTGATAGACTGATAAGTGAATATAAAAGATAAATATAAAACATTTATATATATTGCATAAGATAAGTAGCATAAAAAAACTGAGTATCAAATTTGAAGCAGAAAAATTGGATGAGTTTTTCAGGTAAAGAGGCAAAGCAAGTAAAAATAATTTAGTAATTTCAACGTGTTTTTACATTGCATCATGCAATGGTTTTTTCAAGTTGCTTAATGTTATGCAAAATTAAATTGTAAGTATGTTTTAAAATAATTTAGAAATTTGCTCTTATTACTTAGTAGTTATCTATATAATAAAAGGCAATGTCTGTGCGTCTGTCTGTCTGTCTTATACACTATACGTTTCGCGACCGCGCGTCGGAGAGCTATGAAATTTGGCAATCGGAGACCCTGGGGGGTGGGAAGGGGACACGTGAAAACCGATTTTTAAAATTTTAATTATTTTTTTTGTTATTTAATGTTTTATGAGATTTCGACCGTTTTTTGACCTTTTTGCTCTTTTTTCTCCACGATCCAGACATTGTAGAAAAAAACAAATCACACCATCGGAAAGAGCAGAGAATTTCGAGTAAAAATATATCAATTTCAAATCTCAGGGACAAATTCTAATATTTTTTTATGATTTTAAAGCAAAAGTCACTTTTGACTCAAAAAAACGATTTTTGGTTTTTAAATTCTCGCATAGTAAAAAGTACTCAGAATTTCGACTAATAATTTACATTTTTAGAAAGGTCAAACATTTGGCATTCTTACAAGTCCAATCTGGTCAAGAAATAATTATAAATATTCACAGGATCGCGATTTTAATGACCTAAGGATTTCCAATTTCTCGGCGAACGCGTTTTCACCCGTTGAATTTTCTCCCCGTCTCCATGGAGACCGACCGCCCTTCCGGGTTTAAATGAATTAAGATATGTGTTGTATACAACGGGTGAAATGATTATATTTATATGATATTTTAAATGGATATTTTAATTTATGGATATTTTAAATAATTTAAATGATTGCATTATGGTGGATTGAATTGTGGTGATGTATTTGAACTTATTATATTTATGTATTTGTGGAACGATATTGAATATTTTAAATAATTGAACGAATGGATATTTTATTGAACGTTCAGCGACCGCGCATCGGAGAGCTACGAAATTTGGCAATCGGAGACCCGGGGGGGGGGGGGGGGGGGGGGGGGGATTCGTGAATACCGATTTTTAAAATTTTAATTATTTTTTTTGTTATTTAATGTTTTATGCGATTTCGACCGTTTTTTGACCTTTTTCTCCACGATCCAGACATTGTAGAAAAAAACAAATCACACCATCGGAAAGAGCAGAGAATTTCGAGTAAACATATATCAATTTCAAATCTCAGGGACAAATTCTAATATTTTTTTATGATTTTAAAACAAAAGTCACTTTTGACTCAAAAAAACGATTTTTGGTTTTTAAATTCTCGCATAGTAAAAAGTACTCAGAATTTCGACTAATAATTTACATTTTTAGAAAGGTCAAATATCTAGCATTCTTACAAGTCCAATCTGATCAAGAAATATTCCGTATTGCCCACAGGATCGGGATTTTAAGATTTTCCGAATTTCAATTTCTCGGTTTCCGTTAAAGCATTTCTTCACCGGCGTTTCTCCCCCGCAGAAGGAGGGAAGGTGGTGGCTGGGGACGTATTCGATGATTTCGCTAATACGCAATAGCGAAATCATCGAATATATTCGATATTCGAAATACATTACTTTTCAATTTAATTATTAGTGTTAACGTTATGGATATTTTAAATGATGGAACAATGAAACAATGGAATGAGGATGATGGAATTAAGCATATGGTCATTTTAAATTGCAAATTAGCGCGCGGGAAGTTAGCGGTAGGCCCGGGTTCGATTCCCGCCACTGCCAAAACTGCCGCCGTGTTTACGTGGAATACGATCACGTTAAATATGTGGGTCCGTAAGTCCTTCCGAGAGGTTGGTGGTAGGGGAAGGAGGATACGGCCCCTGTGGATGCCTCCCCCACTGGGTTCCCGTCTAAATTGGGTGAATATGTAGAAAGTTATGGAGATTGTCGCGGAGGGTGCGGCAGCCCAGTGGTTAGCGCGCGGGAATTGCACTCAGTAGGCCCGGGTTCGATTCCCGCCACTGCCAAAACTTACGCCACGTTCACGCAGAGTACGATCACGTTAAACATGTGGGTTCGTGAGTCCTTCCGAGAGGTTGGTGGTAGGGGAAGGAGGGTACGGTCTAAATTGGATGAATAAAAAGAAAGTTATGGAGATTGTCGCGTAGGGCAAAGTAGCCCAATGGTTAGCGCGCGGAAATTGCACTCGGTAGGCCCGGGTTCGATTCCCAAAATTGCCGCCGTGTTTACGCGGAGTACGAGCACGTTAAACATGTGGGTCCGTGAGTCCTTCCGAGAAGTTGGTGGTAGGGGAAGGAGGGTACGGTCTAAATTGGATGAATAAAAAGAAAGTTATGGAGATTGTCGCGTAGGGCAAAGTAGCCCAATGGTTAGCGCGCGGAAATTGCACTCGGTAGGCCCGGGTTCGATTCCCAAAATTGCGGCCGTGTTTACGCGGAGTACGATCACGTTAAACATGTGGGTCTGTAAGTCCTTCCGAGAGGTTGGTGGTAGGGGAAGAAGGGTACGGTCCCTGTGGATGCTTCTCCCACTTGGTTCCGGTCTAAATTGGGTGAATAAAAAGAAAGTTATGAAGAATATCGCGGAGGGTGAAGTACCCCAGTGGTTAGTGCGCGGGATTTGCACTTGGTAGGCCCGGGTTCGATTCCCAAAATTGCCGAATAAAAATAAAGTTATGGAGATTGTCACGGATGGCACGGTAGCCCAGTGGTTAGCGCGCGGGAATTTCACTCGGTAGGCCCGGGTTCGATTCCCGCCATTGCCAAAACTGCAGCCGTGTTCACGCGGAGTACGATCACGTTAAACGTGTGGGACTGCAAGTCCTTCCGAGAGGTTTGTGGTAGGGGAAGGAGGGTACGGTCTCTTTGGATGCCTCCCCCATTGGGTTCCGGTCTAAATTGTGTGGCACTTCCTGGCCTTCCAAGCAGTTACCTTACACCTTTCTGGTAGGTCGCGCCAACGAGTTTGCTACGGTCAGAATTTTCAAGGGTAGCGAACAGGCTGGTCGCCAAAGGCGGCTAGTTTATAATAAATTTATTGTACAGTAGGCATAAGTCAAACAACCAATCCTTCTCCCCATGTCTTGAACTGATGAGTACTTTATCAAGTATCACTATATGTCTGTTGGCAAGAAAACTTCTTAGCAGATCTACTTTTATAGAATCTATTATTTCGATGTGGAGGAAGATTTTAAAAATTGGGGAACATTTAAGATATTGGCAAAATGCAAATTTTATTATTATTTGACAGTAACAAAAACAAATTCACAGAAATTTTAATTTATTAATGAGTAATATTGTTAACATGCATTTATTATTGCTATCTTCTCACATTTAATAAATTTTCAAAACTTATTTTAAGTGGTTTATTTTTTCTAAAACTAATTCTTTTCTATAAGTTATTGTCACTATTACCATTTTTTCCATTTCTGAAAGGTTTGTCAAATTTAAATTTTTCATTTATCCATTGTTTAAATATTTTAAACATTTATATTCACTAATTTTTTTAACCTTGTCAATGATTTTCATTATAGACCTTTTCAGGTGTTTTATAATATTTGTTTTCTAATACATCATAAAAAAATTCATTTATCATGAAGCATTCAAATATATTTTGAGGCAATTTTAAATTCATTTAAGTTTTCTCATCTTGATCTTTTTATTTTTTACTTTTCCAAGCTTATGAAGTATTATTTATTACCACTATTATTTATTCCTCTTTTATTTTCAAGAAGCCCGTCCACTAATTTTTCTTTAATTTCGGGGGTTTTACAAATGATTTTCTGCGAATTTTAATAAATTAATATTCTTGTTTTATATTTTGATCATTTACTCAAATTTTTCAATTATCGCGATCACGATATATCGATCTTTTTTCCTGTTATATTAACGGACGTTATGAACTCTTATTTTAAAATTTCCCCAATATGTTTATTTCATAACAAATAAATTCTTTATCCTTTTGAAGAAATTTGATTTTTTTTAATATTTCAACGTTTTGAATTTAAAAAATGGTGTTTTATATCGCTAGAAACATGCCGTTTTATTGCAATACCCAAATTTTCTGATCAACGGGAAAAGGGATGTAAACTAACTACTCCTGGCCCCGTGGGTAAGTTGAAAAGGGAACCAATTCAACTTGAATCCATACACCGTTATACATTGTCAATGAGAGATTAATAACTTAAAACAGGGCATAATCTGTAAAAGGAAATCTGAAATTTCTCTTAGCGAAAAACTGTCGTACATCGAGATTTTAAAAATTATGAAGTTCTCGCAATCAAGCTTTAAAATTAATACGAAGTATGTCCAGGATGGTATCCTTCAAACGTGCTATTTTAGCCAATGCTACACACATTCATAATTTCTGTATAGTCGTTTGTGGACCATTCATATGTAGGTTAAAATAGAACAATAATAAATAACAGTGCAATATCGGCAATTCAGCTCTGAAAAGCATTCCCCCATCCCCAAGATTGATAACCTTTATTCGTGCTGGGCGCCCAGATTTAATTCGTTCGCGACGGACCTGAGCGGCAACGTATTCCCAAAACTCGTTCATATAGATTAATTCTTTTAATTTTTCATTGTGAAAAATATGCTATAATGAATATTTAACCAATAAATAGATTCACATGCACGAAATAGCGGAAACGAGTTTCACGCATCATTTTTATTTTTGCAAGTGATTTTAATTCCGTTCATGCATCTGCTTTCGGGAACCCTTTTATATTTGAGTCAGATGTAAAAATGGGGGAACCCATTTAAGCCATAATTATTATTTGCCATGCTCATTATAGAGCATGGCAAAGACGCTACTTACCTGAATGTCGTAAATCACATCTGTGATTACGAGGAGGGGTAGGATAGGAATGTGGATTGCTCTCCTTCTCGGCAGCAAATGCAATAAATTACAATCGCCTCGTAGGGGAAAAACTATTGGAGAGTCGTAGCAGTATTGTAGCGGTTGTTGACAGATTTTTTTCACTCCACAGGTGGATTTGTTTAGGAAGAATAGCCATCCTACGCTATCACAGTTTGGCCGGTAATCAGGATTTCGTTAATTGCCAGTTTTCAAAGCTTAATAGCCACGTGGTGAGAGGGAATTTTAAGCTTTATGATGTCATCTGATTAACAGCCAATCAAAATAAAGTTTAACACTTCCACATAATGAGGGCAGTTTCACGGAGGGACAAAGAGAAAGGAAAATTCCCGTTCAGATGTTTTCACAGGAATTTGAAGATCGTCGCCTTGCGAAACAAAATTTTCCCCTGATTTGAAGTAAAATTCCCTGAGTTTTCCCTGATATTTCCAGAAAATAATTTTTCCCTGATTTCCCGGTTCTGTCGCCACCCTATTTATTTACTAGAAAATATACCTGGCTTGCTCAGGATTTAAGATACAAACCTCTGATTCAAATTAAGCCAGAACATATAGCGAATACTCGAAAACTCAACGACGTTTCCATGATATGCTCGCTTATAACAAAAAATAAATGACTTATTGTGAGGGTGTAATATGTCTTACATACGTATGGGGTGCACATGTAATCCAATTATAATAGGCCTTTTGTTCCTGAATCATCAGTAAACTCAAATATATTTATATTTACTATCAGTGCATATAATTCCAAGATAATCATTAAACTTAAGAATATTCACATAAAAATATTAAAATTTACTTATCAGACAATGTTACTGGTACAACACTAAAAATTGTATGAACTGAAATTTAATTCAAAACTGCATTAGAAAAATACCATTACATCATTACTCACTGTTTGAAAATTCTCATAACAACAGCGGACAGGTTGTGATGCTAGTTGCAATGCAATGCCCACTGCATAGCAACCAGCAAAAAGCAAAGGATTTAACCTTTCCCCAAACTGGAAAAAGAACAGGATCCAAAATTTATATATATATTTGCTTCTGTGTGATAATTAACCAAAAATTAGAAAATAGATTTAAAAAAAAAGTATTAAAATGTGAAAATATAACCTATATTTTTGCTAAACTACAGAATTGCGTTAGTAATAAACTGTAAATTTCAGATTTTACTGTAATATAATTGTAATTGTTGTAAACAACAATTATGCAAAACAAAATTTTTTAATATACTTTAAAAAATCAAAAAGCTAGAAATTTTAGGAAAATTAAAAAAAAATCTACAAATTGCTTGAACTACTTAAAATAGTAAAACATACTAAAAAAAAACAGAATATTTTTTTCAAGTACAAAAATAATTACAATATGCATAAAAATTAAGTAAACAATAAAAAAATTGCAATTTTTAATGCAAGCAGTAATTAAAATACATAATGTTTATGCTAAAAGGAGCTAAAATAATTTCATAGTGACAAATATTTTAGTAGTAATTTGGTTAAAATGAAAACAATTCCAGCCAAAACCCTGGACATAGTAGGTTTTCAAAACCGATATAACTACATTAGGGAATGTTCATGAGACATAAATACAGTGGAGCCTGCATATAGTGAAGTCATAAGGAACATGAAAATACATTCGTTATAACCGATATTCGTAATAACTGAAAGTGTTTACGCATGAGATAAACCATAAGAATAACTTATCTGTTTGCATATTGTGAATCAAAAATTCATTTATGAAAATAAATGCATTGCTCTATTATTCACATTCAAAATACTAACTTTGTTTTAAACATTTGAATATGAAGCACATTTGCATAATACTTTTCCTATTGCATATAAATTATAGGGATGTAACGAAATCATAAAAGATACGATACCAAATAACCAATAGGTACTATTGGATTACCGAAGAACCGATATAATCTGATACCGAGATATTAGATTGCTATTATAACGTATAACAAATTCTTAATTGCTGTAAAATTATGTATAAAACTTATTTCAGCCATAATTAACTAGACACTTTCATAAATATTAAAAAGTGGAAGCATTTATAGTACACATGTTAATAAATATTTTATACGCTCCTCTGAAAATCATAGTAAAAGAATGACTGTGAAATCATGAATAATTTACATTAATCTGAACAGAGAGGCAAAATATTTCTATAAAGAATAGAAAATATTTTTATAAAATACAAAATTCTGGATTGTAATCATGGATATAAGAGTATAGAAATACACAAATAAAAAAAAATATGCCATAAATCAAAACTTTTCTATCAATCATATTTCAAATGAAATGCATTTGTGCAATGCTAGTTAGATCCATGGTGGCATATTGTAGTAAGCATCATTTAATAATTTTTTCTGCACTTCTGGCAAAAATCACTTGTAGCAGAAAAATTTCACGGCAAGCTTTCAGAAAACTATCGTCTGCCACCGTAGTATGCAATAGTTCAATGAAAAATTGCTGAAGAGGCAGAAAACAGAAATGAAAGGCTTGTATGCATCAACTCTGATGAATAAACAGAAAGCAAACCAGTCACAAGTAGGACGGCCAACAAGTAGGGCCACAAAAATGTTTTGCATATAGTTCCGGGAGGTTTGGGGACCCAGGTCAATAACTTTTAAAATATGGAGTAGTACAGGAGTGCATTTACTGCATAGGGGTCCAAAAATTTTGTCGATGGCACTGGCCATAAGCCTGTATCTTCAATCCAATCCCAATAAAATGTTGTAATTTATGCAATTAACTAAGCATACTGTAGCGGACCATGTGGGGTATACTATATATAAAAATCAGTCCTCATATGCTGAAGTATAAGTATTAAGGAATTTTTTTGAAGAAAGAACCACTGTTCCAGCATCAATATGAACTATGAACCACTTTTCTGCCAACATACCACTGTGAACATGCAATAATGGCATTATTGGTCTCTTGTGTTTCTATTTCAACATAATCATCGATTGTAGCATAATTGCCAAAAGTAAGATCTCCCGGCAAAACTCTTATTTCTCATTACCTATTTCACATTGAATTATCTTCATACACAGGAAACATGCTAGATTTCTCTTAAAACCCAGCATGTTTCCAGCATTTTTTCTCTGATTATGGATGAACATCACACCAGATGTCATCTGAAAATTCAGAGGCATTCTTTATATGTTTAGGCTATCTTGACGTATATAGGAATGTATTTAGAAAATTCTTTTGGCTCAATGCATCTGGGAATAAATTAATTAAAAGAAGAATTAGTTATCAATTTTATACATTCAAGGGTATGCTACAGACTAAAATATGTTCAAAATCTGAAACAAATTCAAATAGAAGTTTGAAATTATTTATATAGCACTACATTGTTATATAACAGCTGAAAAGAAATCAAACATTTGGCAAATAAAAAATTTAGGGATCATGCAGACTAAAACATCTACATTTTAAATTTCAATCAAATGTGTAAATAGAATTTCTATACAAGACAGATTTATATTTTGGCCAGCACATAGATGTTTTCAAGCAGTATGACTTGAAACTATCAAGCATAATGGATAATGCATATAAGCAATACAACATATTTAGCCAAAGGATAAATTGCAGCTGTAAATGTTTGCATTTTAGAAAGTGCTAAGAACAAAACTTTCAAATTTTTTAAAACACTATATATACACTATGACAAACAATACAATAAAGTGCTAAGAACAAAACTTCCAAATTTTTCAAAACACTATATATATGTACTATGACACACAATAAGGTTAAATTGAAGCAAATAATGGCAAGTCCTTTATTACGAACAGTGAAAAAATATTGTGGTTTTCAAACATCTATATTTAAAGGTGCCTAAATTAAGTAGCTAATATTTTATTATCAAGCAAACATAAATAAAATTTCATAGTAAGTAGGATCACTAAACAAAATAATGGGAAAATAAAAATTAGTTTAAAATACCTTAGGTAAAACTAGCAATCACCAAAATGACTAATATGACTCTATATTAAGCATTTTGGTGATTGCTCCAGAAAAATTAGAATACAACATAGAAATCAATATTTACCTGTATTTTAGCTTTGTGTGACCAGGTAAATCACGACTAGAATACTGCTTTGAGAGAGCACTTAAATCTTTTTCCCCTCTTCCTCCACCTCCTCGAGCAGGTTCAAAGGTAGGACGAGCAGCAGTTGTCATACTTTCTGATTATTTAAGCCTAAATATGAATTGTAAAAGTTGAAATATTTATTAACGGTCTATATGCAATTTTTAAAAATCATTTTTGGCAGAAACAGTAAAGAAACTTAATTTAAAACAAAAAATTCTAATGCTACTATATTAAATCACCCACTAATATATTAATTACATAGTATAACTAATATATTAAATCACCCACAATGTGTTTTTAAACTTTAACACAAAATATGTCTGATATCTCGCTCTTTACATTGTAGTGACAAATTCATACTAAATGGATTTTATTTTCAAAAAATCAATTATATTATTTATGAATCCCCACATAAAAACACTCATTTAGCACACAGAAACAAATATTGGAAAAGATGAAATCCGAGCATATGCTGTAAAGTACATGAAAAATAGTGTAACACACTGTTTAACTAATGCAGTGAAATTCTATACAACATACAGCGATCATCACACTTCATTCCGTAAAGAATGTAAAATCAAAAGAATCGGCAGGTTACCATACTCAGGAATGTGCCATATACAGACTATCCTTTCCACTTATCAGCAACTTGGCAAGTACATAGAAAAATGAGAAAAATAGCTGTACCGAACCATTCAACTAGATCATTTTTCAAATAGAAGTATATATATACGCTTCAAATCTAACAATGTTGCACAACATTTCAGTCCCACCCACCATTGACCAAATTATAAATGCTTAGCATTACAGCGTAGCAAATTCTACTCTATAACTGGGAATAGCATGTACAAACAAGAACATGTCCAATTGGACACCCATCACCACCTAGTGATCATGGTTTTTCAGTCATTGCCACTCTTCAGCACGAACAGGAAATGAGATGAACGCCAATAGCAAAGCAACTTAAAGCAAGGGTTTAAAAAAAAAAAAAAAAATTTGAGGGAAATAATTACTTCAAACCATTAACAATGCAAGATATTATTTAAGTCAAGCCCGCCACAGCAAAATCTTATTGACAATTTTAGAGGTACACACACCAATACTGACGTTTTGTATTCGGATCCAGGACCAAATTTCAAGTTGAATTATCCCCGCAATTTCGAAATTCATTTAAGTAGTTTCGAATTTAGAGTTTCAAATGGGTGTTCTAGTTATACATTAATAAACGTATTTTATCGGATCTTATAGCTATAACTATAGATAATATATACAAGTGACTCTGCACCTAAAATAAATGTTGAAACTTAAAGGCTAGAGCAATTCTATCAAGTAAAAGTACGAAACATAGTGCTTATAAATAACCAATATTAATCTAAGAATATATAACTCAACAATAAATGGAACTATTATATTAGAAATTACTTTAAAAAGCATAAATGTACATTTTAATTATAGTAGTTTAAAATATAATCTTACTTTATTCAAGCAAAACAGATTCATCAACAGTAAATTTATTTTACTGAAAGAGTTGAGTTTTCTGCAGGTCATTCAAGGGTTTCATTATCCCAAATATTGATCACTTTTATTTGTAAAGGTAACAAAAATCTGCAGAAACTATTTGCATACCATTATTGTATAAATTTATAAAACTGTTTGATAAGTGTGATTTATTACAATTACTCAACCTTAACTTATTACCTCTATGGTAGAATCTTTTCATTTTTGTCACTTTTGTATTTATCAGGTAATAATACATCTCAACTCGTCTGTACGAAATGTTGGCTCCGTGAGATATCTGTATTAGGGAAATGGGTCGTTTCGTAATAATGGTCTGTCAACTTCTCTATCCTTTTAATAATTGATATATGTCAATATACAGTGCTTACTCTTTATCACTAATGTAATAGCTCACTAAAAATCAATAAAGGACTTTATAGAACGCAACTCATCATATCGTGTGTTGAATAACTGGATTACCAGGAAACAGCATGACGTTCTTCATATGTAAGTCTGATTGTTGATTATCTACTGCCTTTTCTGTTTTTTTGGAAGTTTATAATAGTAATTAATTGCATTTTTTATCTTCCTAGACAAATTTTCTTTAGTGATGGCAGTTTATTTGCTGGTTATTATCTATCTTATATTAACGTATGTTATGTGCGAAATGTGTTTCTGTAATTTTGGGGGTATCCGTTCAGAAACAAATTTAATAGATCTTCGAAATTTTACTGATCGTTTTAGCTTATTATGATTCCGTTTGAAATTTGTTCTCATTTTTTTCTTTTTAATCTGCTGCTTCGTTCAAAATATGATGGTAAGTTAAAAGATACTTGGTATGATTTTCAATCGTAATCATTTCATTTATATAATTGAAGAATACATAAAACTTGACAATATGAATTTCAACCTGGCAGTTAAATTATGTAGGAAATTCCTATTTGAATTAAATTTTTCCTTTAGAATCGCGCCAACTTAACGCGGCATCGTACTTTGAAAAATGAGTGGGGGTCTATTCTAAGAATCGCCCGAAAATTAAAATGATTTATTCAAAACATTCTATTAAATATTAATTTAATTCTAAAAAAAAGTATAAAAATTATTCTTCTCGCTATATACAAATTTATCACACACAGGTTTGAAGAATAAAACATCCATGTCCCTTTTGTAAACAAATTTGCAAAAAATTATGAAATTGGATCAATATATGCCAGAATTAAAGTGCTGTGAAATTGGATCAATATATGCTAAAAGAGTTTCAGAAGTTATACACGTGCCATCTTTATTCTGTTAGTATAACATCTGGCTAAACACAATAATGTGAGGTCGAAAAATATTTGCCAAAATAAAATAAATGACATAAGAAATTGAAAATATCAATTATCCCTGTAACCTTTTTGCCCAAAAGCTGTAATTGATGTAATCCAGTCATAAATGCAATTCCGGTAAAATTCATTTTTACATGCATTCCTTAATTTTTTAAATCTGAAAATATTTGTAAAAATCGTCTTCTGTGTATAATCTTATTGGATTTAATTCCGCTGCTTAGCAACATATAATTTTCTTCAAATAAATTTGTGGAAAAAACCAAAGATTTACTGCTGCATTAACTCATTGGGTTTAATTCTATTGTTTAGCAGCAATTTTTTTTTTTTTTTTTTCCAAATTACTTTTCAGAACAAATGCTGTTTCTATGGAAGGTTTAATTGTGCATTTTTATTAATATGTAGATAACCTCTGGTCCTAGAAATGTAAAACATGGCTAAATTTTAAATGGGGCTATTCCAAAGCTATCCACAAAATTTCATGAAATTCAGTGCAACCATTCTTCTGTGGTAATACAACACACAAATAAATAAACAGATTTTCAGCTTTATTTATATAGATGCTGTATTTTAGATATTTGTTACTACAAATATTTCACCACTTACAGAACAGTGGATGTTCAAATGAGCGAAAATCAACAGAATTAGCAGAAATGTATTTTAACAGAATATTATTATGTACACATTATCTTATATTGATTACAAAAATGCACAGTCAAATAGAACGTTTATTTCCAAAATTATAAATTAAAGATTGTAATCCAACAAAAATTGTATTGAAAAGTGTACTTTAAATGTGTTTTTCTTAAAATGAACTTTTCGAGACTTTTATAGCTTTAAAATTCTCTATGCATTCTAATTTTTGTCATATATGAAATTTGTGAGGTATTTTTTCTGTATATATTTCAATAAAATTGAGCATGCATTTTAGGTAGCAAAATGTGTAGCATAGCTTCACTATAGGTAAAATTTTGAAAAAAATTAACTTCCTATTTAGGAATATTATAATACAGAGATCGCCTTAGAATTTCTTCAGAAGATTAAAAATACTCCTTGATTTATTTTGAAATAGTAGAGGCTTTACAGAGGAGTAAATTTTTGTGAATGAACTTAAAAAGGGCTAAATACCAAAAACTAATATTTTACACAAAACTTTTCAAAAATTGCATATTTCAAGGTCAAATCTTGAAACGGAAAGCTGATACAAATTTGAAATTTTTTGTGTTAACTACTCTATTGGTACCCTATAAGTGGTATGAATTTTATTTTGTGGTTCAGTGTGGTTTTAGAATTATGGTGACTCAAAGTGTGGTAGAAAAGCACTCTTAAGATAAATAAATTATGCATTTAGGCACTTTTGAGTCCTCATACTTCTAAAACCACACTAAACCACAAAAGGAAATTAATACCACTTATAGGGTACCAATGGAGTAATTAACACAAAAAATTTCAAATTTTTATCAGGTCCCCCTTTCAAAATATTTGACCTTGAAATATGCAATTTTAGTGTTTAAAAAAAATAGAAAAGGGTTTTAAAAATAGATTTTTTTTTTCTTGATAAGCTTAAATCTGCTTTCCTCTAGTTTGTGAGGAAAAAATATTAGTTCTTGGTATTTAGCCTTTCTGGAGTTATAGGCACCTGAAAATGACAATTTTGCCATTCAAATTTTCTGAATTAAGTCCATGTTAATCATGTTAGACTGAAAACTAAATTCAACTTAAATACCTATTTTAAAAGCTCAAAATGTCTACTTTTAGGATGAAAAAAGTTAGTGTAGTTATCTTTGATAGTTATATAGTCATTTCCACAAACCCCAGAAAACCAAAATTTGGCCTGCCCTGGAAAATAAAAATAGGCCCAGATCAAAAATGATGGCAAATAATAAAAATTATTTCGACTTAACTTACATACAAATAGGGCTAACTATTGTAGGAATATATAAAGAAAACAATACAGAAGGTTGTTCGCGCTTTATGGAAACGATTTTATGTTTATGTTTCTCATTAGCATTTTGAGAAAAAGCTTTGTCATTTTCAATATAATCATCTGCTACTGTTTTGATTGGAATGTAGAATAAAAGATTTATTTTGAAAATTGCTCCTGAAATTGATAGATGGCTCGAAGGTTACGTAAATACTCTTTTCGAGGAAAAATATTCGTATCAACAAATTGTAAAGCAGTGTAAAAATCGAAGTTATTGCATTTCAAAGAAAAGTCTTTTTAATACATTAAATTTGAAAGGGAAAAAGCGTCTAGCTGAAAGTAAAAATGAAAAAATGGCTGCAAAATCGTATTCTAAAACTGTTCGAACGCTGGTAAATTTCAAGAAAGTGAAGTCTCTGATCCTAAAAGAAAATCCACTAACTCAATGATCCATTGCATCGAAACTGGGAATGTCTTCTGGCACTGTAAGTAGAATCATTCATAAAGATTTGAAGTTAAAAAAGATGTTTAAATCTAAACTTCATCTGTTTTTGCCAAAGCATATTGCAGAAAGAAAAACAAATTGTAGAAAATTATATGAAAAAAACCTAGCTGCTGATAAATGGAAATTTGTGGTAACACTCGATGAAACATAGGTGTATTTAAGTGACTAATATAAAAAGAGCAGTTTTCTATTGCTCAACTAACGAAAATGACCCTACGAAATGGCTTCGTCAAGGTACAGAAAAGTTCCCAAAGGGATTCATGACAGTTGCAGGATTTTGTTACAACGGTAAATTAAAACTCAAAAAAATCTGTAAAACTAAAATTAATTCACTCTACTATCAGCAGAATATTTTAGAACCAATTTTTGGAAGAAATTCCAGCCTTATATGGAAAGAACATCAATAAAGTTGAACTTCATATGGACAAAGCCTCTAGTCACACGTCCAAGTCAACTGCCACATATTTAGCAAAGAAAGAATCAGAAATAGGAATAAAATGATGTATCCCATTTAATGAAATACCTGTAAAATCACCTGACGCTTCTCCTATGGACTTTTGCTCTTTTAGTTTGTTAAAACGAGCCTTAGGAAAACAGCATCCAAGAACACTGAACGGACTTTGGAAAATGGCCCAAGAGGAGTGGGATAAAATTGACATGACAGTGCTAAGAAAAAGTTTACTTTCATGGGAAAATTCAAGCCAGAGCTATAGTCAAGAATCAAGGCTATTAGATCTAAGCAAATTACTGGAAGAAATATGCCCTTTATGCATAAAAATTAATTATCAAAATCGTTTCCATAAAGTACAAACAACCTTCCCTAACAGCATTTTTTTCCACAGTGACGTAAGATTTACTTCACACTGTGACTTTGGGACGTCGCAGTACGTCTCGGCAATGTCATATTGAGGTCACAGTGAAGTCATTTTGGTCATTTTCATGGTCATTTGTGATGTCGCATATTAACTTGTTTGTGACATCACATTGTAATTGCCATTGTAATGTTGTCACATTGTTATGTGTTAATTAAATTGTGGAAACGTCACAAAATATAGTCACAATGAAGTTGCAAAGTTACTAATACGTAATGTCGCATAGAAGTCACAAATGTGATGTCACATTGTGACCCAGGTGCCATATGACTACAACATCACTGTCACACATGTGACGATCTTTGCTGTAAGGATTCTTTATTAAAATGGTCAAGCTACCTACTGTGCTCATTTTACATGGAATGGCCCTATTATAAAAGTCTGGGTTTAAAAACTTAGTAATAAATTTGTGTGAAAAACACGCTGGTAATTTGTATATGATGCCACTCGTTACAGGACTTAAACTGGCAAATAAAAATCATTAAGCATTTTAGCTTAGAATTTCTAGAACTATTTTAGCATTTTCAGATTTTCTTTGGCCAAAGTGTCTGCCATGGATTTCTCTTTAATATCAGTATAAAATAAATATGTGTTTAATCAAAAGACATGCAAGCAATTTAAAAACCACAGATGAGGCTATTAAAGCAAGAAATCCATGAAAACTATAAAGAATGAAAAACTGGACTGTGCTGTTTAACAATGAGTCATTAAAATACAAAATCATGGGATTCTAATTTCTAGAACTTGATTTGAGAAAGGATGTGCTATAGAAATGAATATAAGTAACCTGATGGATGGCCATCTTTCAAAGCCAGAGGCTTACTCAGTATATATTTTGCCACGGGATTCAAATTAAATAACTGTCAATTATTGGTTTAAAAAACTCCGTGCTAATAGTTAATGCATTGGTAATCTTTGAAAAAAGTGTTTGGAGACAGTCAAAGGCAATGAAATGTTTTTTTTCTAACAGGCTACATTTGCCTCATTAAAGTATTTTCGAACTGTCAACTGTTGTGTTTTTAATATAAGAAAAATAAAGTTTTATTTGTAAATCGGTATGATTTTACAAATGCTTGTCTTTTACTTATTCTTCTATTTTGCTTTTCCATCACGCCTTTGATCTCATAAGTAACAGATAATCTGCACTTTTCTTTTTTTTTCCTTAAAGTTGAATCTTTAAATATAAAAGACTAAAGATCTACTAGTTAGCATGCTTTAATATTTTCTTAATTAGCTTGTTATTGTATTAAACATGCATGGAGTGCATTGAAGCATGTGTAAATGGAATAGATCAGTCTTTATCCAATTACTTATGCAGCCCTGAAGTTTATGAGAACCCCAATGTGTCATTTTTAAGCTTGTTAATATTGGAGGATATGAAATTTAGCCTTAAATTATATAATACCCACTAGCCAGCTGGCTATGAAACTTTATTGTTACATTTATTATTTTGTCAGCTTTTTTTAAAGGAAGCATCCCATGGTTTAATCTTAATGAAAAAAATTAATAGTTGTCTTGTGCTTATCGACTAAAACAAGCATATATCCTAAATTTCCTTCTCAATACTAAATTCCCTTTGTTCTGTTTTTTTTTTCCAGAAATCATTCCCATTGAAACACAGGCATTATTTAAGAAAAAGTTATTCATACTCAGAGACGACAATCATCGATAGCTGTATCCCCCCCCCCCTCCTCCTTAAATGATCCAGTAAAAAAAAATTCAGTCAAATTTTGTGATGTAAATTTGCATTTTAAAAACTTATTTTACACTTTCCAAAATAAGTTTTTAAAATGCTAATTTATATCACAAAATTTGCCTGAATTTTTTTTTACTGGACCATTTAGGGGGGGTGAATACAGCTATCGATGATTGTTGTCTCTGAGTATGAATAACCTTTTCTTAAATCATGCCTGTGTTTCAATGGGAATGATTTCTGAAAAAATACAGAACAAAGGTAATTTAGTTATTATTTTACACTTTCCAACATCTCTCTCTGCCGTCTAAACAACTGCTCCTGTCTCCAGACGAGTTGAACGGTCAGGGTCTTCAACACTTCAACATAGTTGAAAAGTATTTATGACTTTAGTTATTCTATCTGTCTGTCCATTCGCATAATAACTGCCATAAAAATAACTTTACCAAAATGAAGTTTCAGCATGTTGTTGAGACGATCTGTGTGACATATGGGAATGAAAATCAATATCACCCATTTCATCTTGGATTTAACCCTGGTTGAAAAAATGAAATACATTGAACCCTATAAGAGGACTTAATTTTTCAAAATATTTTAAGCAGAATTAAAATTCACAAATTACTTTGAAAATTTTAGGAAATATTCAAATTATTATGTGTAAAAAAAAAAACTTTCAGCAAAATATGTTGAACAGGATTTTATTAAATAAATTTATTTTTACATATTATCTGTGTATCTACATTCTGTGCCAACTCAATTATAATATTTTTGATTTCAAATGATCACTAAACTTTGATTATTTCTACAACGAAGCCTAGAAGCCTAATTTTAATGCAAGCAGAATGTAAACAAATCGAGCAATTGTAAGGTGAGTTTAAAAATTGCTGAATTTTTTTTCACATAAAATTATTTAGCTCTGGAGTCTGGAATATGAATGAAATATTCATTGATTTTACATAGAGAGGCATACGGTTTATATTTCGATGACATTATCTGAACAAAGTTCATTTTGTGTAACTATCATTATCATTTTTTATGAAGTTTTAGTTTTCAAATATAATAAATTACTGCAGTGCTGTAATAATTTTAAAAATATCAGTGCAGCGCTGAATGTATCATATTTTAGAGATGGTTAAATAAAATTGCATTTCAGTTGGAAAATGTTTAATAATAAATGCATTAATCATGATTGATATTTCTTCTTTAAGGAATACCCCACCCAATTTCCTCCAAAATAAATACCCTCATTCCTCCTTCCAAAATAAAAGAAAAACCTGTGTGACTTCAAAAACTGCTGATGCTGACCATTTTATTTTTTCCCTCAATATTTATGGAAGTTCAAAAATGTCATTTCATAATCTTATTCATAAATATATGAAAGCATATAGCTTTTTAAAACATCTTTGAAAAAAGCAGGCTTAAGAAAATTTGTGTGACTATATGAACCATCTTCTCAGATTGAGAACAAACAGTGTGCAACAAATGTTAACCTGCAAATAACACTATTTTTGACCTTAAGAAAAGGGAACAATTATAAATTTGAGTTTTGACATAACACCTCTAAACAATTATAGTCATCTAATTTTTGTATGCCTGCTTTCTTCAAAGAAGTATTAGAAAATTATATTCTCAGAAGCAGCAGTTTTATTTATGGAAAAATCTTTCTAATTTTTGCTGCTTTTATTAAATAAGAAATATAGTGATTAACACAAAATTGCTTTGACCGATATTTAATGAATTTATGATTCTAAAGTAAATTAAACTTTATATATCCTGTTGAAATATTTCTAATTTTTTACGCTTTATACAATACTGCTCAACTTCTATAAAATACGTAGTAAAATCTTCAAAATATTTTTACAACAGTTTAAAGTAATTTTCGTAATATTTATGCATCACATTATACAGTTGTGTATCTCATTAAGTGTAAATAATTTGTTCATTTTTTTAAATTAATTTTAGTAATTCAGTTAATCTTAAATATGTTGCCTTGAAACAATATTCCAGGGGTGCTTTGTTTGACGATTCTGCATTAGAACCTAGATTTCATGGTTAAGTTACCTATCGGAGGGCGCTAAACCGACTCCCAAAATGTGAAATTTAAGCTATTTTATAAAATTACTAAAATAGTCAGATTTTGAACTTAAAAAAATATTCCAGACGGTGAGCACACGACGCCCCCGAAATGTATAATGTAATAATGGCCGCTTGTATAATACGAAATTTATCGTGGAAAATAAAAGCCTGCAGAATATGAGAGGCGACAGTTTTTCCTTTTAGGTTTTCCCTTTCTGCACGAAAATAACTCCCTCGTAATAAGCACTGTTTTCCTACCTTTCGATTGTACGTGTTTTGTCCTATATCCGAAACTGGGCAACTGCGCGTTCAGGTTACTGACCGCGAAAGCGGACATTTCAAGTATATGTAATAAAACAAACGCTTTTTTTATTTCATTTTATTACTATAGCAAAAGAACTGGTAAAATGTGCGGAGGGAGTAGTTTCAATCTATTAATTTTGGGCGGTTAAACGTTGAATTTTTTTCTATTATAGTACACTTTGTGATATTTGACGAGGCTCCAAAATGTTTAATTTTTCGTCCATTGCGCATTAAATTAAAATACTTGTTTACACCTCAAAATTTCATCAATGTTCAAAAATGCACATTAAGATTTTAAGCTAAAATTTTAATATTTTCATTTCTAAGTGTGATTTTTCATTCTTGACGGTCAGTGCAAAATACTCGTTAGCATAGCTCATTTTCAACCTTGCGCTGTCTTACCTTGAAGCTTAATTCCACATGTTAAAAAATAAAAATTAATTAATGTTTTCTACAATAAACAAAAAATTCGGTATTTTTTCGACGTACTTACAGCGGATATAGAATAGTTATGTACGTACGTGTACTAGATAGTTTTCAGATAATGAAAATATAAGTATTAACAACTTTAATCAATTAAAGGATCAACGAGTTTGGGGGCAAAAAGTGTCTTCTTCGTTTACATAAATGATACAAGGCAGTCACTTCAACAAAATAGATAAATATCTCTAGTTTTCTGGAATGACCACTAATGCGATAGTGGTCATCTCGACGAAGGAGACTCTTTTGCCTTCAAAACAAGATACGTTTACTTTTTTTTTACGATGTTTTACTAACGAAGCGTTTTCTTTTGTTATTTTTACAGCGATTTTATTTATTCCTTTTGTATAATTATTGCTTTTATAAAAAAGATAATTCGAATATCAGTTAATTTTTTTTTAATTCCTGCGTTAAAAAATGTTTCTAAATTTTTGAAGGAGCAGAGAAGAGTAAAATAATTTCTATTTTTTCGTGACGCCATATATTTGATAATGCGTATTGGAGACATAAAAATTGTGTCTATATTTCTAGAGAAGCTTAGCAAATGCATGATGAAAGAGGTGACCTTAGCAACAACTTGCGTTTTCTGGTGACGTCACTGCTCCTGAGTGGCGCGTGTTTGTTTCCGTCGCCAAGTAATAGGGTCGTTCTGGAGATTTCCCGCGTAAAACCTAACCGGTTACTCTAGCATTGTGCAATCATCGTGGAGGCGTGTTTAATATTACAAATTTTATCCCCTTTTTGCATTTATACCAAAATCTTTACTAAAATACGGTAGAGAATTTTCTTTCCGTCGAAGAAACTCAAAATTGATTCTCCTTATTTTCAATCAATATTATTATTCTCAGAACATAAGTCTAAAATAGTTCGGTTTTATGTGAACTCGTTAAAATTGATTTTGAGTTAGTTCTCTTTTGCAATTTGTAGCTTCTGAAGCTTTATATTACCTTTGAAACAATAAACTACAGCCGTAAAAGGAAAGTTATAATTTGGGTAAGGGTTCTAAAAATGGAAGAATGAAGTTCAAAGTGTAATTCTACAATTTATTAAGGCTTTTTTTTATTATTAACTTGCGGATTGAGAAACATGTTTGTAAAAAGTATTAATTTTCCAAAGTAACTAAATTAAGCAGTAGTTGGATTATTATATTTCCTAACAGAATGGTTAGCGATGCGAGTAGCGAAAAGATGAAATGGCATTTGTAGGGGGATGAGGGTGTCGCTCCATTGCTTTTCCCCCCTCTTCCCTTCCTGTATTGCCTTGATTTTCTTCCTAAATTTAGGGAAAGTAAATTTTCACAGACATATTTAATAATAATAGAATCAAAGTTATCTTAATTAACTGGAGTCTGACTCAACTGTCTTATACCCAAATCCATTTTTAAGTACCTTGTGATTTTTCTATGCAAATTTTGCAAGAAAAATTCGTATTGTTGACCCAATTAAAGCATGTCACCCTTCATGTTTAAGGGTTTGAAAAAATATTTCGATTGACACCAAGTTTGACAATGTACCCTCTCGAGTGGGCTAATGATGTCACGAACACAAAAATTGTATTGCAGCTATTTTTTACTAAAGTGACAAACTGTTACGTGACGTGATCATTGAGTCATAAATAGCCCCTTTTATACATAATTCTTCAAATTTCGTCCTATACTACCATGTTAAGAAAATATAAAATTTCGATGATTTCGCTCGAATTTCAAAAAATTCTGTCAAGTTTTAGGTTTTCCATTAATAGGGCCTGATAAAAGGTTTCGTGAAAATGTGTGTGTATATATATATATATATATATATATATATAATAGTTTGAAAGTCCAATGAAAGAAAAGTGAGAAGCTGTATATATATATATATATATATATATATATATATATATATAATTTTAATAAAATTCATGTATCAACAATTGAAATACAAATAACCTTACCAAAAAGAAAGTAATTTAAGTAACCTAAATAACTATAGAAAATTATTATAGTAGCTGTGTACTCGTTCTTCGTAAAGAATATGCAATATAATGAAACTTAAAATTTCCAATTATGCGCAAGTTCCTATAGTATTCTAAATGACTATGTTATTCAAAGCATTCTATTAAAATATTTAAATTATGCTCTTAAAAAGAAGCTTTAAGAATCTATTCTCGCTATACAAAATTATCAACCCCGGCAGATCTGAAGAATAAAACATCCTGATATCGTTTCTAAACAAATTTACAGAAAATATGAAGTTGAATCAATATATGCCAAAATAAAAGCATTAAAATTGTATTAGAAGATATACCCGTACTACTTATATTTTCTTAGATTAGAAGATTATACCCGTGTTTTGGAAGATATACCCATACTACAATATATGGATTTGAAAAATCTTTCACCAAAATAAAATAGATGACGCAAGAATTTAAAAATATCAATAATCTCCGTAATCTTTAAACCCTAAGAACCTAATGGATATAATTCATTCAAAAATGTAATTCAAATAAAATTTATTTATATACATTTCTTTATTATTTAAATCGAAAAAGATTACTTCTGTATTAACTCATTGAGTTTAATACCGTTGCTTAGCAACATATTATTTTTTCATAAAGAAACTTGTTGATATTGGGTTTAATTCCATTGCGTAGCAACATATCCTTATTTTAACACTTTACAACAAAGTTGAAAAGTATTTATGACTTTGTTCATTCTGTCTGTCTGTCCGTTAGCACGATAACTGCCGTAAAAATGACTTAATCAAAATGAAATTTTAGTATGTTGTTCAGACGGTCTGTGGGACCTATGGGAATATAAATGAATAATATCACCCAAATAGTTTTGGATTGAACCACTGTAGAAAAAATGAAATACATTGAACCCTATGGGACCTAATTTTTCAAACATTTTTTAAGCGGATTTAAAATTCACAAATAGCTTCGAAAATTTTTAATATTCCAATTATTCCATAAAATATATAAAAAAAAATTCGGCAAAATATATTCAGTAGTTTTTTAAATAAAAATTAAAAAAATAATTACACCTCTTATATGAAGTGATCACGTGACCATGATGTGAAAAGATCACGTGACCCACTTCAAAATGAAGTATGGCATCCATCTTGTCTCAAAATCGTGATTTTTAAATTTCTTTTTAATTCATATTGAGTGTTGTATCCGTCCTAAAACCACTTTAATTTTGCTTAAATTCTGTACATCTACATACTAAAACAACGCAATTACAATATATTTGAGTTTAAATGATCATCCAAATTTGATTATTTCTACAACGAAGTCTATTTTTTGCTTATGTAAAATGTAAACAGCGAAATATGTAGAATGAGTTGTATAAGAATTGCTGTATTTCTTTAACCCAAAATTATTTAGCTCATGGAGTCTGCATAGCTGATATGAATGAAATATTTATTGATTTTACAGAGAGAAGGGCGATTTTTTTCGATGAAGTTTTAAGCATAGAGTTTAATTACTTGTAGCTCCGTGGTCTTAAGTTTTTAAGTAAAATAAATTATTATAGTATTGTGATGAATGATATGAATAGGAAAATGTTTGTGAATGAAATGCTGCTTTTATAGAGAGAGCCAGGTGTGTTATTTTTTCTATTCATTTGAATGAATTTCAGTTGTTTTCGATGAAGTTCTCAAATATAATAAATTATTGTAGTATTATGATAATTTTAAAAATATTACCGAGGAATGTATCGCATTTTGTAGATGTTTAAACCAGGCAATTTATGTTTCAATGCCGTCATTTGAATGAAGTTCATTTTTTTATGACGGTTTAAGTTTTCAAATATAATAAATTAATGTAGTATTGTGATAAGTTTTAAAATATTACCGAGGAATGTATTGCATTTTAGAGATGTTTAAATAAAATTGCATTGAAGTTGGAAAATGTTTCATAATCAATGCTTTAAGCATGATTGATCTTTCTTGTTTATTAATATCTCGATAACTTCTTGTCCTAAAAACTCGAAAAACGAACTACATTTTAAGTTAGGCTATTCCAAGTCTATCCCGAAAATTTCATCAAATTTGGTGCTGCCATTCTCCCGTGATGATGAGAGAAACTCACACACAAATAATTAATCAGATTTTCAATTTTATTTATATAGATTTGCTGAGAAAATAATTTTAAATTACTTATCTCTATAAGGGAAGAACAAAGCGTAAAGCCAATCAGTTAAAATAGCAAATGAATATAGATACATTAACTTGCATGACAAATAATTCAAAATATTTCAAAAGTAAATATGAAAAGGGCAAGAAAAATAAAAAGATTTCGGAAAAGAAAAAAGATTTCGGATTATGAACCAAAAGAACGTCTACATGTGATACGATAGCCGTATTAGCCTTAGGAACTCCAAAGCTTATCAGTGATAAGAACAAGAAATAAATAAAAATGCAGTATAATAACTAAAAGCTTTTGATAATTAAAACACAGAGAAACGATCAGGTAAAACCAAATGAAAGTACATAGCATTTAAGCTAAAAGATACGGAAAGCACATAGCTGAAAATGGGGTTTATTTAAAATTGAAATCACTTTCAAGACAGGCATTCATTCTAAATTAATCCGAAATTATTGTCTGTTTCTGAATTTGGTGAGAATAAGTTACTATAAACCCCATATACTCTATCAACGGGCAGAATAATTAACAGCAGATTCCATACACGTTTTACTTTTGAGGTTACTTTTGTAAACGTTTGAAAAACTCCCAAGAGAATGAAAATATATTCCAAACTGACTTAAAATAAATAATATATTATTACAGTCAAATCTGTTTGAAGCGAAACACTATCATAAACTGAAAATATTTTTAGCCCCATCCAAAAATATAGGAAATTTGTTATTTCCCCTGTGTGAAACAGAACCTGCACAACGCGGAAACGGAGTGTCAATTTAAAGTGATTTGTTAATTAAAAGCACCTTTTGTAACGAACTAAGAACGGGAGACATCCAACTGTTTCCGACATTTATTTACAAGACTTGTGGGTGGCTCAAAAAGAGCCTAGCACGGCGACCAGAGGTCTATTGTACTGTATTTATTTACAAGAGAATATCGAAGTGTCACTCACAAATGAAAACTGTACTATTGAAAAGAAACTTTCAATTATATGGTGATTCTTCCGAGGATGATTCGTGCGAGCGTTCTAAAGTGTTAATCATTCGTTTTTTCTATTGCGAAAGTTGTTTCAGAACTTCAAGTTAACTCTCAGTTAATCAGGGAGATCTAAAATGCTAGAAATATTAACCAATACACGATTTTAAACTGAAAGTCGCATCATTAGTATGACATATGTACAAAAAACTGTGTTGGAATATTTTAAAAGTTCATCTCAATAAAAGATAAAAAATAAAAAATAGGATGAGACAGCACATAACTCCATACAAATTCAAATTCGTTTTCTAATTTTTTATTGCATGATGCATTAAATTGGGTTTAATTGCAGAAAATAATATAAATACCTGAAATTATACCCAATTTACAGTTTCAATGCATGTTCACTTCATTTGACAACTTAATACACCTTAGAGTCTTTAGCTCTTCAAAATTCCAAAAACTAAAATATCTCGAGAGCGGTTCATCTTACCGTTAGTCTTATTCGTTGTGCTGTCAAAAATTACTCGAAGAACAAGTACTTAATAAATTTCAAAAATTTTAGTCATTTATTTCACACTAACCGCCTTCCCCGGCCGTCCAATTAATTGTTCAAGTCCTCAGGATGAGTCGGACGGTCTGGGTCTTCAACACTAACCGCCTTCGGCGACCAGCCTGTTCGCTACCCTTGAAAATTCTGACCGTAGCCAACTCGCTGGCGCGACCTATCAGAAAGGTGTAAGGTAACTATTTGGACGGCCAGGAAGTGCCACCCAATTTAGATCAGAACCCAGTAGTGAAGGGACCGTACCCTCCACACCCATCCACAGGGACCGTGCCCTCCTTCCACTACCATCAACCTCTCGGAAGGACTTATGAACCCACGTGTTTAACGTGATCGTACTCCGCGTGAACACGGAGGCAGTTTTGGCAGTGGCGGGAATCGAAACCGGGCCTACCGAGTGCAATTCCCGCGCGCTAACCACTGGGCTACTGAACCCTCCGCGACAATCTCCTAAACATTCTTTTATTCGCCCAATTTAAAGCGGATCCCAGTGGGGGAGACATCCACAGGGACCGTACCCTTTCCCGTACCACCAACCTCTCGGAAGGACTTACGGACCCACATGTTTAACGTGATCGTACTCCGCCTGAACACGGCTGCAGTTTTGGCAGTGGCGGGAATCGAACCCGGGTCTATCGAGTGCAATTCCCGCGCGCTAACCACTGGGCTACCGCGACAATCTCCATAACTTTCTTTTTATTCTCCCAATTTAGACCGGAACCGAGTGGGGGAGGCATCCACAGGGACCGTACTCTCCTTCTCCTACCACCAACCTCTCAGAAGGACTTACGGACCCACATGTTTAACGTGATCGTAATCCGCGTGAACACGACGGCAGTTTTGACAGTGGCGGGAATCGAACTCGGGCCTACCGAGTGCAATTCCCGCTCGCTAATTTGAATTTTATAATGACCATAAAAAATTTAAATTTTAATTTGACCATATGCTAAGCTCTTAATTCCATCATTTAAAATATAACGTAATTTCATTTAAAATATCCTCATTCCATCGTTCCATCATTTAAAATATCCATAAAATTAAAATCATTTAAAATGACCATATACTAAGCTCTTAATTCCATCATTTAAAATATCACGTAATTTTCTAACTCGTCTCCGTGGAAACACGTGATGATTCCGGCTGGAGGAAAATCGGAATCCGGACTATCCGAGAAATTTAAAATCATTACTTCTTTAAAATTCCGATCCTGCTGCCATTTTTAATTATTTCTTGACCAGATTGGGCTTGTAAGAAAGCCTGATGTTTGAACTTTCTAAAAATGTAAATTATTAGTCGAAAATCTCGCTACTTTTTCGGATGCGAGGATTTAAAAACGAAAGTTGGTTTTTTTGAGCCGAAAGTGACTTTTGTTTTAAAATCTTTAAAAAATATTAGAATGTGTCCGTGAGATTTGAAATTGATATATTTTTACTCGCAATTGTCTGCTCTTTCCGGTCATGTGATTTGTTTCTTTCTACGACGTCTGGATGGTGGAGAAAAAAGAAGAAAAAACGGTCAAAATCGCATAAAACATTAAATAACAAAAAAATAATTAACATTTTAGAAATCGGTTTTAACGTGTCCCCTTTCCACCCCCCACCCCCCCACCACCCCTGATCTCCGATTGATCTCCTGATCCAAATTTCGTAGCTCTCCGACGCGCGGTCACTGAACCTATAGTGTATAAGACAGACACACAGGCATTGCCTTTTATTATTTAAGACCAGCCGCCTTCGCCTGTTCGCTACCCTTGAAAATTCTGACCGTGACAAAATCGCTGGCGCCATAACCCCGTGAAAGTTAACAAGGTTTATTTTTGTTTAATGACATTAAAACTATTGATGAAATTTTAAGATGAAGAATAATGTTCTAGGGGGGGGGGGGGGGGTCTTGAAAATTGATTTGTGAAGTGAATTTATTCTAATGTTTGTGAACTGTTAGATTCTGAGGATTTCTGTAGCTGTAACCCTAGGAAAAGGATCCCTTTGATGTGTACTCACATTGCATCGCAAATGACATGAAAGTATTTTTGAGACTGATGATGTTGAATGTGAATTTATTATTTAAGAAATAACAATGCTGCTCAGCAGAAAAAAAATTTTTTTTTTCATTTTCCTTTTTTTTTTTTTTTTTTTCTTTTTTTTTTAGATTGTCCCCCCCACCCCCACCGGATGCATAAATGCACCGCGACAATCTCCATAATTTTCTTTTTATTTATTTTTTTATTTCTTCAGTGTTTAAATTTTTTAATTGTGGTCCCAACCACCACCCGATGTATACAATACATCACCACCACAATTCAATCCACCATAATTCAATCATTTAAATTTTATAATGACCATATGCTAAGCTCTTAATTTCGTCATTTAAAATATGACGTTTATCATCATAAGTGGTTAATCCTATTTTAATTTGCTTAACAGTATAAATCTGATGATCTTTACTTGCAATTTTCATTTTTCAACTCTATTATATCTTCGCCTTGTTAGGCAGATATAGTAATCGTGATGACAAATTAATTTTTTCACAGCATTCTTATTAACACCTTTAGCAGTTATCTTTTTGGAAAATGAAGTTTTGTATACGCAACCTCGTCAAAACCGTGACGTCAGAACCTCGCCCACCTTCCCTCCACTATAGGAACACCGTGCGTCTGCGCGCGCATGTGGGTGAAAAATCGATCTCTTCTTTCGCGGTTTGGTAGAGAAATTGAAAATCATTACTTCCTTAAAATCCGGTACGTGCGGCTACTTTTTCTTATTTCTTGACCAGATTGGGCTTGTAAGAAAGCCTGATCGTTTAGCTTTCTAAAAATGTAAATTATTAGTTGAAATTGTCGGTACTTTTCCCGACGCGAAGATTTAAAAACGAAAGTTCGTTTTTTTTTTTTTTTTTTTTTTAGCCGAAAATGACTTTTGTTTTAAAAGCTTTAAAAAATATTAGAATTTGTCCTTGAGATTTGAAATTGATATATTTTTACTCGCAATTGCCTGCTCGTTCCGGTCGTGTGACTTGTTTTTCTCTACGACGTCTGGATGGTGGAGAAAAAAGGGAAAAAAACGGTCGAAATCGCATAAAACATTAAATAACAAAAAAAATTCAAATTTTAAAAATCTGTTTTCACGTGTCACCTCCCCCCCCCCCCCCCCCCACACACACACACACCCCACCCCCAAGGTCTTCGATTGCCAAATTTCGTAGCTCTGCGACGCGCGGCCGCTGAGTCTATAGTGTATAAGACAGAGAGACATTGCCTTTTATTATATAGATTCTTGTGATATTTGCGGGCCATTTCGTAAAAAAACATTCGTTATATTTTTCCGAATCAGGCCAAAATCTAATCAGTATCAGAATAAACTTCAAGAAACGTAACTACTATATTTTAAGAAATTTCATTAAATAATATTTTCACTACAGTGAAAAACGTCTTCAGTTCCCCTAAATTAAAAAATATGATGTGAGTAAGCAGCACATGACTTTCCTTATAATGCAATGTGTTTACTACTTTTACAGTAAAAACAAAATAGGTTATTCTTATAGTATATACTTATATTTTTTCCAAGATATTGAATTTTCTTCAAATAGTCGTTATTTTCATTGATTTAGCGTCATTTTTATCCATTTGGCGAGATTTCCTTTGATTTGGTAACATTTTAAAAAGTCGCCAAGTTGGCGACATTCCGCCAAATTCGTTGCCAAAATCTCGCCAAGCGTTATGGACGGAGAAATAATTTATTCTTATAGCAGATAAATGACTATTGGAATTCAAATACAAAAGTATTACTCAAAGTATCTTTTTTCATGAATGGAACGAGCTAGATCCACGAGAATGATGTCACTAAATTTATCACATGCTACAGGGTTCCCACAGTCCTTAAAAACTTCTTAAGAACTCCTTATTTTTAGCTTTTCCTTTTAAAGGCCCTTAAAACTACCTAGTTTTCTTCAACACTTCTATTTTCCCCCAAAATTGGAGCATGATCAGGGTTCTCCCTAGAGCGCAATTCCCGCAATTTGCTGCTAAATCCTACTCAGAAAAAAAAATTACTTGTGTTAATTTTTAAAATCCCACTTACTTTTGAAGTTAGGGTAGGATAGGATAATCCCACCAATTTTTTTTTTCCTGGGGAGAACCCTGATGATCAAATTCCCCCAGTGATGCGATGACTTTTCCATTTTCTATCTATTTTTGAGTTTCACTGCCCGATATCCCAGTGTTACCAGATCTTTTCCAAAAATCACACCCAAAAATTGACGAAAACTAGCCCAATGTTTAGTGTTGTAGGATTTCGCTCAATGTTGCCAAAAACTACTAAAATTCATAAATTTACTGGCCTTCTCGTCAAAATTTGCCGCCAAAATAAATCATCCAGCTTTTCTGAAAGTAGCCCAAAAATCTGCAACCAGAAAATTTTCCGTCAGGCTTTACCGCAACTCTTTGAAAGAACTAGCCCAATTGAACAGAAAAACCGCGGAATTTTTAAAAAGGGTTTAGTTTCTTCCCAAATACAGGACTAGAATTCTCCTATATTTCCTATATATTTTTAAAATAGGAAAAACCCCGGAAGCAGAATTTTTTCTATGTTTTGCGACAAGACTTCTTTGTTCTGCATGCAACACATGGAAAAAATTCGGCTTCTGGGGTTTTTCCTATTTTAAAAAATATATAGGAAATATAGGACAACTTCAAACTCTGCAAATATGTATATACATCACACCCCAGTGCATTTCGTAGTGCAATGAAGGCCGCAATAGGGTTTACGGCCTATCTCAATTAGTCCTTATAAAATATTAAATGGGTTCTTCGGAACTCCTTATTTTTGTTTTGAAATAAGAGTGGGAACCCTGTGATATTACATATGAAAACTGAACATGTTTCTCAATAGGAAATTTTTTTTTATTCTTTATTTTATATAATTTTTTTGAAAAATGTGCAATACCTCGAGAACGGTTCATGCTAGCTTTCTAAAATTTATGTTAATCGTTTTCTAATGAAAAATTACATAAGATTTGTCTATTTGCGTAACTTTATTAGATATTTTGATTTTTTGGTGATTTTTTTCAAAATTTCACTCGAAAATTTAGGGGCGGGGTTATGAACATTCGATTGCGTATAAAAACAATAGGCTTCCAGTATTAACGGATTGTAATTTTTGTACAAAATTTCGTTCGAATCGGTCCATTCGTTCGTCAGTTATCGTCTCCACAGACTTACTGACACACACACACACACACACATACAGATATCACCTCATAAATGTTCGATTCGTGATCGGGAATGCTTGAAACGTGCTCTCCCGTCGAAAACTCATTCGAATTTTCAACCCCATCACAATACTTTCCTTATACATTATTGTATATAAGGAAAGTAAAAACTTGAATATCTCCAGAATGGGCTTAGAGTAATGGGGTTGGTCTTATTTTTTTCGTCGTCAAAAATTACGTATACAACATGGATTTAATTGATACATTTGTAGTATTATAGTTTAGATCTTGACGATTTTTAAAGACCATTTTGTAAAAAAAGCAAATTCTTTCTTTTTCCGAATTGTACCAAAATCTAATCAGCACCAGGGTAACCCACAAGCAGCTTATCTACTAAATTTCCGTTTCCTTGGATGCTCGAAACATGTAGATCCGTCGAAAACTCGAATTGCAATTTTCGACACAATTTCAATAATTTCCGTATACATTACCATGTATTGCAGGGAAAATATCTGGTGTGGACAGCACATGACTTTCCTTATATAATGCAATGTATTTACTACTTTTATAGTAAAAACAAAGTAGGCTATTCTTATAGTAGATACTTATATTTTTTCCAAGATTGAATTTTTGTTAAATAGCCGTTATTACTTTCCTTATATACATAATGTATAAGGAAAGTATTGTGACGGGGTCGAAAATTCGAATTCGAGTTTTCGACGGGAGAGCACATTTCAAGCATCCCTGATCACGAATCAAACATTTTTGAAGTGATGTCTATGTGTGTGTATGTATGTATGTGTGTGTGTGTGTGTGTGTGTGTGTGTGTGTGTGTGTGTGTGTGTGGAAGTATGTGTGTGTGTCAGTGAGTCTGTGGAGACGATAACTGACGAACGAATGGACCGATTCGAACCAAATTTGGTACAAAAATCACAATCCGTAAACACTGGAAGCCTATTGCTTTTATATGCAATCGAATGTTAAGAACCCCCCCTAAATTTTCGAATGAAATTTTGAAAAAATCGTCAAAAAATCAAAACCACTAATAAAGTTACGCAAATAGACATTTCTTATGTAATTTTTCATTAGAAAACGATTGACATAAATTTTAGAACGCTACCATGAACCGTTCTCGAGATATTGTTCATTTTTTAAAAAAAGTTATCAAAGTCATATAAAAAAAAATTCCTACTGAGAAACATGTTCACTTTTCATATGTAATACCATGCGATATATTGGGTTACATCATTCTGGTGGAACTAGCTCATTCCATTCATGAAAAAATATACTTTTAGTAATACTTTTGTGTTTGAACGCCAATAGTCATTTATCTGCTGTAAGAATAACTTATTTCTTAGTGCATAACGCTTGGCGAGATTTTGGTGACGAATTTGGCGGAATGTCGCCAACTTGGCGACTTTTTGAAATGTTGCCAAATTAACGAAAATCTCGCCAAATGGATAAAAATGACGACTAATTGTCGAAAATTTAATATCTTGGAAAGAATATTAGTATCTACTATAAGAAAAACCTACTTTTTTTTACTGTAAAAGTAGTAAATTAATTACATTATATAAGGAAAGTCATGTGTTGCCCACATCAGATTTTTTTCATTGATTTAGGGTCATTTTTATCCTTTTGAAGAAATTTTCTTTGATTTGGAAACGTTTAAAAAAATCGAGGGGTGGGGGGAGGGGCAGTTACGGCTCCTGGAGAGTACGTTTTCAAGTATGGTATCAATCGAAAGATTTTTTTAAATCTTTTAAAATCAGGGGTAACACGCTATAATTGTAATCATTTGGACCAACGATACCGATTTTGCAAAAAATTTCTTGTAAAATTTGTAAAGAAAAAAAAATCCACAAGTTACTTAAAATTTGATTCTGGTATGAGAAGGTCAAATTAAGCCGCCACACACCAGTTAATTTTTTATCGTCTTCCGATACGATAATAATTTTACTTGTTCCTAACGAGCGACATTTTTAAGACCCGAAATTTAACTAATATTCAACATTGTAAAACTTAATAAAATATCAAAAAAGTCGCTAAAAATTAGAACAAAAGAAAATTACTTTGTTTTCGTTCATAAGTGGATGTAGAAGTAGGAATGAAGGTTGGCGTTATCGTATCAGACATCCCGAAGTAATGTTTTCCCATTCACGTACCACACCATTACCGACAGTGCCGCCCATACAAATTGTGCCCCCCCCCCCCACACACACACACACACACAACAAGCGTTTATCACTGACTCTCCTCCATATTTTTCATGCCTTCTCCATCATATAAAAAATTCTTGAAGGTACGGACCCCTCTTGAACTCCCCCCTCCCCCATCGGCGGCCATATTACCGTGTCTTTGGCTCCATTAACTGCAGAACAGAGTCGTAAACAATTTTGAGTAGAGCTGCTGTGAATAATACTAGCGAAAATAAATGACAACTATGTTTCCCCCAAAAAATATATACTCTGAGAAAATATTGAGATGAGAGTTCTCTTAGAATCTGGTACTTTAAAACATTAGACTGAACCGAAATTTTATTTTGGATATGTGCCAGTTGGCTTGTAGGTTATTTGAAGGGTTCAAAAAGATATTGATTGGTTGTTGCAACATGTTGTTGCACAACACTCTGAGGAGTTACAATTCTCATATCCCCATCCCATGTACGACCTTACTGATTATTTCTCAAATTATAAATAGTTTTTCTACGCCAAACAGATTTAACGAACGATCTAAAATGCTTGTTATGACTAGGTATTACTGTATAGTAGTAAAAAATTGCATGCATAACTTTAAATTCAAGAGAAAACCAACGTTTTGAAGGGGAGTGTATTGATTTTCAAAGAAATCAGACTAAAACTATAGTCCAAAATTGTTTCAAACACTTTTTTTTTTCAAAAATCAAAATAAACATAAATATTTATGTTATGTTAAAAGTTGCCATTTTAGAAGTAATTTTTTATAATTTATAAGCAGTTGGCATCGTTTATAGAAAGCTTTTTTTAATGTCCCTCAAAATCGCCCTTCTCGAGATATTAGAGGAGGGAGGGAATCTGTATTTATGCCACGCCGCCATTTTAAAAATAATCACTCCCAGCAGAAAGGGCAGGGATGGGACAGCCCAGTAGTTAGTGCGCGAGGATTGTACTCGGACGACCCCAAGTTCGATTCCCTGCTCTGCCCAAACTGTCCCCGTGTTCAGGCGGAGTACAGGCACATTAAGTAGGTGGTTCCGTAACGCCTTCTGAGAAGTTGGTGTTAGGGTAAGGAGGGTACGGTCCCTGTGGATTTCTCCCGGTCTAAATTGGGAGGCACTATCCCGGCATCTGGGTCGACCAAACAACAAGAAACAGAAAAGGGCTCCAGTACTGAAAATCACTTTTGCAGTAAGCTGTTTAGTGCTTTTCTACTGAAAACGTTACTCTTAATTAGCCAGTCTAAATAAGAAAGTTTTTGAGATAATTATAATTTTTTAAATGTACAGAGTTTAGATTATAAAAAAATACAATTTCCTAATTAAGCAAATAAAAATTTTTAAAACCTGTAGACTGGAAGTCCCTTTTTGCATGGAAATATAAAATATATTGTTTAATTCACGAAATTTTCTATTACCTTTGGAAATACATTTAAATATTTCAGTTTACTTTCCTTGCAATGCATGGTAATATATAGGGAAAGTATTTGCATCATGTCGAAAATCGGAGCTCGAGTTTCCTGCGGAGTTACACGCGCTTTTTTTCAAGCGCTCTAGAACACGAAAAACTTGTCTTTAACGAAACGTCCGTGGTTTCTGTGTGTGAACAATGTATGTATCCACTATTACTCAAAAACTATTCGACACAAAATTTGGTAAGTAAGTCTCTTGTGGTGTTAGTTACCCTGGTGCTGATTAGATTTTGGGACGGATCGAAAAAATAATCTGTCTCTATTTTTTTTTACGAAATGGTCTGTAAAAATCTTTAAAATATGAAATAAAAACTAAATATGCTTAAATGTATTGAATAAATACTTATTTTGTTCCTATTTTTTTGCGAAAAAAGAATAAGACGAGCGTCATCACTCTTAAGATTAACGATTAACTGTGTTCGAGATATTTCGGGGGGGGGGGGGGGGGGCTGTTTTTTAACACTTTACAACATAGTTGAAAAGTGTTTATGACTTTGTTCATTCTGTCTGTCTGTCCGTTCCCACAATAACTGCCTTAAAGATGACTTTATCAAAATGAAATTTTAGTATGTTGTTCAGAGTCCCAACCTATGGGAATATAAATGAATAATATCACGCAATTATTTTTGGATTGAACCCGGGTTGAAAAAATGAAATACATTGAACCCTATGGGACCTAATTTTTCAAACATTTTTTAAGCGAATTTAAAATTCACAAATTGCTTCGGAAGTTTTAGGAAATATTCAAATTGTCCCATAAAAATGGGAATAAAATGCCAGCAAAATATATTCGCTAGTTTTTAAAATAAAAATTAAAATAATAATTACACACACATTATATGAAGAGATCACGTGACCCACTTCAAAATAAAATATGACATCCATATTTTTTTTTCCAAGTGTCAAAATCGTGATTTTTAAAGTTCTTTTTAATTTATATTTAGTGTTGTGTCCGTCCTGAAACCACTTTATTTTTGCAAAATTTCTGTGCATCTATATTCTGAAACAACGCAATTACAATTTATTTGAGTTTAAATGGTCATCAAACTTTGATTATTCCTACAACGAAGCTTAATTTTCACTTATGGAGAATGTCAACACATCAAACTGTAAGATGAGATGTATAAAAATTGCTGAATTTCTTTAACGCAAAACTATTAACTCTAGAGTCTGCAATATAGCTGATATGAATGAAGCATTCATTGATTTTACATAGAGAATCAGACGATTTTATAGCAGACTTTTCCGATGAAGTTTTAAGCATAGAGTTAAAATTACTTTTACCTCCATGGTTTTAAGTAAAATAAACTATTGTAGTATTGTGATGAATGAATGGAATAAAAGTGTATAAATGAAATATTTACTGCTTTTACAGAGAGCCAGCCGATTTATATTTCAATGACGTCATTTGAATAAGGTTCATTTTTTTTCTATGATGTTTTAAGCTTTCAAATATAATACATTATTGTAGTATTGTGATAATTTTAAAAAAATATTACCGCTGAATGTATCGCATTTTAGAGATATTTAAATAAAATTGTATTGCAGTTGGAAAGTGTTTCATAATCAATGCTTTATGCGTGATTGATCTTGTAATTTAACACTTTACAACATAGTTGAAAATTGTTTATGACATTGTTCATTCTGTCTGTCCGTTAGCACGATAACTGACGTAAAAATGACTTTATCAAAATGAAATTTTAGTATGATGGTCAGACGGTCTGTGGGACCTATGGGGATATAAATGAATAATATCACCCAATTAGTTTTGGATTGAACCCTGGTTGAAAAAATGAAATACATTGAACCCTATGGGACCTAATTTTTCAAACATTTTTTAAGCGAATTTAAAATGCACAAATTGCTTCGAAAGTTTTATGAAATATTCGAATTATCCCATAAAATATATAAAAAATTTTCAGCAAAATATATTCAGTAGGTTTTAAAATAAAAATTAAAATAATAATTACACCCTTTATATGGAGAGATCACGTGACTCACTTCAAAATAAAATGTAGCATCCATCTTGTCTCAAAATCGTAATTTTTAAAGTTTAATACATATTTAGTGTTGTATCCGTCCTAAAACCGCTTTATTTTTTCTTAAATTATGTGCATCTACATATTGAAACAACGCAATTACAGTAAAGTTGAGTTTAAATGATCATCCAACTTTGATTATTTGTACAACGAAACCTACATTTCACTTATGGAGAATGTAAATACCAAAAGATGTAGAATGAGTTCTATAAGAATTGCTGCATTTCTTTAACGCAAAATTATTTAACTCATGGAGTCTGCATAGCTGATATGAATCAAACATTCATTGATATTACGCAGAGAAGCAAACGATTTTTTTGCGACGAAGTTTTAAGCATAGAGTTCAATTACTTGTACCTCCATGGTTTTAAGTTTTTAAATAAAATAAATTATTATAGTATTGTGATGAATGAAATGCTGCTTTTATAGAGAGAACCAGGCATGTTATATTTCGATGACGTCATTTGAATAAATTTTATTTGTTTCCGATGAAGTTTTCAAATATAATAAATTATTGTAGTATTATGATAATTTTAAAAATATTACCCGGGAATGTATCGCATTTCAGAGATGTTTAAACCAGAAGACTTATATTTCAATGACGTCATTTGAATAAAGTTCATTTTTTCTTTGGATGAAGTTCTAAGTTTTCAAATATAATAAATTAAAATAGTATTGTGATAATTTTAAAAATATTACCGAGGAATGTATCGCATTTTAGAGATGTTTAAATAAAATTGCATTGAAGTTGGAAAGTGTTTCATAATCAATGCTTTATGCATGATTGATCTTTCTTGTTCTTCTTTAATGCCGCCATTTAAAAAAATACGACCATTCACCAAATGCGTCCATCTTTTTTCCCAGAGTAAAAATCTTGACAGTTCTTTTAAATTTATATTTTGTGTTGCATCGGTCTTAAAACCGCTTCATTTTTGCGTAATTTTTATGCATCTATATTCTGCGCCAACGCAATTACAATATTTTTTAATTTAAATGATCATCAAACTTTGATTATTTCTACAACGAAGCCTAATTTTGATGGATGTAGAATGTAAACAAGTGATTGTAAAGATGAGTTATATAAGAATTGCTCAATTTTTTCACTTAAAATTATTTTACTCTGGAGTCTAGAATAAAAGTGTATGAATGAAATATTCACAACTTTTACATAGTGAACTAGACGATTTATATTTCGATGACGTCATTTGAATAAAGTTCATTTTTTTCGATGAAGTTTTAAGTTAGAGAACTAGACGATTTATATTTCGATGACGTCATTTGAATAAAGTACATTTTTTTCGGTGAAGTTTTAAGTTTTCAAGTAAAATAAATTATCGTAGTTCTGTGATAATTAAAAGAATATCACCGCTAAATGTATCGCATTTTGCATTTCAGTTGGAAAGTGTTTCATAATCAATGCTTTTTGCATGATTGATTTTTCTTGTTATTAACACTTTACAACATAGTTGAAAAGTGTTTATGACTTTGTTTATTCTGTCTGTCTGTCTGTCTATCTATCTATCTGTCCGTTAGCACAATAACTGCCGTAAAAATGACTTTATCAAAATGAAATTTTAGTATGTTGTTCAGACGGTCTGTATGACCTATAATAATATAAATGAATAATATCACCCAATTAGTTTTGGGTTGAATCCGGGTTGTAAAAAAGGAAATACATTGAACCCTATGGGACCTAATTTTTCAAACATTTTTTAAGCGAATTTGAAATTCACAAATTGCTTCGAAAGTTTTAGGAAATATTCATATTATCCCATAAAATATATAAAAAAAATTTCAGCAAAATATATTCAGTAGTTTTTTAAATAAAAATTAAAATAATTATTACACCCTTTATATGAAGAGATCACGTGACCTACTTCAAAATAAAATATGGCATCCATCTTGTGTCAAAATCGTGATTTTTAAAGTTCTTTTCAATTCAAATTTGTTGTTGCATCCGTCCTAAAACCGCTTTATTTTTGCTTAAATTATGTGCATCTACATATTGAAACAACGCAATTACAGTATATTTGAGTTTAAATGATTATCAAACTTTGATTATTTCTACAACGAAGCCTACTTTTCACTTACGGGAAATGTAAACACCAAAAGATGTAGAATGAGTTGTATAAGAATTGCTGCATTTCTTTAACGCAAAATTATTTAGCTCATGGAGTCTTCAATATAGCTGATATGAATGAAACATTCATTGATTTTACGTAGAGAAGCAGACGATTTTTTCGATGAAGTTTTAAGCATATAGTTAAATTACTTGTACCTCCATGGTTTTAAGTTTTTAAATAAAATAAAATATTATAGTATTGTGGTGAATGAAAGAAATAGAAAAAAGTTTATGAATGAAATGCTGCTTTTATAGAGAGAGCCAGGCGATTTAAATTTCGATGACATCATTTGAATAAAGTTCATTTGTTTTCGATGAAGTATTCAAATATAATAAATTATTGCAGCATTATGTTAATTTTAAAAATATTTCCGAGGAATGTATCGCATTTTAGAGATGTTTAAGCCAGGCAATTTATATTTCAATGCCGTCATTTGAATAAAGTAAAGTTTTCAAATATAATAAATTAATGTAGTATTGTGATAAGTTTTAAACTATTACCGAGGAATGTATGGCATTTTAGAGATGTTTAAATAAAATTGCATTGAAGTTGGGAAGTGTTTCGTAAGCAATGCCTTATGCATGATTGATCTTTCTCTTGTTTTCTTTCTTTCATAATACATTACATTGAGTTTAATTGTATGAAATAACGTCTATACTTTGGAATTAAATCCATTTTGCCCCATCTTAATTTTCATTAGCCAACTAGGCATTTTGAAATGTCGCCATGTCCTCAAAATTCCAAAAAACTCAAATATCCCGAGAACAAACAGTTAATCCTAGAGTATGGTCATATTCGTTTTGTCGTCAAAAATTATACTTTGGGCTATGGAAGTGTCTCTTAGTCAGCCAGTCTCACTCAACTGTGTGTATATGAAACAACAAATTACACCTCTCATTATTTTTATGTAATTTATTTATTACAAACTAACCCTACGGGTTTTATTTGCTCCCTTTTTATAGCTGCATGTGGAAATGAAGTGTACCTAGATTACCTCGACCCTTCCCAAACAGTTAGTTCTTCAAGGAAATGATTTTGCAATAATAATTATTCCTTGCGATGTTGAAATAGAAGTGTCACCTTTACAAGTCATCGATTCGTGTTTTTTATTTATTTTTTTTTTCACCTTCTCCTTGTTGTATACATGCACTAGTTTTATGAATATTAATGGACAATATTCTATGCAATAGTTGAATATTTTATATCGAGACTATAGTTGAGACGTGAACGTCAGTTTTAGACATAGATGTTTTATTTTCCACGACCGTGACGTAACGGATTAAGATCAGGCCCACAAGCAAGATTTTAGTTTGAATCCCATTCCCACAACTACCATGATCATTATAAATTTCAGTTCCTTTTTCTCGCTCCCCTCATACAGAGTCGGCATTAGGACAAGACGAACAAGGCTACCCGCCTTGAGCCTCCGCTAAATAACACTTGAATACAATCCCCCCCCCCCCCCCCGGAAAACTCGGAAAAACAAAATTATGGCATTTTATGACCCTCTAAAATTTGGAAAATGAAGAACGAAAGAAAAATCTGATGTTGTCAGCACATGACTTTCCTTACATCATGTAATAACTTTACTTCTTTCAAAGTGAAATAATGATGTGCAAGATCTATGACAGAATGTTTTATCGTTAAACAACATTAAGCATTTGATGCTTTTCTAGATGGCAACTATTAACTATATAAAACTATTTCAAAGTAGCAAATTGACCCATATTTCGCTCAAATCTAACTTGAGAATTAGAAATATAGATAGCATCCGCTATACAGTAGAGACCGCATATATTAAAAATATTTTAATAATTATTTCGTAAATTTGACGTTTTCGTTCATTTAATGTCATTTTTGCCGATTTTGCTATATTTTCATCATTTGACACTTTCAAAACGTCATGAACTCGACAACAAAGCGAGATAAACGAAAAATGCCAGTTACAAAGTTGTTGAGGATTATCTAATTAGTAGGAATTGACTTCGGAAACGCATAAAATGCGTATATGTAATACCTGCCAAAAAGGCATCGTCATGGACAGTATAATACGGCGACACCTGCAATGCTTGTCAAAATACGCGGTCATATTCTTTCTCAAATTCTCATGTTCATTGTTGCTAACGGGGAGCATTTTGAACAGATTGGAAATTCCTGTACACTTAAATGTCGTTTATTTTAGTATCGATGAAGCCATTCGCCAATAATCATAGTGTCGATGTCGAAGGCCCAGACCACACAGCCAACCCTAGGGCTTACGGCAGTTTAATGTGTGGCCGGGAGAGGAGGTTAGCCGAAACCGTCCTCCAGTCAGTCACCAAGTTTCAGTCTGCAATTATTTAAAATTCAATAAAGTGGTTACATGGTAAATATATATACAGACAGTTTTAGAGTTTTACATAAAATACAGTGGGAAGGGAGGCAAAGAAACGTAGATTTTAACAAATTTTGAGGTAAAAATTAAATTATTTTCTTAAAATGAAATTAAATTTATGTAAAACGTATGGCCAAAAGAATCCAAGCAACCGCGGGAAAAGAGACAATACAGTAAAAACCAACAAAAGAAAGCAAAAAGAACATAGCTGAATAAAGGTTACAATCAGTTGAGGTAACCGGATAAAGTTAAGTGCAATATAGCACTACATGTGCATGGTAAGACTTTCAAATATATGAACAGCCGAGGAACACAGGGAAAACAGATATATACATCAGAGAAATATAAACAGGAAACAAAATATACAAAAGACGGACACCAAAAAGTGTAAGTACAGAAACAATAAGAGACAAACGCCTGGAACAGGGACAACATTGACCGAAGAAAATTGAAAGCAGTTGGCACCAAGCTTGCTAAGGAACCTGATTGGAGATTTCTCTCGCAATTAAAACACAGTTTTTCAACCTATTTAAAAGAATTTTATTGGTTCTGACACCAGAGAACCAAGTCGCACGAAGATTATCATAATCATAGTGTCAAATAAATGCCTCCTTATTATGTCTTCTATGCCTGCTACTATTCTTAAATGCCTCCAAGTTTTATTATCGATTGCTACTCATTAGATAATGCTCTACAACTTTGAAATTGGATTTTTTCGTCTATCACGCTTTGTTGCCCAATTCCTTATCCTAACTTTTGAAATTCTCCGCTAGGAACGCTGCAATCACTTTTATCCAATTCTTACAAAGTTATTAAGGGTGCTTAAAGACCTAGAAACCCTGCATAAATATAAAATACTAGCAGTTCCTCATTTTGTATTTGTATCCAAAAAGAGAAAAGAAGTAGATCAATCTATGTTCTGTGAATTGCGGTAAGGAAGTCAGCATATCCGCTCCTAATATGTAGATATATCTATTCAAAAAAAAAAGTTCTTACTTCCTAGATAAAAAATAAAATAAATAAATCTCTTACTAGATGTCCCCTTTTCCTCTGTTTATTTTTAAATCACACTGCACTTTTTAATAGAGGCGGACTGTTACAGCGAAAGTAGAACTTTTACCGACCCTGGTACAGGGCCGTGTTTTTATCACAGAACTTGTGAGGCTCGGGCTCCAAAATTTAAGAGTATCTTAATTGATATTTTAAAAATAATTGCATAATTATCTAAAGGATTGTGATGTCAACACTTGAATGTTAACTCTGTTGCTCCAAAATTCATGCTATTATGTTGAATAGTATGAAATTTAAACATCGTCCTTCATAGGACTCTGTTGAATTTCACATTCTGAAAAACTTATACACATTCATTCATTGATGTTATTTTGTTATTTCTATAATAATTTTTTTTAAAAATAAATTTGTGTTTCATGAATTTTATCTGAAGCGTTTTACAGCAGAACTTCATTTATTTGATTTTATGTGAATAAATAGTTAAGAAAACATTCGAATTTAAATTGTACTTAAATTATGTACTTTTGGTCAGATTTTAACTGTCAATTTGCGTAGTTTTGAAATTATTAAGAGATTAATCAATAAATAGTGTGCTGTCTTGCTGTATAGTATGTATGTAATATGGCTGTGGCCTCAACAAGGGATTGGATTTGGGGAGTCATATAACCCCTCCACTCAGGAACCCATTGAATTTCAAAGGAATGAGATATGGAGAAATAGAAAACAAAATATTTGCCCCCCCCCCCCCCCTACCGTCCTGAACTTTTCTCTGGTGACTCTACTGGAATATGGTGAATGTTAATTATCTTGCACTGTCGGCAAATCCAGTCCAAGTTAGCTTCACTAGCCATTTTGAACAATTTATTGTCGTGGTAGCAAATTTGGGAAGTTTCCAATGTCTAGATATTGGCATTCAAGTAAAGAATATCTAGTTGAAAATCTGCGTGTTGGTGTATTTCTTTATGTGAATATTATAATATTCGAAATTTAAACTATGTACACTTAATAAAATATAAATATTTTATATAAATTCAAATGTTTTATGCTATAAATGCTCAAATGTTTTAATTTGAAAAAATTAAAAGTAAAATAATTTACATTTGTTTCAACTATCTAAAGTTGAAATTTAAAGGTTTTCATGTAAAAACATATAGGCCCCTTTATTTAATATTTTTCAACTAAAGAATGCACCAAACAAGATCGTTTTATCACAATAAAAAAATAATTTTTTTTTTCTTTAATCGAGAAATATTTGGATTTTTTTAAAAATAAAATAAAATAATTGTTTACATTTTTTAATGTTTTTAAATAATTAACATTTAAATTCATATATTTTCATGTAAAAAAAATAGGAACACTATTTAATTTTCTTTAAAAAATGAATGCACGCAGCGCAGACCGTCTTATCAGAGAACGCAAAAATAAAAATATAAAACATTTGTTTATCTTATAAACATCAGTTGAAGAATCTTTCAAAAGTGTTTGGTGTTGAACCCGATGATTCTTGATGCTGGGGGTATTGTTGCCTAATAAATTGTTTACGCCAAGTCGGTCGATAAACGCCAGAATCTGGCGATTTTGCGCTACCTGTAGTCGTGGTAGTCGTATTCTAGCAGAGTTACTCCCTGTGTGTACTCTTGTTTAAAGGGCTTCCTGTCAGACAGCTTTGCTTGCGTAGATTGCAAGTTGGCGTTATCGGACTGCGGGAAATATTATGCCCGTACTTGTTGAATGTAAATTAAAATATTATGGCAAAATACTCTCTTGGAATGGGACAGATAAAATTCAGTTGTTTTGTTTCTGCAACAGACTTGAAAAAACTTGACGCAGGTCATTTGTGGTGGTGAGAATTATATTTCTTATCTTTATGTGAATGATAAAAATATGCAATTTTCTTTTCAATATTACTGTGAATTTTTCACGATCTTGCGCGTTTTAATTTATAATGTTTAAAAATATATTGTGTTTTTTTAATCTACTGATTATTTTGTGTCACTTTTATCTTGCATTAAAATTGCCTGAACGTTGTACATGTTGTCATTTTTTTTTAACGTTTTATGTTATATCTTTTTTATTTTAATATATTTCTGTTTATATGAAACACGAACTTACGATTTGATCCTCTGTTTTTATTTATAGCTTTTACTTTCATTACACACATATGACTGATTTAATTTAGCTTACAATTTAGCTGTTTTCTTTTATTTTAACTTTATGATGTAAATTAAATTTTATTTTTTATGGTTATTAGTTTTATTCTTGATTTTGCATTGCCTTTGCAGCCTTTGAATGAATAATTTGATTTTTTTATGTGATTTATATTTTTATCGTTTATAACTGTCTTTCCATTTTTAATTTTGTCACCATTTTATGCATCCTTTCTTTTTATATATATGCAGTCAAATCCAGATAATTTTCACAAATAGTATTAATTTTATCCGCTAAATTTGGGGAAATAAATGTGAACTAATTTAGATTGTTATATAATTCATATATATATAAATATATTCTTAATTAAAATTTTAAATAAATAGTTAAATTGAGTTCTCACTCGGTACACATGTAGCAATGTTTGCGCAGTTTACACTAAGCAGTATAAAATGAAGTATTTGCATACACAATCATAAAGACAAAAGTGTCTGCATACCCACTAAGCTGTATTGAATAAGATGTTATAAATAAATCTAAAAATAAGACTTCATTAAAACATAAAAGGGTGGAAAATGGGTATCAATTAGTTTAAATACAAAAAAGATCCATCACAGTTAGAATAAATGTGATCAAGCACCAGTACCAATAAAAGCAAGATTGTGTCTGTCCAAGTGAAATTCTCCCAAATCTCCGTTTGTTCTAATGAAATTTTTTATTTTTAAAATGTTATAGATAGGTAAATGTTGAACACATCAGTGGCGGATTTAAGGAGGGGCGATCACCCCCCCCCCCCAAACGTCTGACTAATGTCGACGTTTTATCAAATAAATTATAAAATTAAAATATATATATATATCATTATATCATTAGAGAGATACTTTGGTCTTGCTCTCCCTCCCTTAGTTTATCCACGAAATCTCGCTCCCATAATAAAAGTAAAAAGAAAGCTCGAGATGCTGTCTTTGATGCAATTACGATAATAAGTGAAATTAAAAAAAATGTGAAATCCGATTTCGGGAATATATGCAGAGGTTGAGGGAATGTGTAATGATCTTGGAATTGAAATAAAAATACCACGTACTGCTAGACGCCAAGTTCATAGATCAACTGCTCCTAACATAACTCCTGAAGATTATTACAGAATAAATTACGTGCCTTTGTTAAACTCCGTCCAAGAAGACTTAAAAGACCGATTCGCACAGGAAAATCTGGATGTCTTATATTTACAAGATTTAGTACCATCGACTCTTTTAGCGAAAATCGACACGGACGAAGAGTCACTCCTCCCATCTTGGACAGAGCTAAGCAAGAAGTATCACAGAATAGCCGAACTGGGAGTGGAAGAAATGAGCAGTACACTTCAAGTTGAGGTGATTAACTGGAGAACCAAATGGATACGAGAAAATACAGATACCGGCAGAGTACACAAGTCTGCTTTTAAAGCACTACAAAACTGTGATCCTGCAGTGTACCATGTGATCTACGTGTTACTGAAAGTTCTTGTAACATTACCAATTACTCTAGCAACCGCCGAGGGTAGCTTCTCAGCACTAAAACGATTGAAGACATGGCTTCGAAACAAAATTAGAGAAGATCTGCTAGTGGGATTGACTTTGTTGCATGTGCATTATGATATCGCAATTTCACCAGTAACAGTTTTAGATCGATTTGCTAAAGAAAAAGCAAGAAGACTTGAGTTGATATTATAATGATGATCCTTCCTGGGAGGTTAACGGCGCCAGGGTTTTTGCGATGGACCCCGTAAGGCTGTTAGGGATAATGATCGACAATAAGCTGAATTGGCAATTACATTTGAATAGTGTTATAGGTACTACCCCTGGCAAAAATTATGGAATCACTTCCATGTTATTTCAATAGGATACGAAGTTCAATACACAGTTCAATTTTAATGCACAGATACCCCTGAAAAACCTTTTTTGAGCGAAATTAAAGAACTTTAAACGCTTAACAAAATAAAAAATATTTGAAAAATTTTGCACTTTTCATTATTTAATAATTCACGATCAAAAAATGGGGAAAAAGCTAGAGGTTGAAAGAAAAAAATCGTAAAAACTAATTTGGAATAATAAATTTGATCATGGAAAATCATTAAGATATAGCTCCTCATGTTTATATGATCAAATTTATTATTCTAAATTAGTTTTTACGAGTTTTTTCTTTCAGCCTACAGCTCTTTTCCCATTTTTTGGTTGTGAATTATTAAATAATGAAAAGTGCAAAATTTTTCAAACATTTTTTTATTTTGCTAAGTTTTTAAAGTTCTTCAATTTCGCTCAAAAATGGTTTTTTAGGGTCTCCGTGCATCAAAAGTTGTAGAGCATTGAACTTCGTTGTCTCCTTATATAGTCACGTAATTTTTTTTTCTTCCAATCTTCATTGTTTTGCTTTGGTCTTAAAAAAATGATAGGCCGTATTTTATAAGCTGCAAAGAACTTACTATAAACTTCCGAATTTGTTCTAGTTATTTAAAAAATGTCAAATATCCGTATATAGGAAGCCGTTAAGAAAATCCTAAGTGAACAAACCTCCGAGAACATTTCGATCTACAGATCGCCCCCTCCAAACAAGAGGCCAAAATCCGCCACTGGAACACATTAGCTACAAACATTTGTAATACTATATTCCAACAATAAAATTAGATAATTAATAAAATAATATCTTAAATAAGTAATTATCTCAGAATTATGGCTTCCATATATAATAAAGTACACATGCTTTGTTGTTACACATAAAGTTGTTAAAGTACACATGCTTTGTTAAGCTGCTCTAAGTCCTGGGACGAGTCGGGTGGTCTGGGCTTTCGACATGCTTTGTTGTTGCTTATGAAGCAAAAGAAAAGAGAGGTTTGTATTATATCAAAGAAATATCTGCAAAATTGGCTACAATTTACAAAGTATCTGTAAGGGTGTACACATGTGGCTCTACATTCCATAGTACTGACTAGTTTTGTATATAACATTCAAATTGTGAATGGCCTTTAAATAGACAGCCCCTACTAGAGTTTTATGTGGTCTGCAACACCTGAAATATTTTCATTTTATGTAGATCTAGAACACTTTTCTAAAATTTTAATTTAAAAATTCTTAAGATTAATCACAATATTAGATTGTTTGATGTCATTTTATAATGCTGGCTTTGACATTTATTGCTAAATATTGACAGAATTTCTGCATATTTTGTAAATGAATAGTGACAAAAATGTGAAAAAAAAAATTAATATTTTAGAATTTTAAATTGCCACTTTAAATGGTTTAGACACAAATTATTATAATGTTTAATAAATCATATTTCTTTATTTGCTTCTTCTAAATTTCAATTAGTAATTTAGCCAATTTTTATCAAATCACAGTAAATCAAATGCTAGATGAAATTCTTTTTCTTATCTAAAAATTACTTTTAAGTCACTGTGTTCACTATTATTTATAAAAATGAAAATTTCCTATATCTATACAATAGTGATGTATATTAAACAGATATTTGGAGGCTGTTTATTCAAATTTATCTAGAAGGCTGTTTACAATGACATTTTAAAGGTATTTAACTGAAAATATTTCTATTTGAGGTGACGTGTTGAAACCATATAAAGTAGGCACAAATTTACTGTACCTTATTTAGAATTTTTTTTTGGTAGAAATATTTATTATAAATCGGAAATGATACAAGACATTATTTTAGTCCCTTCCACACTGGTTACAAATTCTAATTGCACAGGATTACAGTGACTCAATATCTACCCTATTATATGGCATTGTATACAAACAAAATATTCAAAACTACTTGTATGTAATGACCTGTTACAGGGTAAATCGCTTCACAGTAATCCTAAGTGCTTGGAATTTTATTAATAGTGGCCAGAAATATACCCTGCATCATTCCTAATTCAAAATAAATACTTTTAGCCAAAAAATTCTAAAATCCTTGCTTTCAGGAGTTTTATACTTGATAGTCATCTCATTGCCTACCTATGCTGATGAGCAGCTATGATCACAAAACCATGGTCCATGACTGCTGATGAATAACCAGTTGAGTAGTTTTTTGCTTGTATGCAGAGTCCTGTTATAGGATAGAAGCCTCCGCTGAAATTCTGTTTCACTTAAATTTCATTGTATTTATCTCTTTCAATTTATACTGACATTTGTGACAATTTTTACTTTCAATAAAATTTATTTTTCAAAATTATTTGTTTATTTTACAAGATATTCAAGCCCGTCTTTTTATTTCAGCTTTAGGCTGCCTGTTTTTGGTCCCTTGACAAAATTTGAGATTAAAATTGAGAGCTAAAAGAGTTTTTCTTCTGATGGAATACTTGCATCACTGCAGGTATAGTGTTAATTTTTCATATTTTTCTAATCTAAAAATGAATATTTTTATCTTCAATCTAAAATGTTAGTAAATAGAAAAGTTTAAAATATTGAAACATTTTATATTTAAATGAAGATTATCATAAAACTAATTGAGGTTATACAATACTTTAGTAAAATAGGTGTCTGTTAATAAGTCAGAAATGTGTGGTTTTTAATGGTTTAATTTGATGCTGGCTGAAAAGTATTAAGTAATATTAAAAAAAAATTGCTAAATTTAAAAAATAATTTAATTAAATACATTGTAATTAACCAAATTGTGTATTTAAAAAAATAGAAACAAAGATTTTAAACTGTGATAAACTAAATATTTAGTTGTGGAACTACATGTGTTATTTGTTTATATTTTTGTGTTATATATATTTAATTCATGTTAAGCATAAAATTTTGTATTATCAAAATTATTATGAAAATATACAATTTTATTGCTTACATTTGCTATGATAGTTAGGTATGTGGATCTATAAGGCTAACCTGAGTACATTGGGAATGCTATTTATGACTGACTAATTATTCAGTTTTGTCTTAATAGCCTATTGTGCATACACAGACTAAATACTTTTTTTAACAACATAATTTCTTTTAAAAATCAAATTAGAATGCTTTTACTTAAATATAGAAAAATATTAGTAGAATTTTGAATATTTATTTTAAACATTGATTAATTTAAATTCAAACCATCAGTTTTATAAAAGTTATTTCAATTTTTAATTATAAATAGCATTTATTGGATGGACTATATAACTTAGCAGAGGTTTACAATTGTCTATGCATTTGTAGTGTGCTTGTTTTTCTGCAAGTAGAATTTAAAATTTAATATATGAAAACTTTATTCATTTTCCATAGTATGAGAAATAAGAAAATATCCAAAGCTTTTAGATGTTATACATGCATCTAAATATCTGATAATTGTCAATTTTGTGTCTCTTAGACTTAATAGTAATAAATAGATATTGCTTGCAGTGTTTGTGTATAATATATATTCAATAAAAAAGTGTTTTTCCATTATATTGAATATAGTTTTGACATCTTCATCTTCTAATTACATTAGTTAAAAACATATGTAATAGAAATACATTGGTGAGGTTTAAGAAATTACAATTTTCATTTGTAAAAAAAGTAAAAACTTGTTTATAGAAAAAAATTATAATTTTTATGAAATTGCTGATACATGTTTGTCCCTGGGCATTACAATGTGACATTACAACAAGTGACATTACAATGTTGTCCAAACCAAAAAAAAAACATATTTTTCATTTATCAGATACTCAGAAAAGGACTGCTGCTGCAATAACATTAAGCCAGTTAAAGAACACTAGGTATTTCAAGTTTTGTTCCACATCTGTTCGAAGCTTTGGAGCTTTACATTACTACTTACAGACAAGTGAAAAGCCCAATATTATTATTTATTTTTCATGAGTATATTACCTGTCATTTCTGACCTGTATTTAGTTATTAATATATATGCAATTTTTAAAATGCTATGTCTCCTCTTAGCACCTAAAACCAGTTATCCATAGTGCATACTTTGTTTCCCAATGTTTTTTCAATTTCCATGCTAAATAAAAAAAGAAAAACCTGTATGTCATTTCTGACACATGAACATAATAAATACATTAAAATTCCATTTATCATACTAAACCACTCTGTCAACCATTTGAAATTTTAAGACATTCCCAGAAACTTATTCCAAATAAAAGAAACTATAAAGTTAAAAATAATTTTGGGGGGTTGCTGAAAATTAACAATTGTTAGATATTCGGCCATATAAAATTTTTCATTTTTTCTTTATAAATATATTATCCTTATTTTATTAAAAATATACTACAGAACATAAGATTATCTTTCCCAAATCAAGTTGTAAAATAAATATATACTATTACATGTGTGACATTTGACAATTAATAAAAATATAGATTTAGACTCTTGACAGTGTTCTTTTATTTTGAAAGATCTGCAGAGTAACCAATCAAGTATTTGGATTTGTGCCAAACCTCAGGAATTCTTAAATGTGTAGAGTTCTGTTCTCCATTTTGTTATCTATTTAAATCCAGCCTTCCTATGCCAACTTTTTTTTAAATATTTATTTAAAAAAATATTTTGGTTTTGTTATTTCAAATATCAATATTGTGCATAAATTAAGTTTAATTGAAATTTTAAAGCTTTACAAGGACTTTTGCATTTGCTGCTTTAAACAATATATTTATATATTTTTAAACATGCAAAAAATGCTTTATTGCATTTATTTATTTGAAAATGAACTTGTTGCATTACTTAAATTGTGTCTTCATTATTTACTTTCTAGTACAGATATGTTCAGCTTGACTTTTAATTTTACATTGCCAAAATATTGTTTTAATTTTCTGAAAAACTTTTTTTGTCATATAGTGTTTGTTCACTATAATTAATATTTTAGGTTACTACAGTATTATATTTTTATCATCTAAGTTTCTAGTTAACAACAATTAGTCATAATTGATGAATGATTAATTTCTAAAAATGTACATGTTTTCACAACTTTGATTAATCATCTGAAATAAATCATTCATAAGATATAACTACTACAGGTGGTAAATTTAAAATTGACTTAGAGTAAACTAAGTGTGATTAAAAGTTTTCTACTATGCTTTTTCACTTTTCACATTTTTTTTTTTAATTACAAAAAAATAAAAGTAGACCCAGAGAAATCCCTTAATTGAACCCTGATTTTGTATGTTTATCCAATCCATCACAAAATTTATCTTTAAAAAAAAAGTTTCTAAAATTTGACACTTCATATAAGTTTTATCTACTATGTAAAATTAAATGATTACAAACATGAACTTTGCAAAGTTTAATAAAGTTTTTTGCTATGATCTTTAAATTTTCACAACAAATAATGTAGGGCGTGGTAGCCCAATAGTTAGCACTCGGGAATTGCACTCGGTAGGCCCAGGTTCAATTCCCTCTGCTGCCAAAACTGCCGCCGTATTCATGCGGAGTATGATCACGTTAAACATGTAGGTCTGTAAATCCTTCCGAGAGGTTGGTGGTAAGTGAAGGAGGATACAGTCCCTGTGGATGCCTCCCTCACTGGCTTCTGGTCTAAATTGGGTGGCTCTTCCTGGCCGTCCAAACAGTTACACCTTTCTGGTAGGTCAGACGGTCTGGATCTCAAAAACAAATAATCTGGAAATTGTCCAGGACAGACCTGTAGATTTGCTGTATTTTCTCTCATTACTATTTACACAAAGAATGTTTCGTATTCATATGTTGCATATTAGTTCCTTGAATAAATTAGATATGGTGTATACGTAAAATTGAATTTGAATTATAGTGTTGTAATTTACAAAAAATGAAGCTGTATTATTGGTTCTAGGATCATGGCATCCAAACTTCATATATGTACATATGGTACCTGATTCATTTTTTTTCCCAAGACCATTTTTCATTCTTCACAAGAGATCATTTCATAATGGCTGAACATTACTTTTCATGTGCTTTTTCCATAACTGTACAGTTAAGATTATGCACAGAGACTTTACACAATACGAAAACCTCAAAGTAAGTTTACAGTCATATTAATTAGATTTTTTATATGTATATTTAAGACTAATTTCATATGGGATATATTAAAATAACTGAGGTGTAATAATTGATGAATAATTAAAAACTAATTTGCTAACTCAAATTGCATGCATTTTATCCACTTTATTTATATTCTGAAAATTAAGTTAGCTTAGGTTAAATCAGTTGAAAATTATACAAAAGATGATGTTTAAGTGATAAATATCAGTTATAAAACATAAATTTTGTATTAAAATAATATATTTATTATTGGAAATTATGAATTATTAAAAACCCAATTGATTAAAATGCTCAAGGTAGTTTACTTTAGGATACTAAATAGTATATTTTATATTAGCTAAAAAATTAAAGGATATCTATTAGACATTTGAGCCTGTATATTAAACTTTGTTTTAAAATTGTTATAATACTTTGTTTTGTGTCTCTTTTAGCTGCTGTGTGGCTTGATATGCCATTTATAACGAGTGGACAATGCTTCAGCAGTCTTCTCATTGGTTGATCGATAAAACTGTCAACCCCAAGAACAGCTCACGACTTTTGAATCGGTTAGTTGTAAACTGGCATTTTAATCTGTCACCACGGCGCCAACCACAGCAAAAGCAAATTCCTCGAACAGCGAGGGTGATTATCAGCTCGTACAGCATGAGGTTTTATATTCCACTACCAATCAATATGAAGTATTGGAATTTCTTGGCAGGGGTACCTTTGGTCAGGTATGTTTTTATGTGTATGTAGTAAAAATGGTTATTATTGGCATGTCCATTATTATAATTTTATACTGTTGAGTGTTTAGCGTGATTTCCCCTCCTCTTCTTTAAATGCAGACTATGTTGAGTCCTGAATTTACTTTGCACAAGATTAATGAAGTAAATTCGGTACCACAACCATCTCTTGTCAGTCCTTGTAGGTTGCCATTATAATAAGATTTAACTGAATTAACCATTTTCTTGTCTATAATATACATGTGTATTGCATATCTGAACAAAACGGCAGTTATGTGCCCTTAAAAACGTCAAATAAACCCAAAACCATATTAATGCTAAAATTGAGAGTGTCTTAAAATAGATGAAAACATAATTGTTGGGGGGGGGGGGTAGAATACAAATTCAGATTATTGTAAATGAATTAAAATGATAAAAATAAAAATTGGAATGATGCAAAAATTGAGAGAATAGTCGATTAACAAAAGTTAAATATAGGAGTATCTAAAAACTTCAGAATAATGCAATTATACTATAGCATTGCTAAAATGCAATCTAAAGTAATTCACATTGAACTGCCTAAATACTGTGTATTTAACAATAATCAAAAGTGCTACTTGGTAATAATGAAATAGAAAAGAAATTGCATCATGTTAATGCAAACTGATAAGTTGAAAGAAAAATTGCTGAGATTATCAATGAACCATAGAGACACATTTGGAACTGGAAAAAACTGTATGAGTCTGAAAGAAATATTTGGTGCTACCTTGTTTTAAGCAATTGGTATAACTTCCACATGGAAGTACAAGTGATACAACTCGAAATTTGGAGCTATGATGCTGTTATCTGTGGAATGTAAGTGATAACAATATAATAGTAATGAAATTGAATAAAAGCAAATTAAAGAAAGAAAATAAAACAGAATCAATTGGCCTAATTGGTGAACTTCAAGCTATTAATAATTAGAACAGGATAAAATATTCATAGGTGAGTTTTACTAAGAAGTTGATATTTTCTGTAAAGTATACTTATGTTGAGCATAACTTTTTAATTCTCATTAACTAATGAATAACAGAATTTCTAAATATACTTTTAGCTGGGCAAGAAGTAAAGTATGAAAATTTTGATACAGTAAAATTGAAATCCTGAATGTTTATCATATATATTATAATAGACTTTATTATTTACTGCTTTTATGCTTAAATCTAATAAATTAGAATTAAATAATGAACTGTTATCATTTAAGTACAGTATGGGATTGGATTTATTATCCAGAATTCTTGGAACTTTTGACTCTGGATAAGTTGTTTTTCCATAATTTGGAACACTTTTTCTAAAATCTACTGGAATGTTTTATAATGTCGTTGTAAATAATTATAATTCAATTTTTAAGCATAAATGTATTGCATAAAACTCTATTTTGCAAGCTATATGAAAAAGTAACTTATTTGAATAAAATTATATATTATTAAAAATTTATTATATGTAATTAAATTAGAATCTGAAGAAAAAATAATGAAAAAGGATCAAAACATGAAAGAAGTTGATTATTGGGAGTTAGTGCTTAGACAAGTTTATATTAAAGATAATAACAATTATTAATTTTAATTAAAATTAAACCACCGTTTATAAATGAGAATACATCAAGTTTTAATATATTCTGTCAAAATGGCTACATTTCAAATGCCTAAATCATCGTTTTAATACATCTTTCTAGAAAATATCCCTTCATTTCTTTAATTAATTGTTAGTAAAGTAATTTTTTCTGCATAAAACATGAAATTATTAATAAAATCTTAGTCAATGCAAACAAATTGCAAAAATTGAAAATGTTTTTACAGTAAAATGAAATATAATAAGGATCATATGCAAATGCTGATTTGTCTTATGTTGCCAAATAATCTTTTCCAAATTGCCAACAAATACATGAAACACAATACAACACATTAAGAATGTGTCAACATACGAAATTAAAATTTTGGGCCAAATGTAAGCCATGGTTTTCAGCCAAGTGAGCTATTTTCATAAAAAAGGGGAGGGTTCTTAAACTTTTTGATTATCAAGATATTAGCGTATTTGCTCCAAAATTGGCAGAAAATGTAAAAATTGGGGACTTGTGAGATAAGGCACTGTTTGAAGAAGTAAAAAGTGATCAATTTTTAATAATATTTTACAGCCATTCTTTTTTTTTTTTTTTTTTTTTTTTTTTTTTTTTTTTTTTTTTTTTTTTCTCGACATTTTGCATAAGCGTAACTCAAATTAATTTTGGAAATCGGGTTTCTAAAATGCTTTTTTAAACATTTTTTTAAAAGAAAACAGTACTACACAAACACGGGAATCCCGCACTTAGAAATCTTCATAAATGTAATCTTCATTATGTAGCATGGAAACACATAGCCCGTCATAAAAAATTTTTGGAAAATAATAATTTTTTGTGATTTCCTTTTGGCGAAGAAAACATAGGACACAGATTTCAGATCTATTCAAGAAAGAGCAAGCCCTCTATAATTTAGGAGGTGCTATGAAGAAGTAGTAATCTGTATGACCAGTTGAACGATTTATGCCACATTTAAAATCTTCTTAAGAAGCATAAATATTATGTCCAAGAAAACAAGGTATTAATTAGTAAATTATGCAGATGTAAATTCCCATTTTTGCATGGATTGATATCACATGCGACTGTAAATTTTCAATGTCCAGTGGTAATTTTCGTATAAAAATATTGAAATTCTGTAATTTGCATTTTGAGGGCGTTTTCCCATAGAAACTGCGAAAAATGGTAATAATTGACACTTCTGATCATTTGGCAGATTGGATTTTTTAAAAAATTTTTGCCTAAACAATGTTTGTTAGCACAAAATTTGGTATCATTCTGCTCAATTCTGGTTTTGGGAACATGCTGGATATAGGGATGTCAGATACGATCCTGTACTGTATTAATTCAAGATTCTGGGGGTAAAAATTAAAATTTACATTACTGGTATTAATATATCATCAAAGTAACATTAATAGATGATGAGAAAGATTTAATTTTTTTATAGTGAGTGATAAATATAAAGATTAGTTATCAAAGCTGAACTAATTCCACCATGGGGGGGCTCCTATTTTTTTAACATATATCCTATGATTCTGATAAATATAATTATTATATAAAATAAATTTTAAAAGATTTTTAAACTTACTAAAACTTATAGATGATGTAGTGCTTAAGAAATCATTATAAAGTGAACAAACAGATAGCATTATATAAATCATCTAAATATATAGAATTAAAAAGATCTGTGAAATTAAAGAATTTGATACCATAAATATTAAGAACATTGTCCAATTTATTATCATATTTATCATGAATGCAGACATTGCGTTTCCAATCACCATTGCTCCATTTTGCAAAAGAAAATTCAATTTGCCAGTTGAAAAATTTTGCTATTGGGAATTCTGGGGCAAAATTAAAAATCGCAGTATACTAATTATAATGTACTACTGTATGTCTTTTCCAAAACGATGATCTTTGGAATATAAGAATTTATGAATCAAATAAATTTTTCAAATGAAAATAAAAACTCCATTTGGCAAAAGAAAATTTCATTTGGCAAATAAGTTGGCGAGAGTAATAAAAAATCCAGACCAACTCCTATGAATGTAAATATTTTCAACATCAGAGAATTGTGTGCTTGTGTTAATAGTGTATTATATAATACTATTCCAAAACAAATAAACTGTTCAGGATGCTAATTTATTATTCAAAAAGTATAGTTCTACTTTCATTATAAAAAGTCATAAAAATTTTAGCTATTTAAACTATAATTAAGTTATAGTCCTTTACTTTTATAAATGAATTGCTATTGAAAATGTAAATATCATGTATTACATACTATACTTTACTAAATCTATTACTAAAAGAATATCATTGACTCTTAAACTTTTGTAAAAAGAAATAAATAATTTGGCATCACGTCTGATGTTAAAATAGCAAAATCAAACACACATCCATAACAAAAGGTTTTTATTTCACTTCCTTAAGACGTACAAAAGTTTAAAACAGGCCATAGCGCTTTCGAGTATAAGTATGCTCTTCATCAGTGGCTACACGGAAATAAAGTTTGAATCGTTCATATATAGACCAGATATAGCGACAAAATTTGCATAAATACAATCCACAAAAGAATCTACGTCTAGATAAGGATAAACCGTAAACGATTTTTCAAAAAAAAATTTTACAACAAAAGAACAGCATATTAAATTACAATTCAATTACAGAAACCGAAAAGGGGGGGGGCAATCAAGCATAAAGGAAAGGGCAATCAGATAGCTTAAGGAAGTGAAATAAAAACCTTCTGTTATGGATGTGTGTTTGATTTTGCTATTTTGTAAAAAGTTTTCCTTTTCTTAGGTGGTTAAGTGCTGGAAGAAAGGGACCAATGAGATTGTGGCTATTAAGATCCTAAAAAATCACCCATCATATGCACGGCAAGGTCAAATTGAAGTTAGCATTCTTCACAGGTTAAGTCAAGAAAATGCTGACGAGGTAACTTTTGGTTTGATTATATTTGTATTTAGTTATACTTTAAGGATCTCTTGTACTTATATCTGTCAGTTAAATTATCTAAAATTTCTTCTTAGGTAAGCTGAACTTTCATAATTATCTCACAATGCCCAGAAAAAGCTGTTTAATTTTTCTGAACTTAATTATGAATTTCATATGAATCGATAACTATTTTCCATTCAAGTTGCAGATTAGCACTTGCCACTGGCCAATTAGCGAGTAACTTTTTAAAAAAGCTAGTAAAAAAATGTATAACACTCAATGACAAAATGGACAATTAAATTTTTTTGCACTCTGCACATTTTGATGCTAGCAAAATCAACAAAAAGTCACCATCTTTAAACTGTATTATTCACCATTTACCACTTTTTACAAAAATGTGTGTATGCATTGTGCTGCTCTTATTAGATTGGAAGAAAATCAAGAAAAAGTATTAGAATTTGGAAAATTTAAAAATAGAAAATAGCTTTAAAAAGAAAAAGAAAACCTGTTGAGAAATATGAAAAACGGAAATGGTTGATTATAAAATGTTGCAAAATGTAAAACTAACAGGAAATGAACAAAGAAAAAAAGTTTAAAAATGGAACTCTAAGTCATATGTTTTATCTTGGAATTGAAATTAGAGTATTGCAAAGCACAATCTTTCACCTAAAATTAAACATTATCATTCCAGTTTTGTAAGAAACCAATAATTACAGAACAGAATCTATTATATGTAAAGATAAAAATGAAATTTTGTTATTAACGTAGATAATTGCATGCATACAATAATAAATTTCAAATTAAATAGTTTTCAATGTTTCAGTATGTGACATAACATTATGTATGCTTTATACATCTCAATAAGCAACAGAAAAGCTAAATTTCATGGTAAAAATATTTTTTGGCCATTTGTTTTTTGGGACCTTCTTAATGTGCAGCTTTATTTTCCATGCATATTTCGGGATACATCTGGGTACAAAATGTGTACATTCTTTTAGTTTTATCTTCTATAATTTATAGATTTAAAAATCTATTATATTAGAGAAGCTGAAACTGCATATGAATTTTTAAAAATATTTTCACATTATTTTTAAATTTAAAAACTAGTTCCTCTACTTGTACATTTGCATTTTTTTGCATAATGACATTTATAATTTTTGTATTTTATTCTGTAGAAATTATAGAAATATCTTGTATTTTAGTGCTATTGTCAGTAAATAATATTTTGATCAAATGAATTGAAATATTTTTATTGCAATTGTAAGAAACCTTTAACATTCTCAATCTACTTCAGAAATTTAATTTTTCTTTAGGGTGATATGCAGAGATGCCAACTTTTACAGATTTTCTGTAGTTTGTACAGGTTTTTACTTCATCTTACCATTTTACAGACATTCCCAAAACTACGGAAAATTCCGTGAAATCCATGCATCCCACCATTCAATTCATATTCCCTGCTTTGCTGAGAGTCCAAAATTATCAGTTTGCACCATTTTCTTCTTTCATATCAGTACAATAGACTTAATTTATTTAATAGTGCAAGTAAAAATAAAGAAATATTTTACTAAACAAATTATGCTCTCTTAAATTATAAGATTACGCAATTTAGTCTTTGTTATCAGGCTTTTCTGAGAGTACACAATTGCCTTTTTCTATCCATCTCCTTATTATTGCACATTAACTTTACTAAACTACCTTATTTTCATATTTTGGTTGATTATAAAGGTTAATTTTTTAATTATTTTCATATAAATAGTACAATGGTGGTATTTTTTTTTTTTCTTCTTCTTTTTTTCTTCCTTTCCCCTTACAGCCATTGTCGAGAGAACGCTATTATCCTTCTCCACCTTCTCCATCGATCTCTATCTTCCTATTGTTGCACATTAATTTGACTAAACTAGCTTCTTTTGGTTGATTATAAAAGTTAATTTTTTAATTATTTTCATATAAATACATAGTACGATCATGAAATTCAGTTTTTTTTTTTTTTATTATTATTTCTTTTTTTTTCGCGGGCATTGCCGAGAGTATGCAATTATTCTTTTCCATCAATCTCCATCTTCCTATTGTTGCACATTAACTTGACTAAACTAGCTTATTTTCATATTTTGGTTAATTATAAAGGTTAATTTTTTAATTATTTTCACATAAATAGTACCATTCAGTTTTAATTAACTCAGGTAAGTTAGCAAAACTACATTTTGAACTTAATTTAATATTTTAAAATATATATTTTCAATATATGTAAAATCTTACTGATGGTCGATGTGGTTTTACTGAAAACTACTGATTTTTCTACTGATGACCCCTTTCAGAGGTTGGCATCTCTGGATATGTTTAGTTCTGCTAACAAAACAATTATTTCTCATTTTAAAGTATACATTTGTCACTTGATTAACTGTAATTTGATGATATTCATACTAGAAAATGAAAGTTATTCTTTCTATAAAATTTATCCTTAAAAATATGGTTGTCTTAAATATACTGGTACTATGTTATAAATAAAACCCTAATAAAAGACATCAGATTTAAATAAAACAATTAGTCTATTTTTTTATTATTTTAGATCTCTACAAAAACATTTTAAAGGCAAAATAGTTTTTATGAACTGTAAATCATGAAGCAGATATTAATTAATAGATGCTATTAATTAAAATATGGAAATAATTATAGAATTTTTATCCTATTTTAAAAAAAAAATAGATTTGTTGCAGTTGACAGATGATCATTGGTGATAATTCTAAAGCTGACGGGAAACAGCACATAAGTCAAAAACAAGGATTTTGAAATATCGAGGAAAGAAAATTTTGATGCTTTCAGAACTTTTTTTTAATTTATTTTTTTTTTTTTTCAGAATACAAATTTAATTTTTATGGAGTTTGTTATCAATTTATGAGCTAAATAAAGAACTTTTCTTAATTTATATTTTTTACCTCACTGCTATCTGTACTAAACTTAATAAGTATTTAAAGGTTTTCTTTTTTTAACATCTTGGAAGCCTAACTGACTTATGTGCTTTTCCCAAAACAAATATCATAAATTTCTTAAATTAAATGTGTTATTAAAAAAAAATTGGAATTTTTGATTTCTGTGCATTTTCTCACCACCTCTAATCAACGAGTTCTACTCCAACTGAACTTATGCTTCATTATGTTGTTATGATAATAATAGCTCTAAATTAAAGGAAATTAACATGCTATAATAAACATTTCTTTAAAGTTACCATTATTTCATTTGTAATTATTTCATCATGTATATTTTGTTTTTGTCTTCTTTAGTTCAACTTTGTACGTGTATATGAGTGTTTCAACCACAAGAACCACACCTGCCTTGTATTTGAAATGCTTGAACAAAATCTGTATGATTTTCTGAAGCAAAACAAATTCAGCCCATTACCATTGAAATATATCCGTCCCATTTTACAGCAAGTTTTAACAGCTCTTCTTAAGTTAAAAGTAAGTGTCCTTGCTTTAAAAAAATATTTCTGTTGATGTTTTTTTATGGATTAAGTATTTTTTTAGAAATTCTTTTAAATTAATTTTGTTTCATTGTTGATACATTATACTATAACTAAGACAAGTTTATATTGTACATCATTCTACATTATTTCATACGCACACACACACACAAATATATGACTGGGTACAAAATTTCCACTCTCCAATGGCGAGGTCAATTTTTCATCTGACTAGTGAAAAAAATAATATATATATGTATAATATTATAAGTATAATATGTGTAAATGTACAAAACAGGCTTCCGGAAATCTCCCGTCCTCGCCAGGTTAAAATTCGGGGAGGACGGCCAATTTTCGGATGGCCTTGAGATTAGAGATTCCGTAAAAAAAAAAAAAACATTGTTGTCATCGTAAAATTATGGCAAAAGCCGCCCTTTCCCATGCCATGAATAAAAATTGAAATATCATCACCTGCAAATCCCCCACCCCCCATAAACTTAGCTAGTATGCATTATCAATGCCTTCTTTCTAGGCGAGCCGTCAGATCTGCATTGTAACCACAGGTGCTAGTTATTTTCTCTCCCCTGATCCTCCACCCAGTGAATCCGATGACTGGACGAAAATGTGATAACGCGCTCACGATCGAAGTGACATGTTCTGTTCTCCTTTTTGAGGTCTGCATGTGCCAAAATTTCAGATTTTCACAAGACCAACAATACGAATGCTTAAACCCAGACCAAGCGCGAAAAAATTTATAAATGTAGAATGAACTCGGCCTGAAGATAACTACGTCGCAGCAGAGGCCCGAAATGATTTGTATTAAAATATGTTAAAAGCAAATTTGTCAAAATTTTGTACAAAAAATTTAGTTTCTTTTCTTAAACATTTATCTTTACATAGCTGAAATAAAAGCAATAAGTTCATGTATTCAATTTAAATCCATTTTAAAGATTTTAAAAATAAATATGTTCGGCCCGGTCATAATGGACGTTTAAAAAAAAAAAGACTCAACCTGGCCCGAAACAGTAGAAAACTCAAGCCCAGTCTATACCTAAGCCCAAATCCCCTTTTAACTCTTTAAAACCCAAACTATAAAATTTTCATTTGCTGCAATAGACGGGGGTAAGTAAAAAACAAGTTTGAAGTTTTGGAATGGATTCTTCTAGTTTCAACCAGAAGCATTTTATTTTCTTCCCTACTTTGGTTTCAACTTTAAAACTAAAATGTTTAACATTCAGTTAAGGTATGAAGTTAAGATATGAAACATCTATTCAGTCCAAGAAGATTTTAATCTTGATTGACTACATTCCCTAGAAATTAAGAGTGCCGATGAGGTTTGAACTGCTTAGAGACAAGAGGATTTATATGATTATTTATTTACTACTCCTTCAAGTTACCAAACATTGGCAAAAGGAGAGATTCCTTACATATCTTACCCCTCTGCTCTCACCCATAAATTGGAATTCCGCTGGTCCAGTCCTTTATCGGAGACTCCACGTCAGCAAGTTTGATCACGGTGGTTAAGCACTGTGGAGATGGTGTATGAATATGCAATTATCGCACTTCATCGTGAGGTAGTTGGTTCTAATTTATTTTTGTTGTGCGATGTATTTAAGCACATATGTTAATGAATATAAAGTAAAAAAAAATTCTTAGGAGGATGGGTAAAATTTTCAATAGCTGTCCTCGTGGACAGACTAGATTTTGCCGATTTCTCGAAGCCTGGTACAAAAGTATATGCAGTAGCAGACTAATTATCCGGAACTTATATTTTATTTATTTTCTAGCATCTATATATCCTTCTATTTGGAAAATCTAATGCCTTTGAAAAAAGGAAACACTTTATTCAGAATAGTCAAATATGTAAAATACCACAGTAGATACAATAAATAACTTTCTTTATAAAGAAAAATACCACTCCTCTCAATGATTTTTCTAAAATATGATAAATCAATATTGAGCAGTGCACTGGGTGGGGATGGGGCATTGAGCTCAGCTCATGAATGCAGCTGATCTCTTTGAGAGGTCAGTGTGTTAATGACCTTGTTGTGCTTTCCAATTGGATCTTAGTTATGTATGCTAAATATGGCTTTCCAAACAGAAAGATCAAAATATATGGTTCATTTCAAGCTGAAAGTTGATATAATGAAAATAACAGTGCTGTTGCAAAGAAGTTAAATTTGAGCAAAAAAACTTGTCGCATATTAGGGGTGGGGGTCTGAATGAAACAGAATCCATTAAGAATGGGGTCCATATTATAATGAAGTCAACAACATAAATTTTCTTAAGCGTTTTGCATTTGAGGAAGGGTTTACAGCAACATGTTTCCCGGTCCACCCATGAGCCCATCTATAGGCGTCCATTTTTATATCTGTGTAAGAATCGACTCCTAAATTTTCATATCATTTTGGGGGTTCAGAAAGTTAATTTTATATACCGGAAACTATATTTGTTTATAAATTGTAATTCAATATAAATAATTTTACCCTGCTATTTTAAATCTGCGACTTTGGCAGTCCAATAGTTAACATCAGGGTTCATTCTAGGATTTCAAAAGGGCAGGGTGCTAACTTTCGAAAAAGGGCACATTGCATACGAAAGGGTCACATTACATACAAAAGGGCACAATTATAAATTTTATCTAAAGAATGCATTGCATAATGTACCCCACATGTAAAATGTAAAAGAGATACAGATAATTTATCTATTTCAAAACTTAAATTCAAAGCATATAAATAATTAAAACAAAATTGCAAATATACAGAAAATTTTATAATTACATATCTCATACAAATTTATCCTTTATAAATTTATTTTTCTAACTGCACAAATTGAAGATAATAGTTAGAATCCTCATAATTTAGGCTGCTTACTGAAGATCAGAAAAGTAGATAGGAATACTTATGCATGATTTTATATACAGAAACATAAATTTTTATAATACTGGGAGGGGGGGGGGGTATTTATAAGGGGTTCATAAAAGAGCAATGATGGTTATTCGTAAGTTATTTCCTAATCTGTGTGGGAATGGTGCTTAATTACCCTGTTTTAAATAAATATTCATATGTCATACAAGTACTAATACACTTCTTATTGATAGGAAACAATAAGGAATATTAATTAAAGGGAAGGAATAAAACCCATTGTAAACAATGCCTGGGCTCAAAGCAGTCAGTCACTGGCTGGTAGGTTCATGATGAAGCCAATTGTTGACGACTGAAAAATGTGTGATTTTTTTTTTTCAACTCGTTTGATGTTATGCAAAATTGTGTTTAAATATTTTATATAATAATTAAAAAAATTACAGATATATTGCCCATACTTATTTACAGGTTTATTATATGGTTGACTAAGTCAAACAACCGATCCTTCTCTCCATACCTTGAGCTGGCGAGTATCAGTTAGGTGCTAGACACTACTATGTCTGTTAACAAGGAAAACTTTCCTTAAGAAATCCACTTCTGCAAGATCTATTATTTGGCGAAGGGGGTGGAGTAAAAGTTAGGGGAAATTTAAGAGGTTGGCAAAATACAAAACTTACTTTTTCTGATAACACAAATTTACAAATATATTTTTATTTTTTAATGAGTAATATTGTTAGCATGCATTTATTGCTAACTTCTTATTTTCGATATTGAATACATTTTCAAAACTTATTTTAGGTGTTTTTCCTAAATTTAAGTTTTCTACAAGTCACTGTGTTATATAGCTTTTTCTTTTTGTTTGAAATTATACTTAATATCGCTTTATATTTTCTTAATTATATAATTTACTTATGACATTAATTTATTTTAATATTATTTATTTTGTTCGTTTATATACTTTGTTACTTACAGCTTGGTCTGTGCTGAACCATGTTACACTTTCAAAGACATTCCAACTTCTTAATATTTCTAAAAATTCCACTTACCTTTAACTAAATAAATAGCACAGCCAACAATAACTAAAGAATCACAAACACTAATTGTTAAATTTAAAAATTAACTTTTATTAACAACAGTGAAAAAAACATCAGCCTATTCTTTACAATTTAAGTTGAATGTATAGTGGTAAGTACATTGCTCCAAATTAAAATCTTTTAACTTTGTAATTTAATAAAAATAACCCTGGGAACAGAATCCACTCTGGTCTGAAGACCAGAGTTTGGTCTGCCTGAGCTGTCCACCACTAAAAATGTGAAAAGCATAACTCAGAAATAATAAAAACACATTATCGGTGTATATGAAAGAAATCATTTTCATAAAATAAAACATTCGTGTATATATATATATTGTGTGTAGCTCCACCCAGATGGCATGTATAAAAGAATAGATCTTAAGATGTTGATTGGGAGAAATCATCCAAAGACAGCGAATGTTCTCGCTTCCAACAGTAGATGGCAGCACCAGAAATGAGGAGCAAAAATGACTGTTGTTAAACATGATAAAAATCACAAAGCTACACACAATTTTTAAAAATATACTTATTAATTGTTGACTTGCAAAAACATGTAACTCTTTCTATCCTTCCTATTGAAACCCTTTTTTTTTTTTTTTTCTACACTGAAATTTACATTTTTCTTTCTGGAACATGATGATACTTTCTCACACATAGCTTGTAAAATTTAATGACACGATTGAAATCAAAACGCTTCTAGTTGGCCGGTAAAATAAAATACAGCTCTTCACTGCGGAGCTCTCGAGTGGGCCCGCAAGGCACTTGGAACACTGAAAAATGTGGAGAGGGATCACTGATGCACTTAACACTGGAATTGGCCGGCAATAAGGACAGTAGGTATCATGGGAATTCTGAAGCATGAAAGGCTTCCCAAAAACATTGTTGTTGGGCAATCTTTGTTGGCATGACGATTGATGATGGATCACTGGCCGATTTTTCTCAACTTTGTATTCAGTAACTAATGGAACATCCGGTGACATAGACAGCTGAACTTGTGCAGAAACAGAATCGCCGATTTGACGTAGTTCCCTGCAAATGCGCTGAACTCAGAAGCAGGTATTTTTACTAATACCCTGTAGCCAGTTTCAGGAATGTCAAGATGCTCAGTATCTAAATTCATAAGCTACCGGCGACCCGGGGCGTGAGCCCCAGGCTCGGCTCTTAGAAATTTTTATCAACCTCCTCGTCTGCTGCTCAGTATCGAACTCCCCCGGCAACACACGCTTGCCTTCCCAGGAGACGCCAAACTTGGCGAGCGAAACTCTGCGCTTCGCGCCGAGCGCCCACGCATACACTGCGGAAATAAAACGCTGTTATGCCAAGAATCATAAAAAAGATCACTTCTCCCGATGCGGCAACCCGCCGCACAGCAACCCACCGGATGTTCTAGCACCCCGAAAACAGGTGTTTTTACTGATAAGAGGTTCAAGGCTAAGTTTCGTCTTAAAAAGTGCCTTTTTTACACAGATTCGTGAATGAACTGAAGTTAAGTTAAAAGACGCGAGCGAGAGACCGAAAGATTAGCAAAAGATTATTTAACGTTTAAAGGCACATTGCGCACAATTTTGAATAATAAAAACATTAAAAAGATAACAAATTACGTTAAAGGGGAAATAAATCGCCGAAATATTAAAAACAACAAATAAATTTAGAATTTTGAAGGGAAAGGGGAAAATAACGAATTTTAAGCTATTATCAATTTTGAACTATTAATTAAATTTAGAACTGTAGAATCTCGGCATAACATAATTCCTCTCGACCACCGGAAAAAAATTTTAGAATAAAATTTTTCACAACAAAGAGCCGAAAATGACCAAAAGAGAACACCATCCTGGTGGCAGAGAAATTGTAAACCTACGAGAACACTCGCTTCATGTAGCAACTCCTGGGATTACAATCTGAGAAAAAAAAAGTTTACAATACATATTTTACATACAGGGAAGGCACACTGATCATGACCATAAAATTTAAAACTTGCACTTTTCCTAGACTTTCATTAAAAAAAAATTTCGTATCTCCCCTTTAAGAGAGGAGAAAAACCTCCAAAAAGAAAACATTCATTACAACTCAAAAATTTTAAAATTTTCAAAAACTCGAACTGAACGTAACGGAGAAAAAAAAATCTGAATTCTCATCAAATTTAATTAAAAAAAAATTGAAACTCAACAAGGGAAAAATACACTGCTCATAAAACAAAAAAAAAATCAAATCCCTCCCAATCAAAACAAAAGCCAAAGAACCCCAGTAGTGTGTAGCAGAGCCTGGGCAATGTGACATAAAAGTACACTTCTCATGGCGCCCCCAAGCATTCCTCGCCTTTGGGTCTGCCTCCCTTCCTATATACAACATGAGCCTGGCCTCCTCATGCTTACACCACCCTCAGCTCAACCATGCACTACCCACTTAAAAGCAAATGGTCACCAAAATTTAGAATTTAACTGCACTGCGCCCAGGTGAAAGAAAGTCTCAAAACACTGAAAAACAGTCTGTCAAACCCCCGTTCCACATCCCTCGGGTTTGCAAAAGTGATACAGAACCAAAACCTGCCAGACTTCCTCAATAAACAAAATTCCCCATGACACAACACACAAAAAAAAATCAAGTGTTTCCAACAGGCGAGAGTACACGTCTGTACTCCCTCTAAAAACTGAAATTTAATGAATAGTCGACAATTTCAAAATTTTCACAATGAAAAAAGTTGAATACAAATTTAGAATAGAAATAATGTGAAATAAAAATTTTGCAAACAGGACTGCCAGAGCTATGTACTTCCAAGACGGGTAAAAGAAGAAATTAACTTGAAGTCGAAGGAGTCGAACAATCGAAATCCCTCAAAAAAACTATTGTAGGCCCAATGTAGCACACAACCCTGAACGTCCCATTAAATTTCCTAAAGCAAATCCTGTCGAACGAGAAATTCTCCCAAAAAAAAAACATCTCCACAGCAGTGACTTTCATCAACAAGTGTACTTCCACTAGAATTTCACTAACTCAAAGGTCCCCAGAAATCCAACAAATTCGAAGAACTCCCACAAATGGTAAGATTTTGAAAATCAAACCCCTGTCTAAAATTTGAATCACAAACCTCAACAAAAGGAAATCCCAAAAATGTAAATTTCAAGCAAACCAAAGTTTTAGCTCCACCTCCCAGAAAATTAAAATTCTGACAAACAAAAAAAAAATTTTTTTTTTTTTAAAAATGTAATTTTAAACAAAAACAAAATTTAATTCAACCTTCCAGTCTATCAATTCAATCTCAACACTCCCAATCATCACAAGTAAAAAAAAATTTCAATTTACCTACAAAAAGTTTCAATTTAAAAAAAAATTTCCAAAAAAAAATCTGCTTTTGTAGAGTGCATCACCCAAGCAGTCGGAAAGAAGAAAAACAAAACAGAGTTCCCAATTACTTGTCATTACAATAAAAACAATAATTTTGATGAAGACTTTGGGCCAGCCGAAGAATTCAAAGGGTCGAAACATAAAATTTTTGCGGATCCAAAATTAACAAAACAACTAAACAACTGAAAACCCAATTTCACACTCTCCTCTCCCACATTTGAAGAAAATACACAATCTTCCAGCAACAAACTTTAAAGAGCCAAAACACTTTTAAACAAAAAGAAAAAAAAATTTCATAAAACTACCTTAAATTAAAAAAAATTTTCTCTAGGAATATTACACAGAACAATCTCCATTCCCCCCAAAACAAACACCTGAGACTGAACTTGCACAATTTAACAAAAATTTTACACTACCCAAAGTCGATCGCTTGGCTGAAGGATCAATGACACAAGAAAAAACAATTTTTAGCGGGCAAGTAATTCTCCAAAAAGGAAAGGTGCATTCCCCAGCTGAGCACCTTAAAGGCGGCTTCAAAGCACCAAAGTGACAGTTAACATGGCCTACTGAAAAACAAAAAAAAATTTTCTTTTTCAAACACATTTCTGTGAAGAAGAATTTCAATGAAAACAAGGCTTCCCAGACCTCAAAATTCCTCCGGGTGACCATGAAACTAACCCATTAGCCTTACCTTTAACTTCACCCAAAGCCAAGAGTTGTGACTAATTACTCAAAACAGAACAAAAGAAAACTTTTGATCACTGTTCTCCCTCTTTAATAAATTTTAAAACCAAAATTTGAACTGAAACTCAAACTATCATATTCCAAAAGAGAAAATAAATTTTCCTAACATAAAAAAAAATTCCCAACATTTAAGACTTAACCCAGATCTTTGGCATATTTATCTACCTTTAAACACACATTAATTTCAATACACTTAAAACACAACTACTAATACACATACATTTTTCGCTATTCTTAGCCTTATTTCCAATAACTCTATCTGAAATCTTAATAAAAACTGTTGCAACATTTCTCAAAAATCTCAAAAAAAATTCTGACAGTGGGCAAGGGGTCGTGAATCCCTTCCCAAAAAAACACAATACACACATACATCATGGGCAAGTGATTTAATTCCCGAGGGAAAAAGGTGCATTCCCCAGTGAACACCTGAAAACTGTGTGGCCTCAAAGCACTGAAGTAGCCATTATGGGCAGACTGAGAAAAAATTTTACCCACTTAAAAAAGTTGAGAAGGAATGATTTAGCAAAGCAAGGCCTCCTTTGAACCTGAATCTCCCAGAATCCCCACAACAAACAACCACTTCTCCGCCGCACTCTTACCTACAAAACAAATAGCCAAAAGATCCTTAAAAAAAAATTTCTCACAATAAAAAATCCTACTCAAATTCCAAAATCACAGAGTCAAACTCCAAAGTTTTACTTTTAAATAAAAAAAAATTCTACAAAACAAAAAAAAAAATATCTTTAAAACAACAAGCTATGATTAGCTTACACAGGAGTGAAAGAGAAAAAAAAATTTCAACTAACAAAGCTTAATGAAAAAAAACTCCTAAATAAAAACAAAAACAGCACCAGGCAAGAGCATATATAAAAAAAAATCCCAAAACTTGCCTACCCTAAACATTTTGAAATGAAACACAAAAAAAAATGAAAAAATTCTTACATTACCATCTTACTACTTACTTTGCTTCCCAAAAAATTTAAGACATTCCCTTACTCCCAAAAGAAATTAAATTTCACGACACTGTGCACTTCCCTATACACATGGAAATTTATTACAATAAAAAAAAATTTCAATATTGTTACTGTATAGCAATTTATCATATGGGTGGACAGCCCATTTAAATTATTGTATTTTATTCAGTGGACAGACAACTCAGGCAGAACCAAAAAGGTGAACGGCACCACATGTTATAAAGCTTTTTCTTACTTCCCTTTGAAATTATACTATTTATTTACTTTTTATATTTTATCTTATTATTTATATTTTCATTCTATGATATTGAGATTAGCCTGATCGTATAGTTTAATGCAATCAATAAAGTTTACTTTTAATATTATTATTTATTTAGTTTCTTTATATACTTTGTTACTTACAGCTTGGTCTGTGCTGAACCATGTTACACTTTCAAAGACATTCCAACTTCTTAATATTTCTAAAAATTCCACTTACCTTTAACTAAATAAATAGCACAGCCAACAATAACTAAAGAATCACAAACACTAATTGTTAAATTTAAAAATTAACTTTTATTAACAACAGTGAAAAAAACATCAGCCTATTCTTTACAATTTAAGTTGAATGTATAGTGGTAAGTACATTGCTCCAAATTAAAATCTTTTAACTTTGTAATTTAATAAAAATAACCCTGGGAACAGAATCCACTCTGGTCTGAAGACCAGAGTTTGGTCTGCCTGAGCTGTCCACCACTAAAAATGTGAAAAGCATAACTCAGAAATAATAAAAACACATTATCGGTGTATATGAAAGAAATCATTTTCATAAAATAAAACATTCGTGTATATATATATATTGTGTGTAGCTCCACCCAGATGGCATGTATAAAAGAATAGATCTTAAGATGTTGATTGGGAGAAATCATCCAAAGACAGCGAATGTTCTCGCTTCCAACAGTAGATGGCAGCACCAGAAATGAGGAGCAAAAATGACTGTTGTTAAACATGATAAAAATCACAAAGCTACACACAATTTTTAAAAATATACTTATTAATTGTTGACTTGCAAAAACATGTAACTCTTTCTATCCTTCCTATTGAAACCCTTTTTTTTTTTTTTCTACACTGAAATTTACATTTTTCTTTCTGGAACATGATGATACTTTCTCACACATAGCTTGTAAAATTTAATGACACGATTGAAATCAAAACGCTTCTAGTTGGCCGGTAAAATAAAATACAGCTCTTCACTGCGGAGCTCTCGAGTGGGCCCGCAAGGCACTTGGAACACTGAAAAATGTGGAGAGGGATCACTGATGCACTTAACACTGGAATTGGCCGGCAATAAGGACAGTAGGTATCATGGGAATTCTGAAGCATGAAAGGCTTCCCAAAAACATTGTTGTTGGGCAATCTTTGTTGGCATGACGATTGATGATGGATCACTGGCCGATTTTTCTCAACTTTGTATTCAGTAACTAATGGAACATCCGGTGACATAGACAGCTGAACTTGTGCAGAAACAGAATCGCCGATTTGACGTAGTTCCCTGCAAATGCGCTGAACTCAGAAGCAGGTATTTTTACTAATACCCTGTAGCCAGTTTCAGGAATGTCAAGATGCTCAGTATCTAAATTCATAAGCTACCGGCGACCCGGGGCGTGAGCCCCAGGCTCGGCTCTTAGAAATTTTTATCAACCTCCTCGTCTGCTGCTCAGTATCGAACTCCCCCGGCAACACACGCTTGCCTTCCCAGGAGACGCCAAACTTGGCGAGCGAAACTCTGCGCTTCGCGCCGAGCGCCCACGCATACACTGCGGAAATAAAACGCTGTTATGCCAAGAATCATAAAAAAGATCACTTCTCCCGATGCGGCAACCCGCCGCACAGCAACCCACCGGATGTTCTAGCACCCCGAAAACAGGTGTTTTTACTGATAAGAGGTTCAAGGCTAAGTTTCGTCTTAAAAAGTGCCTTTTTTACACAGATTCGTGAATGAACTGAAGTTAAGTTAAAAGACGCGAGCGAGAGACCGAAAGATTAGCAAAAGATTATTTAACGTTTAAAGGCACATTGCGCACAATTTTGAATAATAAAAACATTAAAAAGATAACAAATTACGTTAAAGGGGAAATAAATCGCCGAAATATTAAAAACAACAAATAAATTTAGAATTTTGAAGGGAAAGGGGAAAATAACGAATTTTAAGCTATTATCAATTTTGAACTATTAATTAAATTTAGAACTGTAGAATCTCGGCATAACAACTGTCAGTATCCCCATCTTTTCCATTTCATAAAAGTTTTCAAAATTTTGATTTTTCATTTATCCATTTTCTGAATATTTTAAACATTTATTGTCACTCATTTTTTTAACCTTGTTTTAAATCTTGCCAAAGTTTTTTATTATAGATCTTTTTCAGTGTTTTATAATTGTTTCCCAAGTCATCTAAAAAAATTCATTTACCATGAAGCATTCAAATACTTTTGGGGCCAATTTTAAACTTCTTTTTTCCCATAACACTTTACTTATTCAACATTTTTTCAGCTTTAATTTTTTGCCAAAATTACAAATTATTTCTGAATATGACGTTTCTTAAGTTTTTAAATTCTCTTATCTTGATTTTTTTTTTTTTTTTTTACAACTGATGAAGCATTTACTATTAATATTTATGCCTTTTTTATTAAGAAAGCTGGCCACTCCTTTTTCTTTAATTTATGAGATTTTACCAATGAATTTCAGCAATTTTTATATTCTTGTTTCTACCTTTTGATCACTTACTCTGTAACTTTTAAATCATCGCGATCCCGATATTTTGGTCATTTTTCCCATTATATTATCAGACATTACAGACTTAGCAACCATTTTTATTGTACAATTTCCCCAATATATTTATTTTATAACAACTAAATTCTTTATCCTTTTGAAGAAATTTGATTTTATTTAATATTTTGACGTTTCTGAATTTAAAAAATATCAGTTTGTACAAATATAGTCTGTTTTATTGCTTTACTCGAATTTTCCAATCAACGGGGGTGGGGCATGAACCAACTTTGGCCACGAATAAGTTGAAAACTGAGCTGATTTAACTTTGAATTGATAATAATTGTCCCGTTGGCACTACTGAAAACACAACTAAGCGGTAAACAGTTTAAGAATACAAACATTTTTAGTTCTTTACATCATCATTGACAGATTAATAACTTAAAACAGGATATCATCTATAACAGGAAATATGAAATTTTTCCGGTCGAGAAAATATTGCTCTCCGAAACTTTTAACAATTTCGAAATTCTTGTGATCTATAATATCTAGGCAGCATAGAAGCCTTCAAACGCGCTATTTTTCGTGCACCATTTTTATTTTATTGCGCGATTTTAATTCCATTTGCGCATCTGCTTTCGGAAACTGTTTAAAATTTGAGGCAGGTGTAAAAATGATGAAAGCCCTATTAGTACAGTATGTAAAAGTGGGAGGCACTCCACATTTCAGTAAGGCACTGGTAGGGTCAATTGATAGAATACTCTGCGCCTGAACATGTCTCAAAAGTAAACATATCTGTGATCACGGGATGGAAGGAGATAGGAATGTCAATTGCACTCATTCTTGAATGCAAGTGCAATAAATTAACAGCCGTAGCAATATTATGGTGATTTTTGACAGATTTTTCTCGCTCCCCAGAGGATTGTTTAGAAAAAGTCATTTTAGACTATCACAGTGAAACTGATTTCGTTAATCGTTCATTTAAGTTGAATCGCCATGGGCGAGTGTGAATTTTAACGGCTGGGTTGGGGAGAAATGAATAGGATATCTATGGAATATTCACCTGAGGGAGGAGGGGGACAATGAAAAAATCTTTATGATAACAAGGCGTGTATCTCTCTTTGGTGTCAACTACTTGAGTGGTCAAGCTCAAAGGGATGCGACTTCATTCTGAGGGGAGGAGACTGCCGACAAAGGGCGAAGGATGCCTCATGAAGTGTTCAGTTTGGTAGACTCCCCATTCATTTGTAAATACTGCTGTGACATTTGTGTGGGAAAACGCACCATTGTAGATGTTTTGATAATTTGAGAATGCCTGGTAAGGTGTCATTTTGAAAAGGAGTCTCCGGGGGCTGTATTCGATGTCAGGGCGCAAAATTGTAATACTAGGGCAGGCAGGGTGGGATTTTTAATTTTTGTGGGCAGCGGGGCGAGCCGCCCCGCAAAAAATGCCTCGGATGAACCCTGGTTAACATAACTAAAAAATTTGAAAACATGCAGATTTTAATGGTTTCCGGATTTTCAAGTTAATTCTGTATTTGTTTTATATCACAAAACCACTATCATCATTTAAAGAAGTATTGTTTTTAATCTTGTGTATATTAAACGAAATTAGTAACTTCTATTGAAAAAACACAAAAAAAAAGAATCATAGACACTTTCCATAGACTGCATTGTTACTAGTAAGTTCACAAAATAACGAATTTTGGGATTTTATGGTAACACACACCTGTGTGTGTGTTATAAAGAATTATTTAAGATCAATTTTTTCAAAAATTATAAAAATGTTGAATGTTCGAAGTTTTGGCTCTACTATATTTTGCATCACTTAAAAAGTGTGATTTTTATGTATTTCTGTGAATAAAATTACATATCATGATTTTTATCATCGCTGTACTTTCAGATCACTCATAAGTGTTTCATTTATCTTTTAGATTTTTGTAAAGATATTTAATTGCACTTATTCTGTGTCTCCATATTTTTCACTAATTTAAAACTATTGCTAATGATGCTAATTTCAGAATTAAATATTTCACATAAGATGTACAGTTTTCAATACCAGATATAATCCTAATAAATACATAATTAAAGAAATTTTTAAAGTAACTTAAATATAATTAAAGAAGTTATAATAAGCTTTCCACAAAGGTAGAATAATAATGTAAAGTTTCTTAAAATGACATGTTTGATTCTATATCTTTTACAGTATGAAGATAAATTAATTATACTAATAAATGTCCTTTCTTTTACAGCAACTTGGTCTCATTCATGCTGATTTAAAACCTGAAAACATAATGTTGGTCGAACCTGGACGTCATCCATTTCGAGTGAAAGTCATTGACTTTGGGTCAGCCAGTCATGTATCTAAAGCTGTGTGTTCTACATACTTGCAGTCTCGATATTATAGGTAAACAAACTTTACATTTAATTTTAAAAATTTGAATAATTTCTTGCTTTCTTACGTAGAATTTGTCAATTTTGTTTGCAATTATTTATTATAGAGCTCCTGAAATAATATTGGGGTTACCTTTCTGTGAAGCTATAGATATGTGGTCTCTTGGCTGTGTTATTGCTGAATTATTTTTAGGCTGGCCTCTTTATCCTGGTTCATCAGAATATGATCAGGTTAGTACACTATTTGTCAGTTTATTGGACTATAATCTTCTGTGGTTTTTCATTTTTTATGGTGTGTTTCCAATAGTTGGTTTTAATTTCATTTGAGTCTCAGCATGTGAAAAAAGGGGTGGGTTATAAAGTGAAAAGATTAAGTTCTGTGTTCACTGCACAGGTAGCAAAGCAAAAGTAGTAAACCAACAAAAATTGGGTGAAGTTTAACATAAACAGGTTAAGTGGATCCATTGTAGATTAGAAAATACAATGTGAAAATTGCATCAAATTTTGAATAAGAGTCATTAATTAGCAACAGTTTAATATGAGCAATATGGAGATGAATTTCAGTGGCTTTTTTGTGAACTTTAAAAATCTGTCTAAAAAACTATCAACTTTATCAAAGTTCTTGCTTCTGTAAGCTTTTTGAGATTTATCTGCCTTCCTTATTCAAACCAAAAACAGATATTCTTAATTTTTTAGGAGATGATGCATTTTTCTTGTACTTGTTTTGACCCTCATTTTGGAAACTTTGTTACAAATATTTAAAATCTATTCAATTTTTCAAAATTTTGATTTGCTATTTTTCGGATCGATTGCTACGTTTTTAAAAAAAAGGGCTACCTTCTGGCTCAAATAGGAGCTTCAAACAAAGCCATAAATACAATTTTACCCTCAAAAAGGACCAAAAAGAGATGCTTCTTACAAATATTTAAAAATCTATTAAAAAAATTTTAAGTTTCAGTCTAATTTTTGCCAAGCTTTACGGGCAGACAGATTGAGAAATGGGTTATTCTTGTATTCTGTCCAAGATATTGAATTTTTATCAGTCTGGCAACATTTTTGTAACATTTAAAATAAGTTACGATGTTGACGATATCTCGTCAAATAGATGAACAGACATAAAAATGGGTTATTATATTTATGGTGAATAAAACTAAAAGTATGTGTGCATACCTGCCAACTTTTACGCATTATGCGTAAAATTTACGCATTTTAACTGCTCTTTACGCTTTTACGCATATATTGCTATATTTTACGCATTTCTGCATTTATTTGAATTTTTTAACATTACTAGGAAATCAATTTCCGGCGAAATTCGCCGGCTTTTTTTGTTTGAAATTTATCAATTAACCAGACATAGTATAATTCCTCGGAAACACCGATTTTCCGCTTTTTTAGCACTGATATCTACCATTCCCTGGATCGTAGCAAATCCATAATAAAATGCAAGGTAATGCCAATAAAATTAACAGATTTACGGCCGCGTGTAATGTAAATTAAGATCTCGATCCCTTATTATATTATGAAAGTAATAAATATACTTCTTGAAAGGTTGTCTAATTTAGTATAAATCGCTAAAATGTTATTTTGTTGATTAATTTCGCATAAACACTGCGATTGCGCAATTCAGTTTGTTCTCATGAATCGCCAAGAGTACAATATTATCTTTTTCCATCCATCTCAATCCTCTAAATAAATATTGCATTTTTGATTGACTAAACTAGTTTATTTTCATATTTTAATTAATTATTACGGTTAATTTCTTAATTATTTTCGCATAAACAGTGCGATTACGCAATTCAGTTACTTCGCGTGAATTGCCGAGAGTACGTTAGTATCTTTTTCCATCCATCTCCATCATTTAAATGTTACATATTAGATCGACTAAACTAGCTTATTTTCATATTATGGCTAATTATTAAGATTAATTTTCTAATTATATTTGCATAATATAAATTTTTCTATTTAAAAAATGGGTAGGAACTCTTTGAAGGGATATTTTCCAAAAGTAGTATTAAAAGTGGTATTTCCAAAAAGTGGTATTTTGGCAAATAAAAAGGAAACCATTTTAGCAGGAATATAATTCAGTGCTATATATATATATATATATATATTTTGTTTGTTTTCTTATTAAGGATCAATATTTGTTACTCTCTTTAGTGAAAACCTGTGTTTTACCAAACATAAATATTTGTTTTCATTATAAAGTAATTCTCACCGGATAAAACCTTTATATATTTTTTGTTTTATAATTTATTGTCCTGAAATTTTATAAAATTGGTGTCCAGAATTTTCATTTTCTACCAGTACTATGCCTGATATTTAATGAGGAATTTTTTTAATGCAGGTATTTGTACATAGTTAAATTCATTAGAAATGTCGTTTGCGCGTGTAGTTTAAAAAAAATCATTATAAATGTCATTCACGCAAAATTTTACACATTCCAATTTTCCCAGGTTGGCAGGTATGTGTGTGTCTCATTGTCACCTCATTGTTGCGAATTGCGGGCCGATTGCCACGCGGCCACAGACCAGATTCCATAGCTACGCATGAATCGCAGTCAATCACGATTTTGGCACACTAAAAGTACTACGTGTTTCTAATTAGAGAGATATAGAAAACTATAAGTGTCCCCCGCTTGTGCGGGTTGCAAATTCGATCAAATAAAATTTTGCTTTTTTTTTTTATAGGATTCTTTCACGGATTTGAATTATGTTCTTTTCGAGTACTTTCCGCATTTTTCATATTTTGCTCATGTTTTCCGCGGACGAAAATTCTTTCCCCCGTACACAGTATGTCTACAGGTTACAAAAATCCCGAAAATGTCGTGAAATTGGCCATATATGCCCCAAAAATGTCGTGAAATTTGAACAAAGCCACAAATTTTTTATCAGAGACTTTCCTTTCTTACATCTGAAAATCTGTTTCTCCGCGATTGCGAAAACGGCACTCGTATACAGCGATTCCCACAATTTCTGAGGAGAGATGACCAATGAATATCTTTTTGCCATTTTTACAATATATTTGGATCGACTGCATTTTTTTATAATTATTTCATTTAATATACAAAGAATAAAAACCAAACCATTTTTCTACCGTATTAATAAAATGAAGGGTTGTTTTGCAACAGCATCACGATAATCTGCATTTGTACGCGATCCTGGGCATACCTCGTTTAATTTGAAAAATATTTCCCACTTTTCCAATCTGTTTGCATCGACTACAGTGTTTGTAATTGTTTTGCGTTTTATACAGGAAAATTATTTTACAAACGTATTATTTATGAAATAAAGGGGTATTTTGAAAACAAAAAGAAGAAAGTTGACACTTTTCAAACAAAATGGCTAAAATCACTTGACTGGCTTGAGATTCAACAAAAGGACGATGCAACCCTTATGTTCTGCAAGTTTTGTAAAAAATACAAAAAAAAAAGAAATCCATTTTCAAATAGCATGTCAAAATTATTACCTAATTCTATTTGCCTAGTGAAATAGTTTTCGTCAATATTCGCCTTCGGCGATCAAAAATCGTTAAAGTTTTTGTTGCTATTGCTGCATGAAAATTGATCATAAAATGATTTTAAAAATCAAAATATAAAGTAAATACAGTCGACGCTCGACTTTTGCAGTTTACAGATAAAAAAAATTGTAAATTCGCATGTGAGTCATTTTACTTAAAATAACCCATGTAGACCCATTTTACTTAAAATAACCTATGTTTTTATATCAGCAAATAAAATCATAACGTAAGCAGGGGGGAAGTCAAGAATTTGAGTATTTTTGCTAACAAGTGAGAGGGGGGGAGGTATAAAATTACCAAAAATGTGCTTACTTAATACTTAAACAACTCCTAATTAATTTTTAAAAAAGAATGTTAGTAAGAATGTTAAAAGAATGTTAGTTTTAAGAATTAAAAAATTTAAATGTCGAAGAATATGAGTTCTTTTAATGCTTTCTTTTTTATTACTTTCTAAATTAGCATGGTAAAAAAAGAAATTTTAAGTTTCTCTCCTTATGACAGAAAATCTCTCCCAAAATTTTCTGGAAGGGGAGAAATTCTCCCCCTCTTTTCCTGACTTAGTGGGAACCCTGCATAAAAATAGCATTATGCAGATATTTTTTGCGTAAATTTATTTAAAGAAAATTATATCATGTTACTTAGCAACGTGATTTCTTTTGTATGATGGGGCAATTTTGTATTGACGTTTGATGTAATCATATTGCTTAACAACATGATTACATCAATTTTTGATTTTTATTAAATTTTTTTCCAATTTAAATAAGATAATGTATATAAATAAATTATAAATGAATGGGATTACACATTTGATTAGATTATATAAATTACAGCCTTCGGGATTGAGGATTACAGGAATTATTTATATTTTCACTTTCTTATGTCATATGTTTTATTTTGGCAAAAAAACCTTAAACTCGTATACTGTATTTAGTCTGTTATTAAAATAGACTGAAAATAATATGGGTATATCTTCTAATACCATTTCATCGCTTTCATTTTAGCATATATTGATCCAATTTCATATGTTTTCTAAATTTGTTTACAAACAAAAACAGGATGTTTTAATTTTCATATCTGCCATTGCAGATAATTTTGTATAGATAGAACAGAGATTCTTATACTTCTTTTTAGGAGAATTTAATTAATATTTTAATGGAATGTTTTTTATAATAATGTCATTTAAAGCAGTGTTTCTCAACCCAACTTGCTTCACGGCCCACTAAATTACAAATTATTGAGTTCGCGGCCCACTAGAAAATAAACTTTAACTTTTAAAGAGGAGTGGGGGGGGGGAGAGATATTTCACTGATCATTCTAATCATCAAAATTTCCAATACAAAAAAAGTCAAAGCGGTAAGGTAATATGCCTAGGCAAATATGTTAACATTTTAATAGCTTCAGAAAATTATCAACATAAATATGTATTTTAACAGGAAACGTTTTGAAAAAATTGCAAAAAGGGTAAAAATAGTTTGCAAAACGAAGTGTAGCATTATACATACATTGTTTATTTTTTAAAATGAAAAATTAATGTGACTGCTGCTGGTACTTCTCTTTCACTATTTTATCTAAACGTGGTTTCAGATTAGTAACAGACAGTCTCAAAAATCTTGAATCTGAAGTCTGTTTCTCTTTTTGGTCTCAGAAGAGTCATGGCTGAGAAACTAGTTTCGTATAAATAAGATATAGCAAAACACAGAAGAAACATCATTGCTTCTTTGTACAATTTTGTATACACATTCCGTACCTTTATCCAAAACTTCGTTACATTCAATACCTCAAAAACCTTCTCCAATTGTTTGTCACTGGAGAGGTCGAGAAGAGCTTCTTTCAAATCATAAGGCAATAAGCATTCATGCCCAATAAAGGGGTTTATAATCTACATGTGATTTTTTCTGGGATCCTCATCTTCAGAAAAGTAAAAATTAAATGACTCCAAAAGTGCCTCAAGATGGTCTCTAATGCTTTCTTTAACACCTTTCAGGTCAAAATCCTGTTTTTTGTTCCTACTTTCGTCGTCGCGGTCCACTAAAAAGGTCCTCATGGCCACTAGTGAGCTGCGGCCCCCCGGTGGAGAAACACTGATTTAGAGTACTACAAGATTTTGCACGTATTATTATAAATCACGAACAACATTGGGTCTATCTCCTATTATCTAATTTTTAAAAATTGTAAGCTGTACTTCTATCTGTCTACTTATTATCACAGCATGGGAGAACTTACCTCTTCCCTTTTTATTAGAATTTTTGTAAAATTTCTAAAAAAATCTCCAAATATTAAAAGTTCACCGCAAATGGTGAGTTTTAAGTTAATTTTTATTATATACTAGCAATATACCATTTTTTGTTCGGAATATACATTATAAAGAAACTTCATATTCACAATCATGGGCAAATTCTTATAATATTCTAAATGACATTGTTATCAAAACATTCTATTAAAATATTTATTTAATGCTCCTAAAAAGAAATTTAAGAATCTGTTCTCGCAATACAAAATTATCTTCACATGCAGATCTGAAGAATAAAACATCCTGACCCTGTTTGTAATCATATGGTTTTCATATTTTTTGTATACAGATTTACAAAATATATGAAATTGAATCATTATATGCCAAAATGAAAGTGCTAAAATTGTATCGGATGATATTCCTGTACTACTTATATTCTCGTAGATTAGAATATATACCTGTATATTAGTAGAGAAGTACACATACCGTATATGAGTTTCAATAACCTTTGCTAAAATAAAAGAAATGGCATAATAAATTTAAAATATCAATAATCCCTTAATATTTAAACCTAAAAGCTATAATTGATATAATCCAGTCATAAATGCAATTTCAATAAAATTTATTTTATATACAGTTTTTTATCATTTAAATCAGAAAAGATTTAATAAAAATCATCTGCCACATAAACACATTGGATTTAAATCTTTTGCTAAGTGGCATGATATCATTTTCTTCAAATAAATTGATGGAAAAAATATTGTCTGCATAATGCTATCTCTATGGAAGGTTTAATTGTGTGTGTGTGTTTTTTTTTTAATTAATATCTCGACAATCCCTGATCCTAGAAACTCGAAACATGGACTAAATTTTGAGTGGGGCTATCCACAAAATTTCATGATATTCAGTGCAGCTGTTCCATGATGATGTGACAAACGCACAGACATACAGATTTTCAATTTTATTTATATAGATTTCATACAAAGAATCAGTGTTCGAAATTAGTGGTCGTTAGTTGTAATTTGCGACTAGAAATTTCAATTTGACGACTAGATTCTTCAATCTGGTCGTCAAATTTGACGCCTAACAATACTATTGTTAAATATCAGTCTTCCCTTTCCCTTTGACTAAATTACGATGCCTGGTAAAGGCCTGGACAGCGGTCGAAAAGAAAAGCAGCATTTTATACATGCCCACAGTGATAAATCTGCAGGTGGTAGACAGACAGTAAAATCCCCCTCTGTCTATTCAGGGAAGGAAACATTGGGATCTTTATTGTACTTCAACTCACCCCCACCCTACAAGACCTAAAATTGCACTTCTGAAGAATTTATTTGTTTGCTTTATCCTCAGACATTCCGATGTCCGAGATTCCGGGTATTGAACGAGTTCCTATTGCTCCCCTCCCCTTTATTTCCTCGTAGACCTACGTATCCCACTTGTAAGAAAAGGAAGTGATACCATGATCCTGCAGTCTTTATCTTCTAATTGCTTACTATTATCGAATACAGTGCATTCCAGATTAAATCGTTCCAGCGTCTTGCAAATTTGGTCAGCTAATATTTTGTTATTAGGCATTGAAAATGACGTTTTTATAGCTGCCAAGTGTTCAGATTTTTATGTACTTGTTCCGTTTTTTCAGTCTTGTTCCGGGAATCCGATTTGGATCCACAGTAGTCCGATTTTTCCTTTCCATAACCTTTATATTTTATTGTATACAAATCTGCATAAGAGTATCTACAAGTCATGAAATCGGAAGTAGGTCACGAAATGAGAAACAAAATCAGGAATTTTAAGATGCAGGTTTTCCAGCGTTTTAATCTAAAAATCCATTTCCACGTGATTGCGTCTGTTTCTAATTAATGTGGGAGAAACACATTTGCATCGAATAAAATTTTTATGATTATTCCTTCTTATATACAAGAAAACTATTTTTCAGACGTATTATTAAAGAAATGAAGAGCTACTACACGAGTACTGAGTATCCCGATAAACAGCATTTGTCTGCGAACTTCTTTGTATTTCGTTTTATTGTGAAAGTACTTTTCCACTTCTGCAATCTGTTTGCATCGTCTACAACGTTTGTAATTATCTCGTATATACTATATTATACAGAAAAACTATTTTTCAAGCTCATTTTTAATGACATGAAAGGCTATATTGCAGCAATATCGCGATAAACGGCATTTGTGCGCGATCCTGTATATTTCGTTTTATTTTGAAAGTATTTTTCCACTGTTACAATTGGTTTGCATCGTTTAAAATGTTTGTAATTATTTCGTATATTATATAGAAAAACTATTTTTCAAATGTATTATTAATGAAATAGAAGGCTATTTTGCAACAGTATGGGGAAAAATGGTATTAGTGCGTGATTTTTCCTCATGCAATATGTTCCTATCTTTCTTTCTGGTAGGTTAGCATCTATGCATTTTTTATATCAATCCCTGAAATTAATGTGATTCATATTTTTTTTATTATTACCCAGGCTGTCTAGCTCACCCAAATGGTGTAGATGAGTTTGAATGGTATGATTTATATTTTGTCAAAACGACAAGAAAAAGAGTAGCATCTATAAAACAAAAACTTATTATTGACTTGCAAATACAGAACCCTATCTGCCAACTCTGCATTTCTTCGTGAAGCTCCGATATTTGCATTGACTGTCGATCTCCGGACAAATATGCAATCCCCCCCTTTTTTTTTAAACTTTTAAGATGAATATAGTAAACAGATTTTGAAATGAAATGCCATACTTTGACAAAATTGGCCACAAAAAGTGACTAAATTTCGCTCAAGATTCCCTTATAATATTTTAATTTTAAATGTGTTTAAGTCTTATATTTGTAAGTAATATGAGAAAGATTATATGGAAATGTCACTAAAATGTGCATTTATACATGATTATCGGTTTATCCCGTTTTATTATCATGTATTTTCCATTCTCACAATTTGTTTTCATCAACTAAACCTTTTATATTATTTGCTGTTTTAACTCAGGAAAATTAATTTTCAAGCATGAAATGAAGGCGTATTGGGGCAATGACTGTACAAGATAACCATAATTGAAAATTGTTAAATAGAAGTTTTTTTTTTTAATTTGTTGTTTTTTATGCCCTTTTTGCCAAGTAAAAACAAATTAGCAATTTTTTTCTATTTATTTTTTCTTGAGTTTCTTTTTCAGTTTATTTTAAATTTTAAGAAAATTTAGAACAATTTTTAATACAAAAATCTGAATTATTCTTTTTTTATATCTTTAATAAAAATGGGTATTTAAAAAATAGTTGTTATTGTTAGAGATGTAAAAATGGCAACTAACCATGTCTATTTGGCACCTAGAGTCAGAACCTATAGGTGTCAAATGACGCCTAGTTCATATTTTTAATTTCTAACACTGCAAAGAATGGGTATCAAAAATTTGTATACCCATTTTCTTAATTTTTCTTAATTTATAATTTGGTATGAATTGCAATAATTTTCATAGATTACCATCTAATGAGCTGTGTAATTTTGATGTTTCATTATTTATTTTAGATTCGTTATATAAGTCAAACACAAGGTTTACCAGCTGAACATATGTTGAATGCTGCTACAAAAACAACACGGTTCTTTTTTCGGGAGACAGATAACAGTTATCCTTTTTGGCGACTTAAGGTAAGTTTATCAAAACTTTGATTTACTAAAACAAAGGTGTATCTGTTTAAACTATGCAAATATAGGAAATCTAAAGCAAATTTATAATATTTTGATGTATTATGATATATTATTTTGTACAACCAGATTTAAAAGTTCTCATTTTAGTTAATGTCTACTACTTTCATTAACACTTTACAACATAGTTGAAAAGTGTTTATGACTTTGTTCATTCTGTCTGTCTGTCCGTTAGCACGATAACTGCCGTAAAAATGACTTTATCAAAATGAAATTTTAGTATGTTTTTCAGACGGTCTGTGGGACCTATGAGAATATAAATAAATAATATCACCCAATTAGTTTTTTATTGAACCCGGGTTGAAAAAATGAAATACATTGAACCCTATGGGACCTAATTTTTCAAACATTTTTTAAGCAAATTTAAAATTCACAAATTGCTTCGAAATTTTTAGGAAATATTCACATTATCCCATAAAATATATATAAAAAATTTCAGTAAAATATGTTAAGTAGTTTTTTCATTAAAAATTATTTAATATACAGGAAAAAAACAAATTCAATTAAATTCTGACTTTTGGAATATCCTCCAGAAAGAAAAAAGAGATATATTATATAATATCTTTCCAAGAGTTTAGTCATTTTGTATATGAGAGAGGCTTCACATTTTAAAATAAATTTGGTAGATAACAATTTTTCAAATTTTTTTTTAATTTTATATACCTCTTCATGATATACTTATTTGATGGCATTTTTAATGCACTTTCCTACGTCCTAGAGAGTTAAAATTTGGTACACAGCTTAAATTTGTTGAACATTTTATTCCACAAAAATTTGGTGGATCTTTAAATATAGATCATATATTTTTTTTTTTTTCGAAATGGCCTGCAAATAATCCCCGTTCACTTCTATAAATCATTGTTGTAATATTGTTAAAAATTCTGATGTGGGCAGCGCATGTCTTTCCCTGCAGACTCATATTCACGTTCTCTTTATTTCTTCAATAATAATTTGAGTTTATCTGCACAAAATAACAGCCATAAATGATCTCAGATTGCAGTGAAATATTTATAATATTTGTCTCTGTTTTAATGCAGAAGATATTTATTTAATACAATCTTTGTCATTGGAAAATCAATTTGATACTTTTAAAAATAATTTAAACCTAATCTTTGTCACATTTCAGACACCTGAGGAACATGAAGCAGAAACTAACATCAAATCAAAAGAAGCCAGAAAATACATATTCAATTGTCTTGATGATATGGCTCAGGTAATTTTTAATCTCAATACTGAAGTTTGCATAATCAAAGTAAGGATACATAGTTTTAAATTAATGTAAATGTAATAAATAATTTATTTATGAATAATTTAACTTGTGCCTATCACATTTAAATGTATTGGAAGCAATGATAATTTTAATATTAAATATATTTTACTTCTTTTATGACTTAATTATATTTTACTTTCTGTCGCTATCAAATATGTAAATTAAGGATTATAATTATGAAACCACCTTATTTTAAATATTTAGTTAATTTTATTGGTTCAGAATTTCCCCCTCGTCTCATAAAATGGCTTTTCAGCATAGCCATATGTGGTTGTTGTTTAAAAATTAAATTTTTATTGTTAGGTATGAGCTGAAGTTAAGTTTATATATAATATCACATTGAGTAATATATATATTATTTTATTTTTTAAATATCAAGTCATTATTTTTAATTTTTGTAGTCGCTTAAATTGCTATTTTTATTGTCTTATGTACACTGCTGGCCATCCAAAATGCAACACCATAAAGGAAGCATCCAATAAGCATGAAATTTGCACCATACGTAGACCTAAATAGGAAATACAAATGATTAGAATTTTAGCTCATATGCAAATCATGTGCGCCAGTAGCGCCACCTACAAGCACTATATAAGGGGAGAAGAGAAGGCTGTTTTTAAATGCAGGAATGTTGTTTTCACCCTGTGTTGTTGTGTGGGAAGCTTCAGTATGCCTCATCGAAGAATATGGCAGCCATTCCAGCACGTTTCTGAGTTTGACAGAGGAAGAATTGTGGCTTATAGAGATTGCGGATTATCCTTCCGAGAAATCGGTGCTCGTGTTGGACAAAATCAAGCCATAGTGATGCGAATATGGAATCAGTGGGTGCAGAAGGGATGGACCAACCGACAGTAACGATTACACCAGCCTCGTCGCACCACCAAACGTGAGGACAGGCAAGTTGTGCGCATGGCAATGATGGATCGCACTGCAACATCAACAACCCTAGAACAAGAATTAAGGTCTGTTGCACAACAATCTGTGTCAGCACGTATCATTCGACGCCGTCTGCAGCAACGGGCAATTTCAGCAAAGTGTCCATTGCTGCGATTACCTTTGACTCCAGACCATAGGCGTAAGCGGCTGTAATGGTGCATTGAACGCCGGACATGGACAAACGAATGGTACGACATTGTGTTTTTAGACGAATCACGATTCTGCCTACAACACCACGATGGTCGTATCCGGGTTTGGCGGCACCGTGGCGAGAGAGTGCATAACTCTTGCATTATGCATCGCCATACCGGTCCTTCACCTGGCGTTATGGTTTGGGGTGGCATTGGATTTTACTTCCGCACTCCCCTAATACGCATTGCCGGTACACTCAACAGCCACCGCTACATTTCTGAAGTTTTGGAGCCTGTTGTCTTACCTTACCTTCAAGGCTTGCCTGCGGCCAAGTTTCAACAGGACAATGCGAGACCACACGTGGCACATATCGTTCAGCATTTCTTCAGTGCCCACCAAGTTCCACTGCTCCCTTGGCCCGCCCGTTCTCCAGATCTGTCGCCCATTGAACACATCTGGTCGATGATTGGCAAACTACTGGTCCAGCAAACACCACCAGCTGCTACGACAGATGAAGTTTGGCAACGTGTGGAAGCAGTATGGACTGACATACCCCAAGAACACATCCAAAGTGTCTTTCTTTCAATGCCGAGGCGTGTAGCAGCAGTTATTGTCAGCCATGGCGGCTGCACAAAATACTGATTTCTTCGTTTTCCGCAAGTCGAACGGGGCTGTATTTCAATCAATTCATCCTTGTACTTTATGTTCTTTGTCCAATAAATTTGACTTTGATATCTCTTGTCTTTCATGGTGTTGCATTTTGGATGGCCAGCAGTGTATATATATTTTTTATATATAAAATGTTGTTTAACATCATTATTCTGAACGAGTTTATTAGTAATTCTTTCACAAACAGACTCTTTTTCATCAAGGTAGTTTACATACACCCACCATTTTTATACTAGGTGATTCTCAGACATCTTCACATCATAATCATTGTTTCTTAAAATGACACCTTGGTTCAAGTGTTATTTTTAACTTGCAAAATAAATGTCTTACTTATGTTGCAAACTCCCTACAAATTTATATTCAACACTAAAATATATCTGATTAAAAAAAAAACTCTTTTAAATATATTGTAGATGTAGATACACATTTATTTTCTTGTCAAATTTTTGAAAGCATGAGTCAATTAAATGAGATTGCATTTGTTTATTGCATTTGTGGCTGAAAACAAGGTCTGCGGTCGATCACATGCACAAAATTATTTCTAAACTGAAGAAGATCACTAACTGGTATTGGAAAGAGAAACTATAAAAACATTTTTGTTATAGATACAGTGATGTTCAAAAAAATTGCATCAATGCATATTTACATACCTTTTGTAATGCCAGAAATGTAAAATATTAAAGATTTGGAAGGATTAAGAAATGATGGAGCAAGGAATGTGGGTGGAATGAATATCCCCACGCTAAGCACATTGGCGGTAATATGCAGGTGGCCCCATGTCTTACATACCACGCCCCATGTTTACATACCACGCTAAGCCATTTGGCGGCAACCAAGACTGTGACTCCATGTCTACGGATCAGCTCTCATGTCTACATACCAGCACGTAGACCGTCCAGCGGAAAAGGGATATAAGTGAGAGTTGCTCGGAGTTGAAAGACAGTTAGAATTGGTCAAGGCAGGCTGTTGGAGTTGGACTAGTGGAGAGCAAGCTGCAGTAGCAGTGTTAAGAGTTGTGTGTGCGTCTCTGATATAGGAGTTCGAAGGAGAGCTCATGTTCATCTGGTATTGCAAGTTGTAAATTGTGACAAAGCATCGGTGTTTTTCAAGATATATAAAAGAAATTCAGGTACCGTACAATTATAACTATATGAGGATAACATCTTTGTCTAAATTTGTGTTTTTTAAGGAAAAGCTAATTAATGCATCCCACCAAATGTTCCAACCAAATATCAATTTATCTGGCATTACACCCCCAAACTACCTTTGAGATGTATTCCACTATTGTGATACTTATTTAATTTCTAATTTAAAGAGTGTAAATTAAGTATGTGATAAATAAATGTTTGTTCCTTTACTATTAACCTTATTTTAGTTTGTTAACTTAGTATCCCGTTAAGCACAAAATTAGGTGGGTTTTGCGGCCACCAACGCAATGTACACAGCAGTAAGTTTTTAGAACATATTACATGTATGATTAATATACAAATTAATAATTAATTTAATTTAAAATCGGCACACCTTTGATGGACAAAATAGACAATGACACATTTAAAGTGATATTGAAAGTATTATGTATGTAGCAAAAAATGTAGACCAATAAGGTTATTTTTAGCTCAACAAAATGTTCTTTTATCCTCTGCTAATCCTATGATGTGTCTTCAACAAAATGAAAATGGATTTGTTTAGTATATGATCACAGTTCCTTTGCTGATTTTTATTTAAATCCTACTCCTGTGCTCTCTGAAGTTGTTTTGTCTAGAAGCTGTGAGAGGATGTTTGTTGCTTCTAGACAGACAGACTGAATGGAGATGGCAATTAGTTTCCTGTCATCTTAATTTTGATCTTTAAAATTCCGAGTTATTTATGATGCCTGCCCAGGGGATTTTGCCTTCCAGCTAAGTGTTTGTTTCTCCCTGACTGTGCTGCTCTTATTATGAAGATCTGGATCTCATTTTTGGTGAAAAGCACCCGACATATGCTATACTTTCAGTTCTGAGATCAAAGGTCCGGTACAGCTATGTGGAGAAATTATTTTTCTTCATTACTAAACGTCCTGTTTGGTATATCCCTTTGGAATTTGGATCCGGCTGGAGATTTTCCTGACTACTGATGGGCATAACCTTCCTATGCCATATCCTGCCCTTCATGAGTGTGTTCTATAAGAACTTTGGTGACTTTTCCCAGTGAAGTCCTCTCCTGCAGATCTCTGAAGCTTATCTTGGAGCCCTTGGTGAAATTATTATTTTTCCTTTAAATTCTAATTGTTTTACTTCAGCATTATTTAAAGTTTCATTGTTTTAGTAGGAGTAAGACCCCTTGACTTATATAAGTCTCCAGAACCTCGGTTTTTAACTTTTAGTTGGGATGTTGATTATGTTCTAAATTCCCTTTTGGCTACCTGATGTTCCATTTAGTTCCAAATTCTCATTTAGAAAATAATTCTATAATTTTTAACATAATTTAAATATTAAATGCTGTTTTCTTTGACTTTTAGTGTTCTAACATTTTTTACTACCACTATACTTTCTGCCAATTTATTTTATTCATTTATGATGTTTAATTTAATTGTTATGAAATGTTAAAAGGTTGTAAAATGTTTAAAAGTTCTTTAAAAGTGAAGTGAAATTTTTAATAAACATTAGACTTTAGAAAATACACAGTGTTCTTTCTCTTTTCTTTTAAGGGTGAGCATCAGTAAATCTTCTGCCCTAACCGCACTTTGTTAACTTTTGCGGAAGATGTTTTTCACCGAAATTCTGCTCAAACAGTTGCGAAATATTTTTGAAATATATGAAAGATAAAATATTGCAAAATATATAAATAAATAAAGATATATTGCGAAATATATGAAAGATAAAATGCAATTCTTAGATTATATTAAAACTAAATTTAATACCCAATAAAACATAGAATATATATTTTAGTTTGGTTCTGCCATCTGTTGGCGTGATTTAATTCATAGTGACTATTTTTATTTTTGAATGAACATTTTTAAATGTCTATTCCTTCTAATACGCTATTAAATACAACAACAGATCATATATAATAATGCCATAATCACGGAAACGTAATTGAACTTGGACTTGAAGACAAAAGAACTTGGACAAAGGAAAAGTCAAAGCTGCAGTCCTCAGTCATCTACATTCAGATCCCCTTATCAAATTTATAGAATGAAAAATTACCCTTTCATGATTGTGGCATTATTATGCATGATCTGTTGTATTTAATGCTGTATTAGAAGGAATAGATATTTAAAAATGTTCATTAAATAATAAAAATAATCTGTATTAATTAAATTATGACAACAGATGGCAGCACCAAAAATATTTTAGATTAACATAAAAAATATATTCTATGTTTTATTGGGTATTATTAATTTTTTTTTTATAGAAAAATTCCATTTAATGTTAATAGGATATTACATATTTGTAAACTAGGGAGAGACTGGTCATATGGCACTTCTCTGGAATATTTTCAGGAGATATTTTATGAACTTGGAATGTTTTTAGAATATCATGCATTTTATTCATAGACCGGACAAAGTGATATTGAAAGTGTTAAATATTAATGAATACATTAAAGAGGAGGCTATGCAGTAATGCAAAAACTTTTTTTTTTTAGAAATGTCTATGTGTGAAATATTCTAAAATAATGAGAACTGTGTGACATTCTTATTTTACTTAATGTGTGATAATAAAGAGCTTTTCGCAATTGAAAAAAAAAATGTTATATTTTTGAGATGACATAGAGTAATATTTATTGTCCTATAATAATTGCTAGAGGACAATGACAGTTGAAATTTCCATATAAAGGTCAATGTCCTAAAAATAGGATGCAATATTAAGGTTTGTTATGCTATATTAAGCATTTATTTTAAAAATACTAAATTTTTCAGGGTGATGTAATTTTTTTAACACCATTGTACTCATAGCAGAGTTTACCTGGAGAGCCATTAATTTTGGGGGCAGTTTTAAGGCAGATCATGGCATTCACCATAGTTGCTGTGACTTATTTTAAGGCCTGGCTCAAAGGCTAGCTGCTTTCTGTATTGAAGTGTGCTCCATTCTTGGCTACATTATGTAGCCACTTCACAACTGTTTATAGACTCCTTATCTGCATTAATTCCTGTAGGTATTAAAAATCATATGCAATTAATTAATATGTTTCAAAAATTAAAAACTTGAATACACATTTTTAATTTTAGGTTTTGAAATAAATAAATACTCATAAAAATTCAATTTGAAAAAAAAATCCAAATTTTTTTATTCATTTTTGTTGTTGCTCATAACCTCCTGTTTCGGTCGAACCACAAACAGGACCAGTGATGCCAGAAGAAGGACAGAGAATGACACAAGACGAGATCACAAAGTTTTTATTAACACAAACAAGCATCACTGACGAAGGTCTGGGGGGGGGAGCAGCTTCACATTTGGCGAGGACCCAGAAGACGGAAGACTGACTTCATCCTCAAGAAAGCATTCATGCCTTACTCGGGATTCGAACCCAAGCCCACTAGACCGTCTGGGCGGCTTATTCATTTTTAATTAGTTACAAAGAAAATGAATCATGATTTGGAGCCAAAATACTGAAGGATTTTGTTTAAAATTTCAGAAAGAGAATTAGAGTATTGGATAAAAATCTGCGAAATTTCTTTACCATTGTATCGGATTTGATTAAATATAAATGAACAGGTTTAGTAATAATACACAAACAGACTTATTTTCATCAAAGTAATTTACATACCCCGCCATTTTCATATCTGATGATAATCAGACATCCTTACATCAAACTTTTTATCATCGTTTCTTAAAATGACCCTTTGGTCCATTTTGCAAAAGTATTATTTTTAACTTGCACTAAACATTCATTTTATATGTTAAACAGCTTAAAATCCTCTCCGAAACTGTCAAAAAATGTTTAGTTACTAGTAAAATACTACTTACACTATGTTTTAAAGCTATGTGACAAATAACATTTTAAAATCATTCACACTTTTTTTTTTCTTTTAGGTGAATGTGCCAAATGACTTAGAAGGCAGTGAGCTACTTGCTGAGAAGGCTGATAGGCGAGAATTTATTGACTTGCTAAAACGAATGTTGACTCTAGATCAAGATCGCCGTATAACTCCCGGAGAAGCTCTTAATCACAGCTTTGTCACACTGAATCATCTCATCGACTATGCTCATTGTAGCAAGTAAGTTACTTTCAAGATTCTTTCTGATTGCTTGAAATTATGATTCAAAAGAATATGGATCTCATTTTGCTTAATTTTAGGAAATCTCACTCTAAACTAATATTTAAGCTTGCTAAAGACAGGAAAACTAACCCTCTTAAAAAGTAAAGTTGCAACTTTTTTTTATATAAATTTTTTGTTTAACAATGTGTGGCATTTAGCATAAAAAATGTGTCATCTAAATTGAAAATACAGCTCAGTTAAATTCTGTCCCTTGATCGATGTTATAAGTCAGAATGTGAAGATTTAGCTTATAGGTCACGGGGGGGGGGGGGGGGCGTCCTGGAGGGTTTGGAGAGACTTTTAAAAACCTATTTTCTCCACCTCCTGAAGGGAATCGAAAATCTAGCTCAGTTAGATTCTGTCCCGTAATCGATACTGTAAATGGAAAAAAGATTCAGTCTTCTCGGTCACTGAAGTATCTGCAAAGACTTTTGGGGGACACATTTTCTCTGCCCTCAGGGGGGGGGGGGAGTATCTGAAATCTGGTTCTGTTAGATTGTCCTGTGGTTAATACTTTTAAGTGTATAAGGATTCACTTTCTATAATCACTGTGAGGCTTCTGAAGGGTATGGAAAGACATACATGCACAACTGCACATTAGAAACATATTTTATAGAATTTTGACTATTTAAAACTTACCTATGTATGAAATCATAGAGGGAGGGCCCTTTATAATTTGTAATTTTTTTCATAATCCATAAATTATACACATATTGACTTATTATACACACATTAATTTGTGTCATAAAGTTGTGCTGCATAATTCAGATAATAACCCTTCCCTCTTCTTTCAAAGACAACCAAGGAAAAATACATTAAAGTTACGAGTGAATTTTTTGAATAAAGGAAAACAGTAATAAGAGTTGCAATAAAATTTTTCAAACATGAATAAGGTAGAGATTAAAGCTTTAAAGTTTCAGATAAAAAAGTTAATTTTTTGCATCTTATAAACCAAAAAAAAGTTAATTTTTAGCATCTTATACCACCCTTGTAGGATACCAAACTGTTGCTTAAAGAACCACCATATTGAATATAATTCTCGGAGTGTAATTAAGTAATTTTTTAAAAAGGAATGGTGAATATTTTGGAGTAATATTATATTTTTCAAAAATTTCTAAAATAATTATATAAAGATCATCTATATCAATATTATTAAACAAATCTTTAAAATCATAGGTATAAATACTATGAATATTAATATTACTAAGAGTTTTTAATTTCTTAACTAATTCAAAACTGTTTTTCACAATATGACTATTATTTGAAATGTCATCCGAGAAAAAAAATTTCATTTAAAATTTTTAATAATAATTTACCAGCATTAATAAAGTAAAAATTGGGCCCACTAGTAATTGTTCGAAAAGCTACAGGGGATTTATAAGACTGGGTACTAAAACAAAATATGGAATGTTATAACAACTATCTTTGAAATAGATTTGCTTATATTTGGCTGAAATTCTATTAGATAAGATTTTAAAGTTAGTATCATGTAAATTATAGATACAATTATTAAGAATGTGTGACTTGAGAGTTATATAATAGTATTTACAAGTGATAGAGTAGTTACTACTAGCTTTATTCACGTAAGTAATAACAAAGAATTTTTGAATTTCTTTAATATCCTTTTTGATTGAGCTAAGTTTATATGATTTATTAATTTTCTTATATATATAGTGATTAAAGTATTGCTCTATTAAAACACTCCAGGGTTTGAAGGTTTATTATATGTATATATAGACCACTCAGTTCGGACTTCATATTTTTTTATATGCTTAGAGTTAAGGTGCTTTCCCACTCACCGCATCGCAGGGTTCCCATTTCAGCGCGAACCCGCGAGATTCTCGCGCAATCCATGAAAAATCTCGCGTAAAAATTTAGACTGCGCGAGAATTTCTCTCTCTCCAGTTCCGGCCTAAAATTATTTTTTCCTTCAAATTGGATACCGAGAAATCCGATCCCGATCGGAGATCGGGCCGATTGCTTCGCGACCGCAAATCGCGATCAGTTGCCTCGTTGTTGCGAATCGCGGGCCGATTGCCGAGCGGTCGCGGACCGCGATTTCGTAGCTACGCCTGAATCGCAGTCAATCGCAATTTGGGTACACTAAAGTACTACGTGTTTCTAATTAGAGAGATATTTTATAGAAAACTATAAGTATCCCCTCAGCTTGCGCGGGTGGCAAATTCGATCAAATAAAATTTTGCTTTTTTTTTTTATAGGATACTTTCACGGATTTGAATTATGCTCTTTCCGCGTACTTCCCGCATTTTTTGTGTTTTGCTCGAGAAATTTTCTTCTTTCCGCGGACGAAAATCCTTTCCCCCGTACACAGTATGTCTACAGGTTACAAAAATCCCGAAAATGTCGTGAAATTGGCCATATATGCCCAAAAAATGTTACAAAATTTGAACAAAGCAACGAATTTTTTATCAGAGACATTCCTTTCTTACATGATCTGAAAATCTGTTTCTCCGCGATTGCGAAAACGGCGTTCACATACGGCGATTCCCACATTTTCTGAGGAGAGATGACCAATGAATATCTTTTTGCCATTTTCACAATATATTTGCATCGACTGAATTTTTTTATAATTATATCGTTTAATATACAGATAATAAAAACCAAACCATTTTTCTACCGTATTATTAATAAAATGAAAGGTTATTTTGGAGCAGCATCACGAAAATCTGCATTTGTACGCTATCCTCGGCATACCTCGTTTAATTTGAAAAATATTTCCCACTTTTCCAATCTGCTTGCATCGACTACAGTGTTTGTAATTGTTTCGCGTTTCATACAGAAAAATTATTTCACAAACGTATTATTTATGAAATAAAGGGCTATTTTGAAAACAAAAAGAAAAAAGTCGAGTCAAACAAAATGGCTAAAATCACATGACTGGCTTGAGATTCAACAAAAGGACGATGCAATCCTTATGTTCTGCAAGTTTTGTAAAAAAATAAAAAATCCATTTTCAAACATAAAGTCAAATTTATTACCTAATTCTATTTGCCTAGTGAAATAGTTTTCGGCGATCAAAAATCGTTAAAGTTTTTAATTGCTATTGCTGCATGAAAATTGATCATAAAATGATTTTAATAATCAAAATATAAAGTAAATACAGTCGGCCCTCGACTTTTGCAGTTTACAGACAAAAAAATCGTAAATTCGCATGTGAGTCATTTTACATAAAATAACCCATGTAGACGTTTTTATGTCAGCAAATAAAATCATAACGTAAGCATGGGGGAAGTCAGGAATTTGAGTATTTTTGCTAACAAGGGGGGGGGGGGAGCTATGAAATTACCAAAAATGTGCTTACTTAATACTTAAACGACTCCTAATTAATTTTTAAAAAGAATGTTAGTTTTAAGAATTAAAAAATTTAAATGTCGAAGAATATGAGTTATAGTTAATGCTTTCTTTTTTATTACTTTCTAAATTAGCATGGTAAAAAAAATGAAATTTTAAGTGTCTCTCCTTATAACAGAAAATCTCTCCCAAAATTTTTTGGAAGGAGAGAAATTCTCCCCCTCTTTTCCTGACTTAGTGGGAACCCTGCCGCATCGCAACAGTAGACGGTTCATGGCAACGCTTAAGGTACATGCATTTCTTTGTGGCATGGTAAACCCCTTCACACTGTCGGTTGATAGCAAAGAAATATAGCCAATCAGATGAAAGCACAGAAATTTCTCTTTCTAGTTCAGCGGTCATGTTTTAAAACCATTTCTTCCAAAGTGATTTTATATGCATGAAATATAAAATAATATAAATTAAGACATTATTACTCATATAATCTCTTCGGTCTCTTCTGATTCAAATTTATATTTACCAGCGGCTCGCTAGTTTACAGTATTGATGCATTTCCGAAAATTCGCCTTTCTGTGAATTTAAACAAAGGCATACATGAGGTTGCTTTGGCGGTATATATACATGCAATTGCATGTTATTGTATGTTATGAAATAGATTTGTTATGTCATATAAAAAAAAAGGAATTATATTAGATATGAGTTTCTACAGTATTTAGATTTATTGATCATTTTAAAATGAAGCAATAAATTATTTCTCAAATGGAATTTGCAATGTGTTTTGTACTCTGCAACTTGCTATATCTAAATATTAAAACATTCATTATTAGTAACAACATAAACTATTGATTAAGTGTATCAACTGGTTGCAAAGGCAAAAGAGAGCCTGCTTCTTCAGTATAAATTATAAAGAGCAGTCATTACAGCAAGGGTAGGTAAACTTTTGTGATCAAAATATTACTCACATGAATGTAACCTAAGACGATATGCATTATACCAACCTGAAACAATAATTCCCTTTAGCAAGGGAGATGAAAATTAATAATTAAACAAAAAATCAAGGAGATATGAAGCAGTCAGATTTACAGCAGAAAATTAAAAAAAGTTGCTCAAAACGCTAAAATGAATTATAAAGATACCTGACTATGAAATTTAGTGGTACGTAATAAAATTAAAAGAAAACCAATTTCAGAAACTAAATGAGTTACCATCAGCCATAGAGAGAAACCAACAAGTAATAAATTAGGGGAAAACACCAATTTTGAAAATAAATTAGTTAACTGTAGCAATAAAGGTTCTCTTTATAATTATTGATAATCCATTTAGTTTCTGAAACTTGTTTCTTTTATTTGTATAGTCTCTATTATTTCCTTTCTGATAAAGGTAACTATTTTATTTTTCAAAGCTGATGGTTTTCCTTTAATTTTCGTTATGTACCACTAAATTTTGTAGTCATATATTCATAATAAGTGTCTTGATCACATTTTTTGCAATCTTTCATTGTTTGTTTCACTATTTGATTCCTCTTTGTTTTAGTCATTTAATTTTTTCCCCTAACTTTGTTGTAGTGACTGCTTTGCTTCATTTATCCTGCCCAAGAAGGTTCTATTTTGTCTGTAAAACTAATTGATACACTTAATCAACTGCTTATGCTGATAAAGTATTTTTATTTTTTAATTATTTATGGCAACAGTGTAGTTAAATATTTTATATGCTCTATATTTTTCTCTACTTTTATTCTTGGTTAATTCTTAGAACTGATTGCTTCAAATATGTTCAGAATTAAAAAAGGGTGTGGGGGATATCAATTCCTCATGCAATCAGACATAGAAGCTTTACTATAATTGTATCATATATGTTTAAGATATTTTACTGATGTTTCTAAAGTAATGTTTTTATTTTTAGTGTCAAATCTTCAGGGCAAATGATGGAAGTATGTCGTAAAATCCGGCATTCTTACGATAACAATGGAAATCAAGTTTCAATTGTGAGTAATTTATCATCTACTTCCAACGTTGCATTGGCCTTTAACAACCAGTTGAACAATTTGCAAAATCAGGTATATATTCTTTAATGCATATTTATCAAAATAAAGTTGCAGGCAAACCTCTAACTTACAAACATGTGCTCTTAGAAATGTAATTGTAAGTTGTCTTTTCTCGTATGATATATATTACATATGTTAGATAATAAAAATGCTTAATTTGCAAAGAATCAATTTATTCTAAGAAAAAATTTATTCTATAACAACATGTCATTTAAAAGTAATTATATTTATGCATTTGTTTATTTATTTTTCTATTAACTTACAATGGTTAAACAGTACTGTGCAGATCTTTAGTTATCAGATCCATTTACTTATCAGATATTGTTCTATATAAAAAAAAAGTTAATCAAAAATTGTAGGCAATACTTTTTTAACTCAGCATTTTCTGTTTTATATTTTTGGATTCCTGTTTTCTAATTAGTGGGTCTCTGAATACACTGTTTTGGGTAAATATGCCTCTCTGATTCTTCTTGTACCCATTTCGTCTTTAACTTTAGGTTTGTTGATCTATTTAGCAACTGACTAAGTGAATCCAGCATACCCTTAAAATTATACTTTGTACCACAGTTTGACCTAATTATGTTGCTTTCTTTTTTCTGAATGTAATACTGAGAGAGAGAGATATATTTTCCCTTTCTATCCCTTTAAAAATTTTAAGACATTAAAGGTACTTAGAGACTAATGAGTGTTTACTTTGAATCATGTATATTTAAAAAGACTTAACATATTTATTTAGCTATTCTCTTAAATGGATTGTTATATAAATGGTTTTGGAGATATATATATTAGAGAGATATTTACTTATGTATTTATAAAATAAATATTTTATTATGCCAAATGTCCGAAAATCTGCTTTAAAATTACAATTTGCATCAAAAATGTTCCTATTTGGAAACATCACTTTCTAAATGAAGACATGGTGAAATTTGTACATTATAAAATTTTGTTCATCAGTGCAGAACTCTGTGTTTATTTAGTTAAAAGTCTATATTTCTGAAACCCTACAAAGTAAATTACCAGTTTGTTATGTGTTTGTAAGTAGAGGTTTGCTATAAAAATTACATGTGTATTTAAACAGGAGTTCACCCTATATGAAATTGTGAGATAATTTTAAAATTTGATAAAAATGTCAGAGAATTGTCAGAAAAATCTCTGAAAAATATTTGAAACCTTGAAGAATTGGGAAATTTTAAAATTTCAGCTGAGTCAATAAATTTATAAGCTCGTTAGATATGTTTGCTGTAATGTATTATATTTTACTTGTTCCTGGTAATGTGCAATATAACAAAGTGTTATGATAGTTGATTAATTTAGTTTAATTGTTTTGATTTGAAAGTTTTTCAACCTGCAAAATTTCAAAATCCTCTCTAAAAAGTCAAGTAATTTTGTTATGTTATTAAGCTAGTACCCTATTAAAAATGTTGATAACATCTGAAATAATTTTATTTTCTTTTAGTATCAGTTACAGCCAACTAGCTTCTATCCACCTACTCATCAGATAACTCCTCAGCGAGTTAACATATCTCAGCCTCCGGCCCAACCTAGGGTAGCAGCTGTTACAACAAATCAATATGCTGCAGCAGCAGCCGCTGCTGCAGCTGCAAGAGCTGACCCTTTCCAACATGCAGCACAATCACTGTGTGTGTCATCAATTCTGTGTCCTTCCTACCAAAGTGAGTGAAGCAATTCTATTACTATATAATACTCATATAAATGTATAATTAATATTTGCTTAAATTTGCATTAAATATCAACTCTTAATGTGTTAAATTTTAATCACATTTTAAAGTGCCATTAGTGGCGACACGTCAGACTTCATGTCTCATCATTTCTGATCTTCTTCGTCACTTCTGGTTTTTAGGATTTGTCATTTAATTTGTTAATTCTCATTTTAAAGGTTTGAATTCACCTGCAAAGCATGTGGTTCCTGTTGTGGCACAAGCAGCCCAGCCTCAAGCACTTCATATTCAGCCATCACTTCTAACTCAAGTGAGTTAACTTCTGTGATATGTATACTAAATAATAAAAAATATTTGTTTTTTCATGCAAAAACTATAAAAGTTGGGGCTATTGGGGGTGGGGGTCTTTAATATGTTTGTCATACATTATTTTTAGAAGCAATTTCATTATTTCTCTTAATATACTTTATTCCAGAAGTCAGTCATCACAATTAATATTTTGATGAGTATTTTTATTCCTTTCTTAAAATTTGCATAGTAATATTCCAAAGTAGGGTATATTTTATTTTATTTTTTTTAATTAAAGTGTAATATTATAATTTTTCTTTAACTACACATATTTTTCAAATGTATTAAGAAAGAGATAAGACATTTTTCTCTTTTGCTGGGATATCTGCTCAGGTTTTCCTATGCAGAAAAAGGCTCATTTTGTTTCTGAAATTGGTTGATACCCTTACAATTTTATTTTATGTTGTTTTACTAATGAAGATTTTTTATCCGCAAATATGAATTATTTTATTTAGTAATGTATTCTTAATATTTGCACTGTTTTTAAAATGGCTTATAGTTTATTGATAAATAGTTACTATTAGAGGGCTTTGCCAGCTAGTTGTCACTAAATATAGCAACCAGTTTTTATATCAATTATTTTTTTTAACATTCTGCACCCTTGCAGTGGGCACAAATTACAAAAGTGGGTCAAAATTCAGAGTGATCAAGTCAAATGGGTCCATTGCACAGTAGAAAATACATGAAAATTGCATCAAAACTGGAGCAGGAGTCACTAAGATAGATAAAGATTTTATTTGAAGCCTCCCCACCCCTTTCACAAAGAGTAAAAGTCACTGCAGAACATAAATTCCCACAATAGAAAATTGCACTCCCACCTACCCAGTGATAATAAGTGCAAATGTCCTAAACAGACATGATTCATTCAAAGATTGTGTTCACATCCTAACTCCTACTCAGAAATGCAAATTATCCAAACTCTAGTCAAATTGGGGGTTTCCTATTGCTAGTCTGTCCAGGATGCAAACTCGCAGCTCAAAAACTCTGCCTTTGAATTTGACATTAAGTATTTCCGAAACTCAACTTTAAATCGAAAAACATTTTATATCGGTGTGTTTCCCTAATATTTCTCTACAAATGTAACAACTTTCGTATTTTTATATGCTATTGATTTTGCAGTATGTCGCAGAGAAACTTCAGAAGCATGAAATTTGCCAAATAGCAGTGGCAGTTACTTTTTTTTTATATAGAGAGATATATAAATTTTAATAGATTAAAATGTTCTTTACCTCTTTTTAGGTTGGTACTCAACAATATGTTCCTGTCTCAGTAGTTGAACAAAATGGACGCCAGATGCTTCTGACTGTAAGTGTAAAAAGTTTGTTCACTGTTCCACAATTAAACTTTTGTATTTAAAATATTTTAATTAATAAATAGCTGTAATAAATATTTTTAATTTTGATGAAACCGTGAAAAAACTTCATGTTTTCATTTGAATTTATATATTGTTGTCTAATAAAGTTCTGGATATTGCTGCAGTTTTCTCTAACATTCTTTTTATGAACTGTTCTTAAAAATTAATTTTTAATCTTGCATATTTCCTGTATTGATATATGGTTATTGTTTGCTGGAAAATGTTTTATTCTAGTTTTAGACTATTTAATACCTATTATATCATATTTGTGTTCTTCAGTATAAAGTGCTTACATGTATTTTTATGTTTAGAATGCTGTACAGTCAGGTTGGCCTGCCAGCAGGCAAATGTTTGTGCCGTCCTGGCAACAACTTCCTTCTCAAAGAGCGATTCAGCAACCACTGTTGCCTGATTCAGATTCTTGGAGCAGGTCATTAGTTCTTGAAAGAACGGCCCTACTGTCTGACCAGCCTGCTGTTATTCCTGTAGTAAGTACCTAAACTTTATTTCTTTCTCACTTCTTAATGATATTACTTGGAAATCAGGGTTGGCTGGCTTAAACCAAGGTTTTTGTTTAAACAATGGTTTTTCAGGCCTTTTTCTTTTTTTTAACCTTGTTGGAAGTACAGTAGCCCTTCTTAAATTCTTCCTATGTGAAAACTTGTGAAATAGGCTATCTGTCTGGTGATAATGCTGATGATTTTGGGAACTAAAATAATAGACATATCACAATAAATAAAAATGTTACTTGTAAGAAAATAACTTACAAAACTTCCTTGAAGGAAGCAGTCATCTGCATATAAGTTGATTTTTTTTTTTAATATAAATTTACCTGCATTTATTGTGTGATAAGCTCTTGCATTCTATTTATTAGATAAAAGTAATTGACCACAATCAAAATATATTTGAGAAATTTAGCACTTGGGACAAAACCTAAAAAAGTACCTCTTGTATTGTATAGGCTCCCTTTCATACGAATTACAATTCAAAAGTTCCCAGACTGAGTCTATAACTTAAAAAATGTTATCAATCAAAATGCTGAAACACATCCTCCTTCGAAATAAGACCCTTGTGCAACAACACACTTTTGCCATCGCTCGTAAAGGTCATCAAAACACTTCAGTAATCCATTTTTAGCCATGTCCTTTAATTCAGCCTGCGATAAACTTTTAACTTCATCTGTGGATTGAAGTCAATGACCCTGCAAGCGACTTGCCAGTTCAGGAAATAGGCTGAAGTCGCAGAGGGCGAGATCAGGGGAGTAAGGAGGATGTGGCAAAACAGTTGTTTGCGTTTTCGCAAGAAGGTCAGCGACGAAATGGGATCGGTGTGCAGGAGCGTTGTCATGCAAAAGCACCCATGACTGCTCAGCCCACAGTTTTGGTCGCCAGTTACTAAGTGCACCCGACTATAAAATACGACGCCGTGGCGAACCACCGACCACGTGATTTGGGTCAAACCACTTTTAGAAGAGGGGGAGAACGTAGTAACGCAGAAACGTTATCGTAGTTGCTCTACTGCAAATATTTTTTAAGTTATAGACTCAGTCCGGGAACTTTTTAATCCTACCTCGTATATTTATGTTATCTGCAAGATGTACTTTTTTTTTTACTGTGTGTGTGTGGCACTTTCATCTATTTTTCCAGTTTGCCTTACGGTTCCAGTTCATATCAGAATTCTCATAAAATAATTCTGATGTTAACTAGAGTTGAACTTATCAGCATTTGAAATCTGTTATGTAAAGGTGTTTTGAATACTTATAGTCAAACCGACAATTTATGTCTTAGACCCAAAATAGTATGCAGGTCAATTTGCAGGTTTAAGTATTACACTGTTGGACAATTGCGAAGGACGAATCACAAATTGCAATGTAGCACAACATTAAGCGGGGATGGAGGCCCAGCAGGATAAAATATTTCCACACTGTTCGGGCATTAGAATAAAGATCATTTATTGTTCCGGAAAATACAAAAGATTTTGAAACATCTGAAAGGAAAAAAATGCTTATTTGATGCTGTGTACAGAGAAATGGAAAAATCCATATGAACGACAGCAGGCACCTTGAGAAAGGTGTCAGTATGGGATATGTCCACCATGAAGTGTGATGTAGCATTCCACACGTCGTGTCATGCTTTGCACAACATTATCCAGCAACTGTTGAGACAAGTTATCCCACTCCACTGTCAGTGCATAGATGAAGGTGTTCTTGTTTGTTGGAGGATATTTTCGACCAGCAAGTCGTCTCCCTAAAGCATCCCAAACATTTTCAGTGGGCTTTAGATCTGGAGAATGTGCTGGCCATACGAGGCATTGAATACCCTCGCTGACTAGACAATCCTGAACAGCGAGTGTTTGATGACATTGTGCATTGTCGTCCATGAAAACAAATTTATCACCCACAGCACTACGGAAAAGATGAACATGAGACAGTAGAACATCATCAATGTATCCTTGTCCGGTCATAGTCTCACTTGCAACCACATGTAGGGATGTGCGGCCATTGATCATGATGCCGGCCCATACCATGATACTGCATGTTGGATATCGGTCCCTTTCCTGGATATTTTCTGGATGATAAGCTGTACCACTCTCATGCCAGATCAGTTGGCATCTACAATCCAATGACAGACTGAACCTACTCTCATCTGAGAATAAATAGTATGCAAGCCCAGTCCTGTTCAGTCCAATTGCTATGCTCACAACACCATTGCAAACGGGCGGTATGGTGCAATCTGGACACACACAACAGGTCTGCGGACGTATAATCCTTCTTCTTCCAAACGTCTGGCTACAGTTTTTCGGGAAGTCCGCTATCCTGTGGTAGCAAGAAACTGATTTGCCACCACAGGAGTTGTGGTGTGCTGGTCCCTTTTTGAGATAGGACAATGTACCTGTCTCCTTCAGACGTCGTATTTCTAACACGACCTCCCCCGTGACACTTGCTGCACATTCCAGTTTTAAATGCTTGCCACAGCCGTGAAACAACGCTGTGGGTGATGTCGAACACCCCTGGCAACATCTGTTATTTTTCGCCCTTCGATCTTTCCAATAATACAGCCACACGTAAAATCATCTAAGTAATATCAGGAAGACATGCCCAAAATTTCAAGTTCGTCAATTAAATCTTTTCCGTAAAACTTGGAACAACAACTATCCACACATGTCAAATCCTTTAAATCTCTTATCAGCGCTATCATGTGATGAACAGGCTTGGAAATGAAAAATTTACATATGCACACCTTCTTACTGTATCCCGCACTTATTCTAATTTTCCACATTTTGCTTCCTTTCATTTTGAGGTTGCTATAGGTGATAGTTGTTGTTGTTGAAACCCAGACCGTCCGACCTACCAGAAAGGTGTAAGGTAACTGTTTGGACGGTCAGGAAGTGCCACCCAATTTAGACCGGAACCCAGTGGGGGAGGCATCCACAGGGACCGTACCCTCCTTCCCCTACCACCAACCTCTCGGAAGGACTTTCGGACCCACATGTTTAACGTGATCGTACTCCGCATGAACACGGCGGCAGTTTTGGCAGTGGCTGGAATCGAACCCGGGCCTACCGAGTGCAACTCCAGCGCGCTAACCAATGGGCTACCGCGCCCGCTATAGGTGATAGTGTCATTCATCCTTAGCAATTGTCCAGCAGTGTATTTTGAGTCTCTTGGTTTCATTTAGTTTCCTTACCAATAATTTCATAAGTTGAAAACTATGTATTGATGTTGGAATTTTCAAATGCTATAAATGTTCATGTTTCTGTAACTTACTTTCTCTTTAATTAAGTTTTATTTTCTAGGAACTTCACGATACATCTATGTATGAACATCTGAGAGATAGAACGACACACTTGAACCCATTGTTGCCTCAGCAAGCTGCTGCTCTTGCAGCAGCTCCAAACTTGCAGCAATCTTGGGGTGTTGTTGCAGCCACTAATCAGCCCCATTGTACTATTATATCTTCAAGGCAACCGCAGTCATCTGGTAGCAGTAAGATGTCTACGAGTTCATCAAATTCTTCCTCAAAACGCCAGACAAAACTGAGGTAATATTAATTTTATTGTTCCTCTTTTTTATATATTGATAAATGTAATATGTATTGAATTAGATAAAAACTTTTCTTTAAATATAATTCGGAATTTCATTTTCAATAAATTTAGCAAAATAGAAACATTTGATAATTCAAATATTTTCTATATTTGTTAGTTGAATATCAGTTTTATTATAAAACCTTAATTCAAAAAAATTCACATACAAAATTTGATTGCAATCTGTATGTAAAATTTCTTATTTAGATATACATTGATGAAATCCCCAGTCCAACTCTTTTCAAAATATTGATTTTAATGTATTATTTTACATGCATCATATAGTGTACAGAAAAAGAATTATGATGACATATTTTCATATTTTGAACACATCTGAACTTGGAACGAAATTTGTTAGGTTCATCTCGGTCAGTTAATACTGAAACTGCATTGATTATAAATGCAGTTAAAGGATATGAAAACCCCAAATTTTCGAGTGTTTTTTTTAACTTGTAAAAAAAAAAAAAAAAAAAAATTAGGAGAATTGATCATTTAAATAGAAAATATCATTTTATACAAAATTTATCATAAGACAACGCCTAGCACTGTTTGTAGCATGTTAGCATGAACCGTTCCTCAAAATAATGTTTTTCGAAGTTGCATAAAAACAAGCAAAATGTTGTAGAAAACTATTGATTGTGCCAGTAGCATTGAAATTTGCCCTCCAAGAATATTTAACATAGCATTTAACCTTCTTTTTTTTTTTTCGTTCAAAATGTATTTTTTGTTCTGCCTAAAAGTAGTTGTAATTTGTCTGGTAAAAATTCATCTAGAAAACTCTAATAATTTTTTTTTTCCTTTTCCATGAAAACATAAAAGCACTGTTAGTTCATTGAACTTTTACCTCCTACTATGCCACCCTTTGTGTATTAGAATAACTGAAAAATAAAAAAAAAACATACAGTTTTTTAAGATATTAAATTAGTGTGATTATTTTACATATGAATTCTAACTTTCTTTTTACTCTGTTCATATTTTACTCTTTCTATGTTACATTTTACATGTTTCTCCGTAACTAAATATAAATAATTTTTATTTATTTATTTATTTTTTATAGGCCTGGTAAAGAAAAAGACATAAGTAACTGTCAATTGTCACCTGTAAAAAAGAGGGTCAAGGAAAGCTCCCCTCCAAAATGGGAAAGTCCCCAAACTCAACCAAATTCTCATTTACAATCCAACCAAAACTGTTGTCCACCTCTGACACAATGGGAAACTTCAAGATCAAATAAGGCTCATGATAGGTAATGTGTCTTTTATAATAGTAAATTTTGTTTCAGAATCCTTATACATAAAAAAGAGTATTTACACATGGTAATATTAATGGTCATATCTCCTATACTAAGAGTTCCTTAATGTTTGTTCTATGAAAAATATCAATTCCACAAAAATCTACAATGATGAGCAATTTTATAACTTCAAGAAAATAGTTATATTTTTATTTGCATAATTCTTTAATCTGAATAAGCAGAAGCTTTTTAATATACCATTTTTAGCTTTAAAATGTATGGTCGGAAGGTGTTCAATACTTTAAACCATGTTGGACAACACTTTATCTAATATATTTTATGGATGATATAGAATGTTTTGCAGTGAAAAATAAACTTTCTGAAAAGAATAAATATGCAATGTATCTAAAATAAAAGTGTGCTTAAATTATTTTAATTTATACAATAATTGTGCTTCATATTTTTCCTTATCTTATGCGCAAAGTTTTTACTTTTTGTACACTTTGGAAATTGGTCAAAAACAAAACTTGACTTGGAAGAATCTTATAAACATCAGCGAATAATTACTTTGTTAAAAAAAAATTAAGTTTTTAGTAATTTCCAATAACATTTAATTAACTCCATTCTTATGTGGCAGGTTATCATCCTTGAAATTTGGTGTCTATAGCCATACATTTGATGGGAATAGAGTTAGTTTGAGTGTTAAGAATTTTATCATTTATTATTTCTATTTTCACCAATACTTATTTTTTATGTTTGTGAAGTAAGTTTCCTTTAAAGAAAGATTGAAGTCTAGAAAAGGAAGATGCTCATTCAGAATGACTCATCAAAATTTTATATTTTAGCTCATTATGTCCAAGGTTTGATATGTTTTGTTAATATATAACTTTTAAAATTGGGGAATTAAACTTTTGGTTTCAAAGTTGCCATCTAGGATAAAAGTTTTCATTTATTTTCCAGTTCTTTGGTATAACATTGGTTTAATTAATACCTTGGAGATATAGAATTCTAATTTGCACTGTGCTGCAAAATAATTTTTAAAAAAATCTTACTTTTGACAAGATTCTTATTTTGCAAATGAACCACAACTTTTTATTTGCAGATCAAAATTAACAGTTCCTGCACCTGAAAAACAACGGCAAAGACCTACTATCATTATTCATGACACACCAAGTCCTGTTGTGAGTGTAATCACAATTTCAGATTCTGATGAAGAAGTCGAATCCTCTATCTGGTATTTATCTAAATTACAAAATATATAAAGTATAACTTTTTTTTAAAAACATATTTATCTACTTATCATAGAAATTTGATGATACCCTCTCAAAAAAATATGCCTGATTCTGAAAATATTTTAATGTTGTATTCCATAAAGTTTCATTTGTAACCCACCTCTATATGCTTTTATTTGAACTTCGTTGCGATAATAAAATTGAAGATTTTGATGGATTTTCTTATAAGAAGTAAACATATAATGTTTTGAATAAAAATTGTATTTTTCAGTTTAATTACATTGTTTTAATTACTGCTAATTGCGCCATTTTTTAATGTAATTGCAGGAATAAAAATTAAGAATTTTGATGTATATAATATCTATGGTTGGGGTATCCATCTGAAATCAGAAGGTTAAAGCAAATGTAAACACTGGATGCTTAAATCTCTAAACCTAATAATAAAAAAAAATCTAAACAATTTTTATTTGTTTTGTTGGAAATGGTCTATGAATATACAAAAATTATTTTAAATTTAATATTATATTTTTTGTTGTTGTTTACTTTTACTCAAGATGTGTTCTAAACTATAAGAGAAACGATAAAAACAATAAGGAATAAAAATGATCAATAGGAAATTCAGTTTCTAGATCAATAATTCATTTTTGCAAAACTTTTATAGTTTTTGAGTAATTGTTAATTTGAAGAAAATTAAAATTTTCCCTTTTTAATGTTTGTAATGCTTATATCTCAAATACTAAGAGTGCTGTCTATAAACAGAAAGGGGAGCAGTTTGTATCAAGAGTTTTAAAGCAGGAATCGGCAATTTACAGTCTGGTCGGAATCCAAGATACAGTCCCCAAGCTTAGTCTCTATATCATGTCTAATCGGCCTGTGGTGTCAAGAAAATCATTTTGTTAGATTTACTATGCAATATTTATACTAACGAAACAATGCATTGGCGATTTATCAGCAATTGGCAACTCATGATTAACTTCACCTCCTGTTCTATTTTATAGGAACCCTTGTGAATTCAGTTGATCATCAGTTACTGTGTGTGTAATAAAAAATCCAAAGAAATAATTTAAATATGTTGTAACACTAGAGAAGACTAAAAATTAAACATGCTTACTGTGTAATTTCTTTTAAACACCCTATTCTTAATTCTCTTAACTTCAATAATTTATTTGCAAAACATCAGCACTTGTTACCCGTAAAAGAAATCAAAATTCAAAAATCCTTCAAATATAATTTGCCAATTGGTAGAACTCTTTACAATTTCAATCCAGTTTCCAGAACATTAAACTCCGATGACCTTACATCATGTGTATGCAACAATAAAAATCTTGCCCCTTATGTCAACTCCTCTCATGGACACATTATTACTGGGGATCTCAGTATAGTTCAGGATGATATACTTAGGGATATTATGAATAAAGGGTCTAAATTTCGCATTCTATTCTGCCATCACCCTAAACAACTTCTTCAGTCTATATCATTTGATTTTGATAAATTCATATATCAACTTGCTTGTTCACATTCCATTCCTATTGAAGCATTCCATCTATGGAAGTATACTACCTTACATCTACTTAAAAATGTTATTATAAACATTAAATTAATGAAGCCTAGGTATCCTTATAAACAACTCCTATCTGCTATTAAAGAACTACAACAACATTTTGTCATAACTTATGTAGATAAAGCTTCTAATAATTATGCCATCATTTGTAAAAAATATTATGTTTCTCTGTTACAGAATTACTTAAAAAATAATGAAATTTTTAAACCCATTAATAATCAGTCTATCAAAATCAAAACTAAAATGCTAAAATTATATACACAATTAAATATTAATTGTAAGTTTTTTAAATTTCCTTTTGTTACTTTGGTTCCTAAATTCCATAAATCACCTCTCAGTTTTAGAACAGTCACTTGTGGACATAATACCTTTACCACTACAGTTAGTAAGTACTTGCTTAACTGTTTAAATAGAATTAATGAATCTCTTAAATTTAGGAATACAGGATATTTCATTTTGAACAATAGTTTTGATTTAGTAAATCACCTTAGCAAGCTTCCACAAATTCTTGGTTTCCATACCTTTGATTTTAAAGACCTATTTAATAATATTGTCATTCAAGATTTATATAAAATTATTATCTCTCTTTATCATAACTATCTATCTTCCAATAATGTTGCATTTAATGTCAAAAACTTTCCTATGCTCTTGCACTTTGTGTTATACAACAATTATATTATCCAAGGTGGTAACATTTATTTACAAACATCTGGTGTACCACAAGGTGGCTGTAGTAGTAGTATACTCGCTAACTTATATCTTTATTATTATGAATGTCATTTTAACTCTAATTCATTCCACAAGGTGGCTGTAGTAGTAGTATACTCGCTAACTTATATCTTTATTATTATGAATGTCATTTTAACTCTAATTCATATATTATATATAGATATGTTGACGACTTAATTTGTATTATCATTGATATTTCCTATCCCATTAATATTGATTTTTACCCATCTAACCTAGAATTAATTCCTAATGAGCCTAGCATTAGTCAAACTGTAAATTATTTAGACCTAAATTTAGATACCCTCAATAATCATGTAATCACCAATCTATATGATAAAAAAGATTCTTACAACTTCACTATCGTAAAGCTGCTATCATATCAATCTTGTAATTCTATTCAATTGTTTAGAAACATCGTTTTAAACCAGCTATTTCGAATACATTGTCTTTCTGATCCTCGGTTTTACTTTCTCCACATCAATAATCTTAAACGCATTTGTCAAAATTACCAATATCCGGAAGTATTTGTAAATAATATTATTAATAATTTCAAATATACCAAGTAATAATTTTACACATGCATTATTTATCTTTGATTGGATAACTCAATTTTGAGAATACACCCATTCTTATCACTTAACTTACCACTTGGCCTGAGTCTAATACTGTTTACCATTTTTGAATGATTATTTTCCACTTGTCCTGAGTCCTATACTGTTTACTATTTTAGAAAGTCTCCATACATATTATGTACCGTTCAAATGTATTCATTCCGGTGCCCACTCGCATTGACGAAGTGAGGTGAAATGCTCAGTCGCTTGTTCAACTTACGCGTGGTAACAATACTTGTGAGTTCATATTTCTGTTCGAGGAGGTATTATTTTTCTGATTTGTAATTCAATTGATTTATTTTTCTCCTTCCACTAGCCAGTAGACAGTTCCAATGGTGTCTATAGTTAAATACTATCGCCATTGTCAGAAACTGGCTATTCTATCGGTTTTAATTCGAATTGTATGGCTGTCCTGATGAGAATGCAATTTCGAACTAACCGCCATTTTTTGTGTAGTTTCAATTGATTGTTCTCTATGTCTTAATCTTTTATCTTGAGCTAATTTTTATTGCCTTTTCTCATGTTTGCCGTGTTTTCTTTTTATTTATATTTATATACTTTTAATTGGGAATTTTGTATCCTATTATTCTCATCCCCCTTTCCATTGTAGTGATAAGTTACCTTCTATCTTTATCCTTAGTCTTGATCTATAGTTACTCATTTGTAACAGATATGCTAGAGATGGGTTTTTTTTGTACATACGGTAGTTTATGCATAATTTTCGATTAAAATCTTTCAATTTTTATTTATATATATATATATATATATATATATATATATACATTAGAAAAATGGATTAATAACTAATAATAAGTAATCAATAACAAAACATTAAAACAATAAATTAACCAAAACAGTTAAAACACAGCCATCATGTAAAACAAAAAATGAAATGTATAGCACTAAGCTTAAGTTAGAAGTTAATTCAGATTAGATTCTTCATCCAGTCTCAACATCCTACCTAAATCAACCCAAACAAATGTTTTTAAATCAAGTTCTTTGTTTTCAATTTCTTTAATTTTCAATTTCTCTTGTTTTAATTTCTCTGGTCCTTTAAAATCTTCTATGTGCGATAAAGTTTGTATAAATTTAACCCTTTCGCAACGGTTAGCACACCCGCGTGTCGGCTGCGAACTTGCATTCAAGGACGGACGGCACACACTCGTGACGGAGAAAACTTTACCCTAAACTGCGAGAGGCACGTATGCGTGTTTCTATCTGAAACATTTCTATTTGAATTTATTTTTCTACTAGATGGCGTTAAATGTCCATGGAAACAACTTCAATGTATTTTGCAGATAAATGACCTTGGCATAGGGAGGATCCAATGAATTATTTCTCCATTTGGAGTGGTGAAACGTGATTTTGTAATATAAACAGACAGAGCACTTCTCACAGCATCAACAAATTTATAATTGAGTTCCGGGTTTCATTTTGATTTTAGCTTTATGATTTCATTGGTGAATCATAGGAATATAAGAGAGTATTTTTTTTGTTTGGGTTTTAGAAGCAGTGAAATTATTCGTTTATTTCGGATAAAAGAATGGGAGCAACTAACGAGTATTTTGTATTCAGATTTTTATGAAAAATATACATCAAATAAAAAATAAATATTTCTTTTATTCCCGAAAAAGTGGATTTCTGTGTTGAATAGGTGATTTTTAGTGAATTTTTTTCGAGAGTTAGGCTTAGTGCAATAAAATTACCGTCCCCTGTGAACAGTTCGGAAGCGAAGCGCTCCGTCTTTTGGGCCGCAGCAGTTCCGGAATGCCGCTGTCGTGAAAGGGTTAATATTCACTCTTGACTTGTACATAATTCTCCCGATGAAGAATTTAATCTATCAGAAAGAATTATGTATCTTACTTTAGTTACCATGGGCCAATATTATTTGTTGTAAATAAATCAAATAAGACTGAAAACAAAAAATAAACTTATTGAATGAACTGTATTGGAGTTGCATTTTACAAGACATTCACGCAAAGCCATTTTGGCTCCATCAGACTAGAGCTAACATAGAAACATATATGAATGGAATCTTAAATTTTCTATTGGTTGTTTTAAATTTATTCCCAGCAGCTTATTTTAGTATTTTCTGTTATATAAATGTATATTTTAAGTAAAAAGTTTTTTTTTTTTAATTTTACTACTATAGTTGTTGTTTTCATTATTTTCTTATTGCAGTTGTGATAAAAAGAAGTGCAAAGCCTGTGATTCAAATAAAGAGTCTAAATCAAACAATCTTACTATCAGTGCTTCTGAAGTTTCATCTACTACAAACTGTGCAAGTGTTTTACCTTTAATACCAGACGATGAAGCAACTGTGTGTTGTATTCCAGCATCATCAAAAAGTATGCTATAAATCCAATTATTTTTTTATTTATGCACTACATTTCACTACCTAGAAATTGCTACCTGTTATCAAATTAAAAATTTATTCTGTATAAATTATTGAAAAATTCTCACTCTACTTTAAAATTCCATTCTCTTTTCACAAACCAATTATTAGAATACTAGAACAAATTACCTAGTATTGCCCGGATCATAAATAAGCACCACCTTCTTAAATAATATATACACAAATAATACCACTTAATTTCCAAATTGCTTGTTCAGGACCAAAATCATTTCCTTTCCTTTCTAATCCTTTAGTTTCAACGTTTGTCTAGTCACATGCAACTAGTTGCCACCAATCATGTACACGGAATCTTCTCTTCATGGCAATGTCCAGCCCACAGAACAGGAAAAAATTATAGCATGTCATTAACGGAATCTAAAATTTCAATTTATTTGTATTTAAATATTCACAGAAAATAAAAAATAGAATAATTTAAAAAAAATTGTTAGAATGCTAAGATGTATGCCTATATTTTTGCAACAGCATAAAATTTTGCTAATCTTCCATTTTTGAATGTGATGCAATAAAAATTAGACAACCTAAAAATTGTATATTTTGATGTACTTTAAAATAAATAAATATGAAGGAATTTAAAAATCTCACCAAGTCATATTGTCTCAGCTCCTAAGATGCCTCTGTACCAAATTTTTCCACTGTCCAAAGCTTAGATTTTCTGCTTATAGTAGATGGCACACAGACACACAATTATCATCTTTTATTATGTTAGATAATATGAGATACAAAAACCATTTTTATATCATAAAATGCTACTGTAATGCCTAATCTGGGTATGTTAAAGACACAGACCACTCGACTGGCCCTTGAGGTATACAGCAGCTGTTTGGGTGGCCGGAATTTGGGTATGTGTAATTGCTTAACAGGGGTTAAATTAACTATGTCTGGACTTTCAAATCCATTCTGGAAAAATGGTAGTTAGAGAGGTTTCAAACAATTTTTTATTTCAGTTTTAAAATTCAAAATACTAATCAATTAATCCAAATGAAGTGGAAATCTGGGAGGTAAAGCAAACTTAGCTTATGACAGTGAAACCCCCAAACTTGTGTTATTTCTGTGATCCATTTTAAGCTATATCTTTAAATATGATTTTCTTTTTGATAAATTTTATTCTATTTTAGATCGCTATGGAAATCTTACTCAAGGAACTCCCCAGCAAAATCGTAAAAATGTCATTAGTTGTGTGACTGTACCTGATTCTGATTCAGAGGGATACTACAGTCCTTTGCAACTTCCTCACTTTACTTCTAATGTGATTAACAAAGTAATCAAACCTGAACCTCAAAAAGAAAAAACAAGGTAAAGAAATTATACACTTATAATATATTTTTCTATATCTATGAATAACACTCATGGTTCCAAAACCTAGCGATGCTGGAAATGCAATCCTAACCCAAACCTTAGAATTGTGTGGCCAGTATTGGTGAACTAATTTTTTGCTAGTCATTGCTCTTCAACACTGAATAATCAATATCTAGATGGACTGTACAAAATATTGTTATGCACCATAATTTTATTCATTCCCTGACGGACAGTGGGCATAAACCTCCAAGTCATCCCTGCCAGTGGAAATTAATCTTCCATAATGGTATCCCTCTCATGGCGAAAAAAATAACTCTCAGATTTTGCTGGGTTTACATGTTTTGAGACTACTTTGAATATGAATCAACCTCCCCCCCCCCCCCCCCAATTTTGTCTGGGCAGTATAATTACATGCAAAGAAATTGTTAGGATCTAATAAAATTTGATATGTTTAGTATAATTAGTGTAATAAAATAATTATGTTGCAAGACATTAAACAAATAATTATTTTATATATAACTTTTTTTCCAATCAGATAGCATCATATAGGTGTTAACGTGCCATTCTCAGGATATTGTCTTTTCGATCTAAAATTGAAAAAAAGAAATTAAGTATGCTTCCTAATTTGTAGTGCATAAACAATTTATGTATGTTTAACTAAAAGTTAATAGGTATCATTTTTTAGGAATTATCATGAGTCATTCCAAAGATATAAGAAATTTTCCTTTTTTGCGGAGCATGATATCTCTTATAATAATCAAGTAATTCCAACGGAAATTGGCATACTTATTTTAGTTAGTAGCAACCAGAGCTGTAGAGTCAGTATGTCTTGCCTTTGACTCCGATTCCTCATTTTTCTACTGTCCGACTCTGGTACCAACTCTTTCAGAAATAACAAATGCATTTGTTATACGGGTGCTTGGAAATCGGGAAAGTACTTGAATTTTAGATGACCATTTTCAAGGCCTTGAAATTTCCCATTTTCTTGGTTAAGTCCTTGAAAGTGCTTGGAAAAGGCAGGGATGAAAATATTCCTTAGATCCACGGCATTGTGTTTTTCCAAGAAGTTTTGCTTTCCTTGGAAATTTTCCTAGTAGTTTTGCTGTTCCTGAAAATTTCATAAACAGCATCATTTATTTCAAAAAATTTCCTTAACGGCTTCAACAGTGAACAATAACATTAGTTTATATTTATTTTTCCTCCCAGAAGTGCATACAACTTTATAATGATGGGTTGATTGATGTCTTTGAAAAGTGCTTGAATTTCTTTAAGGAAAGTGTACTCACCCTGTTTGGTAGTTTTAGCACAATCTTCGGTTTTTATGGCGAATTTGTCCCAAACCCTTTGTATACTTGGAAAATGTTGTACCTATCATAATCATTACTGTAATAAAAAAAAAACTTTTGATAAAATTTTCTACATTAGCAATGTAAAAATTGCCAAAACTAGTAAATTTTATGCGATTTTAGAAGAATTTTGAATTCTGTGTACTAAACAAACTGATGTCTGTCTGAGTCCCATATAGTACTATGGATTTAGAAACATCCATTTCATCCACATTTAATCTCAGACAAACATAACTTTTGTTTCATCAAAATATATTTTTTGTTAATCTCTATTTTATTACAATATTAATTTTTAATATGAATGGTTTTTAATTGGTAAACACTTGATATTTTTTATGTATTACCAAAAAAATTATTGAAAAATTTAATTTTCCAAATTTATATTAATTTATTTTTTGTTCTAGTGAAAAATTTATAAGAATTTTCTAATTTTTATTGACACTAAAAATAATATTTCTGCCATTTTTGTTGGAGCTTCATCTTCATTTTTGGGGTCATAGGACTCTTTAAATGTTAAAAAGTGGAAAAAAGATACTCATATTAAACATTTTATATTTTATAGTATACACTTTTGAAACACTCTGTTTTGTACAATGTACAATATTTTTAAAACATGACATGAAGAAATATTTTTTATAGAGTGTTGGAAACTATGAAGTATTTGTCGAACAAAAAATGGGTATAACAACTTACACACAATTGTACTCAGAAAATTTTGTATTAAAAAAACCAAAATTTTGGTATTTAATTATACTTTAAGAGCAATTGCTGATTGTGAACCTAAATTAATTTGTATTTAAAATACATTTCTATTTTAAGCAATGTTGTACTTAGCTTTCATGAAATTTTCGAAATTTCGGCAACATAATCTCTTAAAAAATATTTTTGCAACTAGGAAGCATGAAAAAATGTAGGTTCACGTTATAGAAACTAACACACATTATATATTCTGAAAATTCCATAAAAAATATTCAGAGAATTCAGGGTTATCAAAAAAACCACATTCTGTGAAACACAACTTTAAAGTTATTTCTCCCCCATATATGATTCAATAATTATAGGAATTTTTTTCATGCGAGTTATTTTTAAATGTTCAGAAAAGTTTATATCTTTATATATATTTTGGGGGAAAATATAATTTTTTGAAGGTTTAATAGTGCTATGACCCCTTATTTAAATTGTTTTATAGTGGTTTGTGCTCTAAAGGAACTGGGCTATATCATGCATGTGGATAAAAACTGTTAGAGTAAATAGTATCTTTATATATAAAAATTTTGTGTTCAGCTTTCTCAGAACAAAGCAAACTAATCCTCAACAGATGAGCATACTCGTCCTTAACAGACGGACAAACCCCATGGGGGATAAATTAGTCTCTATTTAATCCTCTGTAGACAAACCAGAATAACCAGGGCAAACTTTTTACTTGCACTGCAGACTGCAGTCATAAGTGGTACGTACGTACACCTGTGAGAAGAGAAATTTCACCATCTCCAATCAAAAAAGTTTTTCAAACTTGAAGAACTTTTAGAGATGACAAATAAGGAAAAAAAGACTGTCTCATTCATTACATTAATTTTGGATAGATCATAGCGTATGCATTTTATTACTTTCTCATCCTATTATATAGAGATAGTATTGTTTTCCAGAATATTTTCAACTTCGAGGTTTTGATGGAATAACAAGTTTTAAGACTTTCTAAAGCTATTTCAGCTCCTTTTTTTTCCCCCTGGTCATCAGGTAAAACAACTGAACATACACTCTCATTGCTGGTGGACTCAACAACATATTTTGAAGCTGTGGCTGCAGTTAAAACAAAATTGACTATTGATAAACAAAACAAACCAACTAAAAAAGTTTTTATTCACTGGTAATTAGTTTTGAGTGTGTGTATTATCCCTATTTATTTAGATTGCTGAAATTTGGAAAATCTTTGGTTCTAGATACCAAACTAGCCAGACCACTTTATTGTGAATTTGTGTAAATGAAACCTCAGAGAGACAGTGATATTAATGTATTGAATGCATAATTTTCTTCAGTATATTATTAAATTATGCAAACTGTAAACTATTTGCTTTACATTCTGCCTAAAACAGACTTTTCTATTAAATAATAATAAATTCTATTCTATTAATTTTCTACATACTTTTTCTATTAAATCAAAATGTAATGCATTAATAAATTATCTTTACCTAGTATTGTCTGTTACTCTTTTAGTAATCAACCAATATCTCAGAAAAAGCGAATTATTAATAAAGTACAATCCCAATCTAACTCTGAAAGTCAACAACAGTATTCTACTCGTGGCTCACTTATTGTTACCACCAAACAAGAAATTGCAGAAGATGAGTACGAACAACCTCACTCTAATGGTAATCATTGTACAGACCGTAATCCAGCACTGACATCTGTATCATCAAGCAATTTGTCATCAAATCGTTATGCTATCTCTGGAAATGAGAAGGAGGCTTACCAATACTATTCAAAACAACAAGTACAAAATTTAGAAGGAGAAAAGCTTATTAAATGTAGTAGTTCACCTCTTAGAAGCAAAGAAGTAAGTTTTATTGTAATGTTTGTGAGCATTTTTGTTTTAAAATTTTTAATATGAACCAAGATGTTATAGAAATGAATTTTTATATTTAATAGTATGCTGTAAACAGTTGAACTTTTTAATAGGGAACATAATCAGAAAATGTAAAATCATGTTGCGTATCACAATTTTTGAAAATAATAATTGCGGTTTTTATGTAATAAAGTTTTAGTCATCTTGATGTGTCAATGGTCATTTCTGGCATCATTTATCTTTTACTCAATTTAAAATGTTCAAAATGGACAGAAACGTAAACATTTTATTCTCCAAGCTGTAGTTAATGTTTTATATGCATTCAAAGTTTGTCATTCTAATTTTTGCAGGAAACTGCTCATTTTGGCATGCACGGAATGTGACATCATAATACCTTTCAGACATTTACGTCTTCGAGAAACTATGAGCAAGTTTGCTTACATTCAGAAAGTTCTGCTAATTATAATTGTTTCTTCATCTGAAACTGCCGAAGTATTGTTTTATCCCAATGTGCACGACTACTAGTTTTATATCATGGGATAAAATATTTATATCCGTGCCTAGAAATGATGTTCGTAATAATTGATGTGAAACAATGACATGAAATAGTAAACAAAATTCACCACTGTCATCAAAAAGTATTCAATTCATTACATACACTTAGTGACAGTGAAAACGAGACACCAAGAAGGAGGGGGCAGAAAAATATGCAAATTGCAGGGTAGATGCAGCTCACCAAGTTATGTAAATGCTGTGAAATGCACAGCTGTCCCACACACGTTGAGTAAGATATAAGGAAAAGAACCTGCAGAATCGGCAATAGTTGCGCCGCTCTGTCTGGAATCATTTGAATAATAGGAAAATCATTTTGCAATTTTTTTATTTTTATTTTATTTTTTTGTCTCTGACTCTTTTCATTAAGTACATGTGCTTTTGAAAAGTTATAAAGTAAATTTTATCTATAACAATTAAAAATTGAGTCATAAATTTACAACATTGCACAAAGGGAATAAAAATTAAATAGAAAATAATTTAAAATTACTAAACCTATTCAGAATCATAAATAATTTACTGTTTGTTATAGGTTTAAAAATAATATAATATTATAAGAAACAATTTAAAGCAACTTTTAATTTAAAAATAAATTATTAAATATTATATTTGAAACCCTCACAAGCATATATAGCCAAGATGTTTTTCACATTATATATATATATATATATATATATATATATATATATATATATATATGTGTGTGTGTGTTTTCCCAAATAGGACAAGTAACTATGTACTCATAATAATGCTAGTAAAGTAACAGAAGATGCGGCCGGGGGGAGTTGCGACCCCACAAGTAGTACTTTAACTTATTTTTTTACTTTTAACTTATTAAATAATTCACTAAATTTTAACTTATTTTTCAAATTTTATAATATATATATATAAACATAAATATATAAATATTTTTTTTAATTTACAGAAAAAATACACTTCTCAATCGAAATTTTCAGTTTTAATTTACAATATCACAAGCTTATATAGAAAAGTTATTTGCACACAAATAATTACAAAGCATATTAAAAAAAGCAGTTTTTTCTGTTTTTCATTTCTTGATATTTAAATAAATATTTTAAAAGATTTTCGCTTGGATATTTGAAATCAGAAAGAAATTCTCTATAAATATGAATTAATTTCACAAGTTTTTAAAATATACCACAATTGTCCATTGTGTTAAATATAACATTAATTATATCAATGAAATAATGTCTGAGATAAGTAAGCTAGTGGAAATATACAGGGTGTCCCAAAAACATTAACCTCGGCTTTTATTCCTTAAATATTGATCTTACATATGTAACAAATTACAAAGTTGCATAATACATACAATAATTTATTACAATATGACATATGTAATAAATTACAAAGTTGCATAAAAAAGGTACAGAGTTTTATGAAATCGATAAAAATTTTCAGGGAATTAAATTTGAAGAAATACAAAATTTAATTTTTATATTGCCCCTGTACAAAAACATTTCCAATGAGTAAAATGTGTCCCTTACACTAATAAGGTGATGTACAAAATTTCAGCTTTTTATCATAAAAAGTCCCAGAAATATGAAAAGACAAAAATGCTGACTTAAACCACTTTTTGATGCATCAACATGCATTCTCAGAGGAGAAAAGTCATGTCCGCAAATCATGTTTCAGGGGTCATACACAAATTACGAAAGAAAACAATGATTACATAAATAAATAATTTTGCTATTTATTGGTACAAAAGTATCTACACTGGGTAGAAATAATAACTTTACATAAAGATTACAAAGCTTGTTCAAAATGTTTTCCATCCATGCTAAAGATCCATTCAAGATTCAGATATTATTTGCCAAGATCCATTCAGATATTATTTGCCTAGGATGTATTTCTGCGTTGCGTCATTTGCACTCTTGCTGTAAACATTTACATTTTAATTTGTGATTAATCCCTCACTAACTTTGTTTAAACATATCTCTGGGACTTTTTATGATAAAATGCTAAAATTGTGAACATCACCTTATTAGTATATAGGGCACATTTTACTCAATGAAAATGTTTTTGTACGGGGTCCGTATAAAAGTTTTAATTTTGTATTTCTTCAGATTTAATTCCCTGAAAATGTTTATCGATTTCATAAAATTCTGTACCTTTTTTTACACAACTTTGAAATTTATTATATATGTCTAAGATCGATATTTAAGGAATAAAAGCCGAGGTCAATGTTTTTGAGACACCCTATATATTATGCATATATCTTATATAATTATGAGAATATATGTATATTTTAACAATTATTTAATATAATACAGGGTTGGAACAGCTGCTCCAAAATGACATTGCTGTGCATATCTGCGCCAAACTTAATGATTTCTTTAAAATTGTACCGAACTGCGCCAAAATATTAAATTTCCCAAGTGCCAAACTGCGTCAAAATATTAATTTTCCCTAGAGCCGTACTGCACCGAATTTAAGTTTTTTCTTTACATCTTGTAGAGCTGAAACTTCCCGCAAAATCCAGATACTAAGTTTTTCCGAAAATTGCTACATTTTCAGTTTTCTTGGCATCCAAAGTGACTTGCTATCTGTGTGACTGAATAGTAGAATCGCCGGACAGAGAAGCTGAAGAATGATGTCGCCGCACTGATCGTTGATTTAATGATGGGTCAGTAGGGAAAAGTAAACAGGGTTTGTGTACACTCTGGAAATCAGGGATTTGAAAGTGGACTAAAATGTCAGGGAAAATTGATTTTTTATTCAAAATTCTTGAAAAATTTCCAACTTGCCGACCTGCTTGCTCACAGAGATGCCAATTACTACGGATTCTCCGTAGTTTCTACGGGAAACTTCCTCATACTGTGGATTACGGAATTTGTATAGTGACCTATGGAAAATTGTCTTCTGTGAAGGCCAACGTAAATTTACGGTCACGTGCACGGTAATGCCAACCAAATCAATGTAATAACGGGGATTTACGGCCACATGAGCATTAATCCCAATCAAATTAGCATGACAACGGAGATTTACAGGTGTGTGCTCTTTAATACCAATCAAATTAACGCAACAACGGGGATATACAGCCTCTTGCACGGTAATACAATGAAGTCACCGCGACAATATTGGATTACTTCTGCGTGGAATGTAAAAGATTTTTTTTTTCATGGAAGTAATAAATGTACTTCTTAAAATTGATAAGTTTCGTATAAATCGTTGAACGGTTAATTTTATAATTATTTCGGCATAAACAGTACAATTGCGCAATTCAGTTCTTGTAAATCGGCGAGAGTCGATTAGTTTCTTTTTCCATCTATCTCCATCTTCTAAATATTGCATATTATATTGACTAAACTAGCTTATTTTTGTATTCTTTAATTATTAAGGTCAATTTTTTAATTTTTTTTGCATAAACTGTGCAATTACGTAATTCACTTTATGTTCCCGTGAATCGCCGCGAGTCCATTAGTTTATTTTCCATCCATCCCCATCTTCTAAATGTTGCATATTAGATTGACTAAACTAGTTTTTTTCATATTTTGGCTATTATTAAGGGTTGATTTAAGTATTTTATCATATGTTCACATGAATCGCCGAGAGACAATTAGTATTTTTTCCCATCCATCATCAAAATGTTGCATATTAGATTGACTAGACTAGCTTATTTTTATATTCTGGTTACTTATTAAGGCTAATTTTTTAATTATTTTTGCATAATACATATTTTCCTGTTTTGAAAAATGGGTATGAGCCTTTTGAAGGGATAGTCTCCAAAAAATGGTACTAAAATAATGATTTAGACAAATAAAAAAGCAACCATTTTGGCAAGGATATATTAAAATTGATATACTTACAAAAAAAATTATTAAAATTGATATACTTTCAATATAGCAATGTATAAATACATTGCTATATTTTATTTTTTGTTAGATTAATATTTGTTATTATCATTAGTGAAAACTTGTGCTTTATCAGACGGAAATGTTTGTTTTCAATATAAAGTATTCTTAACTGGATAAAACTTATAATATAAATACATATATTAATGCATAATTATATATATGCTTAAATAATTTTTTGTACTTGCATTTTTGTGTTATGTGAGCATATATAATGTGAGCATTTCTTAACCTGACTACTGAAAAAGTCGTCTTAAAACTACTCATATTTTCTTTTTTTTTTACTACTGAAATCTTCATCAGCTAAGTGGCATCACTATAGTGATTGAAACTGTTAAGTTTCATGATCACTGAGTCATAAATAATCCCTTTTATGCTTAATTATGCAAACTTTTGTATCATACTGCCATAGAAATTATGAAATTTCACTCGAATTTCAAAAAATTCTATCTTGTTCTAGATTTTTCAATAATAACACCAGATATAAAATTTTGTGAAAATCCATCAGTGTTTATGGCAGCTATTATGTACACTAGCAGTCGACAATGGATGGACACTACTTTTAAATAGTCAAAATGTGTTCAGCAGGTGAAGTCCTAAACCATGTATTGGCATCAAAATCTCAAAATAGAAAATACTTGTGAAAACAATACTTTCTCTATTCTATTGTATAAGAAAGTAAAAATATGGAAACATTTCACCAGTGAATTGAGGGGGGGGTCGACAGAAGAAATACCTATTGATAATCATGTACAAACAGTCGATCATGCAGTTAAAGGTCTTGAACTAAGAAGCTTCATAACCAAACAAGAAATAATGCCTATCTACCTACAGGATAAAAGAAAAACTGCTTTCCCACAAACCAAAATTAATGAAACAATAAACATTAGTTCAAATGCTTATACAAAATGGTAAAATATAAGTTTTCTTTTTATGTTCCAAACAAATTCAATGTTCCAAAACAAATTTTATGTTCTAAACCTGCTCCAAATTGGTAATTTTGCTACTCTGAACTGCTCCAAATTGGCAATTTTACTGCTCAGCCGTTCCAACCCTGATAATATTTGCCTTCCTCACGAGCTTTAGATTGTTAAAAAATAATCTTTAGAATGTAGGAATATATAAATACATTTTTTAATTATTGAGAAAACACAATAGGTGTATGAAGGTGTAATTACCAAGTAAAAATTTCTTTTGCCAGTTCAAATGACAAAAAAATATAAAATTCTGAATGGCTTTACATATTTTAGATATGTCATGTTTGTGTGAAAAAGTTATGTTAAATTTGTTTTTCCAAAAGTAGCATTAGTTTTTCAAGAAAATATCTGCAATATATATTTAATATTTATTTTCTCTTAGAAAAATGTTATTGTGTCTTGTAATTCTCAACTGTCAACTAGAGGTTCTAATTCTGGCCGCCATGGTCCCAGTGTGACTTCAGCACATCTTTCACCTTTGCAACATGTAGGCCAACCTTTGTACCTGACTACTCAACCTGATTTATATCGGTAAGTTGATCAGATGAAATGCACCATCACCTAGTGTTTGAAAGATGTACATAATTTTAATGTCATTTAATAGTTATTTGTTTCTTCATATGTCCAATTCTAATCATTTTAATAATAAATTAAACTTTTGCTTAAGAATTTATTTTTTAAGTAAGATAAAATCTACCTACAACTCAAACTATTGCTAATGGGGTTAATATGCCTCAGGGAAAACATGGATAACCTTTAAATTTTCAGGGAGTTTAAACTCAACTCAAAATTTCAGGAAACGCTCATGGAAAATTGCAATTTTTTATTAAAACCATAGAAAAATTCTATTTGAGCTTGGAATAAATAAGTCATTGTTTTCTCAACTTGTAAGGTTTAAAAAAGATTATTTTACCTTATTGTAATTAATGAAACCAAAGTTTTGATTTACAAAATTTGATTTAATGTTTTATCATCAAATTGGCAAATTTGTCATGGTAAATTTTTTATGTGTTACTAAATTTGAATTTATTTTACTAAATAAAATGATTACATACTACAAACTATCATGATTCAGACTATGGAAGTTTGCAAGGATTCTTCTGAAAAATCTGAAAAACTGTGGAAGTTTCATTGTCAAGTTTGAGTATGAACCCTGGCTAATGTAATAGGACTAAGAACTTTAAAAGTTACATACAACACAAAATTATTAATGTTCACCCATTTCAAAGACAAAAAACAGCCTTCTACATCAGGACAAATAAAATGTACAACCTTCACTCGTCAGAACTCTATCAGCAACTGATCTTGCCGGTTGCTGGTCTAGTATTAACAAGTCAAGTTTGCACTTTTTGTTTGTCCAGACGAAGAAAGCTGTTTTTTTCCTTTAAAACCAGTTGACACTATTAATTTTGTGTTGTATGTTGCTTTTAACAAAGTTTATTTTCATGTTCTACATTTGATATATTTGATATTTTAATGTTCTATATTTGATACAGTAAAATATAGTGCTGTAGCAACTTATTTTACTGTAAGATTACAGTACTGTAAGATTTTAAGTCCTCTTTGACTTTAAAGTGCTCACCAATCTTTCATAAATGTTTCCCACCAAAACCGGGCAGTTCTTGAGATGGGTTACGTCCATAACAACTCCAGTGTCACATGCCATGCAATTGGGTTATTAGTTAGAAAGTGTCCAAACACATATATGTATGTATGATTGTTATTGTATTTTTGTACTACGTATATATTTAAAACAAATGTACAAATTTTGGAGGTCTTCACATGCTCGGGCTTGATCTCATTTAGGACAGAGAATTTCACTTCACTTATAATAGATTTCCCTTAAAAGATTTTCTTGTCTAAGTCAGATATAGTGCAAAAGTTTTACATTAAATATTACATATGAATTACAAATTAATGAAACATATTAATTTATTTTTCTGAACATCGGGTATGTAAAAGGAAATGTTTAGGATTTCAGTTTTAACTTAATTAATTCTAAGCACAAAGATGGCACACAAGTTCATAGTTTTGATACAATCATATAAATTTCATTCCGAGCAAGATTTAGGCTTTGATACTATCACACCAGGTTGAATAACTAATTTTTGCGCCTGCAGATCTCTAGCAAATTTTAATTTTAACCAAGAATAAGTATTCACACACAAACCTTGTACACATTTCTAAACAACAGGACCTGAGATTTGTCATTGACAAATTCCTTTTATAGATATAATTATGTCTCATACGTATTATGAACATTTTCTTATTGTAACATATAAAACGTAAATTACTAATAATAATTTCTATAATTTAATAATAATACTTTTAATTTTATTATCTTTCTCCAGAGATTATTGTCGGCCTGCAGTCTATGTAACTTCCAATCTTTCTCATCAAGCCTACTTACCTGCAGCCACCCAGCCTCAGAAATATGTTCTAACACCAGGTCAAATATCTGCTCCCTTTTCCACGGCCCAGCTTCCTGTCCCCCCTCCAGCACATCACCATCATGCCTCCAGCCGATCTTCAATCGCAGCTGCTGTGCCTTATGCTGCAGCACACAGCGCATCTCATCCCTTGCCAGCTCATCTTCAGCCTTCATCAGCTAACCCTCCAACAGCAGTTTTACCCGCCTCAGCAGTTTCAATTGCCCCTTTCCCCAGTGCCCAAGCTCTTGCTCCTCCGTACAGCTACAGTCTCAATCCCCTAAGTCCAGCAAAAGCAGCCTACAGCCATTTGTATCAGATGTTTGGTGAATGAAAACTTGTGGTAAAAGAAATTTGTTATGTTCTTTATTCATATTCATAAATAGACATTGTGCCATGATAGTATTTAAATAAAATCATTCTAACTTATTATATAACTTTTACAGTGTTGTCCCCTGATCTGCAAAGCAGAGAAACATTGGATTGTCAGTAAATGTAAGAGATGAGTTTATTGTCAGGGATTTTTTTTTTTTTTTTGTCCCAAGCAGTAAAAGTTGGGGAATTTTAAAATATAGCTAGTAACTTTAAACTTAGTTTGTTTCTAAGCTATATTGCACTGTCTGGTATGTTGTATACTGTGCTTATGTGGACAAGTGCATTATAATGAAAGACTAACTAATTAGTTACATTTTTTAATTTTTGCCGTGCTGTCATTGTTGACAATGTAATATGACGATGTGGTCTGTTCAGGTTTATGGTGTGTGAGGATTTGTCAGTAGGTCCTGATCTGTGATTGTTTTTGTTCGGCCTATGAAAATAACTTTGGATAGTTTTGGAGCTACAGTAGTTGTATACATTTCACAGAACAATAATATCCAAATATATACTATAAATTGTTTATTCATGTTCTTGGGTGTTTGAAATATGGCCATTGAAAACTCAAATTCAAGACCCCATTTCAATATTTTCTTTATACTTGTACTATATTTAGGAAAAATAAAAGAAGGAAGCAATATTCTCTCATTAAATGTGAAAAGACGGTTTTGAATTAAAAAGCCTGAATTTTTAGAAAGCTTATACTGTCACTCATACTATCTGTATAAATAAAATTGAAGATCTGTGTGTGTGTGTGTCACCATCACAGGAAAACGGCTGCATCAAATTTCAAGAAGTTTTATGGGTAGCCTTGGAATCCCCACTTAAAATTTAATCCATGTTTTAAGTTTCTAGAGAGCCAGTGATTGTTGAGATATTAATAAAAAATTGAATGAACCTTGCATAGAGATAGCAAGCATTATGCAACCAATATTGGGTTGTAAGGTTACAGAGATTATTGATATTTTCAATTTCTTAAGTCATCTGTTTTAATTTGGTAAAAAATTTTCAAACTCATATTGAGTGTAATAATACCACTTTAGTTCTTTTTTTGCATATGTTGATGCAATTTCATAGCACTTCCAATTTGGTATATATTTATCACATTTCATAATTTTTGTAAATTTGTTTACAAATGGAACCAAAATGTTCTATTCTTTAGATCTGCCTGTGAAGATAATTTTGTGTAATGAGACTACAGATTCTTAAACTTCTCTTTAGGAACATTAATTTAAATATTTTAATAGAATGTCTTAATAACAATGTCATTTAGAACGCTATAGAAATTTGCACATGATTATGCAAATTCCTATAGTATTCTAAATGACATTGTTATTAAGTTTCTTTGTATATTTTATACTAGCCGCCTTTGGCGACCAGCCTGTTCGCTACCCTTGAAAATTCTGACCGTGGCAAACTCTTTGGCGCGACCTACCAGAAAGGTGTGAGGTAACTGTTTGGACGGCCAGGAAGTGCCACCCAATTTGGATCGGAACCCAGTGGGGGAGGCATCCACAGAGACCGTACCCTCCTTCCCCTACCACCAACCTCTTGGAAGGACTTACGGTCCCACATGTTTAACGTGATCGTACTCCGCGTGAACACGGCTGCAGTTTTGGCAGTGGCAGGAATTGAACCCGTGCCTACCGAGTGAAATTCCCGCACGCTAACTACTGGGCAACCGCGTCCTCCGCGACAATCTCCATAACTTTCTCTTTATTCACCCAATTTAGACCGGAACCCAGTGGAGGAGGCATCCACAGGGACCGTACCCTGCTTCCCCTACCACCAACCTCTCGGAAGGATTTACGGACCCATATGTTTAATGTGATCGTTCTCCACGTCAATGGCGGGAATCGAACCCGGGCCTACCGAGTGCAATTCTCGCACGCTAACTTCCCGCGTGCTAATTTAAATTTTATAATGACCATAAGCTAAGCTCTTAATTCCATCATCCTCGTTCAATCGTTCCATCATTTAAAATATCCATTTAAAATATCTATAAATTCAAATATCCATTCAAAATATCCATAATTAAAACATCCCAATTTAGACCGGAACCCAGTGAGGGAGGCATCTACAGGGACCGTACCCTCCTTCCCCTACCACCAACCTCTCGGAATTACTTATGGTCCCACATGTTTAACGTGATCGTACTCCGCGTGAACACGGCAGCAGTTTTGGCAGTGGCGGGAATCGAACCCGGGCCTACCCAATGAAATTTCCGCACGCTAACCACTGGGCTACCGCACCCTCCGCGACAATTTCCATAACTTTCTTTTTATTCACCCAATTTGAACCAGAACCCAGTGGGGGAGGAATCCATAGGGACTGTACTCGCCTTCCCCTACCACCAACCTCTCGGAAGGACTTATCGACCCATATGTTTAACGTGATCGTACTCCGCGTCAGTGGCGGGAATCGAACCCAGGCCTACAGAGTGCAATTATCTCGAGCTAACTTCCCGCGCGCTAATTTAAATTTTATAATGACCATATGCTAGGCTCTTAATTCCACCATCCTCGTTCCATCATTTAAAATATCCATAAAATTAAAATATCCATTTAAAATATCTATAAATTAAAATATCCATAAATTAAAAAATCCATTTAAAATCAAAAAATCATCCATATCGTTCCACCAATCCATAAATATAAAAATTTCAAATACATCACCACAATTCAAACCACCATAATTCAATCATTTAAATTATTTAAAATATCCATTTAAAATATCATATAAATATAATAATTTCGGCCGATGTATACAAAACTTATGCTAGGCTCTTAATTCATTTAAAACCGAAAGCGCGGTCTCCATGGAGACGGGGAAGAAATAACTGCGGATGAGGGAGAAATGCCGTTGAAGAACTGAGCGGATTGCCGAGAAATTTAAAATCATGACGTCTTTAAAATTGCGAAAGTACTTTTCACTATGCAAGAATTTAAAAACCAAAAATCGGTTTTTTGAGTCAAAAGTGACTTTTGTTTTAAAATCTTTAAAAAATGTTAGAAATCGAAATTGAGAGTTGAAATTGATATATTTTTACTCGCAATTGTCTGTTCTTTCCGGTGGTGTGATTTGTTTTTTTGTATGATGTCCGGATCGTGGAGAAAAAAGGGTAAAAAACGGTCGAAATCGCATAAAACATTAAATAACAAAAAACATAATTAAAATTTTAAAAATCGGTTTTCACGTGTCCCCTTCCCACCCCACCCTCACTCCCCGGATCTCCGATTGCCACATTTCGTAGCTCTCTGATGCGCGGTCGCTGAACTTATAGTGTATAAGACAGACAGACACACACACAGACATTGCCTTTTATTATTTAAGATTGTGTATGAAGAATGGATATATTGCTAGTTTAAAATAAGTCAAGCTCATAAAAAATGCAATTTATACATAAAACATAAGAATGATAGAGTGTATTGAGTAATAATATGCAAGTATATACAAGCCTTGGCTAATATTGTCTATCCTCAAAGATCATGGTGGAATTTTTCTAAAAGAGTAAAATTACTCCTTGACTTATTTCGAAGGAATATTTTTAGTGAATGACCAATTACCCTCTAATTTCCAGATATTTACATTTATTGTATTTTATAATTTTTATTCTCAGAACTTATTTAAAATAAAGTTATTAAGGTTAGGCTACTATTTTAAAACCACAGGATGAAACAAATGTTAATTTTTAATTAAAATTCTAAAGATATAAATTTAGATGCAAATGCATCGAATTCTAGCTTATGCTTTTAAAATGGTTGCATAAGTACCCAAATCATTATTTTAATACCATTAATCAGAAAATAGTAATTCATTTCATTCATAATAGATTTGAATTACAACAATATATGCAAAGGTGGAAAATATTTTCATATTTTTTCACAATATTGTTCCAAAACAGCTCTTCATTTCATTAATGATACGTTTGGAGAATAACTTTTTTGTAGAAAACACATAATTATAAAAAATTTAGTCAATGCAAACAGATTGCATAAGGACAAAATATTTACACAATGTAACAATATACCGAGGGTTACATACAAATGCAGTTCGTCATGATGTTGCTTCAAAATAGCCATAATTTCATTAATAATATATTTGAAAAATAAATTTTCTGTATAGCACTTGAGCACTTGTGATAATTATAAACATTTTAGTCAATGCAAACAGATTACATAAGTGGAAATATTTTCATAATTAAGCAAAATATACTGAGAGTTGCATATAAATGTAGTTGTTCACCATACTTCTGCAAAATAGTGTTTCATTTCATTAATAATATATTTAAAAAAAAAAAAAAAATTATGTAATATGAAATAACAATAAAAATTTTAACCGATGCAAATAGGGTGCAAAAGTGGGACAAAGATAATCATTGGTCATCTCTCCCACGGCAGTCGAAATCGCCACTTACGAATACCTATTTTACAATTAAGCGGAAACTGATTTCCAAAAGTGAGAACAAACAGTAAAAATCCAATTTCAAAATTTGTGACTTTTTCCATTTTTTGAGACATTGAAATACACGTATAGAGGCATTATTGTAATCTCTGATTGTTAATTTTCGATTTCCTTTATATCTTTTGTATTTCAAATGCTTATAAATCTGTCTTACTTTATTTCTTGCAGAGAAATGAAATGAGACCCTTCACAACTCATGTTCATTATTCTCAAAGCATGGATGAGACAAGTTTGAATTTGCTGGCATTGTCTTTTGTGTTTGAACTGATACACATTGTGTGACCAAATACAAGCTAACTTGTGATGCTGTATATTACTACATCTGTTTGTGATTTTCTCTTAGATTTTGTTTTTCATTTTGTTGCTGGCCATGTATTTTATGCAAATTTGTACGAAAAACCAAATTATTGTATTAGACCGATGTTTATAGGTATATGCTTTGAAATGAAATTAAGTGATATAGTGTTAGCTTGCATGGAAAATACTGTAAATAACTTGTATATAAATGAATACTTTTAAACTGTTTGGTCTTTATTTGTGAGTGTAAATAATTTTATTTAAAGGGCCGCATCTAGATTTACTTTTATTTTTATAGTGTACAAATGGGAGTGTTTGTGCAGTGTGTGAAATTTTTACCATTTTGCATTGTCATACTTCACATACTGCAGTTTTAATATATTACTATGAATTTTACACCTTGTAGCTAAACTCATTGGCTATATGCATAGTGTTATATGCCTTCTTGATGTAGGATAGTTTGAGTGAAGAATCATAATGAGTCAGAATTATTAAAAACTCGTGTTTATAGTCATCAAAATTGAACTGTTATTTGTTAAAAGGACATTAGTGAAGAGAACTTCTTTCGTGCATCCAGTCACTGACAGTTGTCAAGTCTAGCCATTATTAGCCAATTTGGCTCATTTTACTTATGAGTGGCTAATATTTTAAATGTATTAGTCGACCACTTTTGACACAATTTCTTATAACTAGATTTCAGAATTACTTTTTTATTTTCATTCCTTTGATCAATTGCTTTTAATAATTTTCAGCCAAAATTCGAAATTTTGATTATAATACTGGATAACCATCCTCCCCCTACACAAGTTTTTAAATTTTAAAATTTCAATAGGTATGCATGAATCATCAACATCTTTAAAAAAGTAGCTTCTATAATGTGTTTATTTGTGATTTAAAACAAAATATGCTTCTTATGGAATCCTCATATGAAATTAGCTGATTTTCAATATCTGTTTGAATAAATTTTGCTGAAACAATTTGCCTGCTAAGCTGCAATTGGCGAAAAATAATTTCTAGGAAGAATTATAGACTTCGCAAAATCAGCAGTATTGACTAATGCCCTGCTAACAAATGACAATTCGGTTATAAGTTCATATAATCACATTTTAAAAATTTTATCTTAAATTCATTGACTATTGTTTGTTTTAACTAAGACGAGTATAGGCAAGACCTATTGACATTTATTATTAAAGAAAGCTTTTTCAGTTTATGCTTTGTTTTAATATTTAATAATTTTAATTTATTCTTTGTTATATATTATATATAGTGCTTGTTTTCATTCGGCACTTGCATATTTGAATTTCCTATGTGTGGTTTTAGATATCTTGCACAGAAAACAAAATTTCTAATTTTTTTTATTATAGTTGTTAATTTGTTGCTGTTTTCCAAGTACATAAATTGTGGTTCCAACTTTCTTAAGGTTTAAATTTTATAAATTTTCCTTAATTTCATAATTTTGTTATTCTAAAGTTTGTATCATTTTAGTGATGAAGGAAACATTTCATTGTCTCCTTGCTTAATGATTTTGCAATGTGGTAATGCTGTGTTAAAAGGTGTAATCTCATCAAAATTTATAAAGTTTTAAACTTTGAAAAATTGCATGTGCTAATTTTGTCATTATTCATAGCCATTGACAGTTGATGTAGAAGGCTTAAAACAAGAATCTAGGCGGGAATATTCCATTTCACTCAATTCTATATGTGAAATGTTACAATGTTGAATTCTTGGTTATATATATATATATACACACACACACATATATATATATATTTACATATACATGTGTGTGTGTGTTAAAACTTTATTTCTCATTTAGGAACCACAAATTAAAATTTTTAAATATTTTTGAAACTAAATTTAACTAGTATATTTTTTCTATCTTATCTTTCCAGGCTGCATTATTTGATTCTTCGTTTTGTAATTATTTATTAGAGTCATAGGTGCCAATTTTCTTTTTAATGCTGAGATTAAAATAAATCTAATCTCAGGTCCGGTGAATATAAAATTTATATCTGCTCAATATAAATCTGATCAACACTGCATGTTATAGTAGCAAATGTTATAGAGTATTTGTGCTTAATAGGAATAGTTTTCCCACTCTGAAATTGATGGTACTTTATAACATCACTGGTTTGAAAGTTAAGATCTCTTATGTACAGTACTACTAAATACCAGATTCTCATTTATTGTTGCATATTATGTGTACGAATAAATAGTCATCAAAAATTCTATTGTTTCCTTTTATGTATATGGCCGGTTAATCAAAGTGCATTGTATGTAAGTTCCTCTGTAATATATTTGTGATTGACCTCATGGTCCTTTGTGCTGTAGGGAGTATTACTAGTATTATAAGATTTCCGGAATTTTAAGTCAGCAGGTAGCAAAACTTCACAATCGGCGAGGATTTCTGAAAAGCCTGTAGATTTGAATTTGTGAAACTGCTTAATTACCACTCAGAAAATAACTATTTGCTGTTAGCAGTACTCTGGAATGTTGCCAATGGAGCTCAAAATTGTGTGTTTAATATTGATATAACTAAATTTAGAAAGTATTTTGCAATTGCTTTCTTTTCCCTTTATAAATCTATAGAGTTTTAAAAGTGGTTTAACAAAGGAAATTGTTTTAATTTCATATCCTGTCAAATTTTGAAACAGAGTTCATTTTTGCTCATTAATTATAATACATTTGCATTCAGTGTTTTATTTTTCAAAAGTATTTTATTAAGTCTATTTTTTCCTTTTTCAAAATTGCATTGATCAACTGTCAGCGATTACATTTCCCAGAGTTTGAATAAACAATCTTGTCATGCTTCTGCTTTTGTTTCCATCTGAAATCATTTAATAAGACTTTTGAAATTAAGGCGAGAAGAGACATTAAAGCAACTTCGTTATTTTTTAATATTTTATGGCATGGATTGTACTGTACTGTTTATTTGTAGCAAATTTGCATGACTTCAACTTAATATACTATTTTTGTTCTCTGCCACTTGAATATCTAATAAAATGTAACTGCCATTCAGATGTTAATTGGTGACCCATTTTCTTTTTTTTTTTTCTCCCCCTCTAAATTAAAAATACAGTGCATTTGCAGTCAGCAAGGGTTTTGTAATAATAACCCATACAATTTTATCTCTTTTCTAGGAATATAAAAATATTATTTCTGCCTTCATTGTATGCAATATATAGGCAAAATTATGCAGTTTTGTTTCAAATTATTAAAGCAAACCTCAACAAATTTTTAATTTAACAGATTCGTGCTACTTTAATACTTAAAATGCTTAACATTTTGAAAGTTCTCAAAGTTTTTTGGTTTATAAATTGATGTTTTTACTTTAGTTTAGAAATATTTCTACCCTAAATCAAGCAAGTTTTTAATTTATAATTCCCAATTTTTTATTATAAAGCATATTTAAACATTAAATTATTTTGTAATACTTCAACCAGTGATGTAATATATTAATCTTCTGTACATCTAATGTACTACACTAATTTCTTAAGTGATGCTTTTTATTTACGGCTTATAGAATCATTACATGTGCAGTGTACTCATAATGTGATATATTTGCCCTCCATTGTGACTATTAAGCATAGCAACTTTACTATGAGATATTTATAGGAATAACCGTAGAATGTTAAGTTAGATTGTGTTATTACTTTTTATACTTACGTAGTTGGTGTTTCTTATTAAGTAGTTTTGATTATGATTTTGTTTTTCGTTCTATTTCTGCTTTAGTGTGTGTGTTATTAGATTCATTTTATATTGTCATTACCGTGTGTTTCAATATGATTGTTAGTGCTATATCAAAGCATACCTTTTATTGTAATTTCTACCAACTATAATCCAATGTGATGTGTTGGTACAGTGATATCATGGTGTTAGCTTTACTAGTCTTATATATAACCTGTTGTATTGTTTTATGGATTTATATAAAGGTAGATGATAGATTTGTATTTATATTGTATATCACACAATAGTAGACATGCTGTCATGCATTTGGCATGTTGGTGGCATTAGATGTTTGTTGCCTTGGAATTTTATATACCATTTCAACAGAAAGCATTCTCATTATAACTCATGTGGAATGCAGTAAAAACTTGATTATCTGAACTATTGCAGTTAGGCCTAGTATATAATGAAGATAGATTTAGCATTTATATTGATAGATTTGGATTTTCCACAATAGAACGACACATAAGTATAAGTTTTTAACAGCCATCTAAACTTTAAACTGAAGTGGTAGGCCCACCTTGATAAGTTTCTACATACACACAGTGTAGGATAACAAAATTGCTATTGACTATTAATTAAAGTTTGTTTTGTTTTTTCGTTGCCTCATTGCAGTAAGTGATTTTTTCAACATATTAAAGTAGAGATTGATTGAAGCAAATTCTTCCTGAGTTTTGCAGAATATTAAAATTGGCCGAGATTGGAGTTAATCCATCCTCTTGCAACCTCCTTTCTAAATAAGCCTAACAGGCAATGCCCTACAATGAATTTTATCCTAGATCTTTCTCTAAATTTTATCTGTTACCCAACAAAATTTCACCAATTTTGCCTAGCCTTTAATGGTATTTGAGATTATCTATACCCAGAATTTTAAACAATATGGAAATAGCATGTTGAGCAATAAATTTAAGATCAGGCTGCCAGACTCTTGTCATGAAAGTTATTGCTCTGTGTGTGCCTAAAAATTCCATCATTAACAAAAACATTTTTGGGTTACTCATACATATCATTTAAAATACAGATAGATTTTAAAATTCAGGAAAAATAGATAAACCTTATTAAATACCTTATGATTAGATGACACTCTCACAGATATTGTATGGCAATGTATGGTTGTATTTATAGATTGTTAGATGTATTTTGAGTAGAATATAAATTGGAGTAGAAATATCTAATGAATCTTAATTACTATGATGTAGTTTGAGTGAAATATTTTAATATCTATATTGTTATGGAGCTAAGTGGAAAGTGAGAAAAAATACAATTTTTATCAAAAAGTATGTGACCTAAATGTGCATCTGGTAGTTAAGGAAAGCAGAATTCAATTAAAGAGTAACATTGTTTCTTGGGGGGTTTTTTTCTAGCACATATCAACGGATAAAAGTAGGACACCTTTGATGTTGCCCATTCTAATAACTCAATCAGCATTTACAAGTATTCTTGTTTGAGTATGTAAACTTAAAAATAATTAAAAAGAGACACTACCCTTAAAATCGTAAAAAGATTACCCCTCTCCTCTCCCATAAAGTCTTGTCATTTTTTAACATTTTGGTACTATTGAATGTCTAAATGTTAATTATTTCTTGAGATATTCAGAAAATGCAATACATCAACAATGTAATACTAAATATAAATTTATACTTTGAATGTGTTTTTCTCAAAATGCAGATTTTTGAACTGGTGCACAGGATATTTCAAGAATCGTTTGATGAATTCTTATAAAATTTTGTATTGTCAAATAATTGTACTAGATTTATATGTGTAACTTATAAAGTGAAAATTTTAAAAACAAAAAGTTTGTAAGCATTCTGAAAAATTTTTGAATTGATACATATTAGCTTGTCCCATTAAAAATTAAATAATACTAGTATGTAAGTGCATTATAAATGCTATTAATAAAACCCCAAGCTAATTTGATTATATCCATAAAAATTTAAGATATGCATGCAACAACATATGATTTTATTGGCAAAAAACATAGGTAAATTATAATTATATTTGAAAAAAATGTTCAATTATCTTTTTTAATTTAAAGAAATATATTTTGTTTCTCTACCTTAAAAGTTTCATCCCAATAACTTCAGTAGATTTTATTTTGGAAACGTTTGAACTTCTGTTGATTTTGTCCACATAAGAGTAGTGTTGTGCCAAAACTTTTGTGTAGTTTTACACCTTAAAATTAAAATTTTATTGCATTTAATATAATTTTATAAATGAAGATAAAATAATTATAAGAACGTCCATGTGTTAAAATTGTCAACTTAATATATGTAATTCTGTAGAAATTGCAAGTTTATCATGTATTTCAAATTTTCTGTTTGAGATGAAATGATGAGCAAAATCAAAAAGTTTAGTATTTGATAAGTTTGTACAAGATGTTTCACTTTTATATATCTTCAGGAGTAATTTGTAGACAGAACTATTCACACAAAATAGTCTCGGTAGATGCCTTTGGTTAATTTCTATTCTGTGAAAAAGGTTAATGTCCCGATTCAAATAGCACAGACCATGAAAGGAATACTATAATTTCCTCTTCTATTAATCCATTGTATTTTGCTGTGCTTTTAGTTCATTTTCTTTTCTCAGCCTTTTAGAAAGTTGGAGACTTTCATTTGATACCTTTACTATGGGGGTAATGAAATGAAAAGTAAAAAATAACTATATTTGAGGCATTCGTGTAAAAGCAAACTATATTGCTTTAATATATGTTTTATAGAATTTTATTATAGCTGATATGCAATCTTGCATTGTAGTAATGTTTTTTAAATGTAAATGCATTTCAAAATTTTGTAGGATATTTTCTTTGCATTAATGTGTTTGGGCAAATTTATATCAGTCACTATAAAAATAAGTTTAATTAAATAAAACATATATTTCACATAAGATATTTTTTTACAGACTGTGTCCGAGATCTCAAAAACATTCTGCGCCAGGCTTTAAAACTGTAAGGACTTATCTTCTACTAGAAGTAGGGGGGTGGACCCACTAAGAAAAAAAGTAATGTGTTCCCAGAAACCGCAAGAAAAGAAATGGTTACCTTATCTTAGCTTGTTTGACTGTTCTATGAGAACTTGCAATGGAAACTAGTGTTGCAATAATTAGCATGCAATATATTATAGATATGCCTTTAGCTATAAATTTTAGGATGCAAGCTAACTGTTTGTCTGTTAAAAATAGGTTTAGTAAGCTGAAATGTGTTCATAAATATCTACTAGATTTTCTGTTATCTATACCAATTGCATTCATTTAATTCGGGTAATCAAGTTTTCTACTGTAGTAGCTCTATCCCCTCAGTTTAAGAGTGGAATTTTTACTAAAATATCACTTATGCACAGAACTTCAGTGTCCTACATTCGATTTTTGGCGAGCTTTCATAGTTCAAACTACAAATATTTGTCTTACATGATCCTTTTTGGATAACACACTACATTCTTAAACTGAGGCATAGATATTGGTGTCGAATGTGCAAGTTTATATGCAGTGTTTCACTCTGGAGTTCTTGTTCACAATGATATACTTACTAATTGTTAGTTGATATTTCTGGCTCTTGCAAATATTTCAACTGTATAAATTTTCCTTGATATATTTTTTATTTTATTTGTTAGTTATTGTACACTTAGTTTAGATGAAATCATCTTTGTTAGTGCTTTTATCGTGGTATAAAAACTTGATACTTGATTCCTTAGGTATTTTATCTGAATGTTTCAGCTGTTCTATGTAGAATTAAAAGAAAAAACTTCTGTGTATTTTTCTCCATTTCAAAATGTAGTATTTTTATGTCAACCAGTAGTTTTGGAGCAATTTATATGCTATAGCCTGACAAATATGTGTCTTGAAGAATAGCTCCTCAGGGTTATAAGTTACACAGTTCACGTGTACTTGGATGTTAGTCACTTACAATGACATTGAATATGCTTGTTTTAAATATCTGGTGGCTGGAATAGTATATATTTTATATTGTGTTACATCATGAATTTCTGAATTCTAAGTGCTCTTTGTTGTGTGTTTTGATTTTTAAGTTAAAAGCATGCATTTGTATATTATATTTTTTGTTTGTTTGTTTTTCTAACTATCTGAAAATGAATTATTATTTGTATTATAAAAAAATGAATTATGTTAAATACAAGATGTATATAAATTGTAATGTTCTTATACCTATATATCTCTTGATTTCTGAAAGCGATTTGTACTATAAAGGAAATGTATTCGTTATTAGTCTATATATAGCTTTATGATTGATATTTACATTAATTACACTGTGTTGAAACTCCATTTATTAGAAAAGTATATAAAGTATCATAAACCATCTGCACTTCCAGATCATAAAATTACTCATCAGTGTACGGCTCTTGGAGTTAACCTTAAAAATGTGTCTTATTGTAAATTTATCGTGTGAAAGTTAGTTTTTCAGATAATTTGCACATTTATTTGCTTGCATTTTATAATCTGATATTTTACAAAAGGCCTATCTCTTCTTTGCTTTTCATTTAAAGGGAGGAGTTGCAATTTTATCTAGTTTTCAGTTGTTATCCATTAGTTTATTGATAACTTGTTACAGTAAGAGTGGCAGAGTTTCCATTTTTTCCCGGAATTTAATTTTATCATTTCAAATTAAACGTTAATTATGATACATTCATGTAACAGATACTCAATTCCACCATTTGATATATTTATTAAATTTGGATAAACTTGGTTAATTGATTGGTCTGATTGTTCAAGGAGTGCTTATTCCAAGCTCCAATCTAAGAGTTTCATATTTGTTCATGAAGTTTCTGAAAAATTAACTTATTTTATTCGATATCTATTTAATTCTTTTTGCACTGAATCAAATGAATTGTAAAAAGGAAAAAAACATGGTGTTTTTAACACAGCACTGAATTTTAATATAAATTTTCTTGTGATACATAAAGGAACATTTTATAATGAATTGTCTAATCTTTGTATTGTTGCTCCAAATGATCGCAATTATAGCATATTACCCTTCATTTTAAAGGGCTTGCAAAAATCTTTTGATTGATACCAAGTTTGATAATGTGCCCCCTCGAAGGGTAACTTGCACAAAGATTTTCATGAAAACAATACCTTCTCTAATTCTATAGTATGAGAAAGTAAAAATGTGTAATTGTAATGGCCTATTCATAAATTCTGCCTCTTAACTTGCTTTTTTTTTGTTATTGTATGTTATTTATATTTTAAATATTATACCCTATTTCCATATTTATTTAAATTACAAATTTTGAAAAAGATTTAGCACTATAGTAATACTAAAAGTTTAGTTTGCTACATAGTAGGAACTTATTTATCTTTCTGTAAATTAAAACTTTAGTTTCGTGTCTGTTATTTATTTATCATTGTTTACATTTGAATTGAAACATTGAAAACTATTGAATATTTATTGATATTTCTGTAAAATTATCTTGACTTCAGTGTTTTGACTTTCATATTTATGCTGTGATTATGATAGATGTTATGTTGAGGGGGAAAAATTATGTCAATATGAGTTTATCAATATGATATTAAGAAAAAAAAAGCATTGTGTCAAAAGATTTTAAAAATAAAATAAAAATGCTTTATTTTCTTGCATGTATTGGAAATGTATAAATCTTATCAATGAAATTATTCATTTATTATCCTTTTTTCTTTATTTCTTGTATATATGAAACAATATAGCTATTAATTTTTTACAAAAAAAAAACTTTTACTGTAGTTACGTTCCCCATGTTGATGGAAAATATGCAATATGTCATATTCTATAAGTTGTATTGCAGGCTTTATTCATGTTCAACATACTTAAGCTTATTGAATGAATTACTCAGCTCATTTATAAATTGATTTGTAAAGAGTGTGTTAAGCATTTGTCACACAATTTTGCATGTACCATTCATCTCTCTTGAACAAATTTAATGCAATTATTATCTTGCAACTTCTTCAGATATTTAGAGTTATGTTAAATAGTTTTCATGATCATATTCCAAAGGTAATTTGGTTCTAGTTAGATTAGTTTGTTACTATACAAAAACTGCTTAAACAAAATTATTCAAAACAAAATTAAAATATTTGCAATGTATTTTTTTTTATATATATATAAATTTTACATCACACCCAACCTTTGACTACAATTTTAATATTTATTACGTAACACTGGTATGAGCAACCTTTTCAATCAGTGGGCCAAATGACATAATTTTAACTTATAACAGGCCAGATATGAATATCCTAAATTTATGTACACTCCAACTATTATTTAATAAACACATATAATGTGTAACATTTTAATAAACATCGATTTTACAGAATATATGTACAGTCATGATCAACTTTTAAATATCTTATCCCAAACTAACGATATCCCAATGTAATCAATAGAATTAGCTGTCTCTTGCTATCCTAGGTAAATAAATTTGTGACTTGATTGCTGTGCAGCAATTAAAAAACACTTTTAAGTAACTTTTTAATCATGTTTATAAATTGGATGATAATGCTGTGACATCAAACTACATGCGACTCCCAGACACACAACTCCAAGATATACTCCTTGATCTCAGCTGTTCAACGTGAAGATTACTGTGAGTATAAAACAGTTACCAATAAAATCTATCCCTTTACAAATCCAAAAATGTTCAAAATATTGAACAGAGATAAAAAGTGATGGTATAAATCAAAATAAATTTTAAGCAGAGCTAAAATTTATTGTCTTAATAGTCTATAAAATTTTTCAGTTCTGATTCTCATGGCAGCAGAGTCAGTGGTTGATTACCAGTGTCTGGTAATTACCAAACTATGAAAATAAGCTAATTATAAGCAACTAGAAAAATACCCAGCATTGCATGGGATAGTACTGAAAAAATGTTAATGCTATATAAAATGTGAAATATTTTAGCCATAAACTTGCTCCCAATGACCTCTACGAACCAGTGAAAATATATAAACCTGTTAATTCAAATTATAAGTGGCTACAGTTAGACGACAAAAAGGTATTTTAATTCCTTTTGTTTAACAAGCAGATGTAAAAGGATAAACTTAAATCAATCAAAAATATTCTGTTAATATTCATTTATTGAAAAAGTTTCATCAAAGTTAACCACACATTTTCGGGGATACTTGGAAGCATATTTTTACTTTAATGTATTAACACAATGCACAATTTAAATATTTTTAGCTGTGAATTTACTCTTTATTAAATTTAATAAATGAGTGAAATATGTATCTAAATCAATAAAGCCATTCTCAGGTTGTACGCAATGGCAATCGGACAAACAAGTTTTTAATTCTTGTTAAGCCTTTAAGCATTTATAATGTGTTATAATTGGTATTTCATAAAAAAAAATTGTATAGCTAAAATTAATCAATGGTTGATAAATTTTAACAGTTGTATGCTATGTGCAAACAGTAATATTTAGTTTTAAATTAGCATGAATTTTAAAAACTATTCTGATTAGGCTTCATGAATAATATTTCTTAAATCCCAACACTACCAATATAAGTACAATTCAGTATGAACGCTACACTGCAATTTTCTTGTTTCCTGTATGCCAATTAACAAAATAATATTTATATTACATTTCACTTACAACTAAATCTGTATAAAGTTTTTAACTTATCAAGAATATTATCTAAAATTAAAGTTTTGTGTAACTTTCTTTATTGATAATTACAAAGAGAGAGATTGAATGGAAATGCATTAACAATATAAAATACATTTTAATTACTTCTTTTTTATTTGTATTTCTTTGTATATTTTTATATCCTTCTTTAAACATTGGATTCTTTATTATCACAGAATCCATTTTTCAAAATAGAATCCTAGTGGATTGGTGCTGAACTTAGCAAAATGTCAGTGATAAATATTACAAAAAATGTAAGCATATAAATATATGTATACACAATATTCAGTAGTATATGTTTTTGTGTGCTAACATGTCGTATAGTCAGTATCACATTCTAATTCCTTATTTTGCTTTGAAAAAATTTGTGTTAAATTTCATATAAATTGTAGTTCTGTTAATTATTAACAAAATGCATTTGATTTTTAAAAAAATATAAAAAAATTTTAAAAGTAAAAAAAAATAAATGCTAAATAAAAAAAAATAATGTATGTGCTTTGTTAAAAACATTTGGTTTGTTGTATTGAATTCTATGGCATTTCTAAAATAGTACATTTGTACAAAAGTAGTTCACTATCCAATTTTACTTGTAAAAATCCTTGTAAATAGCTCAGAGTAATTTTTCACTTAAAATTCTATGAAAAGACGATGTGAGCTTATATGTGTGTGTGACAGCTAATGTGTAAATTAGTTCTTAATCTTAATTCTATATCTTAAAAGCATCTGTGTGGTTTTTATGCATTGGAAATAATAAATGTTAAAGTTGCTTTGTGTGCAAACAAGATTTTTATTTTTACATATGTTCTCTGCTGCAAAAATTACATTATAATGCAAGTAAAATTAACACTTGCAGCTTTGAACATATATGGACATGTTAAATCTCAAACGTCTACCCCAGATATAGTAGATGGAACAAAGGAATGTAAACTGAATCCATACTTGTAGAACACATTTGAAAGATCAATTAAGAGTTTAAAGCCTATATTATAGTTACAAAACTTTACACCCACTCAATTCAATGTTATGAAACACAAATTACCTCATAGAATGATTGATAGCTCAAGTTACTTCAACTCACTTTTATCCATGCATCATTCACCTACTGCTTTAACACTGTTTAAAGTGGTGCATGCAATCAGGTACGTAGCCAGAAAAAAAAAATTTGAGGGAGGGGAGCACAATTTCTGAAGAAAATATTCTGAAGAAATATTTAAAATAAAATGCCTTTAAAATTGATCAATAATTAAATAATTTAAATACCTATGCATCTCACAATACATTTAAAAATATATATAAATGACAAAAGTTGGAAAAAACATGTTATTTTATGAGAACACTGAAAAACATATAAAGAACCTAAATTTTGGGGAGGGAGATCTCAGGCCCCTGAGGAATCCCTGACTATGCCCCTGTATGCATTCACAATTTTAGACGTAATATTGTTTAAAAAGTTATCGAAATATTATAAAAATAAGTTCTGTGTGTAGTAGAATAAAAAATCTGATGGCACAACTTTCTGTCATATTCATGAGTTTTACAAATTAATACAAAATAAATATTTTGTATTCTGCAAAATTCAAATTAATGCATTATGGAAGAAAGCAAAAATGGATTTGATGAAAAATCATACAAAATAACATATTAAATGAGTATTTATTTGAAATACCGAATTTGCAGCTTGAAAATCATTCCTTTTTCAGTTCACTTAATGCATTTCGAACAATATGGCCTGTTCTATTATTCCAAATTCTACCACGATCTAATCAGCACCAGGATAAAACATAAGTGGCTTAATTGCCAAATTTCATGAAATTTCATCAGTTCGTTTTTGAACTAGTATAAATACCTGCATTGTACAGACAAATGCATGCAACAAAAATTTCTTTATTCATAATTTAGAGTAGTGTTTCTCAGCGTATGGATTGTGACTTCCCAGGGAGATTGACTTCTAAAGATGTAGGGAGAATAAAAAATATATAAATGCTGTAACTATGCTATTTATAAATACTTTTAAAGTGTTTTTGTTGTACATCTTTTAGTGAAATTTGAGACAGCTTCACAAAGAAATATCGCACAAAAGCAGGTAATTTTCAACCTCATTCTAATGCTTCTCTATACATTATCTTGCAATATTTATAGAAAAGGTAAAATACAACAACTCAACGAAATACTTATGGGAAATTCAATATTTCTCAGCCAAAGTAAGATCTTTGTGCATATTATAATTGGGAAATATAAGGTTGTATTAGAAGGCTGGATCGGACCTTTGCACCTATGTGTAAGCACAGCATTCGATAAAGAGATCTTCTATGCCAAAATGTTAATACTACCTTATATACATGACACTAGAGTACTCCCTTTTCAGTGAACATTTGGGGGAGGGGATCAACTCAAATGTAATAAAATATTGTATTGTCATCACAAATATGTATGTTTTGAAGACCCAGACCGTCCGACTCATCCAAGGACTTGAGCAACCGTTTGGACGGCCGGAAATATGTATGTGTAGAAGACCCAGACCACACGACTAACCCGAAGGCATATAGCTGCTTAATGTGTGGCCGGGGAAATATGTATGTGTGGAAAACTTCGAGAAAATCGGCTCAGGGAAGTTTGTCAAAAATTTATTTCAACATTTGACCCAGAGAAACCAACCTAAATAAAACAGTGTAATAATAAGAATAACCCATTTCTCAGTCTGTCCGTGTGCAACACTTGATGACAAATTTTGTGGGATACCACCAACTTGGTGTGTTTATTTAAAATGTGTTTCCAAATTAATAAAAATGTACCGAAACTGAAAAATATAATTCTAAATCAATGAAAATTGCACATAACTGGTAGAAATTGATATCTTGAAAAAATATGAGAATAGCATGTCTGTCCGTCCGTAACGCTTGAAGAAGAATTTGGCGGGATATTGCCAAATTGATGAAAATTCAATATCTTGGAAAGAATATAAAAATAACTTATTTTTCCATCTGGTCGGTAATGCTTGGTGAAAAATTTGGTGAGATAGTGGCAACTTAGCGACTTTTTTTAGTGGATTCAAGTCACAAAAATATCTCTAAATCGATGTTTAATTGAAAAAAAATTCATTATCTTAGAAAGAATGAAAATAAGAATAACCCATTTCTCAGTCTGTCCGACTGTAACACTTTGTGAAAAATTTAGCAACAATTTTGGTTGGATATCTTCAACTTTGCCACTTTATTTTGTGTTGCCAAATTAACGAAAATATCCCTAAAATGATAAAACTCACGCTAAATAATTTGATTTGCTCAATTTGTTTGAGATATCATAAAAAAAAAATATATATATATATATAGTTGATTCATATATGGAAATGCTCAAAACTAGTAAATGCATCAAAATCCAAACATCTAATTTTTGACATAATCCTGATACTTTTATATACTTATGTATTGTATGAAAAGTCATAGCCACACTGTTGCATTTTCTATGTCAAGTAGTGTATATTCAGATAAATTATTCCCATGGTACAAAACACTAAAATTTATTGAGAATAAAATAGTGTTTATGACATAGTAGGAAGTTCAAGCTACGAACAGTTATGAAATTCTGTACAGCAGTACTCGGCTTATATAACAATTTACCGAGGTAACATTGTTTAAAAGTTAAATATTTAAAGCCAAAGTTGACCCACATTTTGTCATTTGCAATTCAATTTTCTGTAGCAGAGAATTGGAGGCAGAGTAGTTAGAAAATTTTTCAAGTATTCTTTGCTGATGTTAGTTCATCAATGGTGCTTATACTCCTGCTGCAATTTCTGTAAAAACATGACATGCTATGACGGTAGTACAAATGATAGATGATGGAAATTTCATATAAGTTTATAGGCTGTAGAAATGTTGAATCCCATTAAAGAACTGTGAGAAGTCAGCTACTTAGCTTTATTATTCAATAAGAATGCTTTGAGAAGAGATACTGATAACTTCAAGTAAAAATTCTTGCTGTTGTAAACTAAGACTAAATGCAGCAACAGTAAAAGTAAACAGTTTGTTTAAATTCTACCAGTGTGGAGTTCAGCTGTTCCTGAGCAACTTAACACTTTGTACTGCAAGTCTGAAAACAGGCCTTTTGATGCCAACGCTTAATTACCGCAAGCCTAAAAATAGGCTTTTAGGTGCTAACACTTATTAACCACGATCCAATTAATAGGATTTTGCAACTGCTGTTTTCTGCAATAACTTTTAAAGCGTAGATGTGCAGTTTCATTAGTGAATTCAAGACGATGCGAGTGTTGGCCACACATGCCCTTGATGATTTAAATAATTTTTAGTTTCCTTGATCCAAAACCCAGACACCAAATAAAGTTACAAAAATAAATTAAATTATTGTTTCAATCAAATATAATAATGCACTATATCACACACTTCATGCATAGTAAGGTTTGTTTACATTTTTATTTAATTAAAAGTTAATAAGATGAGTGAAATCTGAGAGCTCTGATATGTTTTTTGCCCTAAGATCAGATAGCTGCTACAGTTTTATCGAAGACATGGAATTGTTGTTAAAAGATACAGAATCTTGTTGAGATCGTACAGTTTGTCAGATGGTGTGGCAAGGCACTGTCCATGCTATATTGTGACAGACAGAGTGGATATCATCTTAAACAGATCTAAAGAGGGAGATTTTAAAGTCTAATGTCAAGCCAGCCATCTGTGCCAAACTAGTATTACTCCTTAATAACTTCTTTAGCATCTGGCTAAAAAACACCCACACAGTGAGCATACTCAGATTACGTATGCAAGATCAACTATGTAATCAACATTTCCTGCAAGAAAGCAATTGCAAGTTGACAGCGTTTTAAAAATGTGACTGAGCTGGTCACTGACTAATAATTAGTTAGCTTCTAAAAATAAAATTGCTTAAAAATATAACATTAAAACTGGTAAATTAGAAAAGAGTACTTTATTAAAATATCTAAACATTTGAGAAATTTCTTTACATTCAAAATGAGTATACATTTTAACAAGATTTTAAAACATTTTTCTTTTACATATATAAAATTATCAATCAAGAACATGTCATTTTATTAAAATGTTTGTTGCATTTATATTTCAAACTTGCAACACTGATATTTGCTAATCATTTATAGTGCTGCACAATACACAATGTTATAAAACACACTTTAGAAAAATTTGAATTAATAAAAAAACTTTTTTACAGTGATTAAAATTACAAACTTTTTATTTTTTTAATTTAAATATTTGTAAATTTATAAAATGGTTCAAAATGTAAATGTATGTTTTCATAAAAAGCACTATTCTCTCAATAAATGATAGACAAATGTGGAAAGCCCAGGTCGCCCGACTCACCCAAGGGCAGGAGCAGCAAAGTGAGCGGCCGATGATAGACAAATGTGAAACAGTATATATATATATATATATATTGTAAAAAAACTAATTATTAAATTTAAAATATCAAGATTTACTAAACACTAAATATTATTTTAAGTAGTTTTCCCTTTTCTTTTTCGTATATAGGCAAGGAAATGTTTGGAAGAATTTCCCCTGTGGGAGGGGGGGGAGACTTTCTAAAAATTAAAGTTAAATGTAAAAAATAGACCCTTCACAAAATTTCATATTTCCAATGTAAACAAATTTTGAAACATTTAAAAAAAAATAAAGCTTTCTAAGAATAAGGTATTTACATAAGTTTAATCAATCATCCAAAATTAATAATTTACTTAATATGAAAACTTAAATTTTCAAATGCTTAAACAATTTATATAGCCAAAGCATAAGTAGTTAATCAAATAATTGCTCAAAAACAGCTGCAATAGAAACACAATAAATAAAAATATTAAGTACAGCATACAAACAAAAAAACTGGTTTTTATTTAGTTTCAAAGGCAAATAATAGCCTTCCTCTTCAGGACCAACAAGAAGTATGACCTCGTACAAGTAAAGTTGGCAACTGAGGATGTCACACATGATTGAGGGTAGAAGAAAAGACATTGTCATTACTGCAGAAAAAAAAATAAAAGGGGAAAACACCAAACTGACTGATAGGAAATAATGAACACACAGAGGAAAGAAAGAAGGAAATAAGACCAAGAGAATGGATAGCAAAACAAAAAGAAACAGCAGAATAAAGAGAAAACTTGGAAACCTGAAACAAACCAGCTGTAAAAATAAATAGAAAAAATTGAATAGTAGAAATGACTGAAAACCAATTAGAACAAACAGGGGAAAAGTAAATTCAAATATGAAGGAACCAGCTGGTTTCAGAAGCCATATGAACTAACTTCATCCAAAAATTGCAAGAAAAATAACTAAAAATTGGGAAAAAGTAAACAAATAAATGAAAAATGAAGGAAGACTGGAAAGCAAGGCTAGAAGTGGTAGACAGCTTCTACAAAAGAGACAAAGTTACCAAAAACATAGTTAAGCGTTTGATGCTCACATTTTTTTTTACACCAAAAATTTTGATAGACAAAATTATTTTTGTTTCATAATCCCTAACCAAAAAAAACCAGTTGAGATAAAAAAAAATTAAAGGTGTAAGTAAATGTATACACACTCTGTGTCTGTGTAACTAATAAAATAATAAAGAATACGATTTTCCTTTCAAAACTCATGTGGGATGTTAAATTACCTCAACAATCGCACACAAAACTGAATTTCTTTAACTTGATGATTAGAAGAGGTTTTTAGCTTGTATTCTGTATTTACAAAGTTTCTATTGTACATAAGTTATCAATTTTCTGGAAATTCTCTGCAGCACTGAATTTTTTTATAAAAATGGAGCCTTGCAAAAAAATAAACAAACCTGCTAACTAAACCAGCTTTGCTCATATTAACTCATCAATAAAAAATGCTTAAAACATGTAAACATTTAAAAATATTCTCTTTCACTTAATAAACATATCACTTGTTTTAAACTGAAAACAGCATAAGTAGTTTCCTCAATATTGCTGAAAAACAACAACTTCATTTCTCGTCATTTAAAGTTTCAACTTTTAAGTAAATTGGTTCTTTTAATTAGACAGTCACTTATTCAAACAGCAGTAAAGCCAAAAAAATTGTTTTTACATCTTTTAAAAAAATTGAATCACAATTGCACATAAAAAAAGTAAATATTAAGCTGTAATATTTTACATAACAGTTCTAAAACATTGACTTTTAATAAAATTTTAAAACATTTCTAGTAAAATTTTAACGTGTATTATAACTCGATATATAGAGTACAAATAGTACTCAAGTCAAAGAATGTAATTGTTTTTGTAGATCATTTTCAAAACTTGTTTATTCATTTAAGAAATAGTTTATGAACATTTACCTTATCATACTATTGTATAGGAACTATTTTCTCCTTCTATCCATTTATAATTGATTACATAATTTAGTCTGAATATAAATTTCACTGCATTCCTTCTTAAATTATCATTTTTTACACTTCAGAAAATGGATGCTGAGGCAAATTTACACTGAGGCACCCATAGATAATGAAAAACAACCCAATGAAGAATTGAGTGCTCAATATTGATATATATGACCAATGGCAACAATAATAAATTGATTACATAATTATTTATGAGTATTTGATAAATAATTTAAAAACAGTCACAATTTGTGTTAAAGGTATTATGCATGAAGTGATGGTTCCTGGATGCTAAAAATACTGCATATATCCTCTACTAATAAGAAAACCTAATCGATAATAATTTACAAATTTTATTAATATCAACTTCAAAATATTTTGATCTTAAGAATGCTATGTATATAGAAAAGGCTAAAAAATAAATAAGAAACTATAAAAAGAAATTTCAAAGCTACAAACAACTGCCCTACTTTGCTTATTAATGAAACCACCACTGGATGGAGACGATTCCACAAATATTTCAAACATGTATAGAAGTTTCAAAATTATACATTTCTATTAAAATATTAAATTAAAAAATTTTTAGAAATACAATATTTTCTTTATACTACATTATGAAAAAGTAAAATTTAGGATATAATACAGTGAGAACTCGTAGTTGCAAGTTTGGATTACAGTATACATTTGGATTCTAATCCCTGTGATGCAACCCAAATTTAAGTTATAAGGGATGAGGATGGGGTGAGGGTAATGCAGCATAAAATATAGCACTTGTCAATACTAAATATGCATATGTTGTGCTTCCTGGTAAATGTTTTTCATACATTTACATCAAAAACTGTTGGGAACAACTGCATTAGATTCTTCCTCTTATCTGGCCTCTAATAGACTGGGCCCCAAACTTTATAAACTAATGACTAGCTAAACCAAAACTTGTGTGCCATAATAAAAATAGAATATATGCATCTTTACAGGTTCACTTTTACATTACATATATTAATCAGAGTATACGGGGGGTCTAGAAAAGTCTGCATCAAGAAAAATTTTGCGAGAACAAAGAGAGTTATCCTTATATTTTTAAATGCAGCTGCATTAGAAACCCCTATGGCACTACATGACAAGACAACTTTAAGGGGGAGGGAGAGGCTTCCTTTTAGAGATAGAGAAGAATGTTAATTACAAAGTTGTAGAGCATTGCCAAATAAGTACAAAAATTTTTGTCCAAACAGAAAATGCTGAAAAGGACCCTGCTAGTGAATACACTCTAAATCCCCCCCCCCCTCCAAATAACAACAATAGCATACTCAGATGATTGAGATGCCTTGCATTAAGAAATGCTATGTATATAATCATTTGGCTACACTGGCATTTGGTTATATTATTAAAGAATGATTATTTCACAATATTCTTAATCAGTAAATAGTAGACATACATATAGCTCATAAAATCGAAATAAAAATAGGACGAAATTGACAAACACATATCATAAAAAAAAAAATACAATACTGCAGATGGAATGTTCGCTCAACCTCAGATTAGTTAATGTATTTTTCTGGCTTAGATTAGGATGATGTTTACTGTCAAATCCAATAGTTAGCATTCAAACTAAATTTATTAAATTGTTTGTTATAGAACTGTCATCAGACAATTTTACTGTTTAAAGAATTGCATGCTTTTAAAAGTATCTTTTTGGATGATTATTTGCAACTTTTTTCTGTCAGACAAATACTTTGGTGTACTAATTTGACAACATTCTACAACTTAGTAATTGAATTTTTTTTTTCTATCTCAAAAAGAGATCAAGTTGTCTTGTATAGCACCATATAAGTTTTCTATGCAGCTGCATTAAAAAAATAAAAAGGCTAACTATCTTTATTCTCGAGAATTTCTCCCAGATACAGACTTTCCTGGACACCCTGTATAGGTAATCTGTAAGCAGTATAAGCAGTGCTTAGACAGGTGACTTTTTGTAATTTTCTACTTCCAATGCACAAATTAGCCAGTTGAAACATAGACCGGTTATACTGACACGAGATACGAAGAAGTCTACTATACTAAACTTGATTTAAGTTTTAATCACTTTACTTAGTAGGGTCTGATTTACTTTATAAGAAAGTATGTCATCAGATAATAATCATACAACATTAATATTAAATCTACTCTGACCATGTAAATTAGTTATTTTACATAAAAGTATGATTTTATATATTGTTAGTGACAATGGCAACAATGCCTTCTAACACCCATTTTTTCCTGCCATTGATTTAACACATTCACTAAATCACAGAGAGAATCAATCAATGAATTTAAATGATTTGTTTGAATTGTTCCAGTATTAACACCTGTAGACACATTACATTGTGCATCAGTCTGAGAAAATTTATCACAAAATGCATTTGGAACACTTTTACATCCAAGAATTTCTTTAACAGATGTTTCATCAGATTCATTATCAGTATCCCAACCATCATCATTTGCATCTTTTCCTGGGCAAACATCAATATTGTTGCTAAAATCATTATTACATGGTTCAGTTGATTTAATAAATCCCAGAACAGTGACTTTTGTGCAATATAGGGGCCGACAACCAAACTGTTCTTTAACTTCTTTTGAAGTTGGTGCCCTAACATATCCTGTTTTATTATTAAAAACTTCATGCAATGGCCCTAATGCTACTTTTAAACCTACTTGCCCAGAAATATCTGCAAATGGCTTGAATACATTCCCTTTAAAATTGTCAATGAATAAAACAATAGCACCAGTTTTAAGCTTTTCTCCAATAACCTAAAAAATAAAAATAGAATAAAGTATAAAATGTGCAGCACTTAAAAGTTAATTTTAATTGTAATTCATTTTGCAAATTTCATAAACATTTAAAATGTAAATGTAACACAGTAGTGAACGCTTATAAAGTAGAATTAAATGCCTTGAGCTGGAGATGTCTGTAGCTCAATGCTATAGTGCTTGCATATCATGTCTCTGGATCACTACTAAATTGATTTTTACAAGTGAATACTTCAAACTATGAACATTCAATTCTCAGAAGTCAGTCACACTTCACTATAGTGAACAAGCTCTCTAATGCCTACCATATGTTAATACCATACCATTATGACAAAGCCACAGCTCAGACTTCCCCTACTAAAATCTGCTCTTGTTCCATGTGCTGAGAACTGCTGTATCTCATGGAGTGATCTAAGCTTATGTTATCACTGTGAAGGAAGTATTATAGCATATGTTCATAACGCAATGTTAAATGCTTTAAGCTAAAGAAATCTTTGTCTCAATGCTCGCCTGCCTACCATTCTTGGACCTCTGCATCAAACCCTGGCATTGCCAAGTTGGTCTTTTGCATACTCGCTACAAATACTAAAAATTCAGTTGTGCGGAATCTGAAAAGGGGTTGAATATATCACATGTTTAACAGTAATTTTTAAATATGTCCCCATAGTAAAAAAATCTGGTGTGAGCAACAGATGACTTTCCCTATAAACTTAAATTTATTTTTCTTACTTTATTGCTTTAGATATATTAATTTAAATTTTATTGCATAAAAATACACAAAATGGATACTTATTAGAAATTATATCCAATTTGTAGTTTTAAAACATTGTCTTTTTATTTGGTGGTTTAACACACTTTAAAACATTACCAGTCCACCAAAACTTGCATATCTTGAACACTATTTATCCTAGAGTAATGGGTCTGTCTTATTCCTTTTTTATCGAAAAAGATGAATGAATCATGCATTTAATTAATTAGAGAATAGCTCCCTCTCTCTCTCTCTCTTTATCTGACTCCAATAGCACAATGTTTACAACCCTGTTTCTAAATAACCAAACTGATTTACATAATTTTTGAGATATATCTAGAATTCTATACATTGGGTACATGGATAAATCACTCAGTAAAAAGTCCCAGATAAAATTGAATATCTCTAAAATAGTCATTTGACTAAAACTTTGTTTGAAATGTGAACTGATAGAAAAACATACTTTGAGATGAAATAAAAACTTCAAATTTGGTGCAAAGGTTAAAAGTGCACAATTTTAGTTTTCCAATATTTGTTAGTTTAGGAATGCCATACATCAAATATTCGATTTGCGAAATAACTAAGAAATGCCATAATTTAAGTCAAATAGACACTTGAAATTTGGTGCAGGGGCTCATCGTTTGATAGAAGGAAGGTGAATAATTTTAGTAACATAAATTTGCTGCCTTAAGGGTGTCACATACATCAAAACATTCAATTTTCAAATTAAAGGAAAATATCTTTTAAATGTGATGGATACTTGTAATTTGCTGCACAGAATAATAGTTCTATAAAATCCCCTGAAAAAATTGAATTATTCTGAAATTTGAATTTGCGAAGGTAGGAAGGGGGCTTCACACCAAAATGTTCAAAATATAAACTAATTGGGAAAAACATTTGAAATTTGATACCAGCATTGGTCGAAGAAACAATATTTTATTATTTTATGGATGAAACACACCAAAATTTTTTATTAGCCAAATAAATGAGAAATACCTTCTCAAGTGAAACAGAGATTTGAAATTTGGTGCATGGGTGAAGAAAAGGAGCTTAAATACAATAGAAATTACCTTCAAAGCTGAAGTAAATGCTGGTATCCATATAATAGCTGACACAAATTTAACCATGCAAACAATATCTGCATTAGAAATAATTTCTGCAATATTAGTTGGTAGAGTATTAAGGAGATTCGCTTTAATAAGCTTAAATTTGAAAGTAAAAGATGAAAAATTCAAAGCAAAATAAATAAAAACATTTGTTTGGACTTTCATTCTTTATATAGTAATTTCTGGGGAGGGGGAAGCAACCTGTGCATTTTCCCCTTACATGTAGATTTGTGGGGGCAGCCAAATTCCAACACATACTGTACACAGAAGAAAATAAAATTAGAGGTTTAATTTGGGTTTTGCTCCATTCTATGCCATGCTACTACTTTAAGGTATCTTAAATTTGATGACATCCTAGAATATTTAAACATACTTAATTTTTTATTTCAGATTTTGTACATTCTTGCAGATCATTTTTAAAAAAAAAGGCTGATTTTATTTTACCAAATGGCACTAAAATATAATTAGTACCAATGATTAAATCTATGGTAGTTAAGTGGTAGTTAAATCTATGTGATTTAACTATCAAATGTTGTCAATTTTTTAATTACAGTGTATGCATATGTTGCACAGACCCTACTAAAAATAGTGCATTTGCATTTTAGAAGGCCTAAAATCATAGGCTAGGAGTACTTGGGGCTGCTAAGCACCCTCAAAAGTTTCAATAGTACAAATAACAATTTTTTTAATTTATATTGATATTTTACATTGAAAATGAAATGATAAGGACTATTTAGCAGCCTTTCCCTCCACTAAAAATGCCTAAATTTAAAATGTGTAGCTCCTTTAAAAACTTCTAATTTTTAACCTCATTTCAATACTTCCCCTATACATTAACATGTATTGTAGTGAAGGTAAAATGGTTCACTTTACCCAAAGTTTTAATATCTATAATTTTAATACACTTGTTACAATATAATCTTTACTAACTGCAGTGCCAGCAGCTAGTGGGGATTTTTTAAGGACGCACTTTTCTGCAGCCACTTATAATAACAGAAAATCAAAACTGGACACTTTTACAGCAATGAGGATGTATGCATAATATATTGTATATAACGTAATATATGGATATAATGTAAAATTGAAATGCAGATTTCAAATTCAAACTCAGGGTACAATCAACGGCACCTTACTAAACACTTAATTTATTTTTTAAGGCGACACTTTTCTGCAGCCACTTATGACAGAAAATCAAAACTGGACACTTTTACAGCAATGAGGATGTATGCATAATATATTTTAATAGTATATAGTAATTTCTTGGGAGGGGGAAGCCTATATATAATGTAATATAATGTATGAATACATAATATATGGATATAATGTAAAATTGAAATGCAGATTTCAAATTCGAACACTCAGGGTGCAGTTAACGGCACCCTACTAAACACAGCTCAGAGTAATTTTTGTTTTTTTAAATGACTGGACTGGTCACTGAAGGTGGCTAGTTGTATTACAAACAATATCATTATATTTTAAATCAAAAGAAATAATTTGATAAATAAATATTCTGAATAAAATAGACGTACAATGAAAAGGGTTTGCAGGTGAAAAAATTTTAACATTCAGTGAGTAGAGAATATAAATATAAACCCATACAAAAATTAAAGAAAAGGATCTTAAAATACAATAAAAATTACCTTCAAAGCTGAAGTAGATGCTGGAATCCCTATAATAGCTGACACAAATTTAACCATGCAAACAATATCTGCATTAGAAATAATTTCTGCAATATTAATTGGTAGAGTATTAAGGAGATTCACTTCAATAAGCTTGAATTTAAATTTCGAAGCATCCACAAAGGTTTCTGGTACACCCTTGATTTTTCCACTGATTAAATTTGATATCACTCGCTTAAAAGAATTTCTCCATCCTCCACAAATATCTAACACAGTAACTTCAATTATTTTCTTATGATAGTGTGGAATCATTGCAAGAGCTTTAAATAGGCCAACAATATCAACACCAGGACCACCACCTAGACAACAAATTTTTACGTTTTCTTTTCTTCTTATAAGTGACTTTATTGCTTTCTTTTTTATCAATTTCCTGCAGTATTTTGCAACCATGTCAGTATGTATAGAAGCATATTTGTACAAATATGCACAACGGTTAGAAGGAAGGTTATAATCAAGAAAAGTAGTTCCTTCTGTTAATGCACTGTGACTGTATGTTCTTCCTACTGAGGTAGCAGCACATTTAAGTGCATCCTTTTTTATTCCAAAAACTTGCATTTCATCATTGATGACAGAATTATAAAAGATTGAACTCATTTTTCACTCTTTTTTCTTCAAGAATTTGGTTATTGGATAGCTGTTGAAATAAGAATTTATATGTAAGAAAAGTGACACAATTTTCATGGCTGCCCACAAAAGAGGGGGGGGGGGAGAGACCACTGAAAATTTGAGAGCTTTACTTTTTTTTCCAGGCTAGTATTATATGCCATTAACAAATTACCTATCACTTTCTCATACTTGGTGCTGCATTGAGAAAATTTCCGAATTTAATATTTTGATGGGGAAAATCATATTTTAAGACTTAACATAGGTGCCAACTTGAAAAATTATTGGGGGTTTTGGAAATTTTAAATCAAATGACCTATGCATTTTTCAAAGGATTTAAATTTAATTTATATTTCACTCCATTAGATTATCTGGCAAAAATGCTAAAATGAAGCAAATGATAGTTAAGTACAGAAAAATATTTTTTTTCTCTAGATAATTATTTATTTCATTTATTTTGCTTTCGTAAACACAACATTATTATATACAATATACAGATACTAATCTGAATTTCCAACTCAATTACCTGAACAAAAGTAACAAAAAAAAAATGTAAAATTTAATTTTTAGGTCTTTTTACAAATATTATAAATGTCAACAAATCATTAAATAATTTTCCGCTAAAAATCTTGTATTCAGAATATAGTCTGAGGAATAAATTTCTATATACACTTTATATATATTAGTGAACAGGAAATGAATAATAAAAAACTTGAATGGATAACAAAAAATAAAAATACATTTTTCCTACTAAATATGTACAAAAATATTAGGGGTTCGAGGAACCCACAACAAAATTATTGGGGGTTCAAAAAGTGTCTTGAATCCAAGAATTTGCAGCTGCTGTTTCCTGAACACAGTTTGGACAATTTCGAAAATATATCCATCTGTGTATGTCTATATATGATATCTCAAGATTGAATTGTATTGCCATTTAATTTTATGTGCAGCTATGCATTATGTAAAACACTAAAACTAAATAGAACTTTTAATATTTGCATGATTAAATCATGAATTATTCAAAAGTTAAGGTTTTTATAGCATTATTCTGCTTGGATAAAAGCAATTCCTCACTTGATTCTATCATGCATGTACAGGGAAATAAAATAGTATATATAAACACAAATGCAGTCAATTCATCAGTTTGACTAGACTTTGGTTGCTAACTTTAAAGAATAATTTTTGAAGCCTTTTTTAGCCTAGAAACAAAAGATCATCAACAGCAAGAAAAACTCTTTAACACTCTGATATTGTTTATTATGTGAATATATTCAGTCTCTATAGAGACCTAAACAATATATGAGAGTCAAGTTGAACCTCCCTCCAGATATTTCATAAAATAAATGTTAATATGTTGTCCCCACTGAGAGAAATTCCTGTGGGCAGCCCTAACAATTATTAAAAACATAAAAATATAAAGAATTTATGATATATTGACATAGTAGAATCTTGTTAAACTACAAATGCTAAACATCATACAGTTAAATATATCCAATTCAAAATCCAGTGATAATGCACTTCCGATGTCTGAGATTGTATAAAGTAAAAATAATTAAGAATAGTAGTGATACATAAGAAAATCTCAGCAAAATTATTATTTTGTTGTTTAAAATAGTTTACCATAATTTTAAGTTAAATTTCACAGTGATTACTTGCCTCTTTACATTTTTTTTCCTTTAAATATTTATTTACTGTTGATGATACAGGTACATTTTAAAAAGTTTAGTAAGACCCCCCCTCAAAGCCAACTAGGCCCTGGGGCCCCATTTTCCGAAATAATTAATTTTGTATAAATACATGCTAATGTATCTTTTTATCTTGTTAACAACAGGGTGACAATTTGGTCATCCTATTTTCACACATTAACACATTTGCAGTCAATTAATCACATTTAAGAGATAATTACTAAATAAAATAGTTAATATATGAAAATAGATAAGATACAGAACTTTGAAAGGGTAATCAGTGTATCATAAAAATATAATAATGAAAATAGAAACATTTCATGCAAAAATGTGATGACAAGGGAAGCATTTAGATCTGCCATTTAAAATACTTTTCATAAAACTTCTTTAAAATAATTGTGTGTACTAGAAATAATTCAGGCTGTACTTTGAAATTTATAACCATTTATTATATTTGATATTTCACGATACACTTTAAAAAATAGGCATCATTATAATTTTGAAATATGCAAAACTTTGCTTCTTGTGCTCAAATTAAAGGTAATCTTTGACATGTGAATAGGAAGTACAGAGGAAATAATGTTAGGTTTTTATTCAATATTTCAAATTAGCCAGCATAAAATAAACCAAATTCTACTGTATATTACCTAAAGAGAAATTTTAATTGAATGTATATGATCCCTTGTTATATTAATTGTGCCTAGAGGTAAACTCTGAGCGATTTGTGCTAATTAATCTAAACTCTTAATTTAAAAAAAAATTGATAGGATTTATAATACATATAAATCCTGATTTTTTTTTTTGTTTGTTTGTTGTTGTAAATCTACCCGAATATCAAAAATTTTGCCCAATTAAATAATTACTTTAATTTTCAACTTCATATACATAAAATACGAAAAATAGCAAGTTAGATAATAGAAAATTAAATTATCAATTCAAGGGCTGTGATTTAATGTAAAAGTAAATTGCTCTAATTTCCTTTCACATAAACTTATTAAATTTGGGCAAAATAATTTGTTAAATATAAGAAAACAATTAGTTAAAGACATGTTGATAATAATAACTATATCTAATTCTGACCTATTTTTAAAATAGATTAAATATTTACTTATGTTAAGACAAAACAGTGAGAATTCAAACTACACCATCGTCATTACCGAAGAAATAACTATTACGCAAAAGGGAAAGAAACTAAAGCAAGAACTACCATATCTAATTAGGGAAATTCCCTTTCACACTAAACTTGACTTCATAAAATAATAATTATTTCCTAGTGAGTATGCGACATAATTCAAGCATTCATATATATGAGACGAATATTTGATTAACATCTGAATTACTCGCTACATGGAACCAACCTAATATACTTGGAAAAGTGCAAACCAAACCTAAACCTAAACATGATAAAAATAAAAAAATCACTGACCTGCAATCTAACAGCTGGTTACAAGTCATGAAGTTTGACGAGGACACAGACTAATGAAAACTGGATGAGGAAGTCAGGGGAAAAGATATATAAACAAAAACACTGTACTTTGCGGTTGAATAAGGTACACAGGAGGTTGAATTCCTCGTCTCAACCATTACCCAATGAGCTATAACTGGAATGTGTGATTTCAGAGTCCGTGTATCTGGTTGTATACGTCACATCTTTTTGGCAGGAAAGCCCACGAACGCTTATACCCTGCAAAGTCACTCCCGGGAAATGCACCACGTGATAACTACGTCAGGCGCGAATTTTCATGACTTTGTGCCGGCTGTTGAATGATGAGAAGTCGCGCGATTTTGATATTGAAAACACACACAGATATATATATATATATATATAATTTAAATTTTGTTTAATTATTAATAATTTTTATTACTTTTTTCTATTATATTATTTATTTATTTTCTATTTAAAGTATTTTCAAGGCTATCAAACTACTAGTATTACGAGTTACTTCTGCTTTTATTAGATGAGAGAATGTCAAAAATATTGCACTATCAAGAACATATAGTGTGGTAATTGTAGGAGGGAGTCGACCTTGTGGTCAAACTAAAGTATGAGACGGAAAAAATTGACATGCTTAATGTTTACATTTGTGACTTTAAACGTCCAGGGGAGGGTAAACAAACCCCTTACACTCCCCTATGGGCGCCCATGGCAGTCCTCTACGAGCTCCCATTGCATGAGCTCCCTGCTTAATGCTATTTGCCCTCAGGACAGAACCTAACGGAGCCGAAGTTTCAATTTCCTCGGGGGTAGTAAACAGTCTTTCCAGACCTCCAAAAGTATCTGTGATATAAGAGGTTGAAACATTGCACACTTGCCATGGGATTGGGCGCGACAGCCCAGTGGTTAGCGCGCCGGAATTGCTATGGGAGCTCATGGCAAGAACGCGCATAGAACTAATTCCAGGGGTGACAAACTCAAGGATGAGGCGTCCTATATTGACTTGCTTGTAATTTACATTTATATCTTTAAATGTACACGGTATGATAAGTTCCATATCAAGCGTTCTCTTATGAGCGCCCATAGCAAGGACACCCGTAGAACTAATTTCATCGGCGATAAACTCAAGGTTGAGGCGTTCAATATCGACTAGATTGAGTCTTACATGTCTAACCTTGAACGTCTATGGAAAGGCAAGTGTCATCCTTTCCCTCCACTATGGGCGCCCATGTAACACTTTCCAGAAGGGAACTCAAGGATGAAGCGTTCAATATCGCAAGCATGTAACCTACATTTGTAACCTTGAATATCCAGTTCAGCTTAAGTGATTCCTTGCAGTCCTCTATGGGCTCCCAGCGCATGAGATCCCAGCTTATATATTATTGCCCTCAGGGCAAAACCTAACGGAACCAAAGTTTCGATTTCCTCAGGGGTAGTAAACAGTCTTTCCAGACCCTCCAAAAGACTGTGTGACATAAAAAGCTGAAACATTGCACACTTGCCACGGAGTGGGGCACGACAGCTCAGTGGTTAGCGAGCGGGAATTGATTGTACTCAGTAGGCCCGGGTTCGATTCCTGCCACTGCCAAGACTGCTGCCGTGTTCACGTGGAGTACGATCACGTTAAGCATGTGAGTCTGTAAATCCTTCCGAGAGGTTGGTGATAGGGGAAGGAAGGTACGGTCCCTGTGGATGCCTCCTCCTGGGTTCCGGATTAAATTGGGTGGCACTGCTCGGTCGTCCAAACAGATACCTTACATCTTTCTGGTAGATCGGACAGTCTGGGTCTCAACAACAACACTTGCCATGGGCGCCCAAAGGAATGTTGAACGTCACGAATATCAAACTAATGAATACTTACTGTACGTCTCGTCCGTGAGATTGTCCCCGCTGGAAAAAGTTCTATTGACTTCCTTACCATGGGCGCCCATAGGGGAGCATAAGGAAGCACTTGCCTTCCCGTGAACATCAAGGTCCCAAATGTTGGTGTCAAGCTAGTATATATCGTGCGTCTCATCCTTGTTATGCTCTTGGAAGAAACTCTATGGACTCGCTGGAAAAAGTTCTATTGACTTCCTTACCATGGGCGCCCATAGGGGAGCATAAGGAAGCACTTGCCTTCCCGTGAACATCAAGGTCCCAAATGTTGGTGTCAAGCTAGTATATATCGTGCGTCTCATCCTTGTTATGCTCTTGGAAGAAACTCGGGACGTCCTTGCCATGGGAGCCCATACAAATTTTAAAAGCCACAAACGTAGGCATCAAGGTAATCGATATTGTACATTTCGTTCTTGAGTTCATCCCGTTTTAATAAGTTCTATGGCCACCTTTGCTATGGGCGCTCATAGCAAGAGCACCCATATAACTTTTACAGGCGGAAAACTGAAGGGTGAGACATACATCGCCTTGCTTGATATCTACATCTGTGAACTTGAACGTCGACGGGATAGCAAGTTCCCCCTCAAGACCCCCTATGGGCGCCCATACCAATAGCGTTTATAGAACTTATTCCAGCGGGGCACATTCAAGGGCGACAATATCGATTAGTTTGACACCTTGTGGGCAACACCTTATTATCAGCATCTCGTATGGGCGCACATGGCAAAGGCGTCAATAGAAATTTTTCAAGGAAGGTATACTGAAAGATAAGTAGTACAATGCATACTAATTTGCTACCTACATTTGTGACCTTGAACGTTCACAGTAGGGCAAGTGACCCCTTGCGCTCCCCTACGGGCGCCCATGGTGAGAGCGCCAATAGAACTTTTACCAGCGAGATAAACATAAGGATGTGAAGTACAGTATTGATTATATTGACATACAGTATTGATATCTATATTCGAGTATTGTTAATATTATTGTATAAATATTGATAAATGTTATTGTCCCCTATGGGCGCCCATAGGAGAGCGTGAGGGGGAACTTACCATCTCGTGGATGTTTAAAGGTAGGTATCAAGCTAGTCGATATTGTACGTCTCATCCTTCAGTTTACCCCCTGAAAAAGTTCTGTAGGTGCTCTTGCCATGGGCGCCCATGGGGGAGCGCGAGGGGCACTTGTCCTCCCGTGGACGTTCAAGGTCTCAAATGTAGGTATCAAGATACTAGATATATTTACCTCTCATCCTTGAATTTGGACATTCCAGGCAAAGTTTTAAGAACGCCCTTGCATCCCACTCCTTTTGAACAAGGCGGACCCCCCTCCTGCAATTACAACACTATATTTTGACATTATTTCTCTCATCCGAGTTCTAATCACGTTAATTACAAAATGTTCTACCTAATTCCATTTTATTACAGAATGCATATGCATATAGAATTTCATGGCTGTACGTACTCTCTTTCTTAAAATATCTAATTTCAAATTATTCGTGTTTTAATTAACTGTTTCTAATTTCCTACAGCATGGTAGAATATTTTGAAATCAATGTGATTAAAACACAGATTATTCAAAATTAGAGATTTTACAAAAGAGAGAGAGAGAGAGAGTACGTATAGCCATGAAATTCTATATGTAGATGCATTCTGAAAAAAAAAATCAGAATTAGGTATAACATTTTATAATTAACGTGATTAGAGCACGAATAAGAGAGAGGGGGTGTGTGTGTGTCAAAAATATAGTGCGCTCAAAATATAGTGTTGTAACTGCAGAAAGGGGTCAACCTTGTTTCGAAAGAGTAGGATTCAAGGGCAAATATAAAACTTTTTCCCGGGATGGCCAAACTCAAGAATGAAACATAATGATGTACTAGCTTGATATCTGCATTTGCGACCTTGACCGTCCACGGGAGATCAAGTGCCCCTCCCGCTCCTCTATGGGCGCCCATGGCAAGGGCACACATAGAATTTTTTTAAAGAGGAAAACTCAAACTCAAGGATGAGACTTATAATATCGACTAGCTTGATACTTACTTTGGGATCTTGAACGTCCAAGGGAGAGCAAGCGCCCCCTTGCTCTCCCCTATGGGCGCCCATGGCAAATGTGACCATAGAACTTATTAAAGCTGGGGCAAACTCAAGGACAAGACGTACAATATCGATTAGCTTGATACCGACATTTGTGGCTTTCAAAATTTTTATGGGCTCCCATGGCGAAGGTGTCCATAGCGCTTTTTCTAAGAAGAGCGTACTCAAAGATGAGACGTACAATATCTACTATGACACCTACATTTGTGACCTTGAATGTTTACGGGAAGACAAGTGCTCCCTTTCATCTATGGACGCCCCCTTACGTCTCTCTTTCGTATGGATGCTCCCTTACGTCTATGGACGCCCATGGCAAGGACGTCAATAGAACTTTTTCCAGCGGGGACAATCTCAAGGACGAGACTTACAGTATTCATTAGTTCGATATTCGTGACTTTCAACATCCCCTATGGGCGCCCATGGCAAGTGTGCAATGTTTCAATATGTGACAGAGACATTTGGAGGGTCTGGAAAGACCGTCCATGTTTACCGTCCATGAGGAAATCGAAATTTGGCTCCGTTAGGTTCTGTCCTGAGGGCAATAGTATAAGCAGGGAGCCCATAGAGCACGGCAAGGGAGCACTTAATCCCAACAGGATATTCAAGGTTACAAATGCAGGTTACCAGCTAGTCGATATTGAATGCGTCGCCCTTGAGTTCCCTCCTGGAAAATGTTACATGGGCGCCCATAGTGAAAGGAAAGGATGACACTTGCCGTCCCATAGACGTTCAAGGTTAGACATGCAAGTCTCAATTTAGTCGATGGTGGAACGCCTCATCCTTGAGTTTGTGGCCGATAGAATTAGTTCTATGGGTGTCCTTGCCATGGGCGCCCATAAGGGAAAGCAGTGTGAAACTTGCCCTACTGTGTACGCTTAAGGTTACAAATGTAGATTACAAGCAAGTCGATATGAAACGCCTCATCCTTGAAATTGTCATCGATGGAATTAATTCTACGAGTGTCCTTGCCATGGGCGCCCATAAGGGAATGCAAGGGAAAACTTGCCCTACTGTGGACGTTTAATGTTGCAAATGTAGTCTTCAAGCTAGTAGATATTGAATTCCTCATCCTTGATTTTGCCCTATTGCAAAATGTTACATGGGCGCCCATAGTGGAGGGCAAGTAGGACACTTGCCCTCTCATAGATGACTCATTATACTTGTTAGCTAATCGATGTTGAACGCCTCAACCTTCAGTTTGTCACCATGAAAAAAAGCTCTATGGGCGCCCATAGGAGAGGGCAAGGGGTGCACTTGTTCTTCCCTACGACATTTAAGATCACAAATGTAGATTTCAAGTTAGTCAATATTGTAGGTATAATCATATAGTTTGCACCCCTAGAAAAATTATATTTGCGCTTTGCCATGGGCGTCCATAGGGGAGCGCAAGGGGGCATTTACCCTCCCTTGGAAGTTTAAAGGTCACAAATGTAAACATCAAGCTAGTCAATTTTTTACGTTTCATACTTTAGTTTGACCACCGCAGGAAAAAGTATTTTTAGCATTCTTTAATCCTACTTCTTTTAATCAAGGTCGACTCCGTCCTGCAATTACCACACTATGTTTTTGATCTTACAATATTTTTGACATATATATTTTATGATATATATATTTTTGACACTATATATATATATATATTATAAATATTTTTTACATTAATATATATATATATATATATATATATATGGCTATATATATATGTGTGTGTATTTTCAATATCAAAATCACGTACAAACTAATTGAACTGTACATTTCCTCATGAAGAAAACAAAGAAATCTATTCATTCACCGCGGCCACATATCTACGGGCGTCACACAAAAAGACAAAAAGAAAAAAGAAACAATCGGAAGAGCTGAGTCTGCTAGTCTACTGAATTCGCGCCTGACGGATGTATCAAGTGATATTCTGGCGGGAGTGACTTTGCAGGGTCTAAGCGCTCGTGGAAAGCCCACAGACTGTATATAAAGATACTCTAGAACGTCTCAAGACTAACTAGAAAGAGTCTTTATAGTTAATTTCATCGCAGCTCTTTGGTGTTGGAACTCGCTTTACTCCTTTTACAAGATTTTTCTGTAGAAAAAAGTTATTCTTAAAGAAAACTATAGATCATTATTTTTTTTTGTCTGTATAATAACTAAACCTTTGCTTAGATAATTAGTAAGAGCTGAAAACTAGCTATCCTTACTGTATAGCTGTAGCAGGGAGTGGGAGCTCCTCCGTGGAGCAGGGTTGCCCATACAATTTGTGGGCCCTCTCTACAAACATTTATAATGGACTCATTCTCCATATTTGACTTTTCCCTTGGGAATCATTCATGTCTATAGACTCGCGTAGTGTCTTCCAATGGATCGCCCTGATGGAAGACCAATTCACTAATTTTCTCTTTAGCTATAAATGATAGGAGTTCAGCCCCCTTCAAGATCAGTATGCTCTCGAAAAAATTCCTTTGCATACGCTCCTACAGAACTAAATCTCTGCTTGTCTGATATGATTTCATAATTGAAACTACTGAACACAGAACAGTGTGCCTCCTCTCAATACCTCTAATAATTGATTTATCTATAATTTCAGTAATGTAAAATACTCGTTCGTTTTCAATGATTCTTTTTGAAAATATAAAATTAATTTCATGTGGTAACTCATATGAAATTTATCGTTGAGGCTGCAAGTTATAATGATGTGATATCAGAATGGTTCATAAGCCTCTAATGGAAAGAAAACGTTATCATTTATAATGTTTCCATGTTTTACTTTCCCTTCTATCAGAAAAGTATTGTTGATGTTTCAAACATATATGTTTTTGTCGGAAATTCATCTTGAAACACCTATTTCTCAGAATCGGCTATATAGCTTAGATAATACCTAGTATGGATTCAGCAGCGATTTCCGGAAAGGGTTGGGATAACAGCGCCTCCAAAGGACTCTAAGGCGTTGGTTGGGGTTTACGAATGATTTCCACTTTTGATTTTGAAAATGAGCCTTCTGATTTTCCTAATATATCGTCTGACTCGACTTTACGGAAAAAGTTGATGGAAGAACATATACGCACCGATTGCCACCATCTGAAGGCTCCTTCATTAAATTGAGATGAGAACAAAAGTTCAATTCTCGTAATTTGAATAGATCCACGTTTTGAGCATCCCTGAATACAAATAAATTGCTTTTGAAAGATATCTGTATTTCTGTCTAATCTGTATTTCTGGAGACTATACAGGGTGTCCCAAA